>OZ023265.1:181307750-181962750 GCA_964006375.1 Tillus elongatus
ATATATATATATATATATATATATATATATATATATATATATATATATATATATATATTATATATATATATATATATATATATATATATATATATATATATATATATATATATATATATATATATATATATATATATATATATATATATATATATATATATATATATATATATATATATATATATATATATATATATATATATATATATATATATATATATATATATATATATATATATATATATATATATATATATATATATATATATATATATATATATTATATATATATATATATATATATATATATATATATATATATATATATATATATATATATATATATATATATATATATATATATATATATATATATATATATATATATATATATTATATATATATATATATATATATATATATATATATTATATATATATATATATATATATATATATATATATATATATATATATATATATATATATATATATATATATATATATATATATATATATATATATATATATATATATAATATATATATATAATATATATATATATATATATATATATATATATATATATATATATATATATATATATATATATATATATATATATATATATATATATATATATATATATATATATATATATATATATAATATATATATATATATATATATATATATATATATTATATATATATATATATATATATATATATATATATATATATATATATATATATATATATATATATATATATATATATATATATATATATATATATATATATATATATATATATATATATATATATATATATATATATATATATATATATATATATATATATATATATATATATATATATATATATATATATATATATATATATATATATATATATATATATATATATATATATATATATATATATATATATATATATATATATATATATATATATATATATATATATAATATATATATATATATATATATATATATATATATATATATATATATATATATATATAGATATCCAGGGATCCTAGCATGCGCTCATTTGAAGAAATTTTTTCAAACGTCGAACTCGCGATATCCTTTTTAGTGAATTGTTTTAAGAAAATTTACTAAAAACATATTAGCCGCGTCTAATTAAAAGAATTAGTTAAATAACCAAATGAACTGAACAATGTATCCATGTTTGTAACGGTACCTTGTAAATACAGATATATAAACGTTTCCTCTGGCTGCACAATTGCTTATTTTCTCCTTTTGCATAGAGGAAAATAGGCAACTGTTTTTGTTTTGTTTTGTTTTTTATTTCAACAACACACCACGAGGGCTTACAGCTTAAATACTATCGTACCGTGGGTGTTGACAAGGAGGAAAGAGGCAGCTTGTTAATTCTGGACTTGAAAGTTTGGAGGTTCGGAGGAGAAGGAAAAATATGTGCCGGCAAGGAATCCCACAACTTGGAAGTCCCCGGACAAAAGAGCGGGCATAACAAGATGTTCTATGTCTGGTAACCTGGACAGTAAAAGGGTGCATTCGCTCTGTTCCCCTGGTAGATATGTTGGGGGCAGCAGGTGGGGGAACTATGGAGGAAAGTTCCTCTGAGCAGTGCCCGTGCAGATATCTATAAAAGAGAGAGAGGTCACCAACGCCACGTTGGTGGGCAAGGGATGGCATCCTTTGGGTGAGAGTAGGGTCACCGATATAAAGCTCTCTTTTGAATGGAGTCCAGGATAGCGAGTGTAGAAGCGGCAGCTGCACCCCAGACGTGGGAGCAGTATTCGAGGTTTGGCTTTATTTGTGAAGTATGTAAGGTATAGAGATTAGCTGGTGAAAAGTATTTGCGAGCCCGGAAGAGGAAACCCAATTTCTTAGCAGCCGCTTCTGCAATTGATGTGACATGTTGGTGCCAATTAAGATTTCGATCCACAGAAATGCCAACAAGAGAAAGGGACTCATTACTTTGAATAACTTGGTTGTTCATTGTGATGGGTCTAGGGCTGGTGTATCTCTTATGAGAAAGAAAGCAAGTCTGAGATTTGGTGGGGTTGAATTGTACAAGGTTTCTACTTTCCCAGTCTAATATTTTTTGGAGATCCACAGAGACAGAACCCTCCATGAGTCTGCGATCCTCATCTAATTGGGCTAAAGAGACAGGCTTAGAATATTGTATATTTCAGTGGAGGGTGCTGTCGTCCGCGTAACTGTGAACTGGGTTGGATGTTCTAGAGAGGAGGTCATTGATGTGGAGAAGAAACCAAGTAGGGGGCTAAAGCTGAACCTTGAGGAATTCCTGCATTAATTGGATACAGTTTAGAGGAATGGCCATCCACAACAACAGATATGCTCCTGCTGGAGAGGAAATTTGCTGTCCAGGTACAAAGTTTTGGTAAAAGGCCATAGGCCGGAAGTTTATTAAGCAGTGCTGCGTGCCAGACCTGGCCGAATGCTATGGATATGTCTAGAGCAACAATCTGGGATTCACCGTGTTGTTCCATAAACTTGTTCCAAGAATGGGCGACAAAGGAAAGGAGGTCGGCAGTCGATCTGCGCTGACGGAATCCATACTGCCTGTCGTGGATTAGACTGTGTTTTTCAAGAAATTTTAGTAATTCGGTGTTAATATACTTTTCCGTCACTTTAGAGACGACTGAAAGGGAGAGAAATAGGCCTGTAGTTGCTAGGAAGCGCTTTGGATCCTTTGGTGGTTAAACATTTGGAGGTGGGTTGAGAGTAGAATTGCCGGCGAACAACGAAGCAAAAAGTTCAGCCTTGCCCTGGGCGGTAGAACAATTTCATCCCCTGTGACAAGAGGTGGGAACGTGCTTTTGTAGAAATTATTCCCAATAGATTTAGCAAGAGTCCAGAAGGGTTTACCGCCGTTGGAGCTTACTAGGACTTTGTTTTTGATGTTGTTATTAAACGAGTTTGTTGCCTCAGAAAGAATGCGGACATACAGGTTTCTTGCGTTGTTAAATGCTTGACGATTTTCTTGACTGGGATTGTGTAGAAGCGTTTTGTGTGCTTTGACCTTTTCAAGTCTGGCCTTGTCACAGGATTAAGAGAACCAGGGCTTTTGAGTGGCTGAAGAGGTTTTCTGTGTACGTGGAATAAATAATTCCATGCCTGCTTGGATAATTTCGGTGACGTTTTGTCAGATATCAGAAGGGTCAGGATGAGGAAGCAGACAGACGCCCATGGAAATGAGGAAAAGTAATCCCGCATTTCGTCCCAGTTTGCGGAGTTGTAGTGCCAAACGATACGTGGGTGTGATGACTGTGTGACCTCGGGTTGCATTGCGCAGGAAGCAGTGACCATGCCGTGGTCTGAGCGACCAAGGGATTTGAGCTGTGTGTTGGGATACGAGGAAAGTAAGTAGGTTGCTGAACCATATTGGCTAAAGAATTGCTGACTGCAAAGGCCTCCGCCGCTCTCCGTTTTGGATCGGTTTTTGAAGATCCTAGCCATTCCTTATTATGGACATTGAAGTCACCAAGAATAGTGACCTCGGAGGAAGGATATTCAGAATTTTTCAGAAAGGTAGTCAAAGAGCTGGACAAAGTTGTTGTCAGAAGGTAACCGGTAAATGCAACAGATGAATTTAGTTGCAGCCCTGAGAGAGAGTTTTATCCATAGTATGTCTTTTCTTCCAGCTTCTAAATTGGGGAGTCTGGTGCAGGGTAGATTGCTACGGTCGTATGCGCACACGCCTCCATGCAATCTAAAGGAAGTAAGGAGCTCAAACCCCGGGAAATTAAGTGACTGTTTTGGCACTGATTTCGGTTTCGGTGAGGAACAGGAGTTGGAGCCTGTTAGCCTGGAGGAAATGGTGGACGGAGTTCAGGTTAGAATTTAGGCCACATATATTCGAAAAGGATATGTTAAATCTTGATGTTGGCGCCCCCTGTACACCCCTCTCCCGGAGATCCGAATGGAGGGGTATTTTACCTCCGGAATATTTTGTACAAGGAGGAGCCATCATCATTTTTGCTTATAAGGGAAACCGACTCATACACCAGAATCGGAAACGTCCGTTGGGACTTCACCGGCCCCTTGATGTATGGGGTGGTGCCTCCTCGGGCGTGAAGAAAATTCTTTACTATTACGTAAAAGAAAATTCCACTACCACCTGCTGACTGTGAAGCCAGAAAAAACACCTCTACGTCTGTGTTTAGTATGGTACGGTTTCACGAAGCAAGGGTAAGTACAATTAATGAAAACGTTTCATCACAGTCCTTTATAAGTTACTTGAAAGACTTGATTGCATACTATATTATTTTGTAAGCAGCCTTTGATTTTTTTCAACATTATGTTCAATCCGAGTATCAAACGTTTCCTACAGTCAATCAATCATTTGTGAGCGTCCAAATTTTATTGAATATCATTGTACATACAGAGGATGCAATATTATAGTTAAACACTTCGAGGGGTACAACAGTTACGTACTAGAACCACATCCGATTTACCCCCCGCATTGCTAGTATAACAACTATTACAGGGATGCAATACGTCTAGTGTTGGAGAATAGAGGGCGACAATGCATTGTCACAGAACGACTATAAATCATGGGGACAATTAAATCAGTTAGAGTATGGTTAAGCGCTGTCAACTTTGGTCGGGTCACCTGCCCCACAATACTATACATCACTGACTGCTGGCGGCGGCAGACAGCGGCGGCGACCACTAGTTATAATCATAGTCTCCACTATTGCTGAAGGGGCAGATAACTGTTTAAATACGTCTTTGGGGTCTACTTATTATCAGTAAGATGATATTAGTTAATTAAAGCAGTCTTTTTGTGTTATTGTCAACACAGAGTATTTTATTTAAAACAAAATACCCTCGTTATTATGCTTCTCCGAAACAAGTTATTTGTTATGAAAATTATAGACCCATCACAATTACAAACGTAATTGAAAGAGTGATGTATTTTGGGGTTCATCAACAAGTAGGTATAAGATTTTTGCGTACAACTAAGATGAGTTTCGTTCAGGTAGGTCAACGGTAAGTGCTGCATTTGAATTTGAGAAATATATTAATAAAGAAGTCGATTGGAGTAGGTCTGCAGCGGCTTTTTTCTTTTTTTTTTTAATTTCAACAACACACCACGAGGGCTTACAGCCTAAATACTATCGTACCGTGGGTGTCGACAGGGAGGAAAGAGGCAACTTGTTAATTCTGGACTTGAAGGTTTGGAGGTTCGGTGGAGAAGGAAAAACATGTGCCGGCAAGGAATTCCACAACTTGGAAGTCCTCGGGACAAAAGAGCGGGCATAACAAGATGTTCCATGTCTGGTGACCTGGACAGTAAAAGGGTGCAATCGCTCTGTTCCCTTGGTAGATCTGTTGGGGGCAGCAGGTGGAGCAACTATGGAAGAAAGCTCCTCTGAGCAGTGCCCGTGCATATATCTATAAAATAGAGAGAGGTCACCAACGGCACGTCGGTGGGCAAAATATAGCAGCCTTTGGGTGAGGGTAGGGTCACCGATGAGACGTATAGCTCTCTTCTGAACGGAGTCCAGGATAGCGAGTGTAGGAGCGGCAGCAGCACCCCAGATGTGGGAGCAGTATTCGAGGTTTGGTCTTATTTGTAAAGTATATAAAGTATAGAGATTAGCTGGTGAAAAGTATTTGCGAGCCCAGAAGAGGAAACCTAATTTCTTAGCAGCCGCTTCTGCAATTAATGTGACATGTTGTGCCAATTGAGATTTCGATCCACAGAGATGCCAACAAGTGAAAAGGACGCATTACTTTGAATAACTTGGTTGTTTATTGTGATGGGTCTTGGGCTGGTGTATCTCTTATGAGAAAGAAAGCAAGACTGTGATTTAGTGGGGTTGAATTGTACAAGATTTCTACTTCCTCAGTCTAATATTTTTTGAAGATCAACGGAGATAGAACCCTCCATGTGTCTGCGATCTTCATCTAATTGGGGTAAAGAGACAGGCTTAGAATATTGTATATTTGAGTGGAGGGTGCTGTCATCCGCGTAACTGTGAACTGGGTTGGAAGTGCTAGAGAGGAGGTCATTGATGTGGAGAAGAAACAAGGTAGGGGCTAAAGCTGAACCTTGAGGAACTCCTGCATTAACTGGATACAGTTTAGAGGAATAGCCATCCACGACAACAGAAATGATCCCGTTGGACAGGAAATTTGCTGTCCACGTACAAAGTTTTGGTGGTAGGCCATAGGCCGGTAGTTTATTAAGCATCTCTGCGTGCCAGACCTGGTCGAATGCTTTGGATATGTCTAGAGCGACAATCTGGGATTCGCCATGTAGTTCCATAGACTTGTTCCAAGAATGGGTGACAAAGGAAAGAAGGTCGGCAGTTGATCTGCGCTGACGGAATCCATACTGCCTGTCGTGGATTAGACTGTGTTTTTCAAGAAATTTTAGTATGTCGGTGTTTATATACTTTTCCATCACTTTAGAGATCACTGAAAGGAGAGAAATAGGTCTGTAGTTGCTAGGAAGCGCTTTCGATCATTTCTTGGGGACGGGTTGTACTCGAGCTGTTTTCCAGTTACTAGGGAATATGCCTCTATTGTAAGATGTCTGAAACAGACTAGTCAGGACAGGGGCAAGTTCTGCTGCGAATTTTTTGAGAACAATTGCTAGGATCTCGTCAAGGCCAGAGGCTTTCCTGGTATTAAGAGAAGAGAGCATCTTTCGTACCTTTTTAGTTTTGAAAATGATATCCGTCATTTTATGCGCGACATTGGGAACTGTTGGTGGTTGACCATTTGGAGGTGGGTTGAGAGTAGAATTGCCGGCGAACAACGAGGCAAAAAGTTCAGCTTTGCCCAGGGCGGTAGAAACAATTTCATCCCCTGAGAGAATAGGTGGGAACGTGCTCTTGCAGAAATTATTCCCAATAGATTTAGCAAGAGTCCAGAAGGGTTTGCTTTCGTTGGAGCTTGAAAGGACTTTGTTTTTGATGTGGCTATTAAACGAGTTTTTGTCTCAGAAATAATGCGGACATAGCGGTTTCTTGCGTCGTTAAATGCTTGACGGTTTTCTTGACTGGGGTTGTGTAGAAGCTTTTTGTGAGCTTTGACCTTTTCAAGTCTGGCGTTGTCGCAGGCTTTAGAGAACCAGGGCTTTTGAGTGGCTGCAGAGGTTTTCAGTGTACGTGGAATAAATAATTCCATGCCAGCTTGGATAATTTCGGTGACGTTTTGTGAGATATCAGATCTGTTAATGGCGTTTGATACTCTTGATGTGAATAAGGCACAATAAGTTTTGTGTGCAGGGTTGCATGGGAATATTCTGGACTGTTTTACATAGTACATGTATAATAGAAAGATATATGTGGAGATAAACAAGATTCCTTCAGATATGCATGCTATTAATTTGGGTATTCCTCAGAGATCAGTTTTTGGTACACTGATTTTTCTAATTTTAGTGAATTTTCTTTAAAAAATTCACTGAATAGGAGATCCCGACTTTTAAATTTTGAAAAAATTTCTTCAAATGAGCGCTATTTGGGACCCCTGGAACCCAAATTCGAGGTCGGTTTCAGAGTTTATATATATATATATATATATATATATATATATATATATATATATATATATATATATATATACATATATATATATATATATATATATATATATATATATATATATATATATGTATATATATATATATATATATATATATATATATATATATATATATATATATATATATATATATATATATATATATATATATGTTTATATATTTATGTCACACCGCTAACTCAAAAAATAATACGCCGATTTTGATAACATTTCGTGAGTACCTTCCTAAGTTCGTTAGCCAGGAAAATCGGACTAGTTTTTCCCGGAAAATGTTGCGTTTTCTTTCGGAAAATTTTTATATCTCCGGAAATAACAAAGTTAGGGGAGGGGAACCATATTGGGTGCGAGCGTTTATATCATAAAAAGAAAACCATGCACTAAAATTTGAATCTCTACGTTAAAATAAAACAAAGTTATAAGCTTTTAAGTTTTTATTCTTAAAACGTCAAAAAAGTCGCGATTCTAAACGTCAAAATTGACATATTCTAGATAGAGAACTTACATGAACGGCTATGCAGCGTAAATGTCGTAAAATCAATTAAAAAGTCTTAAGTTTCGCTACAATCTTCGTTGTTCTTTATTTTATTAAATTATTTGCAGAAAATTAATTTAAAATAGACCCTTTATGGGAAGCGTATTTTTAGCAGCTGCTCTAAATACGTTAAAGTTAGCTCCGTGGGAACGCTAGGAAACAATGAGGTTACACCGAATGAAATTAAAACCTCGCCTTCAGTCAATTTTGCCCCTTTAATCTTATTAATAGATTCAATTTAGTTGTTAGTTTTTTCAGTATTTAAAATGTTTCATCCTCTGATGACGCTAACTTGGTAATTTAAACGATCGTCAGGTCTTTTAAAATGTGTTGTGGTGATTTGGGTTCTCCAAGTGTGTGCTCATCACAAGTTTCAATCTTCATTAAGTGTTTATCTAAATACACCACCATAACCCAGTGGCTGAACAGAAGTTATTTTTAATACATATTAGTTTTTCAAGCGCATAAGCGTATACCTAGAAAATTTCTAACCACATATCACACGCAATAAGTTTAACGCGATTCATAAAATGCGTTCACTGCCGAACTTATTTTTTGGTGAGTAATTTCTAGGGAGTTGGCAATTCAGGCAATTGAGCTATTCCTGCACGCACAATAAAATAAAATTTCCCATTTCAAGCTCGACATCAAAAAGATGAGGGTGTGGTACAGTAATAAATATAATAAATAGCAGAAACGCATCCGAATTACCCAATCCCAACTACAGAATGTAACTGATATAGGGTGTAATATTTGTTGAGTATGTAATAGAGGCACACAATGTAGTGGTGCCATAAATCATCCACACAATTAAATAAGTTGGTAGTATGGTTAAACGATGTCAGTTTCATTTATTATCTACTTTACTTGTAATGTATGTCGGTGAAGTTTTTAGTAATTCTTTCGAGACTTTTGTCTATTGCTTATATTTATGTAGCTAGCCTGAAAACTAAAAAGTCTAGACGCAGCAAGTGCGTTGTGGTAGCGAATTTTTTAAAAAATATTTTTAATAGCAAATGTCTTTCTGTGATGAAAACAGGCATCAAACTTGGTTGCCTATATAGTAGAAACAATGCACAATATTTCATCATAATAACTTTATTGTTTGAAAATATACATACACTTTTCAAAAGTCTGGATGCAGCAAGTGTGTTATGCAAGTGAATTTTCTTAAAAATGTTTTTAATAGCAAATGCGAGCAGGCATCAATCTGATTACCGGTATAGCCTATGTAGCAGAAAAAAATGTACTATATTTTATCAAAATTACTTACGGTTTGAAAATATACAAAAATTTTTGGAAAATAAACTTAAATGTTGGTTTCCTAACCAACGAAGCTTACCTTAATAGCACATTGAGTTATTGAAATGTGAAGGATTTAATGAAAATTCGGTACATTTGCAGATTGGCTGCCGAACGCTTTTCAAAATTTTTTTTTTCAGAAACATTACTAGGACCCCACCTGGATGCACAAACCACAAGAAAAATGTCTTGTTCACACCCCCCAAGGAAGTTACGGGACTGGGAGTGAATAGGGGTGCTGGGCGGGGTAGGTAGTAAAAAGGAAATATGAGCAGAAAATGCGAAGAAAACTGCTTGAAAGCTGTCTATTTGAAGCCATATCCCCATTAAACCCTGCCTATCCCGCACAGCCCCCCATTTACCCCAGGTCACGCAACTTCCTTGGAGGGTATGAACAAGAAGTTCTTCTTGTGGTTTATGCAAAGAGGGTGGTTGTATGCACACGAAAGGGGAAGGAAAATGCCTACGACGAAGCAGGACCCCCCCACCGTTCCGACTTGCGGCAGGGGTGGTGGGGTGGTGGGTGTCTGCTTCGTCGTGGGGATTTTCCTTCCCCGTCGCGGATATACAACCACCATCGCTGCATAAACCACAAAAAAAATGTCTTGTTCCTACCCGCCAAGGAAGTTACGGCACCTGGGGGAAAGGGGTGCTGTGCGGGGTAGGCAGGATTTAAGGGGTATATGGCTTCAAGATGGGAAAAAGACAGCTTTCAAGCCCGTTTGATTTGAATTTTCTGTTCATATTTCCTTTTTACTACCTACCCCGCTCAGCACCCCTACTCACTCCTGGTACCGTAACTTCCTTGGTGGGTGTGAACAAGAAATTGTTCTTGGGCTTTATGGATCCAGGGGGCTCTAGGCAGATTTCTGAAAACAGTTTTTTGAAAAGCGTTCGTGAGCTAAACTGCAAATTTACCGAAAATTGGCTACCAAAACGCACTTACTGCGTCCAGGCTTTTTTCTTACAAACGCATCATATTTCGATAAAAATGCAAAAACACATTAACGAATTTATTCTACGAAAATTAGCTAAAAAAATTATACACCCCTACTCACTCCTGGTCCCGTAACTTCCTTGGGGAGTATGAACAAGAATGTATTCTTGGGGTTTGTTGATCCAGGGGAGGCCTTAGGTAGGTTTCTGGAAACAGTTTTTTGAAAACGCACTTATTGCGTCCAGATTTTTTTTCTTACAAACGCATCATATTTCGATAAAAAAATGCAAAAGTGCATTAACGAATTTGTTCTACGAAAATTAGCTAAAAAAAATTATAGACCATTAAACCATAAACTTCACTAAACCTGCAGTTAAAGCATCAACTTAACTAAACCGACAGCCAAAGCATCAGAGAAAGGTTCTATTTGAAATGAATTTTCTGTAAACATTTTAGTAAAATGAAGGGCAATGACGGTTGAATCTGAAACTTAAGGGTTTGCAGAACACTCTTCTTGCAACATTTTCTTTTCACAATCCGTATTTGTTTTACGTTCTTTGCCTAAACATTGCCACTTTTTAACGTTTAGAATTGCGGGTTTGACGTTTTGAGGAAAACTCCAAAATTTGTTTCTTTAACTGCCCATAACTTCTTTGTCTTTAAAGCTAGAGACCTAAATTTTGGTACAGTGTTTATAGTACAAACACGTCTACCAAATTGGGTTGCCCTTACTTTGTTATTTCCGGAGATATGAATTTTTTATAAAGAAAACACAAAATGTACTAGAAAAACCTGGTCCGATTCTCCTGGCTAACGAACTTATTCAAGCCACTTGTAAAAGGAAAGTACTCACCGAATTTGATCAAGATTGGTCCATTATTTTTTGAGTTATCGGTCGGATATATATACATACATATATATATATATATATATATATATATATATATATATATATATATATATATATATATATATATATATATATATATATATATATATGTATGTATGTATGTATATATATATATATATATATATATATATATATATATATATATATATATATATATATATATATATATATAGATCTCCTCATTAGCGAATATATATATTTTTTTATTCGCGAAAAGATATAAGTAATTCGGGTTTTCATATAAAATATCACACCAAGTTTGCACTGGTTCTGCAACAAAAACTGAATGACTTAAGGCTTTTGAATTGAAAACTAAAACAATCATGTAATGGGCAAATCAGCGTAATCTATATAATAGTGAAAGCCGATGTAATAACCAAGTTAAAAAGGAAAAATTTCGGGACGCAGCAAGTAGCGACTTTTCACAAGAATTGTACACTATTATTATACGGAATATTAGTAAAGTTAATATTTTAACTTACACAGACCTTGAAGATCGATTTTAGAGGTCCTAGTATGCGCACATTTGAATAATTCTTTTCAAAGTGAAATCTTGCGTTCTAGCTCATTTTGACAAAAATGTCCAAAACACAATTTTCGATGAAGCTAAACAGTTACATTTTGCTATATCTGTAGATAGGGTAACTCTGTTTAAAAGAAACTTGTATCACAAAATTCATTAAAGTTATACAAAAGATTTCCAAAAGGAAACTTAATTCATAGTTAAAAAGGTAAAGTATATGCCAAATTATAAACGCAGCAGTTAGTTTTCCTTATTGATCGCCAGTATGATTTCGTTTTAGTCGACCTAATCAAACCGGCTTTTTTAACATCAATAATAACAAAATTATAATTTCAGACTCAAAGGTGACAAACTTATTTAGGCGTTTTAGACAAAAATGAGATCTTGTTCAAAACACATGAAATATGTGCACTATTGTTTCCCCAAATATGAAAATTAAACATTAAAAAAAACATACATTCATCGAGCTGATTTTGGTCGCGTAACTTTCTGCGTAGCAAGCTAGCTCTAAGCCCTCTGCGGTATATAGACACGTCGACTAACGTTTTATTTGCGTGATACTTTAGATCGTCTTCATTCCTGGGATACTATATTTAAAGTATACGTAACAATTATTAATTACCGAATTAGTAGAACTACCATTGAAACACACCCCACGACTGTTTTGGTCTTATATAACGTCTTATGTTTAAGTTTAAAGATACAAGAAAATATTTTAGAATCATTTTTTATAGAGACTTTGCTTGATTTTGTTTAAATCTCTGCTATATTATGCTATGTATTTGGGTCCGTTAATAAAGCTACAAATATAGTTTATTTTAATAATTGATTGAATCTCTCCGTTAAATAACAATCACATGGCAAATTTTTAATTTCATGTCGTCTGTCATTTTCCATAATTGCGGCCGAGACGATTGTTGGTTCGGGTAGTATGTTTTCCGCCTGGTATATATTTAGTTTGGTTACCGTTGATGTATGGCTTATATCTGTTGTATGAATTATTCTACGCATGGCAGTTACTGCTCGGTCTGTCAGGCATTGAACTTTAACCACTAAGTCGTTTCAACGCACGTCTTTGGGATTTTTAATTTGGAAAAAACTCTAAATATTGTGTAACAAATTAGTTAAAATTTACCACGTAGGTTTATCCGCACTATTTTTTGTCACATGTAATGTTTCATTTCAGTTACTTTGATACTTACACAAATATAGCATTTTCAAAAAGTTTTCCCCGAATATCCACCGGAAAAACTTGAGCATAAAGGCTGAATGAACTCGACCTCGGTTTTCGCCCAAGCAAGATATTTTCCAAGTTTGATTGAAATCAATTTGGAATTATTTGAGTTATCGTTCGGATACCTACACACACACACACATATATATATATATATATATATATATATATATATATATATATATATATATATATATATATATATATATAAACATATAAAATTTTTAACTAAGCTTGATTTTGAGTTCTAGGGACTCAAATTCGTGCTCATCTGAACTTTTTCAAAAGCTTTTCTTCGCGACCTTTTTAATGGCTTATTTTTCTCCATGAAAATTCGCTAAAAACAAAACTACACAGCATCTTATAACGCCCCAAATAAAACTAAAGTACTATGGCAGCTTGTTAATCTCAAGCAAAACAAACCTAGTGAAAGACGCTGCATTTGGAATTTATTATATAAAAACCAACATATAACTAGTAGGGTAGAAATTGGTGATGTAATTGCTAAATATTTGCCATGCGTTGCACAGAGGAAATATATAGTTAAAAAACACTTTTTATAATACCTGTAACTAAATGTGAAGTCATTGAAATAATCAATCAACTTCCTTACAAAAATCTCGCCGCTTGGATGATCTTCCCATAAAATTTATTAAGCAAGATGCTGTTGAGCAACAACGCCACTTTCAAATATTATAAATGCATGCATATGTCTCGAAATATTCTATAACATATTGAAACTTGCTGTAGTTGCTGCTGTGCTGAGGGCGGGGGACAGTACCAATCTGGAGAACTAACGTACTATCTCGATATTAAGTATTCCCTAGTAACTGGAAAACTGCTCGAGTACAACCCGTCGCCAAGAAAGGATTCAAAGCGCTTCCTAACAACTACAGGTCTATTTATCTCCTTTCAGTCGTCTCTAAAGTGATGGAAAAGTATATAAACACCGAATTACTAAAATTTCTTGAAAAACACACTCTATTTCACGACAGGCAGTATGGATTCCGTCAGCGCTACCGACCTCCTTTCCTTTGTCACCAATTCTTGGAACAAGTATATGGAACTACACAGTGAATTCCAGATTGTCGCTCTAGACATATCCAAAGCATTCGACCAGGTCTAGCACGCAGCGCTGCTTAATAAACTTTCGGCCTATGGCCTGCCACCTGTACCTGGACAGCAAATGTCCCCTCCAACCGAAGCATTTCTGTTGTCGTGGATGGCCATTTCTCTAAACTGTATTCAATTAATACAGGAGTTCCTCAAGATTCAGCTTTAGCCCCTACTTTGTTTCTTCTCCACATCAATGACCTCCTCTCTAGCACATCCAACCCAGTTCACACTTACGCGGACGACATCACCCTCCACTCAAATATACAATAGCCTGTCTTTTTAGCCCAATTAGACAAGGATCGCAGACTCATGGAGGGTTCTGTCTCCGTGGATCTCCAAAAAATATTAGACTGGGGAAGTAGAAATCTTGTACAATTGAACCCCACCAAATCTGTCTTGCTTTATTTTTCATAAGAGATACACCAGCCCTAGACCCATCACAATGAACAACCAAGTTATTCAAAGTAATGAGTCCTTTTCACTTGTTGGCATTTCTGTGGATCGAAATCTCAATTGGCACCAACATGTCACATAAATTGCAGAAGCGGCTGCTAAGAAATTACGTTGCCTCTTCCTGGCTCGCAAATACTTTTCACCAGCTAATCTTTATACCTTATATATTTCACAAATAAGACCAAACCTCGAACACTGCTCCCAGATCTGGGGTGCTGCTGCCGCTTCTACACTCGCTATCCTGGACTCCATTCAGAAGAGAGCTATTCGTCTCATCGGTGACCCTACCCTCACCCAAAGGCTTTCATCCCTTGCTCACCGACGTGCCTTTGGTGGCCTCTCTCTCTTTTATAGATATCTGCACGGGCACTGCTCAGAGGAGATTTCTTCCATAGTTTCTCCGCCTGCTGCCCCCAACAGATCTACCAGGGGAACAGAGCGAATGCGCCCTTTTACTGTCCAGGTCACCATACATAGAACATCTTGTTATGCCCGCGCTTTTGTCCCGAGGACATCCAAGTTGTGGAATTCTTTGCCGGCACATGTTTTTCCTTCTCCTCCGAACCTCCAAGTCCAGAATTAACAAGTTGACTCTTTCCTCCTTGTCGACACCCACGGTACGATAGTATTTAGGCTGTAAGCCCTCGTGGTGTGTTGTTGAAATATAAAAAAATGCAAACTTTATAGGGGAAACAGTACGTAAAATATAGTTAAGTTTTGAAACTTTAATAACATAATATCGCCATGATTTTAAAACTGATTATTCCACCGAAACTTCCCTTATCGATTACATTCAATATGTAAACGAAAAAACGAACCTTAACTACATTGTAGTTACGTTATTTTTGACCTGGCCTGTGCCTTTAACACGGTAAATCCCTTTTTGTCAAGGAGAAGATGTGGACACTGGGGACAAGAAGCACTTGCACTGAACTCCTGCTTTCGTATCTTATCAACAGACAGATGTCTGTAGAAACGAACAATAATAATTCTAGAAAATATTTCTTTACAATTTATCTAAACAAATTGGTGCAATTTCTACAAGACTGAAAAGTCCTCAGGTACGCCGATGATACTTATATTGCAAGACAGCGGAGGGAACTGAAATAAAATTAAAATCTGTAGTACAGTCTATAGTACAAAAATGGTGTTCTACAAACCAACTAAGTACAAACTTTGATAAGACTTTTTCTATTGAAATGCATAACTGCGACCGAAGAGAGAAAATGTCCGACAGGGCTATTTTGGTTGACGGAAATGTAGTTCAATTCAAAAACTTTGGGACGCAGTATGTGAATTTTCATAAGAATTGTACACCAATGTTATACGGCATATTACTAAGATTCATACTTTAAACTTACACAGCCCTTGAATATCGATTTTCGAAAGTGTTACCATCGATATCTCTCTTTTACCAAAAAAAGTGTTCTAACTCATCTAGAGAAAAATGCCCAAAACTCAGTTGTCTATGAAGCTAAAAAATTAAATTTCGCTATTTCTGAAGATAGGGCAAGTCTCTTTAAAATAAACTTGTATTACAAATTTCATTGAAGTTACAAAAGATTTCCAGAAGGCTAGCGCATTTTTCTTAATGAAAATTCGCTAAAAGGTGACAAAATGTTTGGGTGTTAGGGCGTCAGGAGAAAACTTATCATCAACTCGGTTGTTCATAAATACAACACTCAAGAAAAATATACTTTCCACCTAAATAAATATCAAGATTATTTTTCCAAGAAGTGACCATGTTATGCAGGTTGTTTTCTTTGTACAACCAAATGAATTTTACGCAGTTGCACTGTAAACTAATGCTTTTGTTGTGATGTTAAATTCGTTACACCTAGTTTGGATTTTTGGGCACTATTGTTACACACCCTTGTGATAGGATGTGATACGTTTTTGTTTGTCAGCTTTATGATTTACAAAACTATCGTAACTAACGGACCAAATAGATAATATTACTGTTATGATAAATCTGTCATTATTTGACCTATTTTACCTACGCAAGTAAAATTAGCGATATTAAACATTATTTTCGTTATAGTTTGGGTTAATTACCTTTTAATGAATACCTTAATAAACTTGGATACATTTTCCAAGTTGCTTTGTTTAACAGCTACGTTGCTATATTGACGGAATTGGCAGAAACGGTGTATTGTAGTGGCTTTTCCGGTTGTTTCCGAGATTCTGACGGAAGTACTTCTCAGAGTTCCTATATTGAGAATGCCTTCTCTGCAGTATATGCTCCGTTTGCTTAGAATTAAATTCTTGTTACGTATTCCGATTGTGTTTCTCAAACGCAACCATTGACTTCGCTCTGCTATTTATTTAAAGGATGAATTAAAGCAAATGATATTTTATATATTGATTTAATTTAACTCTAATGTATTTCTGATGTCCAAAAGTTTACGTTTTCTATTAAGCGTATTATTTTAGTCTACTAAATCTATAGGATTTAAGACTATACATTTTCTATTAAAGTTTACTGTTACTACTTTTTTAGACATCTCTTGAAGTTAAATATTAGCTTTTTTTAATTTTAATGAAAAAAATTACTAAATAGAAGATGCAGAAATTTTAAAAAGACGTAAAAGATTTATTTTCAAAGAACGGCGAATTCAAGGGGATTCATTTTTCCCTTAGGGCTCGTCCGCGTCTTTTCTGCCTCGATAGCACCGCAGCCTTTGACTTATTGTGCATGCCCTTTGTCTTTTCATCCAATCAACAATCACTGTGCCTTGAACTAGTCTGCACAGCAATTGGTAGGGTGAAGTTTTATATTGCTCTGTCTCCGATCTAGGCTGTCCGTAGATCAGTTGTCTTTTGCAGTCCAGAGCTTTAGACTCGCACAAGATGTGCTGGGCTGATTTCTCCCCTCGCCGTAGAGTCTGCCTGCCTGGTCTCCTCGAATCTTATGCAAGTGTTCCTTGACAGCCATGTGTCCCGTCAAGAGTCCTGTTATGTTCCTGAGCTGTCCTCTGCTAAGATTTTGCAGCTCCAGAGCTCTCTTTGACTTGGGCTTCTTAATTACTGACTTCCCATGTCTGAGCCCTGGACAGTCTGACCAGTACATCTTGTGCTCGTTTCTGACTCAGGGCTTACTGGATCCCCTGGCAGTGCTCTTCGTCACGCTCAGCACCGGTTTTGGTCACATAAATGGTTCTGCTGATACTCTCTTCGCGAGACTGTTAGCTTCTTCATTGCCCTTGACCCCCGAGTGACCCGGCACCTAGATAAAGGTGAACTGATTCTGCCCAGCCTGTTCGCTCGTCTCGTCTCGGCATTCACTTACCAGCCTGGAATTTACCCGTGGGATACTCAGGCCCTTAAGGGGGTGTTGTTGGTGTAGCCCCTCCTCTTCTTCTCTCGCACGCAGTGTAAGATGTCGTACATTTTGACCTGCAAGACCGTTGCATAAGCTCCGAGGGAAATCTGTGACTTACTCTCGGTCCTTCCAAATAAACGCCTGCCCTCGTCCGATGTTGCCCACCGGATCCGTCGTGAACCAGACGAGAGCGTCCCGTGGTAGGCCCTGCGTCTCCCCCCGCCAGGCCACGCGGTCGGGGATTACCACTGTAAACTTGTTTTCCCTGCAGATTCGCGGGCTCGCGAAGTGGGACTTCATTTCAGGCATGGGCTCCTTCACGATCTCCTGAGTTTTGCAGCCTGGGTCGATTTTCAGCATATCAGTGAAGGCTAGTATGTATAGTCCTAGCCTGGCCTCCCACATGATAAGTAAGTGTGAGTGGGGGGTATGGGGGGGGATTGCTGTTTTGATGGGGTGGTGCCGGGGTATCCAGCAACACCTCCATGGGGTCTGTTGGGGTTGAAGTCATGGTCCCTGTGATGCCGAGGCAAGCCATCCTTTGGATCTTGCCTAGTTTTTGTGTGGTACTGTATTGTGTCCCCTTAGGCCACCAGACCAGTGCCGTGTATGGTTTATTATTCAGTCACAGTCTCTGTGTAAATCCTGAAAACGCATGAGAACTTCATCGGCTACTACGATATGGAAGGAAAGCTGCTGATTTAAAATGAGCACGTGTACCCCTTCAATATAATACATCCCTTTTTATGCCCATGATATGAAGTATTGGCAACACGGTCAGCTGTCATATGCTTATGTTTATTTACTTATTTTCGCTCTATGGATGTCTATAACATATTATGGAATCAAAGATCAAAAATTCCATATAATCATATATATATATATATATATATATATATATATATATATATATATATATATATATATATATATATATATATAACCATATTAAACTATGCTTGCGATATCCATCTTGATTGTATTGAAAAAACTAAAAATCATTTTTTGTTGAATCTAGTGTAATTAAATTTTAACTCGAAAAATATATATAAAATAATGCTTGTATACAGTGAGGTTAGGGTAGTTTTGTTTTGTTTACATCACCAATCCCCAAAATCAGAATATCAAGAATTTTGAATAGTTTTTAAATTTAACTAATATTTCGTTTTACAGAGGCGCTACAATTATATCACAGTATCATAATCATGTTTACAGAAAAAAAAAACATTACCGCAGTGTGAATTACCTTTATCATTGATTCAAATATTTAAAGTATCTCCTTTGATCATTCAAGATGTTGTCATTTGTAAACAGAGATGGACATACCTAGTTGCTAATATCTACTGTTTGTTAATACATACATAACCACAGATCCCACAAAATAATGTCACATGCGCAGTTCGTTGCTAAGAATTTCACGGCATTTGCGCCAAGATGTCGGATTCAGGTAAAACGTTTTTTTTTTTTTTAATTTTAACAACACACCACGAGGGCTTACAGCCTAAATACTATCGTACCGTGGGTGTCGACAAGAAGGAAAGAGGCAACTTGTTAATTCTGGACTTGAAGGTTTGGAGGTTCGAGGGAGAAGGAAAAACATGTGCCGGCAAGGAGTTCCACAACTTGGAAGTCCTCGGGACAAAAGAGCGGGCATAACAAGATGTTCTATGTCTGGTGACCGGGACAGTAAAAGGGTGCATTCGCTCTGTTCCCCTGGTAGATCTGTTGGTGGCAGCAGGTGGAGGAACTATGGAAGAAAGCTCCTCTGAGCAGTGCCCATGCAGATATCTATAAAATAGAGAGAGGTCACCAACGGCACGTCGGTGGGCAAGAGATGGCAGCCTTTGGGTAAGGGTAGGGTCACCGATGAGACGTATAGCTCTCTTTTGAGTGGAGTCCAGGATAGAGAGTGTAGAAGCGGCAGCAGCACCCCAGATGGGGGAGCAGTATTCGAGGCTTGGTCTTATTTGTAAAGTATATAAAGTATAGAGATTAGCTGGTGAAAAATATTTGCGAGCCCGGAAGAGGAAACCTAATTTCTTAGCAGCCGCTTCTGCAATTGATGTGCCACAGAGATGCCAACAAGTGAAAGGGACTCATTACTTTGAATAACTTGGTTGTTTATTGTGATGGGTCTAGGGTTGGTGTATCTCTTATGAGAAAGAAAGCAAGACTGTGATTTGGTGGGGTTGAATTGTACAAGATTTCTACTTCCCCAGTCTAATATTTTTTGGAGATCCGCGGAGATAGAACCCTCCATGAGTCTGCGATCTTCATCTAGTTGGGCTAAAGAGACAGGCTTAGTGTTTTGTATATTGGAGTGGAGGGTGCTGTCGTCCGCGCAACTGTGAACTGGGTTGGATGTGCTAGAGAGGAGGTCATTGATGTGGAGAAGAAAGAAAGTAGGGGCTAAAGCTGAACCTTGAGGAACTCATGCATTAATTGGATACAGTTTAGAGGAATGGCCATCCACGACAACAGAAATGCTCCGGTTGGAGAGGAAATTTGCTGTCCACGTACAGAGTTTTGGTGGTAGGCCATAGGCCGGTAGTTTATTAAGTAGCGGTGCGTGCCAGACCTGGTCGAATGCTTTGGATATGTCTAGAGCGACAATCTGGGATTCACCGTGTAGTTCCACAGACTTGTTCCAAGAATGGGTGACAAAGGAAAGGAGGTCGGCAGTTGATCTGCGCTGACGGAATCCATACTGCCTGTCGTGGATTAGACTGCGTTTTTCAAGAAATTTTAGTAATTCGGTGTTTATATACTTTTCCATCACTTTAGAGATGACTGAAAGGAGAGGGATAGGCCTGTAGTTGCTAGGAAGCGCTTTCGATCCTTTCTTGGGGACGGGTTGTACTCGAGCAGTTTTCCAGTTACTAGGGAATATACCTCTATTGTAAGATGTCTTAAACAGACGAGTCAGGACAGGAGCAAGTTCTGGTGCGCATTTTTTGAGAACAATTGCTGGGCTCTCGTCAAGGTCAGAGGCTTTCCTGGTATTAAGAGAAGAGAGCATCTTTCGTACCAATAAATTACGTCCATGGGCCCAATATAGAATGAAAATGCCCCAAGTATAACTAAAACGCGTTGGTCGAAATGCCCTGCTCGACCTATTATCGACTTCCCTATTACTTTTAGTTTATTCCCCACATTGGTAAAATACACTTAAATTTTACTTGAAAATGACTTGTGGTGATTTGGTTGCGGACCTATTGTTAAGGCGATTTTACGTCAATTTGACTTTAAATGTTCCTTGGGTAATATATATATATATATATATATATATATATATATATATATATATATATATATATATATATATATATATATATATATATATATATATATACATATATATATATATATATATATATATATATATATATATATATATATATATATATATATATTGCTAAATATAGTAGTAACAACAAATGTACGAATCTCTCTCCCCCGCCTATGGGCAGTCCACTTATAGATTATTTTAGAAGGTGAACACCGGCAGAAACACGTACGATAGATAATAAAAGAATACAGAGATTTCCGTCACACAAAATATGTTAATTTTGGTGTCGTTGAACCTCCCTAAATCGTTAGTGACCGAATACTTACAGAAAAATATAAATAAAAAGAGTTGTGGATATAAGATATTTAGAATTGTTCATCCTCTGATGATGCTAACTTGGTTAATAAAACGATCGCCAGTTTTTTTTAGTGTTGTGCTTATCAGTGCTCATGACAGGTTCCAATCTTCACTTAGTAAACAATCTTTGTTAATAGTAAGTAAACAGAACAATGATACCATACCTCGAAGACCTATATTATATTTTTTTTAGTATTGTGCTTATCAGTGCTCATGACAGGTTCCAATCTTCACTTAGTAAACAATCTTTGTTAATAGTAAGTCAACAGAAAAATGATACCATACCTCGAAGACCTATATTATAGAAGAATAACGACATAGTAAAACAATTGTGATTTGAAAACCCTTGTTTATTGAAAAGACTATGTATTAAATATACATATAAATATTTTGTTTATATAGCTCAAGGCAAAACGCATTTAATAATTCATGACATCTCAAACAAAGCTAAAGTAATAACAGTAACCACCTTGTAAATAATAAAAAGAACATATCCACGAGTAAAGTTATTACGCGTTGTTAAAGTCACATTAGTCGTACCTATAATCACTGGATATAACAGCAACACAACCATTTTATTATAATAAAAATAAATTGGTCAATTTTACAGTTGATCTTTCCTACAACTTTTTTCTTCGACAAAGCACAAGTTATTCAAATTAGAACTTTGTCTGTCCATATTAAAATATTTAAATTTGATTATAATTCGTATGTTCGGGCCTCTAATAATTTCTGAGCTGAGTGTTGTTATTTTGATATTATAATATCGACAACTTACACGTTTTGCATTTGATTAAGCTTAGACTGAATCGATTTTAGTAAAACGTTTCGCAATTATTTGATGTCCTAACCGTCAATTTTGTGTAATTTAGTTGTTCTAGTGTGTAACCAAAGTTAAGCTTGATCGCAGAGATTACGAGCAATTTGAGACTGTCTATAATTTTAGAATGATTAGCATTTATTGGTCTACAGGGGAAAAGGCGTAAATACCGATAGCGTTCTTGTCTTCTAGTTGAATTTTAAACAAAATAAAAGGCCATTATAACATGCAACTTAGGCGAAAATCAACCAAGCAACAGAATTTTGTTTTTCAGAAAAGCAAGTATTAATTCATACAAAAACTCTGGAGGCTGCAAGCGCTTTTATGGCAGTGAATTTTCATAGCAGTAAGTTTTCTACGAAAGTAATATATATATATATATATATATATATATATATATATATATATATATATATATATATATATATATATATATATATATATATATATATATATATATATATATACATACACAGTGTGTCCCAATCTGGATGGGAATGTATTGCTATCTCCGTTATTATTAGAGATAGGGAGACAGTTATATTAGCAATCTTTTGTAGAATTTCTTTCTCGTTCCAAATATGACTTGTATTTTGCCCCGCCTCTTTTCCTTTTCGAGTTATTTTGAAAAAAACAAAATTTATTTTTTCTTCAATATCTAAGTAGGCGTTGATCTGACATGTCTAAGACTTCCACATTATCAGGACAATTTTTATAGAGTAATCTTTTTGTGCTATTCTCAACTTTATATTGTCATTTGTTTTTGAGCTACCGGTATCAAAGTTTGTTTTTATTACGGCAGCCATATTTGATTTTTTGCTCATGTGATAGCCTGTGAAAAGAGCTTTCCAATTATGTACAACATGCTTGAGGAATCTTGTAATTGCACTGACAATTTTGAGAAAAACCGTTTTGAGGATAGTAGGCTATGAAATCCAATACCATAAAACAAATGACAAAAAAAAGTGTTCAAAAAGCAGTAGGCCGTGGAGTCTAACAATAAGCTTCTACTTTTAACATAATTTTCCGTAATGATTCACGATAAAAACATATTGTGATTTAATTTACAATACTTATGTGAAACAGTTTAATAACAAGACCCGGCAATAACAAATAGAAACTTAAGCACCACATAACAACACAATTAGAAACGGAACTCGACAAATAATAAAATAGAAACTTAAAAATACACTAAATAGAAAATTCTTCAATATGGCCACCGTTTTGTTTAATACACTTTATACACCTTTTTGGGGCGGATTCTAAAATCATTAATCTGCTTTTTATTGACTTTTGTTAGTAAATTTAGTTATTTACTACGTTAACATATTTAATTAAATTATAACAATTTTTTAGGGTAATGCTGTAATGTAAAATTCCATTTGCAATAATGGGCCAATTCATTGGTGTGCTCACAGTCCCTATTTTTTATCGTGAATCATTACAGAAAATTATGTTAAAAGTAGAAGTCTATTGTTAGACTCCATAGCCTACTGCTTTTTGAAAACTTTTTTTTTGCCATTTGTTTCTGGTATTGGATTTCATAGCCTACTATCCTCAAAACGGTTTTTCTCAAAAGTGTCAGTGCAATTACAAGATTTCTCAAGCATGTTGTCCATCATTGAAAGCTTTTTCCACAGGATATCACATGAGCAAAAAATCCAATATAGCTGCCATAATAAAAACAAACTCTGATACCAATAGCTCAAAAACAAATGACAATCCAAAGTTGAGAATAGCACAAAAAGATTACTCTGTAAAAAGTGTCCTGATAATGTGCAAGTTTTAGACATGTCAGATCAACTCTTACTTAGATAATGAAGAACAAAGAAATCGACAAAGGGCAAAAATAGAAGTCATATTTGCAACGAGAGTGAAATTCTACCAAACATTGCCAATTTAACCGCCTCCTTATCTATAATAATAACGGACACACTGTAGCTTTGCACATGTGATTCTCAAAATACATCAATAAAGAAACTTGAACACTGTGACCATCAAATAACCTAGAATAGAATGCATGTAAAGAGACCAAAAAATGAGTAGTAGAACAACCAATACAAATGGAGACTATATATATATATATATATATATATATATATATATATATATATATATATATATATATATATATATATATATATATATATATATATATATATATATATATATGTAGGTTGTGCACTCGGGAAACTACATATAAAAATAAACAGGAATGTCTTAGGACCTGAAGAAACATTTTTCTTTTTAAACCAAAATTTTAAAAACAAATTCACAAATATACCGACAAGACGGGGGGCAAGCAAATAGATATTTATAGACAATTGTGTACGTAAGTATATGCATAGGAATAAGATCCATTGAAGTGCAGTGAAATCGAAGCCCCAAAACAGAGAACAGGCTGTATATATACGACAGAAAAAACTATTGGCAAGTGCGTATAAAAACAGTGTAAGGTGAAGTAGAAAATAAAAAGACAGCACATACCGTGTATAGGTTTAAGGATTTGTTACATAATAACAGTTTTTTTAGTAATATGACGTTAATATGTTTTGATATAGATGTAGGTTAGATAACGATCATAAAATGTCATGTTTATTTTGTAATAGCTTGAGGGTTGTGACAGAAATATATCTGTGAATGGGAATGCGAAAATACTATTAATTATCCAAGACATTGCACAATAAAAACAAGAAGACAGAAGAATTTGAAATTAGTCAGTGAGCATGCGAGCGAAAAATTTGAGTAGCAACGATGGTTGTTGTGAGAAAAATAATAACAACGAAGAACTTTTTGACGAGATTGCGGGTCAATTCCCTTCATTTTGTTAATAGCTTCGATAAGTCCGTTAGACAGTTTTGACACTCAAATACTTAGAAAAAAATATGAAAAACTGTGTTAAAACGCAATAATTTTTAAATGATTTGAAGTATTAGACAAAAATTTCAGGAGCACGTAGATATAGTGCAAGTGGTCCTATCTACCAAACTTGAACTCAATTGGTTCAGTGTGTTTTTAGTTATAACTAAATAAAAAATTAATAATTTACGGTATGACCTGAAATTACCTCTGAATGGGTCCCTATAATGTTAGATAAGGTCAGACAGATATATCAGCGTTAAGCTGATATTGCAAACAAAAGCTCCATATATAACTTCAAACGAGCAGGTTACAAAAACATGTTACAATAAACAATCAGCGGGGTTGCCATTTGCCAAAACTTTCATCTGAATCTGAAGATATCAGAAAAATATATAGTAATAAATAAAAATGGTAACGAAAGTGATTCAAGTTGTTTAAAGGCAATCTACAGCTACGTTTTATTATGTATAAATATTAGGCTTCCTATTCTTCACGGTATTTGAAAGCCATCACCCTTTCCTAGTTTCATCTGGCATCACCAGTTAGCCATTCGTCATTTGTTATTTTGCCAACTGAAATCAGGGGCGGAGTCGAATTGGAGGTTATACTGGTTTGTGACGTATGCAGACAAAGAAGAAGAAGAAGAAGATAACCTCGAAATAGACTCCGCTAATCGGCTAATACCTTAGAATAAGATACTTATTGTTTACTTTTATTTTTACTCTTCATGTAGTGTATGGAAAATTTGAGGTACATAAATAAAACTACATAATATCATAAAGTATTTTTTAAACTATACCTATAAACAGATGTTCGGTGTAAATTATTAAAATTTTAATTCAAAAGTTTTGTGTTGTTTATATTTATTTATTTCATTTTCAAAAAGTCTGGATACAGCAACAGTAAATCAGTGGTGGAAAGGGTCTGGGTGCAGCAAGTACGTTACGGTAGAGAATTTTTGTAAAAATGAATTCAATTTCCCACTAAGCTAGAATCTCCAATCTTGAACGATAGTAACACCTATGTAAACGCAGCGTGTGTACTAAATTAAAGAAAAATAACATGATGAGCTTCGCGTATAACTAAAAATTGGTTTTAAAAAACATTCTTTGTTGTTTTCTTTGCATAAACTAATTCTATTGGGTTGACTAAAATAAAACCTTCCAAGCAATTAAAAGAAAAAAATACCTGCCATATTTATAACTTGACAGGTTCAATCCCTTTGTAAATAATAAAAAAAATATTCTGGAGAACTTTTGTAACTTTCATAAAATTTGTAACACAATTTTTTTAAAGAGACCTGCAGTACTTACATTTATCTTTACGAAATTATAATTGTCTAGCTCCATAGAAAATAGAAATTTCTTTACATAATCGCTAACTGGGACCTCTGAAACCGATCTCCAAGGTCCACTTAAATTTAAATAAAAATTCTGGACGCAGCAAGTGCGTTATGGTAGTGAATTTTCATAAAAATCTTTTTAATAACAAATATGTATGTTTTTTAAGAAAGCAGGCATCAAATTTGGTTACCAGTATAACCTATATAGTAAAAACAATGTGCCATGTTCCATTAAAATAACTTTATTGTGTGAAAATGTACAAAAATTTCCAAAAGTTAACTTAAAATGTTCCCGAAAAAACACGTTTCTTGGTCAACCTTATAGGTTAATAGCAAATTGAGCTGTTCAAATATGAAACATTTGATCAAAATTCGCTACCATAACGCACTTGCTGCGTCCAGAATTTCTTTTCGTACAAACATGCATTATATTTCGATGGAAAATGCAAAAATGCAATAACATAAGGCGTGTTTGATTAAAAAAAAAAGGAAATTTGTATCACCAACGACTTATGGGCCACCTTGTGATTGTAGAAATATTATTTTAAGATGTAGCTCAAGACACCCTATAATTAATATATACAAATTTTCTTCATATCTTATATAATAACGGATATATTGAGCTTTATTGATTTTTTACGAAAATTCGACAAAAATTATATACCATTAAATGATAAACTCTATAGCTAGGGCTACTGCCAAGCATCAGAGAAAGGGTCTATTTGAAATGAATTTTCTGCAAATATTTTAGTAAAATGAAGGACAATGACGGTTGAAACTAAGACTTTAGGGTTTGTAAAACATCCTTCTTGAGACATTTTATTTCTATAGCCCGTATTAGATTTAAGTTATTTGCCTAAATGTTGCCAATTTTGACATTTTAAATCGCCACTTTGACGTTTTGAGGAAAACCTCAATTTATTTTTCTTTAAATGCCTATAACTTTTTTGTCTTTTGACATACATAGCTAAATTTTGGTAAGTAACTTACCTATAAGGATGTACCATGCGTACCAAATTTGGTTGTCCTTACTTTATTAATTCCGGAGATATAATTTTTTTTCAAAAGAAAACACAAAATTTTCCGGGAAAACCTGGGCAGATTTTCCTGGCTAACGAACTCATCCAAGCCATTTGCAAAAGGAATTTTTTCACCAAATTTGATCAAAATTGGCCCATTATTTTTTGAGTTATCGGTGTGATACATATATATATATATATATATATATATATATATATATATATATATATATATATATATATATATATATATATATATATAAACATATAAAAATTGAAACGGACCCCGGATATGTTTTCTGGGTGGCCTAATTAGCGCTCATTTGAAGAAATTTTTTCAAAATTCAAAAGTCGGGATCTCCTCATTAGTGAATTTTTTTTAGGAAAATTCACTAAAAACGAATTTTTATTAAGAAAAATTTAATAACTCAAAAAATACTTCACTTATTTTGGACAAAATTTGAGAATCACTTTTATTTTGTTAATAGCTTGGATGAGTTCGTACATCAGATCTTGACGCCCAATTTTTCTTAACAAAAAACTTAAAAATATTTTTTTAGACGCAATATCTCTCAAATTGTTAAAGTGATTGAAACGAAAATTTACAACTTAAAAGAACATAGACAGACGTGGTTGCGTACCAATTTTCAAGAAAAATAAAGTTATTCTAAATTAATATTAAAATAATCCTCGACATCACTTCAGATTCTGTAATGCAATATACACAATGTAAGACAAAGACAGATGACGTTGCCTGTACTGCTATGCAGCACCCTCCACTCAAATATACAATATTCTAAGCCTGTTTCTCTAGCCCAATTAGATGAGGATCGCAGACTCATAGAGGGTTCTATCTCCGTGGATCTCCAAAAAATATTAGACTGGGGAAGTATAAATCTTGTACAATTCAACCCCACCAAATATCAATCTTGCTTTCTTTCTCATAAGAGATACACCAGCCCTAGACCCATCACAATCAACAACCAAGTTATTCAAAGTAATGAGTCCTTTTCTCTTGTTGGCATTTCTGTGGATCGACATCTCAATTGGCATCAAAATGTCACATCAATCGCAGAAGCGGCTGCTAAGAAATTAGGTTTCCTCTTCCAGGCTCGCAAATACTTTTCACCAGATAATCTCTATACCTTATATACTTCATAAATAAGGCCAAACCTCGAATACTGCTCCCACATCTGGGGTGTTTCCGCCGCTTCTACACTCACTATCCTGGACTCCATTTAGAAGAGAGCTACACGTCTCATCGGTGACCCTACCCTCACCCAAAGGCTGCCATCCCTTGCCCACCGACGTGCCGTTGGTGACCTCTCTCTCTCTCTCTCTTTTATAGATATCTACACGGACACTGCTCAGATGAGCTATCTTCCATAGTTTCTCCACCTGCTGCCTCCAACAGATCTACCAGGGGAACAGAGCGAATGCACCCTTTTACTGCCCAGGTCACCAGACATAGAACATCTTGTTATGCCCGCTCTTTTGTCCCGAGGACTTCCAAGTTGTGGAATTCCTTGCCGGCACATGTTTTTCCTTCTCCTCCGAACCTCCAAACCTTCAAGTCCAGAATTAACAAGTTGCCTCTTTCCTCCTTGTCAACACCCACGGTACGATAGTATTTAGGCTGTAAGCCCTCGTGGTGTGTTGTTGAAATTAAAAAAAATGCTATGGAAATAAAGCGTAGATAAAAAACAATGAAAATTACATTATTGTCAGAATGTAGAACATTGAGAGATGTACGACAGGGAGGCCATCTCGGTGCGGAACTAGGTAGTATGTCGTCACGACAGCTCTAGTTAACACAAAATGTTATATATGGAGACTGTGTACAACCTTGATATTTTACAACTGACTTTTAACTAACATAGCATATTTAAAACATGTATATAAATATTGAAAATATATATTGGACGATGGCTATAAATGAAAATTGCAAGTTAATGACTTGAAACAATACACTATTGTTGCCATATTTGCTTTTCTTTCCGCACATACAGTTAGTTTAACGACAGCTACTGATGAATGCAACCTCGTTGTCCAAATACGTATCTAGCGCATAACACACTGTTATTATTTTTGTGGTTTTTGAGGTGATGCTGCTTTTTGTTCCTCTGCTTTAATTATAAATTCTCTTTGGTAGATATATTTGTTTTGATCCTGACGTAAAATGAGACTATGTTTCTGTGCTTACTAAAAAAACCTTTACGTAGCAGAACCTAATTTAAAACATATCCATAGAGTGATGTTAATAAATATAAAACCTGCATGCAACTTTGTAAAAAACGACTGAAGAAGATATAAGTTAATATGATTAAAACCATATACACAAAATCTAGATCACGTTTCTCTAATGGACTCTGCAAATATTTATCGCCAGCCAGTTATTAATGGAGCTAGAAAGCTGGAGTATAACATATGTCAGTTATTAACTCACATGTGCACATAAAAGCTTTAGCTTAGTGTAACTGGAATATGACCGGTTATTACAGTAAAGCAGCTTTATGTATCTATCGTGTCCAGCTTTAAAAATATCGGACAGTGGTAAATTGAAAATATTGATGTAAAGCTACCTGAAAAGTTTTGCTCCACTGAATTAGTTAAAAAATATATATACAGGGTGCATTATTTGTTGTACATTGTTTGTTTAGTACAGTTTTGTGGAAAAGAAAGAAGTCTGAATGCAGCAATTGCGTTATGGTAGCGAATTTATTTTCATAAAAATGTTTTTAATTTAATATGTATCTTTTCGAATGAACATTTGGTAGATAGTAAAACCTTTATAATGGAAACCATGTTCTATTTCTCAGCAAAATGACTTGGTTGTTTTAAAACGAACAAAAATATTTTCGAAATAAACTTGAAATTTTCCTGGAAAAAAAAAACGGTCCAGTTTTCCTGGCTAACACACATATTCAAGCAATTTATACAAAACCTACACCTGCCAAGGTATAATTATTTAGGGAAAGCTTTTTGACGAAAATTTGCAAATAATTTATCTCACGAAAATTTGACATTTTTTTACGAAAATTTGCTTAAATAATGTTACACAAAAATAGTATAGAAATGTTTTTAGCATATTTGTGAAAAAGGTTTTTTACACGAATATTTCCTAAATAAATTTTTTCACAAAAATATTGAAACATTTTTTTCACTTGACTCGTGAATTTGCAAAGATTTTTGTTACATGAACTTATTAAACATCATCAATTACTAGCATTCCACAAAAATGTAACATACAATTATTTCTGCGAAAACACTAAAAAACAAATCTGCCAAACTGATTAAATACTTTCTACACAAGAATTTGCTGATAAAATGCATCAAATTCAAAATCAAAACTAAAACAGTAAGTAAAAATTTTCGGGACGCAGCAAATGCATTATAGTAGTGAATTTTCCTAATAATTGTACACTATCAGTAAGGTATATGATTAAAACCAATTTTTAGTGAATTTTCCTAAAAAAAAATCACTAATGAGGAGATCCCGACTTTTGAATTTTGAAAAAATTTCTTCAAATGAGCGCTAATTAGGCCACCCAGAAAACATATCCGGGGTCCGTTCCAATTTTTATATGTTTATATATATATATATATATATATATATATATATATATATATATATATATATATATATATATATATATATAAACATATAAAAATTGGAACGGATTTTTATATGTTTATATATATATATATATATATATATATATATATATATATATATATATATATATATATATATAAACATATAAAAATTGGAACGGACCCCGGATATGTTTTCTATATATATATATATATATATATATATATATATATATATATATATATATATATATATATATATATATATATATATATATATATATATATATATATATATATATATATATATATATATATAAACATATAAAAATTGGAACGGACCCCGGATATGTTTTCTATATATATATATATATATATATATATATATATATATATATATATATATATATATATATATATATATATATATATATATATATATATATATATATATATATATATATATATATATATATATATATATATATATATATATATATATATATATAAACATATAAAAATTGGAACGGACCCCGGATATGTTTTCTGGGTGGCCTAATTAGCGCTCATTTGAAGAAATTTTTTCAAAATTCAAAAGTCGGGATCTCCTCATTAGTGATTTTTTTTTTTAGGAAAATTCACTAAAAATTGGTTTTAATCATATACCTTACTGATAGTGTACAATTATTAGGAAAATTCACTACTATAATGCATTTGCTGCGTCCCGAAAATTTTTACTTACTGTTTTAGTTTTGATTTTGAATTTGATGCATTTTATCAGCAAATTCTTGTGTAGAAAGTATTTAATCAGTTTGGCAGATTTGTTTTTTAGTGTTTTCGCAGAAATAATTGTATGTTACATTTTTGTGGAATGCTAGTAATTGATGATGTTTAATAAGTTCATGTAACAAAAATCTTTGCAAATTCACGAGTCAAGTGAAAAAAATGTTTCAATATTTTTGTGAAAAAATTTATTTAGGAAATATTCGTGTAAAAAACCTTTTTCACAAATATGCTAAAAACATTTCTATACTATTTTTGTGTAACATTATTTAAGCAAATTTTCGTAAAAAAATGTCAAATTTTCGTGAGATAAATTATTTGCAAATTTTCGTCAAAAAGCTTTCCCTAAATAATTATACCTTGGCAGGTGTAGGTTTTGTATAAATTGCTTGAATATGTGTGTTAGCCAGGAAAACTGGACCGTTTTTTTTTCCAGGAAAATTTCAAGTTTATTTCGAAAATATTTTTGTTCGTTTTAAAACAACCAAGTCATTTTGCTGAGAAATAGAACATGGTTTCCATTATAAAGGTTTTACTATCTACCAAATGTTCATTCGAAAAGATACATATTAAATTAAAAACATTTTTATGAAAATAAATTCGCTACCATAACGCAATTGCTGCATTCAGACTTCTTTCTTTTCCACAAAACTGTACTAAACAAACAATGTACAACAAATAATGCACCCTGTATATATATTTTTTAACTAATTCAGTGGAGCAAAACTTTTCAGGTAGCTTTACATCAATATTTTCAATTTACCACTGTCCGATATTTTTAAAGCTGGACACGATAGATACATAAAGCTGCTTTACTGTAATAACCGGTCATATTCCAGTTACACTAAGCTAAAGCTTTTATGTGCACATGTGAGTTAATAACTGACATATGTTATACTCCAGCTTCCTAGCTCCATTAATAACTGGCTGGCGATAAATATTTGCAGAGTCCATTAGAGAAACGTGATCTAGATTTTGTGTATATGGTTTTAATCATATTAACTTATATCTTCTTCAGTCGTTTTTTACAAAGTTGCATGCAGGTTTTATATTTATTAACATCACTCTATGGATATGTTTTAAATTAGGTTCTGCTACGTAAAGGTTTTTTTAGTAAGCACAGAAACATAGTCTCATTTTACGTCAGGATCAAAACAAATATATCTACCAAAGAGAATTTATAATTAAAGCAGAGGAACAAAAAGCAGCATCACCCCAAAAACCACAAAAATAATAACAGTGTGTTATGCGCTAGATACGTATTTTGACAACGAGGTTGCATTCATCAGTAGCTGTCGTTAAACTAACTGTATGTGCGGAAAGAAAAGCAAATATGGCAACAATAGTGTATTGTTTCAAGTCATTAACTTGCAATTTTTATTTATAGCCATCGTCTAATATATATTTTCAATATTTATATACATGTTTTAAATATGCTATGTTAGTTAAAAGTCAGTTGTAAAATATCAAGGTTGTACACAGTCTCCATATATAACATTTTGTTTTAACTAGAGCTGTCGTGACGACATACTACCTAGTTCCTCACCGAGATGGCCTCCCTGTCGTACATCTCTCAATGTTCTACATTCTGACAATAATGTAATTTTCATTGTTTTTTATCTACGCTTTATTTCCATAGCATTTTCTTTTAATTTTAACAACACACCACGAGGGCTTACAGCCTAAATACTATCGTACCGTGGGTGTTGACAAGGAGGAAAGAGGCAACTTGTTAATGCTGGACTTGACGGTTTGGAGGTTCGGGGGAGAAGGAAAAACATGTGCCGGCAAGGAATTCCACAACTTGGAAGTCCTCGGGACAAAAGAGCGGAAATAACAAGATGTTCTATGTCTGGTGACCTGGACAGTAAAAGGGTGCATTCGCTCTGTTCCCCTGGTAGATCTGTTGGAGGCAGCAGGTGGGGGAACTATGGAAGATAGCTCATCTGAGCAGTGTCCGTGTAGATATCTATAAAAGAGAGAGAGAGAGGTCACCAACGGCACGTCGGTGGGCAAGGGATGGCAGCCTTTGGGTGAGGGTAGGGTCACCGATGAGAAGTGTAGCTCTCTTCTAAATGGAGTCCAGGATAGTGAGTGTAGAAGCGGCAGAAACACCCCAGATGTGGGAGCAGTATTCGAGGTTTGGCCTTATTTATGAAGTATATAAGGTATAAAGATTATCTGGTGAAAAGTATTTGCGAGCCTGGAAGAGGAAACCTAATTTCTTAGCAGCCGCTTCTGCGATTGATGTGACATGTTGATGCCAATTGAGATGTCGATCCACAGAAATGCCAACAAGAGAAAAGGACTCATTACTTTGAATAACTTGGTTGTTGATTGTGATGGGTCTAGGGCTGGTGTATCTCTTATGAGAAAGAAAGCAAGATTGATATTTGGTGGGGTTGAATTGTACAAGATTTATACTTCCCCAGTCTAATATTTTTTGGAGATCCACGGAGACAGAGCCCTCCATGAGTCTGCGATCCTCATCTAATTGGGCTAGAGAAACAGGCTTAGAATATTGTATATTTGAGTGGAGGGTGCTGCATAGCAGTACAGGCAACGTCATCTGTCTTTGTCTTACATTGTGTATATTGCATTACAGAATCTGAAGTGATGTCGAGGATTATTTTAATATTAATTTAGAATAACTTTATTTTTTTTGAAAATTGGTACGCAACCACGTCTGTCTGTGTTCTTTTAAGTTGTAAATTTTCGTTTCAATCACTTTAACAATTTGAGAGATATTGCGTCTAAAAAAATATTTTTAAGTTTTTTGTTAAGAAAAATTGGGCGTCAAGATCTGATGTACGAACTCATCCAAGCTATTAACAAAATAAAAGTGATTCTCAAATTTTGTCCAAAATAAGTGAAGTATTTTTTCAGTTATTAAATTTTTCTTAATAAAAATTCGTTAATATAGACGGAAAACGTTATTTTAATGTCCAGACGACAGATTACTTTATACTTGTAAAGTGAGTCTCTGAATCAAGGCAATTATTATTATGGTTATTATTGTTACTATTATTGGATATTCATATTTTTATGTCACAAACCGTCAGAAATAAGAACAATATTTAAGTCTGTCACTTTTTTATCAAAACTTCGCTAAATAATCCCACAATATGATCGGTAAATAGAATTAAATAAAAAGCTGAGAAATGTTTTTAACTCAGCCCTAGATAAATCAGGGTAGGCGACTTTAAACGTAAATATATATTTCCAAAACTAGAATCTTTAGGTATAGGGGCTTTATACAAGAGTTCAATTCTAAAACATAAAATTTAGGCCATTTGAAAAATTTGTAATACGCCAGTTTAAATTTTTTCAAATTTGGCCACTATTTGAGAGAGCCTGTATTGGGCATTTCGATTTTTTTGACGAATAATATAAACGAAAACTTCCCTAAATGCGCCATGTTCATGGGACTGTGATTTATATTGGTAAATACGACGTATCACCATTTTTGATATGTGCAAAAAAAAATTGAAAAATTGCTGAAAATCTGAAATAACTCGAAAACAATGGAGCATATTTTTTCCCTACAAGCATAATTCGGCAGAAAACGAAATAATGCAATAAAAAAGGGAAATTTCATTAAAAAGAAAACTTGTATCACCAACGACTTATGGGCCACACTGTGATTGTCAACATACTTAAGACACGATGCAACTAGGTGGCGGCACGTCCACCACTTACTGAGTATGTCAACATACTTTTATAAGATGCAGCTCAAAACACCCTATAATTAACTTATATATTATTTTCGCGTATCTTGTATAATAACGTATATATTGAGCTTCACCGTAGACATACGGCACCCTGTATATATGCTAACATGTAAAAACTGAAATTGACCCAGGATATTTCTTCTAAAGGGTCTAGTTAGCGCTCATTTGACAAATATTTTCAAAATTCAAAAATCGTGGTCTTCTCAATAACGAGTTTTTTCTACGCAAATTCGCTAAAGGTTATTGACTATTAAACCACAAACTCTATAACTGAAACTACTGCCAAATCATCAAAGAAAGGGTTTATTTGAAATGAATTTTCTGCAAATATTTTAGTAAAACGAAGGACGATGATGGTTGAATCTGTAACGTAAGGCTTTGTAAAACACTCCTATTACGACTTTTTTTGTACATAACTCGTATTCGTTTTAGGTTCTGTCTAAAAATTGCAAATTCCGTCATCTCAAATTGCTACTTTGACGTTTTAGGAAAAAAGTATAAAATTTTCAAAGAAGCTTTTCTGCTGTTTGTTGACCCTTTTGCGTCAAGGAAAACTTAATATTTGTCTGTAATATACGGTAGATTTTGTTATCCAACGAAAATATTTTGGTGTTGTGCTTCCTCTGGTCATCAGTGGCACCTAAATTTAAATGCTTATATGTTTTTCTCCTTTTAACTTAGAGATTTACATTTTGGTGCGTAGGGTAAATTTGATAGTGTAAACTTGAGTGCTAAATTTGGTTGCCATAGCTTTGTTATTTTCGGAGATAAAACAACTTTGCGAAAGAAAACCCACAATTTTCCTTGAAAACCTGGTCCGATTTTCCTGGTTCACGAACTTATCCAAGCCAGTTACAAAAGAACGACGCTCACCAAGCTTGATCAAAATCGGCTCATTATTTTTCGAGTTAGAGTTATCGGTGTGACATATATATATATATATATATATATATATATATATATATATATATATATATATATATATATATATATATATATATATATATATATATTTATATTATATATATATATATATATATATATATATATATATATATATATATATATATATATATATATATTTGTGCGTGTATGCATGTATATAAACACTCTTCTTCTTCTTTGGGTGCCATCTCCACTAATGGAGGTTAGCGACTACAACAGCAAACTCCTCTCTATCCTCCGCCGCTCTCATCAAGTCGTCAGAGCCGAGACCTGTCAAATATCTTATGTTTCTCAGCCATGACAGTTTCTTTCTGCCTACACTTATTTTCCCCTCTAGTTTACCTTTAATTATGAGCTGGGAGATATAATATTTGGGATTGCGCAATAGGTGACCCAGATATGCTGTCTTCCCCCGCTTGACAACCTGGAGAAGCTCTCTGTCTCTGTTCATTCTGCGTAAGACCTTTTCATTTCGCACTCTTGCTGTCCATGGTATTTTTAGTATGCGCCGATAGACCCACATCTCGAAAGCTTCCAGCTTATTCATGCTCCTTATTTTCAAGGTCCATGTCTCTACTCCGTACAGAAGGAATGACCATATGTAGCATTTTGCTAACCTTAACCTTAGGTTTATGTCGAGATGCGAATCGCAAAGAAGGCTTCGTATTTGTGTAAAGTTGCTTTTGGCTTGTGCAATTCTAGAATTTTTTTTTCTGGGCTTAATTGGCTGTCTATTCAGCACCCCAAGCATTTATAATGGTTGACCTGTTGTAATATATTATTATTTATAATGAAGGGTATAGGTACATTCTGTCTCCTCTGCATTACCATTACTTTCGTTTTCCTCTCGTTGATCCGCATTCCAAATTCTGGACATGTCTCATTTAGCTGATCTAGAATATTTTGTAAGCCGGTATCCGTATCTGCCATTTATACGGTGTCGTCGGCGTATCTAATAGTGTTTATCCGTACTCCACTTACCTTTATACCGCCATTAACTTTCTCAAGAGCCTTTTTGAACAAAAGCTCGGAATACAGATTAAACAACATGGGTGACAATATATAAACACAGATCCCCCAAATTAGTGAATTTTGCAGCGAACCTTGGCAGGTAAACTTATAACGGAAGTTCAAAAACCTCGGCCGGCAATTAAACTACAATACACAGCAAGTTTTCCTGCGATTTAGTCTCCCTCTCGGTATCGGTCTCTACCCAAAACTCAGTATATAAGGTGATGGTTAGTAGTATGCAGCTTATGATTTTTCAGCCTCCGATGACGCTAACCTTGTTAGTGAAACAATCGTCAGGTCTTTAAAATAATGTGTTGTGGTGATTCGGGTCCTCCAAGTGTACTTCCTATGTAGCATATTATGTTGTTTATTATTCTTATATCCATACGATATAGTAGAATGAATCCCCTAATCGATAATCAATTCAGGTTTCACGGTTATTAATCGTAACACAATCACGCTACATCTCTCACTCTAATCACCTGGCCCTTTTTCCACTTAAATGCGGACTATCTTTTTATGAACTGACCGTTATACATGCGTAATTTAATTCACTTCCATGCGTGTACACGTATGGGCATAAGCCATCAGAAAACTGATAAAATGTAGTCGCATAAAGCAGCAACGTATGTTATTTTCGTTCTTTAAAATTAATCAGAAAATATAAACAGAAACATATGTTTGAAAATTAAAAAAACTCGGGACGCAGCAAGTGCGTTATGGTAGTGAATTTTTATTAAATGCTTCAAATTTAAATAACTCAAATGTCTATAAACTTAGAGAGTTTAATTTTAATACGTAGTAGGGTCTTTCCTAAGGCAAGATATCCACAAAATTTCATTAAAATAACTGTGTAATTTTTGGAGAAAAAATTTTTTTCGAAAGAAAATTTAAAATTTGAATAACTCAATTTTCTCTAAACTTAGAAAGTTGAATTTTAGTACGTAGTAAAATCTCTCCTGAGGCAATATATATATAGTAAATTGATACTAAACAGCTGTGTTACTTTCGGAGAATAAATTTTTTTTCGACGGAAAACTCAAAATTTTTCCGGAAAACCCCGTCCAATTTTTCTGGCTAACGAACTCATCCAAGCCATTAATAAAAGAAAGGTACTTGCCAATTTGCATCGAAATCGGTTAATTATTTTTAAAGTTATCAGACGGATATATATATATATATATATATATATATATATATATATATATATATATATATATATATATATATATATATATATATATATATAAACATATAAAAATTGAAACTGACCCCGGATATGGGTTCTAGGGGTCCTAGTTCGCACTCATTTGAAAGAATTTTTGCAAAGTCTCACCATCGATACCTCTCTATTAGTGAATTTTTAATAAAAATTAGAGAAAATAGGTTTGAAATAAAAAAATAACTTTTTTAGTTATCGTGCAGATACATACACACACACACACACACACACACATATATATATATATATATATATATATATATATATATATATATATATATATATATATATATATATATATATATATATATATAAACATATAAAAATTGAAACTAACCCCGGATATGGGTTCTCGGGGTCCTAGTTCGCACTCATTTGCAAAAATGTTTACAAAGTCTCACCATCGATACCTCTCTATTAGCCAATTTTTTAAAACAAAAATTAACTAATAAAACAAACCAAACAATGTGCCATATTTTATCAAAATAACTTATTGTTCGAAAATGTACAAAAATTTTCCGACAATATATCTTAAACGCTGGTTTTCTAACCAACAAATCTTAGGTTAATAGCTAATTGAGTTATTGAAATTTGAAGCATTTAATAAAAATTTGCTACCAAAACGCACTTACTGCGTCTTGATGTTTTTTCTTACAATTTCGATAAAAAATGCAATAAAATAAGGCTGTTCAAAAAAAAATTGTAGGGATCACCAACGATCGACTTGTGGGCCAGCCGGTGATTGTCAAAATAATTTCATAAGATGCAGCTCAAGACACCCTATAATTAACTTGTACCATTTTTTCTCGTCTCTTGTATAATAATAATTATATTCAGCTTTACCGTAGAAACGCGTCAGCCTGTATAATATCAGCCCTTTTGTAAAACTTCGAGCCTTTATATGTCTTGATAAAACATAACAAACACTGTTTAATCCACCCACTAACATTAATAAAGGAATAATTTGCACTTGTATATAAAAAATTCCCAAATAACACAAATAATTCCTGGACTCAAACAAACAAACATATAAGCAATCTCGTATCATACGGTAAACGTTACAGCGTCTAACAGACCTGCGCAATAATATTAGATCTTCCGTTACCAAGGCAACAGCATAGTAGATTTCATATAAGCCATTGTAAATAAAACCCGGTGATTTAAAAATAAATGTTTAAAATTTGAATAGCTCAATTTTCTGTAACTCTAGAAAGCTGAATTTTGGCACATAGTTAGGTATTTCCCAATGCAATAGGTACACCAAATTTTATCGAAATATCTTTGTAATTTTTGGAGAAAAAATTTTTTTTAGAAAGAAAACTCAAAATTTTTTCTGGATAACGAACTCATCCAAGCTATTAATAAAAGAAAGGCACTTGCCGAGTTTTATCAAAATTGGTTAACTATTTTTTGAGTTAGCGGTCGGATACACACACACAAATATATACATATATATATATATATATATATATATATATATATATATATATATATATATATATATATATATATATATATATATATATATATATAAACATATAAAAATCGAAAATGACCCCGGATATGGGTCCAAATTCTCGCTCATTTGCAAAAATTTTTGCAAAGTCTCACCATCGATACCTCTCTATTAGTGAATTTTTTTAAATAAAAATTCACTAAAAGATTAAAGCCTTAAAGTATTGTCTTCTAATTTGTTAACTTTCTCAACGTTTGATTCGCCAAACTTTTTTATAGACGCTTATAGAAAATATTTACAAGCTTTTAGTGAATTTTCTTTAAAAAAATTCACTAATGAGGAGATCCCGACTTTTGAATTTTGAAACAATTTCTTCAAATGAGCGCTAATTAGGCCCCCCAGAAAACATATCCGGGGTCAGTTTCAATTTTTATATGTTTATATATATATATATATTTATATATATATATATATATATATATATATATATATATATATTTATTTATATATATATATATATATATATATATATATATATATATATATATATATATATATATATATATATATATGTTCAGAAAGATTTCCGCGGTCTTTAATGTGAGACATGCTTGGTTCTCGGGTTAAACCGCGTCCAGAATTTATGGAAACTCGACGTTTCGGCTCCTGTTTTGGAGCCATTTTCAAGAGGTAAAGGAAATATGTAAGGACACTCTAAGGCCTCAATCTGCCTACTCCTTAGAGTGATGGACAAAGGTGGGTAAAGGAAATATGTAAGGACACTCTAAGGCCTCAATCTGCCTACTCCTTAGAGTGGTGGACAAATGTGGGTAAAGGAAATATGTAAGGACACTCTAAGGCCTCAATCTGCCTACTCCTTAGAGTGATGGACAAAGGTGGGTAAAGGAGATATGTAAGGACACTCTAAGGCCTCAATCTGCCTACTCCTTAGAGTGGTGGACAAAGGTAGGTAAAGGAAATATGTAAGGACACTCTAAGGCCTCAATCTGCCTACTCCTTAGAGTGGTGGATAAAGGTAGGTTGGGTTGTTGTAGCTCGATTACGGGGCCTCAATCTGCCTACTCCCCAAATCTCGCTGGAGATCGTCTGTGAGGTCTCAGTGTGTTCAACCCTAGGCCTCAGAGAGATCTCTGAGACCTCACAGACGATCTCCAGCGAGATTTGGGGAGTAGGCAGATTGAGGCCCCGTAATCGAGCTACAACAACCCAACCTACCTTTATCCACCACTCTAAGGAGTAGGCAGATTGAGGCCTTAGAGTGTCCTTACATATTTCCTTTACCTACCTTTGTCCACCACTCTAAGGAGTAGGCAGATTGAGGCCTTAGAGTGTCCTTACATATCTCCTTTACCCACCTTTGTCCATCACTCTAAGGAGTAGGCAGATTGAGGCCTTAGAGTGTCCTTACATATTTCCTTTACCCACATTTGTCCACCACTCTAAGGAGTAGGCAGATTGAGGCCTTAGAGTGTCCTTACATATTTCCTTTACCCACCTTTGTCCATCACTCTAAGGAGTAGGCAGATTGAGGCCTTAGAGTGTCCTTACATATTTCCTTTACCTCTTGAAAATGGCTCCAAAACAGGAGCCGAAACGTCGAGTTTCCATAAATGCTGGACGCGGTTTAACCCGAGAACCAAGCATGTCTCATATATATATATATATATATATATATATATATATATATATATATATATATATATATATATATATATATATATATATATATATATATATATATATATATATGTATCACACCGATAACTCAAAAAATAATGGGCCGATTTTGATTAAATTTGGTGAAAAAATTTCTTTTGCAAATGGCTTGGATAAGTTCGTTAGCCAGGAAAATCTGCCCAGGTTTTCCCGGAAAATTTTGTGTTTTCTTTCGAAAAAAATTTATATCTCCGGAATTAACAAAGTAAGGGCAACCAAATTTGATACTCAGGTTTACATCCTTATGAGTAAGTTACCTACAAAAATTTAGCTATGTAGCTCGAAAGACAAAAAAGTTATAAGCATTTAAAGAAAAATAAATTGGGGTTTTCCTCAAAACGTCAAAGTGGCGATTTAAAATGTCAAAATGGGCAACATTTAGGCAAGTAACTTGAATCTAATACGGGCTATAGAAATAAAATGTTTCAAGAAGGATGTTTTACAAACCCTAAAGTGTTAGTTTCAACCGTCATTGTCCTTCATTTTACTAAAATGTTTGCAGAAAATTCATTTCAAATAGACCCTTTCTCTGATGCTTGGCAGTAGCCTTAGCTATAGAGTTTATCGTTTAATGGTATATAATTTTTGTCGAATTTTCGTAAAAAATCAATAAAGCTCAATATATCTGTTATTATATAAGATATGAAAAAAATTTCTATATATTAATTATAGGGTGTCTTGAGCTACATCTTAAAATAATATTTCTACAATCACAGGGTGGCCCATAAGTCGTTGGTGATACAAATTTCCTTTTTTTTTAAATCAAACACGCCTTATGTTATTGCATTTTTGCATTTTCCATCGAAATATAATGCATGTTTGTAAGAAAAGAAATGCTGGATGCAGCAAGTGCGTTATGGTAGCGAATTTTGATCAAATGCTTTATATTTGAATAGCCCAATTTGCTATTAACCTATAAGGTTGACCAAGAAACGTGTTTTTCGAGAACACTTTAAGTTTACTTTTGGAAATTTTTGTACATTTTCACACAATAAAGTTATTTTGATGAAACATGCCACATTGTTTTTACTATATAGGTTACACTGGTAACCAAATTTGATGCCTGCTTTCTTAAAAAAAACACACATATTTGTTATTAAAAACATTTTTATGAAAATTCACTACCATAACGCACTTGCTGCGTCCAGACTTTTTTCTGCTTATGCCAGGGATTCTTAATCTGTGGGGCGTGATGAAACTAAATGGGAGACGTGAGCATATTGAGAAAAAATGAGAAAACACATATTATTAAATATATATATATATATATATATATATATATATATATATATATATATATATATATATATATATATATATATATATATATATATATATATATATATATATATATATATATATATATATATATATATATATATATATATATAATTTACTGAAAGAAAAGCAATAGATTACAAATTTTTCTTTAGTTTCACAAGTAATTGTGAATACTTATATACAACATTATAAATAGAAATCAGTTTGGCTTTTTGCAAAATTTATCTACTACAGATGCTATCATAAATGTAACTGAAAAATTATATAACTCTCTTAATAATAATAAAAAATGTATTGGACTATTCCTGGATTTAGAGAAAGCATTCGATACAGTGTCACATGATTTACTATTGATAAAAGTGGAAAAAATTGGTATACGCGGTCTTGCGCTCGACTTATTTAAATCATATCTTTATGATAGAAAACAAAGAGTCCGCATAGGTGACTGTGTTAGTGATCAGATTGGGGTTGAAACTGGAGTCCCCCAAGGAACAGTTTTAGGCCCCATTTTGTTCCTGATCTACATTAATGACCTAATAAATGTAGACATGGGAGGAGAAATGGTATGATATGCGGATAATGATGCGGTAATTTTCTCTTATAATTCATGGGACCAAGTACTGGGAGCTGTATCCTCAGGGCTTTCAAAAATCAAATCATGGTTTGATTCTAATCTACAATTACTCAATTTATTTAAAACTAAATTTTTGACCTACGCAAAAACTAAGACAATGCTGCCGAATATTAATAAAATTAAATTTAAAAGTTACAATAACACAGGTCACTTTGATAGCATCGATAAGTGTGAAAGTATAAAATATCTAGGTCTTCATATCGATCAACTACTTAAGTGGCATATCCATATAAATTATATTAACAACAGTATTCCTAACACTATTCACAAATTCTCACAACTTTATTCCATACAGAAATGGATAGTAAAAATTATGCTTTTTCTAATTTTTATTTTATTTCAACAACACACCACGAGGGCTTACAGCCTAAATACTATCGTACCGTGGGTGTCGACAAGGAGGAAAGAGGCCACTTGTTAATTCTGGACTTGAAGGTTTGGAGGTTCGGGGGAGAAGGAAAAACATGTGCCGGAATGGAATTCCACAACTTGGAAGTCCTCGGGACAAAAGAGCGGGCATAACAATATGTTCTATGTCTGCTGACCTAGACAGTAAAAGGGTGCATTCGCTCTGTTCCCCTGGTAAATCTGTTGGGGGCAGCAGGGGGAGGAACTATGGAAGAAAACTCCTCTGAGCAGTGCCCGTGCAGATATCTATAAAATAGAGAGAGGTCACCAACAGCACGTCGGTGGGCAAGCGATGGCAGCCTTTGGGTGAGAGCAGGGTCACTGATGAGACGTATAGCTCTCTTCTGAATGGAGTCCAGGATAGCGAGTGTAGAAGCGGCGGCGGCACCCCAGATGTGGGAGCAGTATTCGAGGTTTGATCTTATTTGTGAAGTATATAAGGTATAGAGATTAGCTGGTGAAAAGTATTTGCGCGCCCGGAAGAGGAAACCTAATTTCTTAGCAGCCGCTTCTGCAATTGATGTGACATGTTGGTGCCAATTAAGATTTCTGGTGCTGGCAAATCCAAACTTTAAATATTCTTGAGAATATTTCCTTAATTTTTGTTTAAGAACCACTCCGTCTGTACACTTGTTGATGCTTCGCTACCGTCAAGTGCTCGTTTACGCCTAATTAAAAATTTCTCAATGATTCTGTATACACTGTATAAATCTACTGCTACTCGAATATTGTTAATAACAGTTAACACGCAAATTACAATATACACAATCATGATAGAAGGATCGACTCGACTGACGCTGGCTGGAACTGACCGATATGCAGCATTTATACCGCCCCGCAGACGCTCTAGAATGTTTGAAGTAAATCGGAACTTCTCGCGAAATTGCGAGAATGTCCGGTATGGTGCACGTAAAACAGGTGGAGGAACGATTAAAATTGTAATTAAAAATTGGGTCGCAAAATACTGAAAGGCTAAGAAATGCTGACCTAAAAGGTGATATAATTTATAAGCGTTATCTTCACATCTTTCTGCTAGCAGGAAATTAATAGAATAGGAAACTACCAGAAATCTAATCAATCTTTTTGGCTATTTTACTGAAAAATAGTTTCTTTGTAAGATAGTCATAATGAAGGATGATCAACACACCGTGCCGGCAGATATATAGTTCAAAATTCGCACGTAGGTGTCTAATAAATCAAGTCACATTAATATTTCAGTTTCTTCAGAGAGTTGAGTAAAATTAATTATAGTAGTAACGAGCTTAGTGCCGTTCTTGTTAAACCACAAATCGATTGGAAACAACGTCATCAAGAGTTTCATACTGAAGGAGCTTCCGCTCCTATCCCTCATATTTTCTCCCAATATGTATTGACCTAAATATTGATAAGTGTGTACGGTTAGATGTATTCTCACCATAATTAGAACCGCAGACCGGTTTCGCTCTAATTAGAGCTCGTCAGTGCGATATACTAATTAAAGTGAGAACAAACAAATAAAGTAAGACGGATATGGTAGCCAGCCTCCTAGAATATTGTGAGATGTACGATGGACAAAGACAGATGATGATACCTGATCTGCTATGCTATTCAAATATATGGTAGATAAAATATAAACAATGGAAATTACATCATCGTCATTGCAAGATGTCAGAGCGTATAGCATTGTGAAATGTACGACAGAGAGGCCATCTCGGTGCGGAACCAGATAGTATGTCACGACTGATCTAGTTAACACAAAATGTTATAGATGGAGACTGGTTGACGTTAGATGACACCATTCATTTGTAACAGCAGCAAGTTGCTTGCAAGATTGACAAGCGCATTATTTCTCCGCTTCGTGGCTTGTGCTTGGTATGTTATGTAGCGTTTACAGCTGACATTTAACTAACCTAACATATCTAAAAAATGGATATATATATATATATATATATATATATATATATATATATATATATATATATATATATATATATATATATATAACAGTATCAAAGTAAATAATGGACGATAGTTATAAACGAAAATTGTGAGTTAATGACTTAAAACAATACAATTTTGCGTAAAATAGAAAATCAGTATATCAGTAAATTATATTTTAAGAGCAGTGTTAACACTCTGTTTCTAATGTTTCTTAAATAAGCCACGAAAACAGGACCCCATAGACATTATTATTATTGTATAGCCAGGAGAAATAACTAATGCATTATGTAGTAATGGTAACAGTATGAGCATTTTTATAGTTTGTCTCCGTGCGGAAGACAATATTTGTTAAGTTCGTTGGGTTAAATTTAATACCACGGGCGTCAATGTTCTTTAAAATAATATCGTAAAACTGTTGTTTTTTATTATATTTTGTAAATGTATTTTACTAATTTTTGTGGGCATACAGTTTTTTTTATGCTCAGAATGAAATGTTGAATGAAATCAAACATATGGCTCTTAACACAATCAAAATATCTTCTCTACTTTTAAGTTTGTGTAGCTCCAATGTTAATTAAGGACCTCCTTTATTATATTTACTTATCTTGTGCTTATATATGTATAATAAAAATCAAACAAGTGTGAAACGGCAAGTGAATTTGTTTACTTTAGTGCTGTATTCGATATTATCTGAAAAATACATTATAGGCAACAATTTTGAATGTAGTTTCGAAAAATTATAGTTTACTGCAAGGCGGGTTTTTAAATTTTTTTTCAGAAACATGCTGAGAACCCCTCTTGGATGCACAAGCCACAAGGTAAATTTGTTGCAAACAACCTTCAAGGAAGTTAAGAGACCCAGAATGAATAGGGGCGCTGGGCTGGGAGAAAAACTTAGCGAAAAATGCTTAAAAAAAACATTTAGACGTACTTTGAAAAGATGCGTTTTTCACATTTTGCAGCAATACTGTCCGCCCCGCACAACTCCCATATTCGCCCAGGTCCAGTAACTTTCTTGGGGGTCGCTCCCAGGAATTTTTTTGTACTTTATGCTTTGAAGGTAGTTTTATGCATGCACGAGGGGAAGGAGAACCCCCGTGTTTTTGGGTGAGGGGGCGGAAACTTTCTTCGTCCTGGGGGTTCTTCTTTCCCTTCTGTATGCATACCATCACCCCCAATGCATGAACCACATGACTTTTTTTATGTTCTGCTCTCTAGTGTAATTTTTGTTGAGTATATTTCCTGTTTATCAACTATTTTGTTTGAGTTTCGGATCTACCTAATTCAGTGTTATGGAATTGGTGAATCATCTATTCCAAAGGTTATCAGATTATTTCATATGAAGTTTCCAAACACAGATGTGGTGCAATCTGCAATATCCAGACTGATTAGACAATTTGTCGCTAATAGTACTGTACATAATATGCCAAAAAAAAAAAAGAAAAACTTTGATGGAGATGATGCAGGTACTGTGGTCGCAATGGATTCATTACGAGTTAAGTCCAAGCTGTCACTAAGAAAACGGTTCGAGGAAACTCGCATTAGCAAATCACATTTGCAACGCATTTATGAAACAAAGAAGATAAAGCCATATGAAGTTAGATTTCGTTACACGTTAGAAGAAGGGAATGAATCCCGAAGGTTAGAACTTGGCCTAGAGTTGGTCAGAAATTTCTAGATAATCGAATTTTTTTATAAATATATTATTTTATCAGATAAATCAACTTTTACAACTAGCAGTGTACTTTCATTACATAATTGGCGATATTGGCCTAGAGATAATCCAAATTATGTAATAAATTATCGGCGGCAATATTTTAAAAATAATATTAAGTTAATATTATAATAATATTTTAAAAATAATATAAGATAATGGTTGGTGTCCCATTTCTTATCATTGTGGTGTAATTTGGCCATATTTTATTGAGGAAAAACTTAATACCCAATCTTATTTAAATAGATTGAATCAGTTTGTGGACGAACTACCATACGAACCAAGATTGTTTCCATATTTTCAACACGATTGCCATGCCCCCTCGACATTTCAGGTATGTGAATAGCCGACTGAGCATTGTCAAGAAAATAGATAGCCAATGCGCGTCCCATTTTGTGGCCGCCAGATCTTTGGACCTAATAATCATGGATTTTAGCGAATTTTTTTTTAAATTCGCTATTGAGGAGATCTGTGTTTATATATATATATATATATATATATATATATATATATATATATATATATATATATATATATATATATATATATATATATATATATATATATATATATATATCCGACCGATAACACAAAAAATAATGGACCGATCTTGATCAAATTTGGTGAGTACCTTCCTTTTGCAAGTGGCTTGGACAAATTCGTTATCCAAGAAAATCGGACCAGGTTTTCCCGGAAAATTTTGAATTTTCTTTATAAAAAAAATCATATCTCCGTAAATAACAAAGTAAGGGCAACCAAATTTATTACGCGTGTTAGTATTATAGTGAACTCTGTACCAAAATTTATGTCCCTAGCTTTAAAGACAAAGAAGTTAGGGGCAGTTAAAGAAACAAATTTTGCAGTTTTCCTCAAAACGTTTAGGCAAAGAATGAGAAACAAATAGCGATTGCGAAAAGAAAATGTTGCAAGAAGAGTGTTCTGCAAACCCTCAAGTTTCAGATTCAACCGTCATTACCCTTCATTTTACTAAAATATTTACAGAATATTCATTTCAAATAGACCCTTTCTCTGATGCTTTGGCTGTCAGTTTAGTTAAGTTGATGCTTTTTTGGATATTTATTTGTAGGTTTAGTGAAGTTTATGGTTTAACGGTCTATAATTTTTTTAGCTAATTTTCGTAGAACAAATTTGTTAATGCCTTTTTGCATTCTTTATCGAAATAGGATGCGTTTATAAGAAAAAAACTGGACGCAGGAAGTGCGTTTTGGTAGCGAATTTTCGGTAAATTTGCAGATTATCTCCCGAACGCTTTTCTAAAAAACTGTTTTTAGAAACTAGAAAATATCTTGTTCACACCCCCTAAGGAAGTTACGGGACCAGGAGTGAATAGGGGTGCTGGGAGGGGTAGGTAGTAAAAAGGAAATATGAGCAGACAATGCGAATAAAACGGGCTTGAAACTTGTCTTTTTCACATCTTGAAGCCATATCCCCCTTAAACCCTGCCTTCCCGCACAGCACCCCTATTCCCCCAGGTGCTGTAACTTCCTTGGCGGGTATGAACAAGAAATTTTTCTTGTGGTTTATGCAACGAGGGTGGTTGTATGCACGCGAGTGGGCAAGGACAATCCCCACGACGAAGCAGCCACCCCCAACCCTACCGCAAGTCAAAGCGGGGGGGGGTCTGCTTCGTGGTAGGCATTTTCCTTCCCCCTCGTGTGAATACAACCACCCTCGTTGCATAAACCACAAGAAAAACTTCTTGTTCATAGCCCCCAGAAAGTTACTTGACCTGGGGGCGAATAGGGGTGCTGTGCGAGGTAGGCGGGGTACGCGGGGTTTAATGAGGATATGGCTTCAAATAGACAGCTTTTAAGCAGTTTTCTCTGGTTTTTCTGCTCATATTTCCTTTCTACTACCTACCCCGTCCAGCACCCCTATTCACTCCCAGTCCCGTAACTTCCTTGGGGGGTGTGAACAAGAAATTTTTCTTGTGGTTTGTACATCCAGATGGGGTCCCAGTAATATTTTTGAAAACAATTTTTTGAAAAGCGTTCGGGAGCTAATCTGCAAATTTACTGAATTTTCCTTAAATCCGTCAAATTTCAATAACTCAATTTGCTATTAACGTAAGCTTTGTTGGTTGAGAAACCATCATTAAAGTTTATTTTCGGAAATTTTTTGTATATTTTCAAACCATAAGTAATTTTGATAAAATATAGTACATTGTTTCTACTAAATAGGCTATACCGCTAATCAGATTGATGCCTGCTCGCATTTTCTATTAAAAACATTTTTATGGAAATTCACTTCGATAACACATTTGCTGCATCCAGACTTGTGAAAAATGTTTGTATATTTTCAAACAATAAATTTACTTTGATGAAATATGGTACATTATTTCTACTATATAGGCAACCAAGTTTGATGCCTGCTTTCATCAAAGAAAGACATTTGCTATTAAACATATTTTAAAGAAAATTCGCTACCATAACCCACTTGCTGCGTCCAGAGATTTTATTTTGGGAGCCGGATAGAACAAGTAGTGTATTCAAACAGGATTTTAAGCGGTGTAGAAGTATTTAAAAAATCGCATTGGAGATGGCATATATTCTATTTCCCCTCAGATGATTAAAGCAGCTTCCACTGCATTTCGGGAAAAAATTAAAGAATGTGCGAATAAAGGCTGCGGACTTAGGATTTTAAGGTTTTGCATATCTACTTAGCTTTTCTTTACGATCATCTTTTCTTAATAACATTTTTTCGTGTCTCCTAAAGAAAAGGCACTTTACGAGTCTAAAAAATTAAGTTTTTGTAAATTTCCAAGACATACTTTATGTTTGTAAATTAAAAATACTTGACCAATCAAAACCAAATTTGAATTCCGTTCATCTTGTTAATTGCTTGGATGAGTTATTTAGACAGTTTTGGCACTGAAATACTTTCAGAAAAAATGCGAAATAAACGTTTCAAAAGGCAATATCTTTTAAATTACTGGACGCATGAAACCAAAACTTTACACGCACGTAGATATCGTACAAGTGCTCCTATCAACCAAATTTGAACTCAATTAGTTAAGTAAATCTAAGTTTTTCGTAAACGAAAAATTAAGAGTAAAATAATAAATAAAATAATAATAAGATGTGTGTGTGTGTGTGTGTGTATCTCAATTACTGGCTTAAGGGATGGGACTCAACCTTTATAAATAAAAACTCTGGACGCAGCAAGTGCGTTATGGTAGTTAATTTTCATAAAAATATTTTTATTGCAAATATGTGTGTTTTCTTTTTAAGAAAGCAGGCATCAATTTTGGTTACAAGTATATCCTATATAGTAAAAACAATGTGCCATGTTTTATAAAAATAACTTTATTGTGTGAAAATGTACACAAATTTCCAAAAGTAAACTTAAAGTGTTCCCGGAAAAACTCGTTTCTTGGTCAACCTTATAGGTTAATAGCAAATTGAGCTATTCAAATATGAATCATTTGATCAAAATTCGCTACCATAACGCACTTGCAGCATCTAGAATTTCTTTTCTTACAAACATGCATTATATTTCGATGGAAAATGCAAAAATGCAATAACATAAGGCGTGTTTGATTAAAAAAAAAGAAAATTTGAATCACTGATGACTTATGGGCCATCCTGTGATTGTAGAAATATTTTTTTAAGATGTAGCTTAAGACACCCTATAATTAATATATACAATTTTTTTTAATATCTTGTATAATAACGGATGTATTGAGCTTTATTGATTTTTTACGAAAATTCGACAAAAATTATATACCATTAAGCGATAAACTCTATAGCTAAGACTACTGCCAAGCATCCGAGAAAAGGTCTATTTGAAATGAATTTTTTGGAAACATTTTAGTAAAATGAAGGACAATGACGGTTGAAACTAAGACTTCAGGGTTTGTAAAATATTCTTCTTGAGACATTTTCTTTCCATAGCCCGTATTAGATTCAAGTTCTTTGCCTAAATATTGCGAATTTTGACGTTTTAAATTGTCACTTTGACGTTTTGAGGAAAACCCCAATTTATTTTTCTTTAAATGTCCATAACTTTTTTGTCTTTTGACCTACAGAGCTAAATTTTGGTAGCTCACCTATAACGATATAAACCCGCGTACCAAATTTGGTTGCCCTTACTTTGTTGATTCCGGAGATATGATCTTTTTTCGAAAGAAAACACAAAATGTTCCGTGAAAACCTGGGAAGATTTTTCTGGCTAACAAACTTGTCCAAGCCATTTGCAAAAGGAATTTATTTACCAAATTTAATCAAAATCGGCCTATTATTTTTTGAGTTATCGGTGTGATACATATATATCTATATATATATATATATATATATATATATATATATATATATATATATATATATATATATATATATATATATATATATATATATATATATATATACATAAACAAATAAAAATTGAAACTGACCCCGGGTATCTGTTCTGGGGGGCCTAATTAGCGCTCATTTGAAGAAACTTTTTCAAAATTCAAAAGTCGGGATCTCCTCATCAGTGAATTGTTTTAAGAAAATTCACTAATAACACAATAGCTTTTAAAATAATTTCTGTATGGTGGAGGTTATATAACTTTTATTTTGTTTTAATATAGGCGCTATCTGAACCGAGGGGTAATGGTTCGATTCCCAGGGTTTTCCTTTGACTTTTTCAGTACAAACTATAATAAATTAACATCAACCTGGGTTCTGGCATCGTATTTGAGCAAGTTGAATATCTGAACGTTCTGCCCTTCGGAGGGGGCGTCAAGCCGTCGGTCCCGTGTTCATGCGATGTTGGGCACCATAAATATCCCAACCCTCCTTAAATAAAGGCAGGGGTTTGGCAAAATTTCCAGGAGAATAAGGTGAAACTGCTCCCTGGCGTCGGTGATTGGCCATAGTCGCGGAAATAAAGTACAAAAAAACAAAAAAAAAAAAAGCAAAAAAATATTTATATAGGTGCACTTTAGTTCAAAATTAAATGAGTAAAATACACTACCCAAATAAAATTAGAACCTTGATAGAACTAAGAACGGTAAATAACTAATTCCTTGAAATTCATTGACCGAAAGTCCACTGCCCCATGTAGAGCAATCATATGTGTATTAATTATTTATGAGTCATACTTACGTAAAAGTTAAAGAGCAAAAACATAACTTTGTGGGATGGTTTCCGCTTATCAATAAATAAATAAGAGTTTCCAATAAATATGGAACTTCTGTATTTACTTCCGTTCAGAACTTACTTTTTCATTTATGATTCGGAAGTTACAAAATATTTCTGCGTGAAACTTGGAACGATACTGGAAATCTATCAACATTATATCTGAAGTTTGCAATAATATAAAGCAGCCCATGAAATATTTTTCGAATTCCAGCAACTCTCGAGGCAAATGAAAAATTATTCTACGGGAATATAGAATATCAATATTTATGTTTTATCAGTGAGTGTCGTATATTTCCAACACTGCAAAGCAAAACGGCTAGAGCATGCATCTATATTTTATTTTGATATTCACTTATATTCCATATTCGCTAGATTGAGAGTCAAGATTTGACATAGTGAAATGGCCCATCTTGTGTTTATGTGACAAAGGCCTTTGAGATAAATTACTTTTTTATTTTAGTTCAAAAAATCTGTACACGCATATTTTCGTTATGTGCAAGAGATAGTGTTAATGTGTGTCTGGTTGGTGGATTGTAGTTATTGCGGTTACATATTAATGTAGACCGTATCGTTTTATAAAAATAAAATCACTCTGAAACACTTAACTTAATTATATATTTAAAGTATTATAAACTATATACTATTGATGTACTCTAATATAGGAGGCACGTGTAATGCTAAGACGCGTGGCCGAATACGAATTATGTTCAGAGAACAGGAAAGGTCTTCAGAAGGGCCGAAATAGAGGTAGAAACATAATTGGTAAAAACACTAAAATAATAATTAAAAGTAGTTCATTTTAATTCTTTACAGCAAGGAATGTAAATATTGCGAATAATTAGAGGTCACACATTGACATTGAAAATATCACATTCAGTATGTAAACAGTAAACATGTAAATTTGCAAGATATGCAGGAATGTTGCAGTCAGCAATTCGGAAGGTCGTAAAACTAATTTTTTTTTTTTTATTCTATTTTATTTATTTTAATATGCAAATACATTTAGTAACTTAGTGATAAACACAAACATTAAACAACCAGGCTTACAAAGTAGATACATACATCTATGTCACATAAGTATACACTTGTCCGTGACATTATAACCTACCTATTTTATATTGCGTTACTCTTGTCTACTAATGTTTATTTAAAGAACAACAAATGCAAAACCGCCTAATAGGCTCCTCGACTTAATCAGCAAAAACTAAAATGAAATAAAAACAAACAAAACTAAAACACGCCATCCACACCATAGTTAATTCCCCCCCCCCCCCCCCGACGCTGTCCAATGCAGAAACAACAGATACCAATTTGAAACACTCCAGTTCAATACTCATATGTCCTACCATAGAACAACTTCACACCACATCTTTTCCACCATATTATCAGCACATTCACATCCACCGACTCTCTTCTCTTCTTCTCTGACATTCTCCCTTACTAACATCCTCCCACTCTACACTGTCACCTCCTCCCCTATGCTCCATTACCCTATCTTTCTCTCGCATTTTTCCCTCACTCTCCACAGTCCGCTAAATACTTATAAGCCCCGAAAACACTCACCCAACTTACAAAATGCACCTGCCATGTTCGTGCAAATATTTATTACTACAAATTATTCCTGTTCTCATATGCCCCACTTTACATTATTTTATAATATTCTTTAAAGTAACACAATTATCAGCAACATAAGATCTTAGTGCTCTCTTAAATTTGTATTTACTTTTAATAGTTTTAATAGAAGTTGGAAGTTTGTTGTACAACTTTGGACCAAAAAATGATATGTACCGCTGAGATACCGTTTTTCTGTGATAAGAAGACGTAACAGATTTGCTACTCACACCTCTAGTAAGATAAGAGTGTTGTGCAGTACTTGGTACTTTTTTACTTCTGTGTACATGGTGAATGGTTGTTAGAATATACAGCCCCCTGATGTCCAATATATCTTTCCCGTAAAGCAACTCTGTAGAAAATGAAATGTCTTTTTTAAGCATAATTCTCAGTATAAAGTTCTGCGTAATTTGGAGAGGCGACAAAGTTGTACCATAAGCAGAGCCCCAGCATGTTATACCATATCTCAAAGTCGACTCGACAAGTGCCCTGTAAACTGCAAGTAAATTCTCATAATTTAATATATGTCTTATTTCATAAAAAGTTCTAATTAATTTTCTTATTTTTAAGTTGATTTTTTCTACATGACACCGCCACTTTAGGTGCCGGTCAAGCTCCACTCCCAAATACCTTAAGCTATTAACACAATTTATAGTTTCCGTATCATTGATAACGATGTTTCTCGAGGAAGGAGGCAGTCCGGCAACTGTGGGGGAAAAATGCATATATTTAGTTTTTTGAATATTAATGTAAAGGCAATCATTTTTTAATGCATTACACAAGTTCCTGATAATGTCAGTTGCCTTATAATATGTACAATTCCAGGAAGAATCTTTAATCAGAATGGCAGTGTCATCGGCATAAGATATCACTGTACAGTACTCACTATATTCCAACAGTATGTCATTGATGTAAATAAGAAAGAAGATCGGGCCAAGTATTGTACCTTGTGGCACTCCACAACCTATGGCAATAGGTTAAGAATCAATATAAGTATTGTTGTTTGTAAATATAAAAGAGATTAATTTTAGTAAGTGAAGAATGAGTTAATTAAATACGTTTCTGCAATGTAGACAGTTAATTTAGATTGCGTCAGATATAACGACGCGATACTTGTAAATTAATCATGTAAACATAAGACTGTTGAATTAATATTCACCATGTCACAATCTACGTAAGTTCATTCATTTGTTATTTAATAATGTTAAGTTTTGTGAGTTTAATATAGTTTAAATTATCCCGTTACCTATGTCTATATTTGCCTAGTTCTTCGATTTTATCCTATAATTTATCCTCCGCTTCCTGAAGAAATTATTAGTGTTGCACTTGGGGCAACCACTTGAAAACGAATAACGAATATTACCTGAAGCTCTTGGAGGCTAACGAATGAATCGGTTTAACATACCTAAACTAGGGCACTCGCGTTACGAATAAACGCGGGTCGAGTACGAATTTTTACTGTTGCACTCGGTGCAACCACTTGGAAACGAATAAGATGTCATGCTCTCCGAAGTTGACGACCAAATAGGATCTGTCCAGGTCTTGACTGCTTCAGGTACCCTTTTTCGAAAGGTGTGATATGTGCGCAACACACTGTAGTTATGTCAGACTTTTGTAACGTCCAGAACTTGTAACGATTACGTTTTTTATCTATCATCATTAATACGTTAAATACCTAAAGAAAAACCCCAAGAAGCTTAAATAATACCAGCTGACTTTTTTCTGTAAAGCAATGCAAATTTAATTTCAAAATTTTTCTGATAAGTACACTTGGAGAACCCAAATCACCACAACACATTTTAAAAGACCTGACGATCGTTCCACTAACCAAGTTAGAGTCATCAGAGGATAAAAGATTCTAAATACCTAAAAAACTAACATCAACTTATATACCGGATCTCAGGTAAAGAGATCGAACCGAGATGAGACACTAGTCGTAGGCAAATTCCAAAGTGTACTGTATTTTTATCGCCGGACAGGGTCTTTGCGCTATCCCTACTGCTTTATCTAAAAAGTGTCCATCTGTAATTATAGTCTTGAGAAAGTTCAACGACAGCTTAATTAACAACGATTCCTTTGGCGGCAATAACTGTATACTCATGTTATCGGTAAAACGGGCCGAAAACGTGGGAATTTTATTTAGCAAAGCAATCGATCAAGTGATTCGTAATTTGCGCTGGTGAAGTGTTCATACATTTTTTGTTGTAACTATATTTCTCAATATATACGCTCTCGAACCCATTTAGCTGTCCTGGATTTCTAACATTTTTGATGAATTTCAGATTATCTTTATCAACGTGATGATTATTATCCCAAATATGTCGGGCGACGGCAGACTTATCCAAAGTACCGTAACGTAATTGGGATATGTGTTCTTTGAATCTGATTCCAATCGATTTTTTTTTGTCCGACGTATTTAAGATTATAATCTTTACAACTTATCTCATAAATTCCCGACATTTTTTCCGCGCTATCCTTGTCTTTTGGGTTACCTAGCAAGTTTTTTAAGGTATTTGTTGTTGAAAATGCTAGCTGTAAGTCGACTTTTTAAAAAATGCTGTCCTGACCCCTCGTGATTCTAGGTTCAAATGGTAAGCAAACAAAGTTTTTTTCCGATTTCTCTCTTCTAAACGTCGTTGATTACGTCAACATTTTCTTTGTTTTCTGTTTGTTGATTAATTTTTCCACTAGGCAAGCAGTGTATCCGTTGTCATTAAGTGTCACTTGACGTTTAGGTTAACAAGTTATCATTTTGAATAGGTGTAAGTGGTAAACTTTATAAAATTGCAAAATTATCTACTCTTTTACTTCTTATAATGGAGTACACCTCAGAAGAGTATGCAGATATAATTTTTATCTACAGATATGCTGATGGAAATGCTCTAGCTGCTTGTCGGGAATTTTAACGTAGGTTTTCCACTCGCCGTCAACCTACACCAAGGGTTTTTTCTCGATCGTTTTCAAGACTTTGGCAGTGCGGTATTAGACAACGTCCTGACTCTAGAGCTAATGGTAGAAGACAACATCAACTTGAAGACGAAGAGAGAGTGGTGGATGCAGTGATGGATCAACCTTCTACAAGTACTCGGAGGATTGCCACGCAGTTACAATATTCTCAAAGCTTTCTTTGGAGAACTTTACATCGAGAAGCCTTACATCCATATCATCGACAGAATGTTTATTGCATTCTACCTGGAGATAATGTGCATCGACGAGTCTTTTGTGAATGGATGTTGGAAATGAACAATCAAAATATTTTATTCCCTAATCTAATCTTCTGGTCTGACGAATCAACATTTACAAGAAATGGTATTTATAATTCCTATAATGAGCATGTCTGGTCATTGGAAAATCCACATGCAACAAGGACTCGCACATTTCAACATATATTTTCCATTAATTTATGGTGTGGTATTTTTAACGGCTCACTGTTCATGGTAGTCCTGCCACAACGTTTAAATGGATCTTCGTACTTAGCGCTCCTAGAAAACCGTGTAGAAAATATTCTAGATGACATTCCACTAGCAACAAGAGGTATAATATGGTACCAGCATGACGGTGCACCAGTGCATCATAGTCGAAACGTTGTTACATGGCTACATGAACATTATAATGAAAGATTGATTGGCAGAACTGGACCAATACATTGGCCCGCAAGATCACCGGACTTAAACCCACTTGACTTCTATCTTTGGGGTGATTTTAAGCGACTGGTCTACAGTGAATAAATAAATACACCAGAGCAGCTACAACAACTGATAAATAATGCTTTTTGCCATATTCAAGCAACAATGAATCCTCAAGACATTAAATTTTCCATATTAAAAAGATGTCGTGCGTGTATTCAGCCCAATGAAGGCATTTTTGAACATTTATTGTAATAAATAAATTACTATAAGCCTGATAAAAGTGTATCATTGCGAGTTTCTACCAAACAACGACTGGTTAAAAATCATGAACTGTGCTCTAAAACACTTACCTGATTCATTGCTTACTCGTAAAATAAGCGCCCTACAGAAAATTATCAAGAAAGTCATTTTGTTCACAAATGAAAGTAAGATTCAAACAAAAAAAAAATTTAAAAAACATCATTGGCGTACCCGTTTTCTTCTTGAGTGATAACCAATGACATGTGGGTACGCGCGCCACTGCTGGATTAGCCGATTCAATTGTTATGGTAGAATACGCGCTTTCCATAACAGCCTACACATGCGAAGTTTCAGCAAAATATATGTAATACTTTTTAAAAAATTGGAAATTTTATTTTTTGAAATTCAACTTCAACACCCTGTATCTTTTTAATGAAGCATTATAGGAAACATTTTTATAGAACATACCCTCTCTAAAATTGTTCAAAGAACATGATGTTTCATTTTTTGTCACCACTTATGAATCACCCTGTATAGTCCGACAACCATCACTAAATTAGATTACGTGTTAACGGCTCAATGGACGTACGTCTAGGGCCAAAGAAATAGACATTAGAATATAATAGAAATTAAGCATGCTTTTCTGGTATTACCTACTTGAGCTTTCTATTGTATTTGAAACTTATTACATACAAATAGCGAATATTCATCCTGTATCAAATATTTGCTTGTCCTAAACAATCATCGGTAAATCAAGTATCTTATAACATGGAAATGATAGCCTAGGCTACAGGATAACAAACAAACATTGAAAACCAAGAAACAGTAAATAATATGATTTTGAACTAACGCTAACTAACCCATGGAAGTTGTTTAAGTTAAACAAAATCAGACCTTAGAGGGAATAATCATTATTACGGTTATAATATGCCCCAGGTTAATAGACCATTAATAACGTTTATGTCTTGACAGACAACACAATAGGCATGTCTCGGCGGCCATTCATAATATAATATCCATAGCGTAACACAGGGTCTCTAATTGTAACAATCTATAACGAAGGTGTATAATTATTATTACACACTGTATAATTAAAATAATTGTATTTAAATAGGATCTTGTGTTTACATTATTTAGTACTTGGTAGATTGGAATTATATCACACAGTCGTAACATACTAATTTGTGTCATGTTTATAATATGATCTCTTGTAACATCTTTATTAATTACATGTTACCTGTTCTCTGCCTTTCTAGCTAAAATAACATTTATATTTTTATTTATTTCATTAAAAGCTTGAAATTATTTTGTAAAACAAGTTGATGTATTAACTTAATTCAGGTACTTAATGAAAGGCTTCATCCAGACAGCAAAAATTTATTGATAAGGAGCCCTACGCGTTTCGGCTATCAAATAGCTATCCTCAGGGGCAAATCTAAAATTGTAATAAAAAGGTCTGTCAGAAAACATTGTCTTCTGGTAGGCAATTGAGCCGGTTTAAACACAATGATCTCAAGTTAAACTTTACATACATCATCAAGGCTAAAAAATCTACAGTAAAACAGTAAAAATAGGTGAAACAACAACATTACATGCTAAATACAAAGCAAAAACCACAAGCTACAATTAATTAAGCTACGTAAGTCACACTACAGTCAAAAACATGCAGTCAAAACAGAGCAAGGGCCATCATTATCAGAACAGAATAAAAGCTAAAAGAGCTAAAAAAGCTGGCTAGCTAGTGCAACAGCGAAAAAGTCAAATTGAATCGACAAAGCGGAAAAAGCAGTGGAGTGAACTGACAGAGCAAAACATAACAGGAGGCCACACAGTTAAGCAGAAACCCAATAAGAACTCATAATGAGATTGAAAAAATCTTTTTAAAGAAGTGATACTAGAAAACAAAATGGCATCAATACTCACTTTCTAATTCTTGAAAAATTAGATTCAAAACTATATACAGGTTGCCAAGGCTGGAATCTTCATATATTGTACCAGCGGTCCAACAACAACGCACCCAGATGTGCCGGAAAATCGATTCATGGTGTCATCAAATCAATATAAAACGGCAATTTAAACCACAAGACGGGAGTGAACGTCGGCCAGTAATGAAAACTGCAAGAATAGCAGATGGCGCTGGTAAGACGGCGAAACGGCGAACCAAAACAAGGACAGAATAGCGGACATGTCAAAGATATGTTTTTGGTTCGCCGTTTCGCCGTCTAACCAGCGGCATCTACTATTCTTGCAGTTTTCATTAATGGCCGACATTCACTCTCGTCTTGTGGTTTAAATTGCCGTCTTATATTGATTTGATGACACCATGAATCGACTTTCCGGCACATTTGGGTGCGTTGTTGTTGGACCGCTAATCGCTTAAATGCCATGTGCAATTTTGGAACGCCAGGAAACCTAATAGCTTACATTTTCTTCTACAGTCTCCTGGAATCACTGGGCCTGGGACTATTACAAAATGCTGATAGTGCCTGGAGAACGATGAGGAAGGAGGTTTTGTCGAGCAGCTAAGTTTAAAGGACTTTTTTATGGCCTACGCAAACCTTTAACAAAATTCTTATCTTATAATGGACGCCGGTGAGGCCCAACTAAAGCATTAAGAATTTCTCGGGAAATGCATTAGTAATATTTCAAAAATCCATACCTTCTAAATGGATAGACCGAATTTAAAAAATTTAAAAAAGCAATGTATCGAGAACCAAAAGCTCTTTTCAACAAGCGATCACATGACCCCATTTGAAAAAAAAGGGATGACACCCCCGCTTGGGAGTGTGAAGTTTGGGCTATACTTTTCGCGTCAAAAGGTGTCCCCCTTATAAGCAAACTTGACGTGTTTCAGGTTTTTTCGACAAAATCTTTTCCTGACAGTAATGGCTGCCAGGTCGTTTTTAATGGCCCACCTGTGTAATAAATGGATTATAAATATCCACGGTTGTATCAGAAACCTTGGAGGGAATTGAGGCTGCAGCAGGAGAAAACTTTAGTTGAAAATTAGAAGGCGACACAGCAAAATAATTAGACATTCAGAAGTTTAGGAAAATGATGTTCAAAATCGTGTCTTAGTTCAACCACATGAGAGTTCTTTTCTACGACATATTGTATAATTTGAATTATTAATAAATAAGGAGATAAATAACAGCAGAGAGAGAGAGAGAGACAGCGCGAGAGAGATGTTCTTACCGTGTATTTTAAACAGTTAAATGCAACTTTATTAACTGCAGTCCTCACGGTTTCCTTTGGAAGAAAGAATTCAAAATTCTTCAGAATCTATTTAGCGAAAAATATTTTCTAATGTGCCATAGTGCGATATAATAGTGCATTTTATTAACAATTTAAGTCTAATAACGTCGTCACAGCTAAATAGAGCTGTCCGTAAGCTGTAATTTATACCAGGTAACAGCGATACCTTTGTGTATTATAAAGTAGAATTCATACCTGAACACAACAAAACAGTGCGTGTGTGGCCACCATAGATATAACATCTTGATAGAGGCCCAGGTGTTTGCTTCTCATTTAGACCGAAGGGGATACTGTCCGGAACACAATGCATTTTGTTTGCAAACAAGTGGTAATATTTGAATAAATTCCACATTTAAAAGCGAAAGGACCTTTACAAAGTTCCAGTCCAGTGTCCTTCCGTTGGGAAATACAACATCTTTAGAAGTGACAAAACGAATATATGAAATTCTGGTGTCCAATTCTAAACGCTTCTCGTATTCTGGATCGTTTACGATGACACTGCACATTGAATTCATGTTTATGAATGTCGAGCTTTTTCTAGGATGTGATACTGGAAGTTGTAAATGTGTATGAGGCTGTATTCTATGTGGTGTTATTTAAGTATATATTATAATTATTATAACACACTTGGAGAACCCAAATTGCCAAAACACATTAAAAAAAACTGATTATCGTTTCACTAACCAAGTTAGCGTCATCAGAGGCTGGATAATTCCAAATATTTTATATCCACAACTATTTATATTCTCCTGGGGGTAGTCGGTCACCAACGATTTAGCGAGGTTCAACGACTCCAAAATTACGATATTTCGTTTGGCGGAAATATCTGTATTCTTTTATTATCTATGGGACGTGCCTGTGCAGGTATTTATGTTATAAAGTAATTTATCAGGAGACTGTCCATAGGCGGCGTAGCGAGATTGGGGAAAAGTAATTTGCTGACCAAGGTTAGTTATTTTAGCTGACCGACTACTTATAGACTAAACTTTTCCATGAAACTCTATATCTTGGATGCCACCTACCAGCCGCATCTGCTACCAGAAAAGTATAGAAAAACACCCCTATTTAGGGGTAGTTTACTCTTGAGTTTTTTTCATTTTTTAGTGCGACCAGAGAAAGTATGAATGCGACCAACCTATAAATTTACAGAGAATCACTGCTGCTAACTGTTTTTCCGATACCAAAGTTTCACAAAAAAATATTCATATTTAAGGGTAGTTGACTCTTGAGGTTTTTTCGTTTTTTAGTGCGACCAGAGAAAGACAGTTAGCAGCAGTGATTCTCTGTAAATTTACAGCTTGGTCGCATTCAAACTTTTTCTGGTCGCACTAAAAAATTAAAAAACTTCAAGAGTAAACTACCCTTAAATATGAATATTTTTTTGTGACACTTTGGTAGCGGAAAGACAGTTGACAGCAGTGATTGTGTGTAAATTTATAGCTTGGTCGCATTCACACTTTCTCTGGTCGCACTAAAAAACGAAAAAACCTCAGGAGTAAACAACCCTTAAATATGAATATTTTTTTTGTGAAACTTTGGTAGCGGAAAGACAGTTACCAGCAGTGATTCTGTGTAAATTTATAGCTTGGTCGCATTCATACTTTCTCTGGTCGCACTAAAAAACGAAAAAACCTCAAGAGTAAACAACCCTTAAATATCATTATTTTTTTGTGACACTTTGGTATCGGAAAGACAGTTAGCAGCAGTGATTTTTTGTAAATTTATAGGTTGGACGCATTCATACTTTTTCTGGTCGCACTAAAAAATTAAAAAACTTCAAGAGTAAACTACCCTTAAATATGAATATTTTTTTGTGAAACTTTGGTAGCGAAAAGACAGTAGTCAGCAGTGATTCTGTGTAAATTTAAAGCTTGGTCGCATTAATACTTTTTCTGGTCGCACTAAAAAACGAAAAAACCTCAAGAGTCAACTACCCTTAAATATGAATATTTTTTTGTGAAGCTTTGGTATCGGAAAAACAGTTAGCAGCAGTGATTCTCTGTAAATTTATAGGTTGGTCGCATTCATACTTTTTCTGGTCGCACTAAAAAATTAAAAAACTTCAAGAGTAAACTACCCTTAAATATGAATATTTTTTTTTGTGAAACTTTGGTAGCGGAAAGACAGTAGCCAGCAGTGATTCTGTGTAAATTTATTGCTTGGTCGCATTTACACTTTCTCTGGTCGCACTAAAAAACGAAAATCCTCAAGAGTAAACTACCCTTAAATATGAATATTTTTTGTGAAACTTTGGTAGCGGAAAGACAGTTACCAGCAGTGATTCTGTGTAAATTTATAGCTTGGTCGCATTCATACTTTTTCTGGTCGCACTAAAAAACGAAAAAACCTAAAGAGTAAACTACCCTTAAATATGACTGTGTTTTGGTGAAACTTTGGTAGCGGAAAGACAGTTAGCAGCAGTGATTGTGTGTAAATTTATAGCTTGGTCGCATTCATACTTTCTCTGGTCGCACTAAAAAACGAAGAAACCTCAAGAGTCAACTACCCTTAAATATGAATATTTTTTTGTGAAACTTTGGTATCGGAAAGACAGTTAGCAGCAGTGATTCTCTGTAAATTTATAGGTTGGTCGCATTTATACTTTTTCTGGTCGCACTAAAAAATTAAAAAACTTCAAGAGTAAACTACCCTTAAATATGAATATTTTTTTGTGAAACTTTGGCAGCGGAAAGACAGTAGCCAGCAGTGATTCTGTGTAAATTTAAAGCTTGGTCGCATTAATACTTTTTATGGTCGCACTAAAAAATGAAAAAACTTCTAGAATAAACTACCCCTAAATATGAATATTTTTTTGTGAAACTTTGGTAGCGGAAAGACAGTGGCCAGCAGTGATTCTGTGTAAATTTATAGCTTGGTCGCATTGATACTTTTTCTGGTCGCACTAAAAAATAAAAAAACTTCAAGAATAAACTACCCCTAAATATGAATATTTTTTTGTTAAACTTTGGTAACGGAAAGACAGTATCCGGCAGTGATTTTGTGTAAATTTATAGCTTGGTCGCATTCATACTTTCTCTGGTCGCACTAAAAAACGAAAAAACCCCAAGAGTTAACTACCCTTAAATATGAATATTTTTTTGTGAAACTTTGGTAGCGGAAAGACAGTTGCCAGCAGTGATTCTGTGTAAATTTATAGCTTGGTCGCATTTACACTTTCTCTGGTCGCACTAAAAAACGAAAAAACATCAAGAGTAAACTACCCTTAAATATTAAGATTTTTTTGTGAAACGTCGGTAGCAGAAAGACATCAACATTAGGATACAAAATATGAAATATCAAAGAAATCCTTAAAGATTAAAGCCTCGGTCGGCAACATTTATTTTGGTCAGCAAATTACATCGTCCCAGCGAGATTCAAACATTTTTAATTATTACTTTATTTAAGAGTATGTACAGGGTGAGTTTTTTTCGACGTTTAGTACAGGGATCTCGTAAACTATTGCAGTTAGAGAGACGATTAACTAGCGAAAGTAGTGCAGTTTTACAAGTGTAATTCAGAACCGTTTTTGTTTCCATAAAAAATGTCACGGATTACTAGATATTTTGAAAAAACGGATATTTGCAGAATACTTTAAATGCATTTATCTGCGTTAGTATTGGGTTCACTGAAAAGGTGTAAAGGAAAAAGTTGTAGACAAATATGTTCTTAATAAAGCAAAAATATGCAAATTTTAAAAAGATCCGTAACTTTTCAGTTATGACATAAACTTGTGTTTTTTTAATGAAAACAATAGGTGGCTGTGTCTTTATTAAAGAGGTCTTTTTTCCTCTTTACACTGATATGAAACAAGATATGATTATTTTAAGAAATAAAAATTTCACAGTGATTTTCTTTGTTTTTCAAAAAAATAACATTGCTTACCACGGAAACGGTTGTTTATTTCAAATGGCGAAAAGCTGAATCTAAGTTTTCGCACATACCATTTCTAATTAGTGATTTAACATAAAAATTATAAAAATATTTTTTTTAATACAAATAGAAACTATAACAAAAGTTCACAGAAAATGTTCTGAAAGTTCTCCATTATTACTGAGACAGCAAACACTCCTACACAAAACTGAATTTGTCGCATTTTTAATAGAACGTCTATCAATATTGGCAAAACTGTCTAGGACGGATTCTCTAAGATCGTTCACTGTATCTTAAGACCTTCGATACACCCTATTTTTTACAGTTCCCCATAAAAGTAAATCTAAAACGGACAGATCAGGAGACCGAGGTGGCCATGTAACTGGTGCATTTCTTCCGATACAGGAGCTGAAAAAAGTTTGGTCTAAGAAGTTCCGAACTTGTAGCTGGTTATTGTGCGGCGCTCCATCATACTTAAACCACTGTTGCCAAATTTACATTATCTGGCATATTTTGAAAGTAATTCTGGAGAAACTCAAGATAGTGGTCACCGGTTAATGTACCTTAAAAAATGTACGGACCACGAATTTTTAAACCAATGACACAAAACCAGACATCAAACCCAAATTTTAATTGTGGTTTCCGTTGTTCAACATAATGCGGATTTTCTTGCATCCAGAGATGCTCATTATGTCTGTTGAACATACCGCAATTTGTGACACGAGTTTAGTCCATCCAAAGTATTTTAGATGGAAACTGTGGATCGTCTTCACACATATTTCGAAACCAGGTGCAAAATTCAATTCGCTTAGGAGGATCATCATTGTGTAACGTTTGCAATGTTGATATTTTATAAGGATGATATTTGTGCATTTTTAGGATCCTAACGGCAGTACGATGTACTGGCTTCTGCTGCAATCTTCCTAGTTGAAGTTGAAGAAGTTTGAGTCATACTGGCCCATACGTTTATTTGTGCCACTTCACTAATAGTATTTATCCTGTCTCTTGCCCTAGTGAAGACACCACATGCCCCTAAGGTATCATAAAGCCTTGTAAATGTAGGCAAACTGGGCTGGGGAAGATCAAAATATTGATCTGTAGCACGAACTGCATTTTTATGACTTAAAATGTAAGACTCAAACATATCCCGTTTCTATTTATTCGAAAAATTCATAATTAATTAAATACAAGCCTCTCTACCAACATAAGACTTTTTACAAAACGTCACAGTAATATTTGCAAGTGTCAAAAACCATTAATTCTATAGTTACCTGTTAGATTTGACATAAGAAATGAACATCGACTGCCCCTTAAAAGAAGGTTTTGTTATTAGTGATAGTTTCAACAAGTAAGCGACGGATTCGATTTTGCGAAAAAAAATTTGTTGTATTAGTAATAACTCGACGCTTTTTAGACCTTTTCTTTACATTTTTATCAAACTTTTTACACATTCGATTTAAAAATTTTATTTTCTTGATTATTATGTTAAATCTCTAATTAGAAATGTTATGTAAACTATGTGCGTAAACCCATATTCAGGTTTTCGCTATTTGAAATAAACAATCGTTTCCGTGGTAACCAATCTTATTTTTTTGAAAAAAAAAAGGAACAACTGTAACATTTTTTGTTCTTAGAATAATCATATCACGTTTCATATCAATGTAAAGAGGAAAAAAAGACCTCTTTAATGGAGCCACAGTCCACTATGATTTTCATTTAAAAAAAAATTAAAGTTTATGTCATAACTCAAAAGTTACAGATCTTTTTAAAATTTGCATATTTGTGCTTTATTTAAAACACATTTATCTCCAATTTTTTCCTTTACACCTTTTCAGTAAACTCAATACCAACGCAGCTAAATGCATTTAAAAAATCGGCAAATATCAGTTTTTTCAAAATATATCCGTGAAATTTTTTATGAAAACGAAAACGGTTATAAATTACATTTATAAAACTGCACTACATTCCCCATTTAACCGTCCCTCTGACTGCAGTAGTTTACGAGATCGCTCTACTAAACATCGAAAAAACTTACCCTGTATACTTTCGAAGGCGTTTAGCTCTCCTAGTTGTCTAACATTTTTTTAAATTAATTTCAGATTCTCATCTGGTGATTATTGTCCCAAATATGTCGGGCGACGGAAGATCTATCTATAGTACCGTATAGTCTATATCTTCTTTTTCTAAAATATTTCCAGACAATTCATTTAAAATATGCCATTTCTCTTATGCTTTTGCAGTAGTTATAGTTATAGAGTTTATGGGTTAGTTTCGTAGAAGAAATGTGCTAATGAGAAGACCGCATATTTTTTTGAATTTTAAAGTTTTTTTAAATGAGCACGCACTAGGTCCCCTAGAACCCATAAACCCAGTTTTTATCTGTTTACATATATAAAGGCTGACGCATTTCTACGGTAGAACTCAATATTAGTATTATTATACAAAATACGAGAAACAATTGTATATATTAATTATAGGGTGTCTTGTGCTGCATCTTATTAACATTATTTTTACAATCACAGGTGGCCGATAAGTCGTTGGCGATACAAATTTTCTTTTTTATATTAAACACCCCTTATATAATTGCATTTATGCATTTTTCATCGAATTGTAATGCAAGCTTGTTTTTGAGTTATTTCAATTCTTTTGAAACTTTCAGAGAGGTTTTCGTTTATATTATTTTATGCAAAATCGAGATGCCGTATACAGGACGCATTTTAATAGTGACTGAATTTTAAAAAAGTCTGGACGCAGCAAGTGTGTTATGGTAGTAAATTGTTATAAAAATGTTTTTAATAGCAAATATATATGTATAGTATAACCTATATAGTAGAAAGAATGTGCCATGTTTCATCAAAATAACTTAAGTGTTTGAAAATGTACAAAAGTTTCCGGAAGTAAACTTAAAGTGTTCCCAAAAAAAAACTGGTTTCTTGGTCAACCTTATAGGTTAATAGCAAATTGAGCTATTTAAATTTGAAGCAATTAATGAAAATTCGCCACCATAACGCACTTGCTGCGTCGCGAATTTCTTTTATTACAAACATGCATTATATTTCGATGGAAAATGCAAAAATGCAATAACATTAGGCGAGTTCGATTAAAAAAAGAAAGAAAATTTGTATCACCAACGACTTATGGGCCAGCCTATGATTGTAGAAATATTTTTTGAAGTTGTAGCTCAAGACACCCGATAGTAAATGTATACAATTTTTTTTCTATCTTGTATAATAACGGATATATTGGGCTTTAGTAAATTTTTACCAAAATTCCACAAAAATCATGTACCATTAAATGATAAACTCTATAGCTAAGGCTACTGCCAAAGCATCAGAGAAAGGGCCTATTTCAAATGAATTTTCTGGAAATATTTTAGTAAAATGAAGGGCAAAGGCGGTTGAAGCTAAGACTTTAGGCTTTGTAAAACATTCTTCTTGAGACATTTTCTTTCCAAAGCTCGTATTAGTTCAAGGTTCTTTGCCTAAATGTTGCCAATTTTGACATCTAAGATCGCGACTTTGATGTTTCGAGGAAAACCCTAATTTATCTTTCTTTAAATGCCTATAACTTTTTTGTCTTTTAACCTACAGAGCTAAATTTTGGTAAGTAATTTACCTATAATGATGTGTACCAAACTCGGCTGCCCTTACTTTTGTTATTTCCGGAGATATAATTTTTTTTTCTAAAGAAATCACGGAATTTACCTGGAAAACCTGGGCCGATTTTCCTGGCTAACGAACGTATCCTAGCCACTTACGAAAGGAAGGTATTCGCCAATTTCATCAAAATCGGTCCATTATTTTTTGAGTTATCGGTGTGATACATACATACATATACAGGGTGCGAGATTTCGCTGGTAAAGCCAGACTGTGCTTACACTAATGGCATTATCAAAGATTTAACTTCAGAAAATCACTAGGCAGCATATACTTCATAACCTAAAATTATTCCTGAATACACAGGGTGTTCCATTTGAGCTGGCCACTCACCAACTTCGTTATTTTCAATAGAACACCCTATATATTTTCACATTTTCGGATTCCACGAGTGATTCTACGTCGAAAATGTATACAGTAGTATAAGCGAAAACCCATCCATTTTTGAGTTATTTCTTCTTTTTCAAAAATAATAGCCTTTGCAGTCTTTATTTTACAAGTCTCTATCTTGGTAAGTGATAGAGAAAGGACCATCATTTTAGCAAAGCAGGTGCGCAAAACTATTGTGACTATCTTAATGTACAATAAAGCGTGACTTGATATACAGTGCGTTCACAAAAGGACCTCCACTTCTGACAACTTCAACAATCAAAAACTATTTTCTTTCAAATGGAACACCCTGTATATTATTATATCCTTAAACTTGAAATTTCATTACCTTTTATTCTATGTATGCATACCTATACAAAAACTTAAAACATTTTGAGATATATGATGAAACAACAAATTTATAATGAATTTACGGCTGTTCGTGTGTAGGAGCTAAGAAAGACCCAGTATAAGCTAATTAGTTGGACTTTGAATACCTTACATTCCAAATAAAACCCCTGAAACATTATTAAGCGGTTTATTCAAAAATAATATCATAAAGCTTAAAGATAATATGTTAAATAAAGGTTTTCCATAGTACCTATTTGATAATAAAGAAAATAACTTAAAAACTTTAGAAACGATTGCAACGACTATAACAAACAATGAGATAACAAATATTAATGAAACTTAACTAAAAAAGATGTTCGAAGTTACGTCCAGTTTCCTGCAGACATAAATGCACTCTTCGTCTAAAAGAGTTTCTAGCATTTTGCAATATTGCTGGTGTTATCGAGTTGATTGCTTCGCTAATTCTAAGAATCATCTCCTCTGGAGTGGTTGGTTGCACAGCATAAACAAGATATTTAACACAAAAAAATCACAGGATGTGAGGTCCGCAGACCGAGCTGGCCAGGGAACTGGTCCCCCGCGACTAATCCAGCGATTAGGAAAATTATTATTGAGCCAATCTCGGACACGTAACATTGTGTGAGGTGGTGCCCATCCTGTTGGAACCACATTCGTCGCAGCGTTTCTAATGGCACGTTATCTAAAAATTCAGGCAAAATATTTTCTAAAAAATTAAAATACCTTTGGCCTCTCAGAGTACCTTCATAAAAATATGGCCCAATGATGTAGTTTCCAAAACATCCTGCCCATACGTTTACAGTCCATCGATGTTGGTTGTCCACAGTATGCCTAAAAAGGGGATTACTATCTGCATAGTAGTGAAGATTGTGTTGATTTGGCTTACCGGTACTACTAAATGAACATTCATCACTGAAAAGTACATATTCAAAGAAATTGGGATCATTGTCCATTATTTCTACTGCCCACTCACAAAATTGCACCCTATTCCTGTAGTCTGCCTCTTGTAAAGCGTGCTGTCTTGAAACATGGTAGGCATGGTAATGGTTTCTTTTCAAAGCCTTTCTCACTGACCAATCGCTTATGTTAAGTTGTCTTGATATTCTTCTTGTACTGGTTTGTGAATCCTCAATCACAGATAAAATTATACCTAATTGCGTTAGCTCATTGTTTTTGTACGGACCCCTGGCATTATTGAAATATTTTACACTGCTTCTAGTGAAAAAAACGGGTGTTTAGCCTTTCGAATGACGTTCTGGTTGGAAATCGTCTGTCAGGAAAACGTTGGTGATAAATTCTGGATGCTAATAATGTATTACTATCACATTCGCCCAAAGCTAAGAGCATATCTTGTAATTCGGCTTCAGAATAATTCATTTTTTATTTTCGGAAGATTTTTTAAACTACAATTACCAGAATACTTTTTGACAGTGTCAAATAGCGTCGCGAGTGAGCTTGTCAACTTTTAAATTTCTAAGCAAAGCACACTTTGTAAACAAGAGCAGGTAATATGTAAAGTCTGTCGATGAAAAGTAAAGCAAAGCTGTCTACATGATAAAAGGGGAAAATGTTGATGTACAATGTTGTTTCCAATAAAGGGCTACAACCAAGTGAAAGGTTGAATATTCATTAAATCTGTTGGTATTTCTTCAAGAATGATAAATGTATACTTTTAACTGCATAGACTTTGCATAAAATTCGTAAAAAATATAATGGATATTAGTGTGTCTCTGATTTCATAATTTTCAAAATATAATAGGCTTATCAGGAAATCAATTAAATAAATTATTCAAAGTCCAACTAATTAGCTTATACTGGGTCTTTCTTAGCTCCCACACACGAACAGCCGTATAATTAATTCTAAATTTGTTGTTTCATCATATATCTCAAAATGTTTTAAGTTTTTGTACAGGTATGCATACATATGATAAAAGGTAATGAAATTCCGAGTTTACGGATATAATAATATACAGGGTGTTCCATTTGAAAAAAAAATAGTTTTTGATTGTTGAAGTTGTCAGAAGTGGTTGCCGTTTTGTGAACGCACTGTATATCTAGTCACGCTTTAGTGTAGATTATGATAGTCACAATAGTTTTGCGCACCGGCTTGGCTAAAATGATGGTCCTTTCTCTATCACTTACCAAGATAGAGACTTTTAAAATAGAGACTGCAATGTCCATTATTTTTGAAAAAGAAGAAATAACTCAAAAATGGATGGGTTTTCGCTCTTACTACTGTATACATTTTCGACGTAGAATCACTCGTGAAATCCGAAAATGTGAAAATATATAGGGTGTTCTATTTAAAATAACGAAGTTGGTGAGTGGCCAGCTCAAATGGAACACTCTGTGTATTCGGCAATAATTTTAGGTTATGAAGTACATGCTGCTTAGTGATTTTCTGGAGTGAAGTCTTTGATAATGCCATTAGTGTAAGCACAGTCTAGCTTTACCAGCGAAATCTCGCACCCTGTATATATATATATATATATATATATATATATATATATATATATATATATATATATATATAAACACATAAAAATTGAAGCTGACCTCAGATATGTGTTGTAGGGGGCCTAATTAGCGCTCATTTGAAGACATTTTTTCAAAATTCAAAAGTCGGAATCTCCTCATTAGTGAATTTTTTAAAGAAAATTGACTAAAAATCAAACTATTTTGTTTCAAATAAAGCAATCTGTATTTTGTGTTTCATAAGTAAAGGGGATAATGTTAAAGGTTTAATAAGTTGTTTTCAAATAATGTTTTCGGATTTTCGTGAATAAACTGTTTGTACATTTTCACGCAAAACTTTTTTTTGGGAATTTTCTCCAAAAGCTTATTTGATGAAATACGGTACATTGTTTCTACTATACAGGGTATACAGTTAACCAAATTTGATGCCTGCTTTCATTAAAAAAGGACATATTTATTGTAAAAAACATTCTTATGAAAATTCACAACCATAACGCACTTGCTGTGTTCAGACTATTTTCTCTTCTCTTATTGTTTCCAAAACATCAACAGCGAGCGTCGTATTTGGGACACACTATATAACAGCTAAGTAAATGTAATGTGCTCAAGTATAAATGGGATTAACATTTGTGTTTTTGTGAGACGAGAAATGGTGCAGAATGTTTCTGGCAACGTAAACTGCACGTTAATAAAATTTAACGCTGACAAAGGAGACAATAATAAAGCTGAGGACTTTCAGTGAAGATAGACACATAAATCGTGTAGCAATTCAACGCTTTTCGACCCCCGCGGCGTGTCTAAATTCAAAGAAACACCAAAGAAAGCAGCATGTATATATATCCTCTATGAAAGAGGACTATTTCCTTTGTATGAATTACAAAAACAGATAAATCATGTGCGAATTCAATTTAATGCCAAGATGTTATTCACGATTTACATTACACACTAGTTAGTTACAACTTTATTCATATTCTGGATACATTTAACCTCGTTCTAAGCAAAGCAAGCGCAGTGTGATTCGTTCTCAAAGAAAAAACATCGGGTAACCTACAGTCCAAAATGAACAGGATCTTATAATAGAAATAACTAAATATCTACCGTTGTTCAAAATTAATAATACGCCATCAGCAATTTATTCTAGAAAAAGTCTGGACGCAGCAAGTGCGTTATGGAAGTGAATTTTCATTAAAATGTTTTTAATAGTGTCACGAAGTGACTAATCCTGGAGAGATTAGCCGGCCTAATTTACCGTCAAAGCCACTGCATTATGTTACACCATAAACTGCAATTATCATTTGCGAAGGTTGAAATATTTTCCAACATTTTCCAACATTTTCCGTGGAGTAATATACGAAATCCGACACGTCCAACAGAATAAGTAGTAGGGGGGGGGGGGGGGCAATGAGGCGGCCGCGATTTCGGAAAAGAAGTGTGGCCGGACGGAACGCCGACGGAGGGTGGTCAGTTTTAGAGTCACCGCGAGCAAGCTTGTACGTCCGTCGCAAGGAAGTGAAATTGTAAAGTCCGTGAGGTTCAAGAAAAGGCCGGCAAGCAGAGCGAGGCTGCCGATTCACGAGGCCACCGCCGCAGCGGTTGCTTAGTGAACATCGTCACCGGAGAATACCCCAGGTGGGTGAAATCCCGATTCTATTACCTGTGGTAGAAATTTTGAACGCTCCGCAATGACACTGGGAACCTTAGGGGGCCGTTTCTTCCCTGTCTCCGTTGGCGGGCTGCTCTGGGAGTTAGGGGCGGCATTTCCTGGTATGTGGTAGATTCGTATTGCAGCGATTGCGCTGGTCCGAATTGAAGCAGCCAGGCGACGTCTGGCGTCCCGAGCTGTCCGCGGCCCTGTTCGGAGGGGGTGTAAATCCGGGAACAGGGGTGGGCATCTTCCGCACTGAGCAAGGTTCCCCGAGCATATGAGTGAGAGCGTATGGATGGTGGGCCGTAGATAATACCTGTTGGTGCCATACATATTAGAACGCAGCTAGCTTAGCTTGATGTAGTGTCCGATGCACCCTGTAAGTTGTATGCCCGCTTGGGAACACCCGATATTATTCACTATCTTGCCACCACCCTGCACCCCTTAAACATTGCCGCTTTAGCTTCCCCGTGCAACCCGCGGGTAGCCTTAATTTTAAAGCCAAATAACCACATCTGCCTCTGGCCGCCCATAATTGCTAGGCTTCCTGGTAACAGGACTCCGTTATTTTCTTGTGTATATAATTAGTGAATAGAATTTTATTTTAATTTACTCGATATTTCATTTATTCTTTCCAGAATATCCACCCAAGTAAACTTTAACAATAGCTCTTTAATAAAGATTATAACCAGAAGTCCCGGGAGACTTTGTTTTAACTTAGGAGGACCCTGTCTCCAGTAGAATCTACCCTGGGCTTGTGTATCCGTCGACAGTGACTTGGGAGAGGGGGAACATCCCGAGGGAACACGCCGACTCCCTGAAAGAAACTCTGCAGGCGTTGGCGCTCGAACAGGATCCCGTCGTAGAGCCGTGTCCCAGGAGTCAGCCCGAAAATTCCCCATATTAGGGAAAACTAGTATTAACCCCCGGACACCCCAAGTGGCTGTCCCAATAGAAAATATATCTCTTTAATGCAAGCAGGCATCAATTTGATCACCGGTATAACCTATATAGTAGAAACAATGTACCATATTCTATCTAAATAACTTGTCTGAAAATGTTGGTCCGTTCCTTTTTGAAAATAATTTAACTGGGAAAAGGTATCTTAATCTATTGATAAATGATATCTTACCAACAATTAAAAGAGTTCGTGATAATCTAGATGAGATTTGGTACCAACAAAACGGTTGTCCAGCTCACAATGCTAGGATCATCAAAGAATTTTTGTACCAAAATTTTAATAATCGTGTCATTTGTAACAATAGCCCGGTTCATTGGTGTGCTCGAAGTCCTGATATAAATCCCATGAATTTTTATTTTTGGGGTACTCTGAAGAATGATGTGTATAAATTTGATCCACCACAAAATATCAATGAATTACAAAACAGAATCACGAAAGCTCAAAAATCATGTTAACCAAAACACCCTCACCAGAGTTTGCAGGCATGTGTCTAAAAGGTGCATAAAGTGCATTCAACAAAACGGTGGCCATATTGAACAATTTTCTATTTAGATTATTTTTAAGTTTCTATTTTATTATTTGTTGAGTTCCGTTTATAATTGTGTTGTTTTGTGGAGTTTAAGTTTCTATTTTTTATTGCCGGGTCTCGTTATTAAACTGTTTCACATAATAGTACCTAGCATTATTACCTAATTAAATATTGTAAATTAAATCACAATATTTTTTTATCGTGAATCATGACGGAAAATTATGTTAAAAGTAGAAGTCTATTGTTAGACTCCATGGCCTACTGCTTTCTGAACCCTTTTTTTGTCATTTGTTTTCTGGTATTCGATTTCATAGCCTACAATCCTCAAAACGGGTTTTCTCAAAATTGTCAGTGCAATTACAAGATTTCTCAAGCATGTTGTACATCATTGGAAAGCTCTTTTCACAGGCTATCACATAAGCAAAAAATATATACAATATGGCTGCCATGATAAAAACAAACGTTGATACCCGTAGCTCAAAAACAAATGATAATCCTAAGTTGAAAATAGCACAAAAATATTACTCTGTAAAAAGTGTCCAGATAATGTGCAAGTCCTAGACATGTCAGATCAATGCCTACTTAGATATTGAAGAAAAAAGAAATCGACATTTTTTTTCCAAAATAACTCGAAAACGAAAAGAGGCAGGGCAATACAGGTCATATTTGGAACGAGCATTAAATTCTACAAAACATTGCTAATTTAATCGTCTCCATATCTCTAATAATAACGGAGATAGCAATACATTCCCATCCAGTTTCGCACACACTGTATATATAAACATATAAAAATTGAAACTGACTCCGGATATGGGTTCTAGGGGTCCTAGTTCGCGCTCACTTAAAAATTTTTTTGCAAAGTCTCACCATCGATACCTCTCTAATAATGATTTTTTTAAAATAAAAATTCACTAATATGATCTATTTACCTGTTGCTTATAAAATGTTATGAAAGCCACCTTTCTTACTTATTCAATTTCATTGTAGATGCATTTATTAACTTTATCTAATGCATATACTAGAGCAAATTCCTCGTTGTATAAGAACGTATAGAGGCATAAGGCACAAGATTATACCTTTCACAAAACCACTCCAAATATGATCTAAACGACAAGCTGCGACAGAAGTAAATTAGAGACGGGGAGATGCACCCCCAGCCTCATCCTGCTTTGGCGTGGCTTAAATTGCAATTTGTCTTATCTTCCTGGAAGTTAATTTAAGTGAGAGAGGGCTGGATTGAGTGGTGTATACTGATAATCATTAACCTTAATAATATACATACTTCTAGATTATTCCCTCTTTGTATACTGTCAGAGGAATAAGCTGCCTCGTTGCTTTCCGCGAATAACTCATATAACACCTGTTTCCTTGCCGTTTTAATAAATACCAAGTAATTTAATAACACATAGTTGGGTGACATCTGGAAAACTTACAAATGACGAATATAAGCTTGAACTTTGTGGAGTGGAGAGGGTTGAGCGCTAGCTAACGAAATGATTTATTCAAGGATGAATACATTCGTTACAAGTTGGGGATTCACGCAATTTACCAGTAACCCTGCTTTCTCTTGGAGGTTTCTATAGTAATTAATTTCACAACTTTGTTAGTATCATGTGTTTCTAAGTAAATATCTGTTTCATTTTAGGCAGGAGGCAAAAACTTAATTGGTTCAGGTCTCTTGGTGCATATATAGTGTGGGACAGACCAATGCAATAAATTAAGTATTTCAATTATTGTGCATTAGAGAAGTTTTCCTTTATATTATTCGTCTAAAAAGTTGAGGTGCCGAATACAAGGCGCTCTCAAATAGTTACTGAATTTAAAAGAGTTGAAACTGATGAAACTGGATATTTTCGAATGAAGCAGCCTGTAATTTGTGTCTTAGAAATGAAGGGAATCCCCTCTGCTTCAAGTTCTGCATGAACCTCCGTATAGCTATAGACTCTAGTTTTGTAAATATTTACATTTATAATCGCATACAATTCTAATTAATAACCTATCGAAATATGTGATTATTTAGCAAATTTTTGTAGAAAAATACTAAAATATTAGAATTATTCCTCATTTGATGACGCCAGCTTGGTTAATGAAATGATAGTCAGGTTTTCTAGTGAATGTTCATTAATAAAATTGACTAATAGAGAGGTATCGATGGTGAGACTTGCGGAAAATTTCTTCAAATGAGCGCGAACCCATTTCCATGGTCAGTAAAAATGTTTATATATATATATATATATATATATATATATATATATATATATATATATATATATATATATATATATATATATATATATGTGTGTGTATCCAACCGATAACTCAAAAAATACTTTACTGATTTAGACCAAATGTGGGTATTATCCTTATTTTGCTAATGACTTGGATGAGTTCGTTCATCAAATCTTAGCGGCCAATTTTTCCTAGTAAAAAACTAAACAAAAATATTTTTAAAACACAATATCTCTCAAATTGTCTAAGTGATTGAAGCGAATATCTACAACGTAAAAGAACGTAGACAGACGTGGTTGTGTACCTATTTTCAAGTCATTTGATCAAAGAAAAATAAAGTTATCCGAAATTAATAATAAAATAATCCTCGACATCACTTCAGATTCTGTAATGCAATATCTACAATGTTGGACATAGACAGATGACGTTATATGTACTTATATGCTATTTAAATTAATCGTAGATAAAAATCTAAATAATGGAGGTTGTCGCAAGTTATCAGCCAGGACAACGTTGTGAGAGATACGACAGGGACGCCATCTCGGTGCAAGACCAGGAAGTATGTTCTCACGATGGCTCTAGTTTGCACAAAATTGTATAGAGAGTTGTACAATCAACTAAGAATTGTGTAATGTCAGCCTTGGACCATTTATTGCCTAATAGCAGGACAAAGTTTCAAAGGCCGTTAATTTTAGCATGCGAATGTGTACTATAAATCTAAAATTTCCGGACGCAGAAAGTGCGTTATAGTAGTGAATTTGCATAAGAATTGTACACTATTAGAAGATATATTATTAGAACTAATTCTTTAAATTTAAATGGACTTTGGAGATCGGTTTTAGAGTCCAAGTTAGCGATTATTTGAAAAAAATTATATTTTATATGGAGCTAGAAAATTAAAATATATAATATATAATAATAAAAGATATAATATGTAAGTACTGCAAGTGTCTTTAAAAAAAATGTGTTACGAATTTCATTAAAGTTTTTCAGAAAAAAAATAATTATTTACAAAGGGAATGCACCTGTCAAATTATAAATATGACTGGTATTTTTCCTTATTAATTGCTTGGATGGTTTTAGTCAACCCATTCAGTTTTTTCAAACAATAAACAACAAAAGTCTGGACGCAGCAAGTGCGTTATGGTAATGAATTTTCATAAAAATAGCAAATAAGTCTTTGTTAAGAAAGCAGGTATCAAATTTGGTTACCAGTATAACCAATATAGTAGAAACAAGGTGATATGTTTCACCAAAATAACTTTGAAAATGTACACAAATTTCCGAAAGTAAACTTAAAGTGTTCCCGAAATAACTGGTCTCTTGGTCAACCTTATAGGTTAATAGCAAATTGAGTTCTTCAAATTTGAAGCATTTAAAGAAGATTCTCTACCATAACGCACTAGCTGCGTCCCGGATTTCTTTTCTTACAAACATGCATTATATTTCGATGGAAAATGCAAAAATGCAATAACATAAGGCGTGTTCGATTAAAAAAAGATAATTTGTATCACCCAAGGACGTATGGGCCAGCCTGTGATTGTAGAAATATATTTTTAAGATGTATCTTTTAAAATAACGGATTTATTGAGCATTAATGATTTTTTACGAAAATTCGATAAAAATTATAAACCATTAAACGATAAACTATATAGCTAAGGCTACTGCCAAAACATCAGAGAAACGGTCTATTTGAAATGAATTTTCTGGAAACATTTTAGTAAAATGAAGGACAAAGAAGGTTGAAGCTAAGACTTCAGGCTTTGTAAACATTATTCTTGAGATATTTTCTTTCCATAGCTCGTATTAGTTACAGGTTCTTTGCCTAAATGTTGCCAATTTTGGCGTTTTAAATCGTGATTTCGACGTTTTGAGGAAACCCTCAATTTTTGTTAATGCACAAAACTTTTTTGTCTATCAACTTACAGAGCTAATTTTCGTAGGCGATTTACCTATAATGATATAAAGCTGCGCCCCAAATTTGGCTGCCCTTACTTTGTTATTTCCGGAGATATAAGTTTTTTCGAAATAAATCACAAAATTTTCCAGGTAAACCTGGGCCGATTTTTCTGTCTAACGAGCTTATCCAAGCCACTTGCAAAAGCAAGGCATTCTTCACCTAATTTCATCAAAATCGGCCCATTATTTTTTGAGTTATCAGTGTGATACCTATATATATATATATATATATATATATATATATATATATATATATATATATATATACATATATATATATATATATATATATATATATATATATATATATATATATATATATACACAAGGAAAAAGGGGTTAAGGGCAAAGCCGCAAGGAGACAGCCGCATACACGTGTTTCAAACTTATTAGCCATCATCAGTACGGTATAGCCAGGTGAAGATGGGAACACTCTGGATGAAGCTGCCCTTAACCCTTTTTCCTTGTATAGTACAGAAATGCCGTATATATATATATATATATATATATATATATATATATATATATATATATATATATATATATATATATATATATATATATATATATATATATATAAACATTTAAAAATTGTGGTAGAAAATTTTCGTAAAATTATTTCAAATCCGATAGCTCAATAAATTTCCCCTTAAGTCAGAATCTTTAATCTTGAACCATAGTAACACCTATGTAAACGCACGTGGGTACTAAATTAAAGGAAAAAAAACATAATGAGCCTCGCGGTTAACATAAATTTGTTCAAAAAAACCTTTTTTGTTGTTTATTATTTGCAAAAACTGGATGGGTTGACTAAAACAAAACCATGCAAACAATTAAGATGGAAAAATGCCTCTCATATTTATAATTTGACAGGTGCATTCCCTTTGTAAATCTTTTTTTTCTGAAAAGCTTTTGTAACTGTAATGAAATTTGCAACACAATTTTGTTAAAGACATTTGCCGTACTTACATATTATATCTAAGACCAATTTTTAATGTTTTAGCTCCATTTAAAATATAATTTTTTTCAAATAATCGCTACCTGGGACTCCAAAAACGATCACCAAGGTCCATTTAAATTTAAAGAAATTTGTATTTTAAAGTAAAATTTAAGACAGTAGCCGTTAAGTCATCTTTATTGAGGTGAGGTAGCCCCATAAGTCGTTGGTGATACAATTTTTTTTTAATGAAACACGCCTTATGTTATTGCATTTTTGCATTTTCCATCGAAATATAATGCATGATTGTAAGAAAAGAAATTCTGGCCGCAGCAAGTGCGTTATGGTAGCGAATTTTGATTAAATGCTTCATATTTGAAAAGCGCAATTTGCTATTAACCTATAAGTTTAACCAAGAAACGGATTTTTCCCGTTACACTTTAAGTTTACTTTCGGAAATTTTTGCGTACGTTTTCAAACAATAAAGTTATTTTGATGAAACATGGCACATTGTTTTTACTATATATGTTATACTGGCAATCAAATTTGATACCTGCTTTCTAAAAAAAAACACACATATTTGCTATTAAAAACACTTTTATGAAAAATCACTACAATAACCCACTTGTTGCATCCCGAAATTTTTTAAAATATTTTTCCAAAAATGATTTTGAGGTTGCCTTGTTTTTCAGCCTTAGATAGTAAGCTGCGATATTTTATCATTTTCAAAAAGTATGGATACAGCGACCGTAAATAAGTGTTGGAAAGGGTCTGGGTGCACAAGTATGCTATGATAGAAAATTGTCATAAAACTATTTCAAATCCCAAAGCTCAATAATTTCCCACTAAGCTAGAATCTTCAATATTGAACCATAGTAAAACCTATGTAAACGAACCCTGGATACTAAACTAAAGAAAAATAACATAATGAGCTTCGCGGGTAACTACAAATTTGTTTTAAAAAACCTTTTTTGTTGTTTATTGTTTGCCAAAACTGGATGGGTTGACTAAAACGAACCATCCAAGCAATTAATAAGGAAAAATACCTGACATATTTATAATTTAACAGGTACATTCCCTTTGTAAATATTTTTTTTCTGAAAAACTTTTGTAACTTTAATGCAATTTGAAACACAATTTTGCAGCTAACTTACTGCAGTACTTACATATTATATCTAAGACCAAATTTTAATTTTTTAACTCCGTATAAAATATATATATTTTTAAAATAATCGCTAACTAGGACTCTAAAACCGATCTCCAAGGTCCATTTAAATTTAAAGAATTAGTTTTAATAATATATCTTACTAACAGTGTACAATTTTAATTAAAATTCGCTACTATAACGCACTGGCTAGGTCCCGAAATGTTTATTATGTGCTGGTTTATTTTAGAGTAAAGTTTAAGACAGTAGCCGTTAAGTCATCTTTATTGAGGTGAGGTGAGAAATAAAACGCCTGGAATTTAAAACAACCTAATATTTGTCACATCGCGGAATCGTGGGACAACCTATATATAACCCTGTGGGTAATATAAACTTTATTAATGACCATTTAATAGCATCGTAAAAGTGAACGTTCACTCGCCAAATAAATAATAAATACATCCTGAATTTCCTCGTGCAAAAATTTATTACCTGTATTACCGCGAGCACAAATAGCACTATTTGAATTTTAAAGTCTCGCAAAAACAAAAATAAACAGAAATTAAATGGCTTTTCACTTACGACAATAATTGAATCGATAAAAACGTACGTTTTATTGCCGGCTATTAAAAGAGTAAAATCGTCTGTTCGAAAACGAAACGAATTCGGAGTAAAATAAAAGAATGTTGATGGGCCTATCAATCATTTAAAAACTATTAAACATTAGGTGAGAGTCATCAATTATCTTAGCGTCAAGCTTAACATTAGTGAGTACCTTAAATATCACGAAGGAGCAAGATAAAATATAAGATGCAGCTGTTGTCAGTTGACTCATTTTTAAAAGTAGCCTCTTTAGTACAGGCAATAGAGGAGCCCGTTACTCTTGTCCATAATGCACTAAACTACAGGAGTTAGGTTAGGTTCAGAATGACGTACTGAATGTAAAAACATAAAATCCTTACAAATTAGGAGGGCGGAAGTGCCTCCATTTTGAGAAAAAACATTTCGGCCTATATCTCCGTAACCGTGCACTTTGGGCCAAAAATGGTAAGGACCATTATTGTAGATAATTGCATTTCTAATCTTATTTGTTTAATAATTTTTTTGTATCTCTCACCGTTTACAACTTATACGACTATTGGCATTCATTTATTGACTTTTTTATCTACATATTGGTTAATCATTGTTTAAGAAACAAAATGCTTATAACTTAACTTTTCAATCGACAAATTTCCTACAACTTTTATTTAAACTGTGTTTTCTTAAATTAATATTTTCAAAGTTATAACGCGTTAAATGTTGCACTTTTCAATCGACAATTTTTTCTGGAAATATTTTAGTAAAATGAAGGACAATGACGGTTGAAGCTAAGACTTCAAGCTTTGTAAAACATTCCTCTTGAGACATTTTCTTTCCATTGCTTATATTAGTTTCAGGTTCTTTGCGTAAATATTGCCAATTTTGACGTTTTAAATCGAGACTTTGACGTTTTGGGGGAAATCCTTTTTTTTAAATGCCTATAACTTTTTCATATTTTAACCTACAAAACTAGATTTTGGTAGGTAATTTACCTGTTATGATATAAACTGGCTTACCAAATTTGGTTTCCCTTACTTTGTTATTTCCAGAGATATGGTTTTTTTCGAAAGAAAACACAAAAATTTCCTGGAAAACCTGAGCCGATTTCCCTGGCTAACGAACTTACCAAGCCACTTGCAAAAGGAGGGTATTCACCAAATTTAATCAAAATCGGCCCTTTATTTTTTGAGTTATCGTTGTGATATATATATATATATATATATATATATATATATATATATATATATATATATATATATATATATATATATACATAAAAAAATTGAAACTGACCCCGGATATGTGTTCTAGGAGGCATAATTAACGCACATTTGAAAAAAAAATTCAAAATTAAAAAGTCGGGGTCTCCTCAGTGACTTTTTAAAAAAAATTCACTAATATTAATTTGAGAAAAAGAAGTTTTAAGTAAATGTTCTAGAAATTTTGTCGAATAAAAAGTTAGGTTATAAGCATTTTATTTTTTAAACAATTATTAACAAAGATATAGGTAAAAAAGTCAATAAATGAATGCTAATAGTCCTATAACTTTTAAACGATGAGTGATACAAAAAAATTTTTACAAAAAAGATGAGAAATGCAATTATCTACAATAAAGGGCATTACCATTTTTGTCCTAAAGTGCACGGTTGCGGAGATATAGGCCGAAACGGTTTTTCTCAAAATGGCGGCACTTCCGCCCTCCTAATTTGTAAGGATTTTGTGTTTTTACATTCAGTACGTCATTCATAACCTATCTATCAAAAAAAATAACTCATGTAGTTTAATGCAGACATAAATTCTCTATTGCCTGTACTACTTTTTAAAATAACTCTCAGCTCTCTAGGAGCAAGTAAGGTGAAAAACCTTGGAAAATCCTGTTTATGGTAAACGCTCTTGCAGAAATCTTAAAGAGTCTGGATGCAGAAAGTGCATTACGGTAGCGAATTTTCATAAAAATATTTACATGTTAGATATGTCTTGTTGAATAGAATATACCTAATTAAGTAGATATTATGATCTCTACAGGTGTCCCACGTAGACCTTCCATTAGCAGTCGTTTCTGGAGTACGGCTCACAACTCAATTCTGAAAGTTCACGCACGTGGGTTTCTCAAAATTTCATTGAAAATATTGACGTTAGTATGGGACTTCCGGTTATACCAGAAGTAAACGTCAAATTTCTTATTTCAAATGGAAAATGGTGTTTTTTATTATGGATCTAGATTGCGCGTCAAATTTTATAGTAGGCTTCACTAACATGTTATGTCATTTTTCGCAACCATTTCCGAGACATTTGACTTTTTTCAAAAATATCTTAAAAAACATTGTTACATTTACAGACCTGTATCTCTTTTATTTTCAACCTGAAGGGTTGAAATTTCAAACTGCAAATTTTAAAATGCCACAAAATATTTGGAATTTACTAAAGCTAGTACAAGTTAGACAGCGTGTCTTAAATAGACCGGTCAATCGTGACAACTTTCAAACCTAATAATTCTCTTATTTTAAATATAACACCCTATATTTTCTAACGTTAGTTCATGTACTTTTTATTGTTCTTTCGATTAGTACTAGCATTCCTTATACCTAAGTCCCACCAATTTGAAGATAATTAAACAGTATTTGCGATAAGAAATAATTATTGGTCAGTTTATCAGGTTGCCTAGGAGATGAAAATTTTAAACGTCATCTTCCGACATAAGTAAAATATGCGACGACTTTTGAATATAATTTTCATTTACGAGGAGTATAATCGAATTGTTAACGGAAGATGTCGTGTGTTTCCAAAGAGATTTCCACATCAACTCGTTACACGATCAGAATACTACTAAAAAATTTCTTAGAATGTAAAAGTTCATAAGAGTAAAGCATTATTAGGGAAAAAAGAGATTTGTGTGTTATCACTTCACAATAGATGTTCGAAATTTGCAACGTTTACTTCGAAGCATATTTGCGATAAGAAATAATTATCAGTCAGTTTATCAGGTTGCCTAGGACATGAAAATTTTAAACCTCATATTCCGACAGTAAACTTAATGGTTGTACTGTAAAGTACGTTTATCAATTGTATTTTAATAAAAGAGAGTATTTTCCACCAGAATGGCACACTTCAATTACTCAAACGATGACATTTTGAATTTAATTATTATTTACGGGGAGTGTAATCGAATTGTTAGCAGAACCTGTCGTGTATTTGTAGAGATTTCCAGATAGACATAGACCAACTCCTGACATGGTCAGAAGACTATTGAAAAAGTGTTCTGAGGATGGAGCGTTCCGTTCAGAAGGTAATAGAAAAGATATCCACCAAATTTCATTAAAATAATTTGGTAATTTTCGGAGAAAAAATTTTTTTTCGAAAGAAAATTCAAAATTTGAATAACTCAATTTTCTATAAACTTAGAAAGTTGAATTTTGGTACGTAGTAAGGTCTCCCCTAAGGCAATATATATGTTAAATTTCATTAGAACAGCCTTGTAATTTTTGGAGAAAGAATTTTTTTTTGAAAGAAAACTCAAATTTTTTCCGGAAAACCCCGTCCGATTTTCTTGACTAACGAACTCATCCAAGCCATTAATAAAAGAAAGGCACCTGCCGAGTTTCATCGAAATAGGTTAATTATTTTTTGAGTTATCAGACGGATACATATATATATATATATATATATATATATATATATATATATATATATATATATATATATATATATATATATATATATATATATATTAATTTCGACAACACACCACGAGGGCTTACAGCCTAAATACTATCGTACCGTGGGTGTCGACAAGGAGGAAAGAGGCTACTTGTTAATTCTAGACTTGAAGATTTGGAGGTTCGGAGGAGAAGGAAAAACATGTGCCGGCAAAGAATTCCATAAATCGGAAGTCCTCGGGACAAAAGAGCGGGCATAATAAGATGTTCTATGTATGGAGACCCGGACAGTAAAAGAGTGCATTCGCTCTGTTCCCCTGGTAGATCTGTTGGGGGCAGCCGGTGTAGGAACTATGGAAGAAATCTCCTCTGAGCAGTGCCCGTGCAGATATCTATAAAAGAGAGAGAGGTCACCAACGGCACGTCGGTGGGCAAGGGATGGCAGCCTTTGGGTGAGTGTAGGGTCACCGATGAGACGTATAGCTCTCTTCTGAATGGAGTCCAGGATAGCGAGTGTAGAAGGGGCAGCGGCACCCCAGATATGGGAGCAGTATTCGAGGTTTGGCCTTATTTGTGAAGTATATAAGGCATAGAGATTAGCTGGTGAAAAGTATTTGCGAGCCCGGAAGAGGAAGCCTAATTTCTTAGCAGCCGATTCTGCAATTGAAGTGACATGTTGGTGCCAATTGAGACCTCGATCCACAGAGATGCCAACAAGTGAAAAGGACTCATTACTTTGGATAACTTGGTTGTTCATTGTGATGGGTCTAGGGCTGGTGTATCTCTTATGAGTAAGACAGCAAGACTGAGATTTGGTGGGGTTGAATTGTACAAGATTTCTACTTCCCCAGTCTAATATTCTTTGGAGATCCACAGAGACAGAACCCTCCATGAGTCTGCGATCCTCATCTAATTGGGCTAAAGAGACAGGCTTAGGATATTGTATATTTGAGTGGAGGGTGCTGTCGTCCGCGTAACTGTGAACAGGGTTGGATGTGCTAGAGAGGAGGTCATTGATGTGGAGAAGAAACAAAGTAGGGGCTAAAGCTGAACCTTGAGGAACTCCTGCATTAATTGGATATAGTTTAGAGGAATGGCCATCCACGACAACAGAAATGCTCCAGTTGGAGAGGAAATTTGCTGTCCAGGTACAGAGTTTTGGTGGTAGGCCATAGGCCGGGAGTTTATTAAGCAACGCTGCGTGCCAGACATGGTCGAATGCTTTGGATATATCTAGAGCGACAATCTGGGATTCACCGTGTAGTTTCATAGACTTGTACCAAGAATGGGTGACAGAGGAAAGGAGGTCGGCAGTTGATCTGCGCTGACGGAATCCATACTGCTTATCGTGAATTAGACTGTGTTTTTTAAGAAATTTTAGTAATTCGGTGTTTATATACTTTTCCATCACTTTAGAGACGACTGAAAGGAGAGAAATAGGCCTGCAGTTGCTAGGAAGCGCTTTGGATCTTTTCTTGGGGACGGGTTGTACTCGAGCAGTTTTCCAGTTGCTAGGGAATATGCCTCTATTGTAAGATGTCTAAAACAGACGAGTCAGGACAGGAGCAAGTTCTGGTGCGCATTTTCTGAGAACAATTGCTGGGATATCGTCAAGGCCAGAAGCTTTCTTGGTATTAAGAGAAGAGAGAATCTTTCGTACCTTTTTAGTTTTGAAAATGACATCCGTCATTTTGTGCGCGACTTTGGGGACTGTTGGTGGTTGAACATTTGAAGGTGGGTTGAGAGTAGAATTGGCGGCGAATAACGAGGCAAAAAGTTCAGCCTTGCCCCGGGCGGTAGAAACAATTTCGTCCCCTGAGACAAGAGGTGGGAACGTGCTCTTGCAGAAATTATTCCCAATATATTTAGCAAGAGTCCAGAAGGGTTTGCTGCCGTTGGAGCTTAAGAGGACTTTGTTTTTGATGTGGTTATTAAACGAGTTTTTTGCCTCAGAAAGAATGCGGACATAGCGGTTTCTTGCGTCGTTAAATGCTTGACGGTTTTCTTGACTGGGATTGTGTAGGAGCGTTTTGTGAGCTTTGACCATTTCAAGTCTGGCCTTGTCGCAGGATTTAGAGAACCAGGGCTTTTGAGTGGCTGAAAAGGTTTTCTGTGTACGTGGAATAAATAATTCCATGAAAGCTTGGATAATTTCGGTGACGTTTTGTGAGATATCAGAGGAGTCAGGATGAGAGAAGCAGACAGAAGCCCATTGAAATGAGGAAAAGTAATCCCGCAATTCGTCCCAGTTTGCGGAGTTGTAGTGCCAAACGATACGTGGGTGTGATGACTGTGTGACCTCGGGTTGCATTGTGCAGGTAGCAGTGACCATGCCGTGGTCTGAACGACCAAGGGGGCGGCGACTGATATCTTGTAGCATTCAGGTTTTGTAGTAAGAAGGAGATCCAAGGGATTTGAGCTGTTTTTTGAGATGCGAGGAAAGTAAGTAGGTTGCTGAACCATATTGGCTAAATAATTGCTGATTGCAAAGGCTTCCGCTGCTCTCCCTTGTGGATCTGTTTTAGAAGATCCTAGCCATTCCTTATTATGGACATTGAAGTCACCAAGAATATTGACCTCGGAGGAAGGATATTTTGAAATCAGATGGTCGATTTTTTCAGAAAGGTAGTCAAAGAGCTGGACAAAGTTGTTGTCAGAAGGTGACCGGTAAATGCAACAGATGAATTTAGTTGCAGCCCTGAGAGATAGTTTTATCCATAGAATGTCTTTTCTTCCAGCTTCTAAATTGGGAAGTCTGGTGCAGGGTAGATTGCTACGGACGTATGCGCACACGCGTCCATGCAATCTAAAAGAAGTAAGGAGCTCATACCCCGGGAAATTAAGGTGATTAGTGGCTGTTTTGGCACTTATTTGGGTTTCGGCGAGAAAGAGGAGTTGGGGCCTATTAGCCTGGAGGAAATAGTGGACGGAGTGAATATATATATATATATATATATATATATATATATATATATATATATATATATATATATATATATATATATATATATATATATATATATATATATAAACATATAAAATTTCGAACTGACCCCGGATATGGGTTCTAGGGATCCTAATTCGCGCTCATTTGAAAAAATTTTTGCAAAGTCTCACCATCGATACCTCCCTATTAGTGAATTTTTTAAAATAAAAATTCACTAAAATAAACCGCTATTGGCCCATGAAGAGACACAAATCAATATTTTGGCATTTTCTATCCGCATGCGTCAATCAGAGACTGCAGTAGATTGCATCTTTCAAGGGGAGCTACTCACAGAATTTGAAAAATTAACAAATGGACACAATTTTCGTTCATTTTAATACACCGTTTAGAACCTGGGGATTTTTCCCGGCGTGTAGAATTCTGAGAATGGTATCTTTTGAAAAGTCAAGAAGATGAAAATTTCTCAAGAAAAATTATACGGTGCGATGAGTCAAAATTTTCAAAGAGGGGCATGTTCAATCGTCACAACAGTCACTATTGGTCGGACATAAATCCTCACATTACTAGAGAACGAAATTTCCAGGACTGGTGTAGTTTCAATTTTGTGCAGTAAAAGACAATAGAATTTTTGCGCTTAACATTTATGATGAGAACTTAACAGGTTGGTACCAATAATATTAAGCAATACTGAATTTCATTTGCGTATTAGTACATAATCTTATTAAAGTATTTGTTAGACTCACTGAAACTAAATTTGAAAATTTGACCCTTTTATTTATATCAGTAATAATGGTAAGATTAAAAAAATGTAAGAACGAATTCATTATAGAGTTACGATATTCTTATTTGCGAGCGGAGATATTTGCTATTTATGCTTGCAAACTTCCTACATGACTAGATGACCAAAAATCGTCAAAAATGGTTATTATATCTTGTGTAGTTATTCCGTCTGGATATTATGTTATCGAGATCATAATGATTCTTATTAATGGGATCAATCGTAATATGCGACCAATTTTTAATAAGAGAACGAAAATTGTATTATTTTTTGTACTGTCTAAATGCTCTGTGGAGTTATAAAATACTTTGTAACAGGTTTATTTTTAATTAGAAGCTATGTTCTTATACACGTTTCGAATGCTATAATTTGCCTGATAAAATTTCGTTTATGTCCTTTCTCGTCCCGAAGGGCTTGGAACCATACATTTTAACATTTCAAAAGCCAGTTGCCTTTGTTTGCTTGTTTTCACTTTAATATGATTATGTTACAAAAGATTAAAGGATTTTTAACTTGGTTGGGATCGCTTTTGATTGCTCATTGAGAATAATTTAATTTTAATTATAATTCAATGTTGCGGTCTAAATAGAAAGTGGTAGCAGTTACATATAATTTTTCTCTTTGACAAGCAGTGCACTACGTTGTTCCAAAAGTTAGAAATACTGCAGGTTGTAAAATGAAACTAGATAAATCCTTATTTGCATCTTAGAAAAGCGTTTACATTAATTAAAGAAATACCTAATGCTGTTATTTTTATTAATCGATAAACTATTATGGTTAGTGTTATTTTATTTAAAGTCGGTCTATTTCCAAGACTATGTCCAATCACCGACGCCAGAGAGCAGTTTCACCTCACTACCATGAAACTTTTGCCAAACTCCAGCCTTTCTGTGAGAAGAAAGGAATCATCATCGTATCCATCATTGGGACCGAAGGCTTTACGTCCCCTCCCATGGGCAGAATATGCAGACATTTAACTTGCTCAAACACGACGACATAAACTAATATGATTTATTGTAGCTTATATGACGCCATTGCTTTTTAGCGAATTTTCATTTAGAAAAATTCGCTAATAAAAAGGTCAAGATCAAAAGCTTTTGAAAAAATTTCTTGAGATGAGCACGAATTTATTATGATATTTTGTTTCTCAGAGGGAGTTCTGACAAAAATTTAAGTTAAATATTTCATTTCTCAAAAAAATAGGACTGGTTAACTTATCAAAAACTGGACAAATGAAATGAAACCAAAATTTTGTAAATACTGAGTATAATTAAGGCTAAATGCATTATTAATACAATAAAATAAATGAAAATGAGAACACTTAAACAACAAAGCTGTCTAAAACGATACACTATTCTACTAATATAGCTAAATTGTACTTATGAATTTATTTTAATTTAAAGAGGAATGTTTTTGTTTCTGTAGTATTCTTGTTTTATGTATAATTACCACATTAACTGCTTATAATATTTGGAAGAAACAATACAAATTCTTATGAATGTCTCACCACAATTTTTCCTTGACAATATTGATAACTTGGAACACCTTTTTTCTGATTCTTCGGCCTTAATACTTCTATCTATAACTCTTTGCCTGATTCGTTAATGTCTTCCAGTTCCCTGTACACCTTGTGTTGATGTTATGTCTGTGATGATGTAAAAGACTCACTTATATCTTTTTTAGTGATGTTCTCCAATTTTTCTCGCTCTCTAAATTCTGTGATACTGCTTTCTAACGATGTGATGTATGCATAATAATATATGCCTTTTTTTGTCTGACAGTTTACTTCAAAACAATCTTTTACTTTTCTTTTCCTACTGATAACTTGTCATTCTCCTCACTTGATTTTTTTTTCCTACTCTAAGTCTTATTGCTATAGATACATAGTTGGTTAAAACGTTACAATTTTGCTTTCATTTCGTATGATAAATATGGGAATTGCCAATTGATGATATCATAGCAATATATATATATATATATATATATATATATATATATATATATATATATATATATATGTATATATATATATATATATATATATATATATATATATATATATATATATATATATATATATATATATATATATATGTGTGTGTGTATCACACCGATTACTCAAAAAATAATAGGCCGATTTCAATTAAATTTGGTGAATACCTTCCTTTGGCAAATGGCTTGGATAGGCCAGGTTTTCCCGGAAAATTTTGTGTTTTTTTTTCAAAAAAAAAACTATATCTCCGGAATTAACAAAGTAAGGACAACCAAATTTGGTAAAGAGGATAACATTTGTATAGGTAAGTTACGTTTCAATTTAGCTCTGTAGGTCAAAAGATAAAAAAGTTATAGTTATTTAAAAAAAAACTAAATTGGGGTTTTCCTCAAAACGTCAAAGTTGCGATTTAAAATGTCAAAATCGGCAACATTTAGGCAAAGAAATTGAATCTAATACGGGCTATGGAAATAAAATGTCTCAAGAAGAATATTTTACAAACCCTGAAGTCTTAGTTTCAACCGTCATTGTCCTTCATTTTAATAAAATATTTCCAGAAAATTCGTTTCAAATAGACCCTTTCTGTGATGCTTGGCAGTAGTCTTAGCTATAGAGTTTATCGTTTAATGGTATATAATTTTTGTAGAATTTTCGTAAAAAATCAATAAAGCTCAATATATCTGTTATTATACGACATATGAAAAAAAAATTGTATATATTAATTATAGGGTGTCTTGAGCTACATCTTAAAAAATTATTTCTACAATCACAGGCTGGCCCATAAGTCGTTGGTGATACAAATTTTCTTTTCTTTTTAATCAAACACGCCTTATGTTATTGCATTTTTCATTTTCCATTGAAATATAATGCATGTTTGTAAGAAAAGAAATTGTGGACGCAGCCAGTGCGTTATGGTAGCGAATTTTGATCAAATGCTTTATATTTGAATAGCTCAATTTGCTATTAACGTATAAGGTTGACCAAGAAACGAGTTTTTTCGTGAACACTTTAAGTTTACTTTCGGAGATTTCTGTACATTTTCAAACAATAAAGTTTTTTTGATGAAACATGACACATTGTTTTTACTATAGAGGTTATACTGGTAACCAAATTTGATGCCTGCTTTCTTAAAAAAAAAACACACATGTTTGCTATTAAAAATATTTTTATGAAAATTCACTACCATAACGCACTTGCTGCGTCCAGAGTTTTGTTTATTAGAGTAGTCGTGGCAACATACTACCTGGTTACGCACCAAAATGGCAACCTTGTGATAATTCTCACAAAACAATTAGAATCCTTTGTATAGCTGGACAAGACTCCACCCCTCGTATTTTTTTCTAGCGAACCTTAACGAGAAACTCTTTAACCATGCACTGTGTATTTACGGCGCACTGTATATCTACTAAGTGACCATACCAAATAAAACTCGCATCCATATCACGGTCAGTTAATCATTGAAATACATAGAAGCATATCGATAATGGAAAATCTCTCGACGGACGTCGTCTCTCATAAGGGTTAAAATAACACATGGACGTAGGGATCAAGTAAATTTGAAGGGGTGAGATAACAAGTTTAATGTCAATATGTAAAGTTGGTGCGGTGAGACATGTGGGGGCTTCTACTCACATAAACTTAGCTTTCTGAAATTTACGATAAAGCTACGGTTGAATGAAGCGGTTACTGTAAAGACTTAAGTTTGGTTATCTTTAGAAAGATTTGCTATTACTGCAGGTTTAAAGTTGTGAATTGGAAACCTAAATGATCATAAAATATTGATGACAAGCAACTTTCGCTTACGCATCAGTCATTGTGCTAAACTTATTATACGAGATTTCATCATACCTTTTGTCGTTGTTACCATGCTAACGTAAGTAATAAAAGCCTGGACGCAGCAAGCGTCTTATGGTATTGAATTTTAATATAAATTATCTGGGAAACTTTTTACCAAAATTATACAGGGCATTTTGCACTAGAAGCGATACAAAACAGGGGCATGTAGCGAAACGTCAAACATGGTGATTTAATGCAACTTACCCTTATACTAAGTTACACCTCTGATAAGTTATGGGCCTTCAAATTTGGGTTAAACATGTCTAAAAATCAATCCCTTAAAACCCCAACTGATCGCGACATTTCGGTTTTAAAACCTGGAAGAGGAAAGGTCATCACGACGAGTGTATATTCCCCACAGCAGCTGCAGCATTAGTTGAAAACGAAAGACAATGCCCATTTGTTATTCCCACATGTATTCACAGGCTGTGACACAACATCCGCAGCGTTTAGCAAGAGTAAGGTGGGTTTTGTCAAAATTAACGAGAAGTCGTAAATCGTACAACGTGCGGCTGAGGTGTTTGCCAGCGGTTCTTCTTCTCCTGACTCCATTGAGACAGCTGGGATCATGAGTACTCTTTCGTATTATGGCGTTCCAGCAACAGAAACATTCCTCAACGAGTTCCGCTACAAAACATTTAATAAAGCAGTTTTTTTTTAATTTCAACAACACACCACGAGGGCTTACAGCCTAAATACTATTGTACCGTGGGTTTCGACAAGGAGGAAACAGGCAACTTGTTAATTCTGGACTTGAAGGTTTGGAGGTTCGGAGGAGAAGGAAAAACATGCGCCGGCAAGGAATTCCACAACTTGGAAGTCCTCGGGACAAAAGAGCGGGCATAACCAGATGTTCTATGTCTGGTGACCAGAATACTAAAAGGGTGCATTTTCTCTGTTCCCCTGGTAGATCTGTTGGGGGCAGCAGGTGGAGGAACTATGGAAGAAAGCTCATCTGAGCACTGCCCGTGCAGATATCTATAAAAGAGAGAGATGTCACCAACGGCACGTCATTAGGCAAGAGATGGAAGCCTTTGGGTGAGGGTAGGGTCAGCAATGAGACGTATAGGTCTCTTCTGAATGGAGTCCAGGATAGCGAGTGTAGAAGCGGCAGCAGCACCCCAGATGTGGTAGCAGTATTCGAGGTTTGGCTTTATTTGTGAAGTATATAAGGTATAGAGATTAGCTGGTGAAAAGTATTTGCGAGCCCAGAAGAGAAAACCTAATTTCTTAGCAGCCGCTTCTGCAATTGATGTGACATGTTGGTGCCAATAGAGATTTCGATCCACAGAAATGCCAACAAGTGAAAATGACTCATTACTTTGAATAACTTGGTTGTTCATTGTGATGGTTCTAGGGCTGGTGTATCTTTTATGAGAAAGAAAGCAAGACTGAGATTTGGTGGGGTTGAATTGTACAAGATTTTTATTTCCCCAGTCTAATATTTTTTGGAGATCCACAGAGACAGAACTCTCCATGAGTCTGCGATCCCCATCTAGTTGGGCCAAAGAGACAGGCTTAGAATATTGTATATTTGAGTGGAGGGTGCTGTCGTCCGCGTAACTGTGAACTGGATTGGAGGTGCTAGAGACGAGGTCATTGATGTGGAGAAGAAACAAAGTAGGGATAAAGCTAAACCTTGAGGAACTCCTGCATTAATTGGATATAGTTTAGAGGAATGGCCATCCACAACAACAGAAATTCTCGGGTGGGAGAGGAAGTTTGCTGTCCACGTACAGAGTTTTGGTGGTAGGACATAGCCCGGAAGTTTATTAAGCAGGGCTGCATGCCAGACCTGGTCGAAGGCTTTGGATATGTCTAAAGCGACAATCTGGGATTCACCGTGTAGTTCCATAGACTTGTTCCAAGAATGGGTGACAAAGGAAAGGAAGTCGGCAGTTGATCTGCGGAATCCATACTGCCTGTCGTGGATTAGAGTGTGTTTTCCAAGAAATTTTAGCAATTCGGTGTTTATATACTTTCCATCACTTAGAGATGACTGAAAGGAGAGACATAGGCATGTAAGCGCTTTGGATCCTTTCTTGGGGACGGGTTCTACTCGAGCAGTTTTCCAGTTAGTAGGGAATACGCTATTATTCTAGGATGTCTGAAACAGAGGAGTCAGGACAGGAGCAAGTTCTGGTGCGCATTTTTTGAGAACAATTGCTGGGATCTCGTCAAGGCCAGAGGCTTTTCTGGTAATAAGAGAAAAGAGCAATTTTCGTACCTCTTTAGTTTTGAAATTGATATCCGTCATTCTATGCGCAACATTGGGGACTGTTGGTGGTTGAACATTTGGAGGTGAGTTGAGAGTAGAATTGCTGGCGAAGAACGTGGCAAAAAGTTTAGACTTGCCCAGGGCGGTAGAAACAACTTCATCCCCTGAGACAAGAGGTGGGAACGTGCTCTTGCAGAAATTATTCCCAATAGATTTAGCAAGAGTCCAGAAGGGTTTGATGCCCTTGGAGCTTAAGAGGACTTTGTTTTTGATGTGGTTATTAAACGAGTTTTTTGCCTCAGAAAGAACGCGGACATAGTGGTTTCTTGCGTCGTTAAATGCTTGACGGTTTTCTTGGCTGGGATTGTGTAGAAGTGTTTTGTGAGCTTTGACGTTTGCAAGTCTGGCCTTGTCACAAGATTTAGAGAACCAGGGCTTTTGAGTGGCTGAAGAGGTTTTCTGTGTACGTGGAATAAATAATTCCATACCAGCTTGGATAATTTTGATGACGTTTTGTGAGATATCAGAGGGATCAGGATGAGATAAGCAGACAGACGCACATAGAAATGAGGAAAAGTAATCTCGCATTTCGTCCCAGTTCGCGGATTTGTAGTGCCAAACCATACGTGGGTGTGATGTCTGTGTGACCTCGGGTTGCATTGCGCAGGAGGCTGTGACCATGCCATGGTCTGAGCGACCGAGGGGGGCGGTGACTGATATTTTATAGCATTCAGGATTTGTAGTAAGAAGGAGATCCAACGGATTTGAGCTGTGTGTTGGGATGCGAGAAAATAAGTAGGTTGCTGAACCATATTGGCTAAAGAGTTGCTGACTGCAAAGGCCTCCGCTGCTATCCCTTGTGGATCATTTTTTGAAGATTCTAGCCATTCCTTATTATGGACGTTTAAGTCACCAAGAATAGTGACCTCGGAGAAAGGATATTCAGAAATCAGATGGTCGGTTTTTCAGAAAGGTAGTCGAAGAGCTGGACAAAGTTGTTGTCAGAAGGTGACCGGTAAATGCAACAGATGAATTTAGTTGCAGCGCTGAGAGGGAGAGAGTTTTATCCATAGTATGCCTTTTTCTTCCAGCTTCTAAATTGGGGAGTCTGATGCAGGGTAGATTGCTACGGACGTATGCACACAAGCCTCCGTGCAATCTAAAGGAAGTAAGGAGCTCATACCCCGGGAAATTAAGGTGATTAGTGGCTGTTTTGGCACTGATTTGGGTTTCGGTGAGGAAGAGGAGTTGGGGCCTATTAGCCTGGTGGAAATGGTGGACGGAGTTCGGGTTAGAATTTAGGCTACATATATTCGAGAAGGATATGTTGAATTTTATTGTTGGCGCCCCCTGTACACCCTTCTCCCTGAGATTCGAATGGAGGGATATTTTACCTCCGGAATGTTTTGCACAAGGATGGACCATCATAATTTTTGTTTATAAGGGAAACCGACTCATACACCAGAACCAGAAACGTCCGTTGGGACTTCACCGGCCTCTTGATGCATGGGGTGGTACCTCCTCGGGCGTGAAAAACCTTTACTATCACATAAAGGAAAATTCCACTACCACCTGCGAAGAAAGGGAGCGAGATTTTAGTAGACCATCAGCCCTGGGCGTTATTCCCATTGCCGACAGTCACGCCAGTGGTGGCACGAGGAGCCAGCCTCTAGGAGTTCAGTAGCTAAATCACGCATCGATCAATCAAGAGAACGACCAGCGCACGACCAGGCTAGGGGACCACACCCCCCAAAATATGCAATATGCAAAAATAAAGACTGATCTCTCAACTCTTCCTCCAACTGAAAGAGCTGTGAAGCAGCATGCATTCCAGACCTACCACCGAGTACAATTGTGGTTACAAGTTTGAAACCAAATGGTGGGCCACGGAACTGGTTGTATATATATATATATATATATATATATATATATATATATATATATATATATATATATATATATATATTACACTCTAGGTTGAGCAAAGGTAAGAATTGGGGTTGGTGAAGAAGGCAGATGTTTTTTTCTCAGCTCACTGAATACAAACAAAAACCCTGTGCGTCTCACGATATTTACGATCGTTTGCTCATCCAAATATAAATACATTTTAGCGAATTTTCATTATGAAAAATTTGATAATAGAAAGATCAGGATGAAAAGCTTTCGGAAAAATTTCTTCAGATGAGCACGAATTTGGGCCCCTAGAAATATATATATATATATATATATATATATATATATATATATATATATATATATATATATATATATATATATATATATATATATATACATGTAAAATTTTTAACCGGCCTTGGTTTTGGGTTCCTGGGGCCCAAATTCACGCTTATCTGTAGAAATTTTTCCGAAAGCTTTTCATCGTGACCTCTCTATTAGCGAATTTTTCTTAATGAAAATTCGCTAAAAATGTATTCATATTTGAATGAGCAACCAATTGTGAATATCCTAAGACAGACAGGGTTTTTGTTTGTATGCAGTGAGCTGAGAAAAAAACATCTGCCTTCTTCATCAACCCCAATTCTTACCTTTGCTCTACCTGGCGTGTGCTACCGGAATAAGCAATAAAATAATAATCTAAAATATTACAACGAGCAGCGCTATAAAGTTCCCATATATACTTCATTATCAAATACACCATCTTTATGACGTTTCATACCCATATCAAGTTTGCGCTCTTAATCACAATGAGAGATAGATCACTGTTGTTGATAACAACTTGTTCATTACTCATATAAGAGCTGTCGAGTGCAAAAGTTAGGAACGTGTCCCTAGGGTTCCCTTAACGTGGCCTGCTATGATATGATGAGGGCCATAAAATGACATAAGATGCGGGTCCCAATTAAACATACAGTGACACTTATTATCTGAATTGTTTCATTGTTCTTACATGCGTGAATCTCAGTCTGTCATTGGTTAACTACATGCGTCGCATAGATTGTGGTCTATCTAATAACTCTCCCTTAATTGAAATAAATGTCCGGCACATGACCAAGAAGAAATGTTTAAATTTAAATCGTTTGGAGGAACATTGCTTGGATGATTCTAGTTTAATTAAAATTTATTATTTTTGTAGTGCCGCTTTAATTCGCTTATTTTAAAGCAAATAAAAGACGCGCTAAATATTACATACAGGGTTACTAAGTGAAGACTGGAACCTGTAATGAGCACTGACAAGCACACTTGGAGAATCAAATGTTCAACCACCAACAGTCCCCAATGTCGCGCATAAAATGACGGAGATCATTTTCAAAACTAGAAAGGTACGAAAAATGCTCTCTTCTCTTAATACCAGGAAAGCCTCTGGCCCTTACGAGGTCACAGCAATTGTTCTCAAAAATGCGCACCAGAACTTGCTCCTGTCCTGATTCGTCTGTTTCAGCCATCTTACAATAGAGGCAAATTCCCTAGTAACTGGAAAACTGCTCGAGTACAATCCGTCCCCAAGAAAGGATCCAAAGCGTTCCTAGCAACTAAAGGCATATTTCTCTCCTTTCAGTCATCTTTAAAGTTTACTAAAAAAAGTTACTAAAATTTCTTGAGAAATACAGTCTAATCCACGACAGGCAGTATGGATTCCGTCAGCGCAGATCAACTTCCGACCTTCTTTTCTTTTGTCACCCATTCTTGGAACAAGTCTATGGAACTACACGGTGAATCCCTCTAGACATATCCAAAGCATTCGACCAGATCTGGCACGCAGCGCTGCTTAATAACCTTCCGGCCTATGGCCTACCACCAAAAATCTGTACAGCAAATTTCCTCTCCAACCGGATCATTTCTGTTGTCGTGGATGGCCATTCCTCTAAACTATATCCAATTAATGCAGGAGTTCCTCAATGTTCAGCTTTAGCCCCTACTTTGTTTCTTCGCCACACCAATGACCTCCTCTCTATCACATCGAACCCAGTTCACAGTTACAATGACGTCAGCACCCTCCACTGAAATATACAATATTCTAAGCCTGTCTCTTTAGCCCAATTAGGATCGCAGACTCATGGAGAGTTCTCTTTTCGTGGATATCCAAAAAAATATTAGACTTGGGAAGTAGAAATCTTGTACAATTAAACCCCACCAAATCTCAGTCTTGATTTCTATCTCATAAGAGATACAACAGCCCTAGGCCAATCACAATGAACAACCAAGTTATTCAAAGTAATGAGTCCTTTTCACTTGTTGGCATTTCTGTGGAACGAAATATAAATTGGCACCAACATGTCACATGAATTGCAGAAGCGGCTGCTAAGAAATTAGGTTTCCTTCCCCGTGCTCGCAAATACTTTTCACCAGCTAATCTCTATACCTGATATACAAATAAGGCCAAACCTCGAATACTGCCCTCACATCTGGGGTGTCGCTGCCGCTTCTACACTCGCTATCCCGGACTCCGTTCAGAAGAAAGCTGTAAGTCTCATCGGTGACCCTATCCTCACCCAAAGGCTGCCATCCCTTGCCAACCGACGTGCCGTTGGTGACCTCTCTCTCTCTCTCTCTCTTTTATAGATATCTGTTTTTTCTATAGTTCCACCACCTGCTGCCCCCAACAGATCTACCAGGGGAACACAGCTAATGCACCCTTTTACTGCCCATGTCACCACACATAGAACATCTTGTTATGCTCGCTCTTTTGTCCCGAGGACTTCCAAGTTGAGGAATTCCTTGCCGGCACATGTTTTTCCTTCTCCTCCGAATCTCCAAACCTTCAAGTCCAGAAATAACAAGTTGCCTCTTTCCTCCTGTACGATAGTATTTAGGCTGTAAGCCCTCGTGGTGTTTTGTTGAAATATATATAAACCCAAGTCACCACAACACATTTTTCAAAAAACATGACGATCATTTCACTAGCCAAGTTAGCGTCATCAGAGGATGAATAATTCCAAATGTCTTATATCCACAACTCTATTTATATTCTTCTGTAAGTAGTCGGTCACTAACGATTTAGGGAGGTTCAACGACAACAAATATCTGTATTCTTTTATTATCTATTGGACGTGCTTATGCCGGAATTTATTTTGTAAAGTAATCTATCAGGAGACTACCCATAGGCGGCGAAGCGAGATTTATACACTTCTTATTATTACTATATTTAGGAATATATATATATATATATATATATATATATATATATATATATATATATATATATATATATATATATATATATATATAATAACGGAGTAACTGGAATGAGACTTTACATGTGGCTAGAAATAGTGCAAATAAATCCATGTTGTGAATTTTAAGTAATTTGGGACACACTATTTAAAGTTTTTCCTAAATTAAAAATAAAATCTCAAAGACATGAGTTGAGACGACTTAGTAGTTAAAGTCCAATGCCTGATAGACAGAGTAGTTAACTGCCACGCGCAAATTGATTCATACAACAGGTGTTAACCATACATCAAAGGTAACCAAACTAAGTATATACCAGGCATCAAATATACTACCCGAACCAACAATCGTGAAATCTCGGCAACAAACGTTGCAACTGATAGATGACGTGAAATAAAAAATTGGCCAAGTAATTGTTATTTGACTGGGGGATTCAATCAATTATTAAAATACACTATATTTGTAGCTTTAAGAACGGCCTCAAATATAGTTTTAACGCAGCATAGATATATCATCATGTCGTATAATATAGTAGAAATGTAAACAAAATCAAGCCAAGTTTCTATAAAAATGATTCTAAAATAGTTTCTTTTACCTTTAAACTTAAACATAAAACGTCATATAAGACCGAAACTAGACGCCCTCGTGGCAGTTGACTTTGTCTGGAAAATTTGTTAAAAATATTAAATGATGGGAAAGAATGTGCTAATGGCCTGAGATGCCGCAGCCAATAATATTTTAAAAAAAGACCGAAACTACTAATTCTGTAAATACTTGTTACGTATACTTTGAATATAATATCCCGGGCATGAAACCGATCTAAAATATCACGCTAGCCCGATGATGTTTTTTTTATGTTTTATTTTGACATTTGGAGAAACAAAAGTACACAGATTTCATAGGTTTTGAACAAGACCTCATTTTTGTTTAAAACGCCTAAATAAGTTTGTCACCTTTGAATCTGAAATTATAATTTTGTTATTGTTGATATTGAAAACACCAGTTTGATTAGATTGACTAAACCGAAATCATACTGACGACTTATAGGGAAAAATAACTGCTACGTTTATAAATTAGCAGATACTTTACTTTTCTAAATATGAATTAAGTTTCCTTCTGAAAATCTTCTGTATACCTTTAATGAAATTAGTAATACAAGTTTCTTTTAAAGATACTTACACTATCTACAGATATAGCAAAATTTAACTCTTTAGCTACATAGAAAACTGAGTTATGAGCATTTTTCTCAAAAGGAGTTAAAACGCAACATTTTATTGATAATAGAGACATATCTATATTTGGACATAATTTTTCAAATATGTGCGTACTAGGACCTCTAAAATCGATCTTCATGGTCTGTGTAAGTTTAAAGTGTTAACTTTACTAATATGTCGTATAATAATAGTGTACATTTCTTATGAAAATTCGCTACTATAACGCACTTGCTGCGTCCCGAATCTTTTATTGTACTAGTTTTGCTTGTTGTTTTAAAAGTATACGTATTTAAATTATATCCAGTAGTATTAGTTTAGAAGTTCGTTGTCGTTAGCTCGTTAAAAATGTAAACTTGATTTTTTTAATAAAACAACGTTCCGTAAATCTGTATAGTATTATTGTCTTAATGTAATTATATGTTCTTTTTTGCTTAAACATGGCTTTTTATAATTCTTTTTTTATGTTACAGTTGTTTGAAGCTTGTGGCGCCATTTCTGGTGTTTCGTCTACGGCGGAAAAAACCATAGAGCCGGCCCCAATTGCCTCTTATATTATAATATATCGATAAAAAGTGATTATTAAGGAGAACATTGACTTTAATGTTTTCTTATTGTCAAGGCTAGATGTATTCTCACCATAATTAGAACGGCGGACCGGTTTAGCTCTAATTAGAGTTTGTCAGTGCGATACACTGACTACAGCGAGAACACACCTATAGAGTAATACGGCCATGGTAGCCAGTCACCTAGAACATTGTGAGGTGTACAAGGTCGCCATCTCGGTGCGGAACCAGGTAGTATGTTATCATGACAGCTCCAATTAACACAAAATGTTATAAAATAGAGACTGTGTACAACGAACTAACAATTTTATAAATTGTCAGCACTGGCCCATTTATTTCCTAATATAGGGGCAATTAACATTGAAAGTGTTAAATTTCTATCCGAAAGCTATCAAATTTTACTTGGGCCACTATACTCCTGAGCCACTCATTTATAATACTTTTACTTTTAACCGCCCGATAGAAACTCCATCCTTATAGAATAATTTTGTACTCCATTTCTAATCTAAAACTATCCGAAAGCTGTTAAATTGTATTTGGGCCACTATGCTCCTCAGCCATCCATTTATAATAAAATTTTTTAAATTTTTTTTTAAATTTCAACTACACACCACGAGGGCTTGCAGCCTAAATACTATCGTACCGTGGGTGTCGACAAGGGGGAAAGAGGCAACTTTTAAATTCTGGACTTGAAGGTTTGGAGGTTCGGGGGAGAAGGAAAAACATGTGCCGGCAAGGAGTTCCAAAACTTGGAAGTCCTCGGGACAAAAGAGCGGGCATAACAAGATGTTCTATGTCTGGTGACCTGGACAGTAAAAGGGTGCATTCGCTCTGCTCCCCTGGTAGATCTGTTGGGGGCAGCAGGTGGAGGAACTATGGAAGAAAGCTCCTCTGAGCAGTGCTCATGCAGATATCTATAAAAGAGAGAGAGGTCACCAACGGCACGTCGGTGGGCAAGGGATGGCAGCCTTTGGGTAAGAGTAGGGTCACCGATGAGACGCATAGCTCTCTTTTGAATGGAGTCCAGGATAGCGAGTGTAGAAGCGGCAGCAGCACCCCAGATGTGGGAGCAGTATTCGAGGTTTGGTCTTATTTGTGAAGTATATAAACCGCCCGATAGATACTCCACACTTCTAGAATAATTTTGTAGTCCAACACGGTTTAACAGAAGATTTAACTCCTGTATTGAAGCTAAATTAAAATTGTCAGATGGAAGTACATGTCTGCTTGCTGAGAATATTAACATTATAATCACGGTGATCTCATCTCTGCATCGGATAATTTGCATCTTATAAAAAGAATGACTTGCACTTCGCTATTCTTTACATTCTACGTATAATAATCCCCACATACAGAGATGATTAAAGATAATCTTTATAATTATATAATTCAATTAAATGATTACTTGGAGTTACACGGGTCGTTTTCTGCCAGCCATATCGTTAGGCCTTTGTTAAATACACATTTAAAGTATTTTCAACTGACAGCTGAATGTCAATCAAACGGTCTGCTTGGTCGTTAGTAAAAAAAAGACGCGCAAGACCCTGAATCATTTATGTGATTGTATTATTCCGCTTGTTAGCTAACAAAATTCATTCTAATCTCATTTTCTGATGTAATTACAGTTATTATCTTGGGGTTAAATAAAATATTTTTACACTGGTGGCGTGCTCGAATTCTGCTCTTCATACATTTGTAATAACTAGAAAGGATTCAAATTAAATAACTATGTCACTTGAATGCCCAATCCAGTGGTGGTTTTGTTGTTAGAATCTTGGGTATTTTCAAAATGTTTTATAATAGGACAAGGCAATCCACTAAAATTATATTTTTCAATTGTACCCATATAATAAAAATCTCGGGACGCAGCAAGTGCGTTATGGTAGTGAATTTTTATTAAATGCTTCAAATTCGATTAACTCAATTTTCTATAAACTTAGAGAGTTTAATTTTGGTGTGTAGTAAGGTATTTACTAACGCAAGGTATCCACCAAACTTCATTAAAACAACTTTGTAATTTTCGGAGAAAAAAAATTTTTGAAAGAAAATTTAAAATTTGAATAACTAAATTTTCTATTATCTTAGAAAGTTGAATTTCAGCACATAGTAATATCACTCCCAAGGCATTATATATAGTAAATTTTATTAAAACAGCTTTATTACTTTCGGAGAAAAAAAATTTTTCGAAAGAAAACTCAAAATTTTTTTTTGGAAAACCTCGTCCGATTTTTTTGGCTAACGAACTCATCCAAGCCATTAATAAAAGAAAGCCACTTGCCAAGTTTCATCGAAATCGGTTAAAATTATTTTTTGAGTTATCAGACGGATACATATATATATATATATATATATATATATATATATATATATATATATATATATATATATATATATATATATATATATATATATATATATATATATATATATATATATATATATATATATATATATATAAACATATAAAAATTGAAACTGACCCCGGATATGGATTCTAGGGGTCCTAGTTCGCGCTCATTTGCAAAAATTTTTGTCATGTAAGTAAATTTTCATAAAAATATTTTTAATAGCAAATATGTCTCTTTAATGCAAGCAGGCATCAATTTTGTCACCGGGATAACCTATATAGTAGAAAAAATGTACCATATTTTATCCGAATAACTTATTGTTTGAAAATGTACAAACACTTTCCGAAAATAAACTTAAAATGTTTCCGAGAAAAGTCGTTTCCTAGCCGATGAACCTTGGGTTGATAGCAAATTGATTTATTGAATTTGGAAGCATTTAATGAAAATTCGCTACCAAAACTCACTGACTACGTCTCGATTTTTTTTTACAAAGATGCATCATATTTCGATGAAAAATTCAATAAGGAATGTTAAAAAACATGCAGGTAACACCAACGACTCTTGGGCCACTCTGTGACTGTTAAAATAATTTAATAGGATGCAGCTCAAGACACCCAATAGGTAAGGTATACAATGTTGTCTCGTATCTTGTATAATAACAATTATATTGAGCTTTACCGTAGAAATGCGCCACCCTGTATATATGTAAGCAGAAAGTAAACCCGGATATGAATTCTAGGGGGCCTAGTTTACGCACATTTGAAGAAATCTTTTTAGAATTTAAAAATCGCGGTCTCCTTATTAGACGAATTTTTTCTACGAAAATTTGCTAAAAATTATAGACCGCTAAACCATAAGCTTCACTAAAACTACTGCCAAAGCATCAAAGAAAGGGTCTATTTGAAATGAATTTTCTGGGAATATTTCAGTAAACTGAAGGGCAATATATATATATATATATATATATATATATATATATATATATATATATATATATTATAAATTCAAATTGAATTTGTTTCTAAATTCAAAAGTCGGGGTCTCCTCATTAGTGAATATTCACTAAAACAAGCACTTGTGAAGCCACCGAAAAGTCTACGACTGTATTAAATATGGAACGGTTTCAATAACTTAAAGCAAGAACAAACAACCAGATATGTTATTCAATTCATTGATTGTTGTTGCCCTTACTTCTCAGAGAATGCTGTCAAGCGGCGAAACTATACTCACAGAAACGTTGCAGAATATCCTAGAACATCCAGAATTCGTAAGGGCCACTTGCTCCAGTTAGCTTATGCGCTGGCTACGTCCTTCACCTACAAGAACGAAAACCAACAGTGAAGCCAGAGAAGTAGTCTCCAAGTCTGTATGTAGTATGTTATTTAAATTGAATTAAGTTTTAAAAGTCTTCATCTTTTCTTTATTAAATTGGTTTTACAAAAACCCGCTAAAAAATTTGCGGAATAACAACAATCTGATCAGATAACTGTAAAGTGAAAGGAGGTTAAAAAATCATAAAAAATCACAAACTAGGATTACAACTCGTCATGCAGGACTCGACTATCGGAGATGTGCATAACTTAAGCGACTCGGCCACACTAGATATGGAAGACTGGCAGGTATATCCAGTAGTACATTAATTGTATTAACGTCTTTTCTATTTTCACCAAACAATTTTTATTTCTTATGAATTTTTTGCTCATATTTGAACGAACTGAAGGAGAATAACGACTTAGACACAGATACTGGAGCTTTTTAGTCATTTCGTGTCGATTTTTTCTCACGTTCGTACCTACACCGGCCATAATTATCAACTTGGACGTTTTACCTTTGTCTCATCAGATTTAATTAATTAAAAATTAATTTACCTCTAAATTTTTTGTCTTTAAAGAAAAAGATCTGAGTTTTGCAACATTATATTCCCTTTATGACGGAAATGAGCGTGCCAAATTTGGTTGCCCTTACATTATTATTTTATGAGATATGAATTTTTTTAGAATAAAAACACAAATTTTTCCGGGAAAACTTAGGCCGACTTTCTTGGCCAACGAAATTGTCCAAGCCATTTGCATAAGGAACGTACCAAATTGGATCAAAATCGGCCCATTATTTTTTGAGTTATCGATGTGACATATATATATATATATATATATATATATATATATATATATATATATATATATATATAAATATAAAATTGAAACTGACCCTAGATATGGGTTCTAGGGGACCTAGTTCGCGTTCATTTGAAATTTTTGTTTCAAAGTTCAAAAGTCGGGATCTCCTTATTAGTGAATTTTTTAAACAAAATTCACTAAAAACGAAAATTGAAAATGTGTTTTTTTTGAATAATTAAAAAACTAAAAATGTCACTTCAAATTTTCTTTCAGATAATTGATCGCCATAGAAACAGGCAACTTTGCCCCAATTTACCCATTCTGGTATCTGTCACGGTTTAGAAGATGCCAATGGTGTGGCTCGAAATTGAACTACCCTGTATAAACATATAAAAATTGAAACTGACCCCGGATGTGAGTTCTAGGGGTCCTAGTTTGCGCTCATTTGAGGAAATTTTTCAAAATTCAAAAGTCGCGATCTCCTCATTAGTGAATTTTTTAAAGAAAATTCACTAAAAAAGTCATATTTGCCATTAAAAACACGTTTTAAGAAAATTCACTACCTTAACGCACCTGCTGCGTCCAGACTTTTTTTTACAAATTAAGAAGAGTAATTTTGAAAAAATGCTTAAACTTTTTGTGTCTCCACTATGAACGTAACGTTTTGATTGGTTAATTAGTATTATGAGCATGTATTACAAAATTCGTTACTATAACGAGATTGCTGCGACCTCACATTTTTAAACATTTATGAGACATTTTATTAAAGAATGAGGTCAACTAAAGCATTTAGCGGTTCATACATTCATGAAATAAAAAAAGGCATTATTTCACGTTGACTCTTTGTTTTATGAAAAGGGTGCAATTCAACTGCGTCATTCCTACCCAAACCGCAACCCTCATAAAGTTTTTCCAACTGCACATTTAGGTATTCAAAGTATGAAATCATATAGATATAATAGAAAGAAAGTATTTCATTTTAACAATTCATACGAGAACATACCTCCCTTTTGAATTTCATCGTGTACGGCTTTTATAAAGATTGTTATTCCTACACTCGTGAAAACGCGTGCAGGCTATAAGCAAGGGATGAGCTAACATCCCTTATTGTTATTTTCAACCCTTTGGCTATCGTTTGCATATTGCCACTTCTAATTTGTGAGAATGTTAAACGGACCATATTCTTTTTTGTTATTTCGGTTTATTTATTTTTAGCTCCCCCATGAAAGGCATACATAAGCAATTAGTTTATGTAGAAGTAGATGCTATCTATAGCATTAACGTCCAGTATTGTAATGCTATATCGGGGCAGATATTATCAAAATAAATGGCATATGTATCTATCGTATTATGATCGTTGTTCGGAGATTTTATTATTTTACATTTTCCAAATTTTACGTAAGCATATATTTAAAATAATCCGTTTAGATAAAAATGGGTACGCGTGTTGTTAGAAGCTATCACACGTCCATTCGGTTATTTTTGGTTTTCTCTTATTTGTCAGGCAGCTTGCGAAATACGCTTCAATACTTCTTCTCTGTTGTTTGAAACTGAAACGTATACTAATCTCTAGTTTGCCCTCAAAAATACTAATCTAAGGGATCATGATCAGGTGATCTAGGCAGCCATGCAATAGGTGCTCTCGACCAGTAGATTGTGGATAACTGTTTTTAATAAAAAAAAGCCCGAAATATGCTGTGCCCCATCCATTTGAATCCATATGTCTGTTATGAACAGGGGATCCTCTTTTATAAAAGATGGCAATTCTTCAATAAGGAACTGTGGGTAATTCCTTAATATAATTCCATAAATTACGAAGCATTAAGAAAAATGAAAACCAAAATCCTGAGAGATTATTCCGCAGTTCCTAAACAAATAAGAAACTATATGTTTAAAAAGGATTTAGAAGAATCTGCTCACCGTCTTTAAAAATATTTACAGATGGTTCAATTAGGACTCGAAGGTAGGGTGCGCTTACTATATAGTTTGTTCCAAACTGGATGGGAGTGTATTGCTATCTCCGTTATTATTAGAGATAGGACGACGGTTAAATTAGCAATGTTTTGTAGAATTTCATGCTCGTTCCAAATACGACTCGTATTTTTCCATCTTTTCGTTTTCGAGTTATTTTGAAAAAAACAAAATTGGTCGATTTCTTTTTTCTCCAATATCTTAGTAAGCGTTGATCTGACTATCTAAGACTTGCACATTATCAGGACACTTTTTACAGAGTAATCTTTTTGTGCTATTTTCATCTTTGGATTGTAATTTGTTTTTGAGCTACAGGTATCAACGTTTGTTATTATTATGGCAGCCATATTAGATTTTTTGCTCATGTGATATCCTGTGAAAAGAACTTTCCAATGATGTACAACATGCTTGAGAAATCTTGTAATTGCACTGACAATTTTGAGAAAAACCGTTTTGAAGATAGTAGGCTATGGAATCCAATACCACAAAACAATTTTTAAAAAAGTGTTCAAAAAGCAGTAGGCCATGGAGTCTAACAATAGACTTTTACTTTTAACATAATTTTCCGTAATGATTCACGATAAAAAATATAGTGATTTAATTTACAATACTTAATTAGGTAATAATGCTAGGTAATATTATGTGAAACAGTTTAATAACGAAACCCGGCAATAACAAATAGAAACTGAAACTCCACAAAACAACACAACTAGAAACGGAACTCAACAAATAATAAAACAGAAACATAAAAATACCCTAAATAGAAAATCGTTCTAAGTGGCCACTGTTTTCTTCAATGCACTTTATACGCCTTTTTAAACATGCCTGCCAACTCAGGGTAGGGTGTTTTGGTTAATATAACTTATAGATTCCGTGATTCTGTTTCGTAATTCATTGATATTTTGTGGTGGATTGAATTTATACACATCATTGTTCAGAGTACCCCAAAAATAAAAATCCATGGGTGTTATGTCAGAACTTCGAGCACACCAATGAACCGACCCATTCTTACAAATGACACGATTATTAAAATTTTGGTAGACAAATTCTTTGACGATCCTAGCATTGTAAGCTGGACAACCGTCTTGTTGGTACCAAATATCGTCTAAATTATCATGAACTCTTCTAATTGTTGGTAAGATATAATTTCTCAATAGATTAAGATATTTTCCCTAGTTAAATTATTTTTAAAGAAAAACGGAGCAACAATGAAGTTACCTGTAATTTTTTTAAATTAACTGTCTAATCTACAATCAAAAATAACAGTTTTTTACGTAATAAGCCGCACCAAATATTAATACCAAATCTGTCTTGCAATCGTCTTTTTTCCTTTAGATGGGGATTTTCATTAGCACAATAATGCCTATTATGGCAATTATACACACCACAATTTGTAAATCTGGATTCATCAATCCATATTATTTTCAAATGAAAATTTTAATCTTGCTGACATTGTTCTTGATACCATATGCAGAATTGAAGTCCCTTAGGGTAATGGGTAACTTTTGTACGATTGTAGGTTTGTATGGATGCTAATGACTTTGTTTTAATAGACGGTGTACCGTACTTTTTGGAACGTTATTTTGTTTACCATATAACGGAACAGTTTGGGGAGGGTTTTCGTTTGAAACCTGTAAGACGGCTCTATTTTTTTCTTCATTTCTAGGCATTGGTAGTTTCTTTGCGTGGAAGCTACCGTCGTTCAATAGATTGGTCATTATCCTGCAAAATATTTTGAGGTTTGGTTGTCGTCTTTCTGGGTAGTTCTTTTGATATGAATTTGCAGCTGCCTCAGTATTTCGGTTGGAACACATATACCATTCCAACATGTCAAAATATTCTTCATTACTGAACATATTGTTGAATAATATTTAAAATAGACAGGAAACAAACTATTTAGTACAAAATTTTAAGCAACGTGTTAAATGCACCTCAAATTGTTCAGATAATTAAGAATGACAGTATTCTTAATTGTAGCGATAGTGTTAAATCCATAGATACCTTTATTCTGTTCTTTTTCAGTTGACTTACGTTTAAAAATCAAACAATTTTCAAAGGTGTGTTCGTAAATCATTAATCTGGTTTTTATTGAGTTGTGTTAGTAAATTTAGTTATTTACTATTTTTACATATTTAATTAAATTATAACATTTTTTTAGGATAATGTCGTAATGTAAAATATCATTTGTAATAATGGGCTGATTCGTTGGTGTGCTAAAAGTTGATTTTTTTTATCGTGAATCATTACGGAAAATTATGTTAAAAGTAAAAGTCTATTGTTAGACTCCATGGCCTGCTGCTTTTTGAACAATTTTTTTTTTGTCATTTGCTTTCTGGTATTGGATTTCATAGCCTACTATCCTCAAAATGGTTTTTCTCAAAATTGTCAGTGCAGTTACAAGATTTCTCAAGCATGTTGTACATCATTGGAAAGCTCTTTTTACAGGCTATCACATGAGCAAAAAATCCAATATGGCTGCTATAACAAAACCGTTGATACGTGTAGCTCAAAAACAAATGACAATCAAAGTTGAGAATAGCATTAAAATATTACTTTGTAAAAAGTGTTCTGATAATGTGCAAGTCTTAGACATGTCAGATCAACACCTATATTGAAGAATAAATAAATTGACAAATTTTGGTTTTTTCAAAATAACTCGAAAACCAAAAGAGGCACGAGAAAAGACAAGTCATATTTGCGACGAGCATGAAATTCTACAAAACATTAATAATTTAACCGTCTCCCTATCTCTAATAATAATAGAGATAGCAATACATTCCCATCCAGTTCGGGACACACTATATCTATATATATATATATATATATATATATATATATATATATATATATATATATATATATATATATATATCTATATATATATATATATATATATATATATATATATATATATATATATATATATATATATATATATATATATATATATATATAGAACTTCCGTTAAAAACAATGTAGATCATTTCTACCAAAATTCGCTACCATAACGCACTTGCTGTATGTAGACTTTTATCTCTAAAGCTATAGATAAAATGAAACTGTTTTTTATGTTTCAAATGTTAATATGGGCAGTGTAAAATATGTAAATAAATAATTAAAATGCTATTGATAGCTGAAAACCTTCCTATAGGATACATTAACATTACCCAAAGAACAGGATAGAGGAAATGAATGGAGTTTAGTGAATTTTATTTAAAAAAATTCACTAATGAGATCCCGACTTTTGAATTTTGAAAAAAATTCTTCAAATGAACGCTATTTAGGACCCCCGGAACCCAAATCCGAGGTCAGTTTTAGACTCTATATGTTTATATATATAGTTATATATATATATATATATATATATATATATATATATATATATATATATATATATATATATATATATATATATATATATTTATGTGTCACACCTATAACTTAAAAAATAATAGACCGGTTTTGATAAAACTTGGTGAGTACTTTCCTTTCGCAAGTGGCTTGGATAAGTTCGTTATCCAGGAAAATCCGCCGAGGTTTTCCCGGAAAATTTTGTGTTTTCTTTCGAAAAAAATTGAATAAAAATTATATCTCCAAAATTAACAAAGTAAATTTCATACGCGGGTTTATATCATTATAGGCAAGTTACCTACCAAAATTTACCTCCGTAGATCAAAGGACAAAAAAGTTACAGGCATTCAAAACAAAATTGGGCTTTCCTCAAAACGTCAAAATCGTGATTTTAAAAGTCAAAATTGGTGAGTACCTTCCATTTACAAGTGGCTTAGATAAGCTCGTTAGCCAGGAAAATCCGCCGAGGTTTTCCCGGAAAATTTTGTGTTTTCTTTCGAAAAAAATTTATATCTCCAAAATTTACAAAGTAAGGGCAACTAAATTTGGTAAGCCGGTTTATATCGTTATAGGTGTGCTACCTACCAAAATTTAGCTATGTAGATCAAAAGACAAAAAAGTTATGGGTATTTAAAAAAAAAGTTGGGGTTTTCCTCAAAACGTTAAAGTTGCGATTTAAAATGTCAAAATCGGCAACATTTAGGCAAAGAACTTGAATATAATACGGGCTATGGAAAGAAAATGTCTCAAGAAGAATGTTTTACAAACACCGAAGTCTTAGTTTCAACCGTCATTGTCCTTCATTTTACTAAAATATTTCCAGAACATTCATTTCAAATAGACCCTTCCTCTGATGCTTGGCAGTAGCTCTAGCTATAGAGTTTATCGTTTAATGGTATATAATTTTTGTCGAATTTTCGTAAAAAGGGTGACCCATAAGTCGTTGGTGATACAAATATATTTTTTTAAGTCGAAAACGCCTTATGTTTTTGCATTTTCCATCGAAATATAATGCATGTTTGTAAGTTAAGAAATTCTGTAGGTAGCAAGTGCGTTATGGTTGCGAATTTTGATTAAATGCTTCATATTTGAAAAGCTCAATTTGCTATTAACCTATAAGGTTGACCAAGAAACGGATTTTTTTGGTTACACTTTAAGTTTACTTTTGGAAATTTCTGTACGTTTTCAAACAATCAAGTTATTTTGATAAAGCATGGCACATTGTTTTTACTATATATGTCATACTGGTAATCAAATTTGATGCCTGCTTTCTGAAAAAAAAACACACATATATTTGCTATTAAAAACATTTTTATGAAAATGCACTACCACAACGCACTTGCTGCGTCCCGAACTTTTTTACAATCTATTAAATCAAGTAGCATTTAAAATATTTCCTGAAGGGTAATGTGATACTGCTGCAGGTTACTCTTCAATCACGACCTATATCATACTTTCAGGATACATATCTCTTTTCTCAACAAAACTCCAGGAAGTATAGAATTTCCTATTATTAGGTGCATTTAGAAAGACCGACTTTCTATTATTCGTCGGTTTATTGAAAACCACGTGCTCCAATTATTATTGTTAGACCGATTTGTGTTACATTTTGTTCCGGAACACTGACCAGCTCTGTATATATACAAGTAAGACATGTACTGATACCGAAACATAAATCTCATGGGACCATTAGTTTCTACCTTCATTTAGAAGACTATTAGTTAAGAGATAATAAATGAGCGTAATGTTGCGTGAACATTTGTGACAAATGGTTTAAAATAGTCCTGCAAATGCATGCTAATCTAAAACCGCATTATCACTTTCCAGTGTGAAATAAATTTCATTAATTTGTATACCGAGTAAAGCACGTAAGATTATTTTAAATATATGCAACTAATTTAACTCCTATTGCACCTTGAAAAAAATCAATAAAAAAACTAGTGTCAAGCAGGTATAAGCAGTGGCGCCAATCAGTTTTTTTCTCTTTTTAATGAATTTTCATTATGAAAGGTATCGATGGTGAGACTTTCGGAATTTTTTTTGAAATGAGAGCGAATTAGGGCCCCTGGAACCCATTTCCATGGTCAGCTAAAATGTTTATATATATATATATATATATATATATATATATATATATATATATATATATATATATATATATATATATATATATTTATTATTATTACCTTTATTGCATAAAATCATACAACATGTTTATTCAATAGGTCTAAGACTTGTGGTTAATATTAACATAATTTTATATACATAGTTGCACCCAAAACTGCTTGACAACACTAATACTTTTCCAACTGAAAATCTTTCTCAACTGCCCATATTTTTGCCGAAATTGTAAATTTTGTACCAGACCAATATATATATATATATATATATATATATATATATATATATATATATATATATATATATATATATATATATATATATATATATATATATATATATATATATATATATGCGCCATAGTTATAATTTAACGGGTACATTCCATTTGTAATTTTTTTTTCTGAAACACGTTTGCAACTTTAATGAAATTTGTAACATAACTTTCTTAAAGGCACTTGCAGTACATATTATATCTAAAACAAAATTTTGATTTTTTAGCTCCATATAAAGTCTAATTTTTTAAAATAATCGCTAACTGGGACTCTAAAACCGATCTCCAAGGTTCATTTAAATTTAAAGAGTAGGTTTTAATAATATATCTTACTGATAGTGTACAATTATTATGAAAATTCACTACTATAACGCACTTGCTGCGTCCCGAAATTTTTTATTTATAGTATATACATTTATATATATACACACACACATATATATATATATATATATATATATATATATATATATATATATATATATATATATATATATATATATATATATGTATCCAACCGATAATTCAAAAAATACTTTACTGATTTGGAACTAATTTGGGAATTACTTTATTTGTCTAATGGCTTGGATGAGTTCTTTCATCAAATCTTAACGGCCAATTTTTCTTAGTAAAAAATTAAAAAATATTTTTTAAAACGCAATATCTTTCAAATTGTCTAAGTGATTGAAACGAATATTTACACCTTAAAAGAACATAGAAAGGCCTGGTCGTTTACCAATTTTCAAGTCGTTTGATCAAAGGAAAATAAAGTTATTCGAAATTAATACTAAAATAATTGTCTACATAACTTCAGATTATGTAATGCAATATCTACAATGTTGGACAAAGACAGATGACGTTATCTGTACTGCTATGCGATTTAAATAAATCGTAGATAAAAATCTAAACAATGGAAGTTGTCGCAAGATGTCAGCCTGGAGAACGTTGCGAAAGATACGACAGGGACGCCATCTCGGTGCAGGACCAGGTAGTATGTTGTCAATATAGCTCCAGGTTACACAAAACTTTATAGACAGAGCTATGTACAATGTACAATCAACTAAGAAGTGTGTAAATTGTCAGCCTTGGACAATTTCTTTTTTATACCAGGACAAAGTTTGCGTTCAAAAGCGCTAAATTGTAACATGCGAATGTATATACTATAAATAAAAAATTTCGGGACGCAGCAAGTGCGTTATAGTAGTGAATTTTCATAAGAATTGTACACTATCAGTAAGATATATTATTAAAACATATTCTTTAAATTTAAATGGACCTTGGAGATCGGTTTTAGAGTCCCAGTTAGCGATTATTTAAAAAAAAAATATTTTATATAGAGCTAAAAGATAAAAATTTGGTTTTACGGTAGCTCGATATTTTCAATGAGCAATACAAACATACAAACAAAGAGCTCTCTGAATGCGTCATTTCCATGGAGCTCCGCTATCTATTGGTAAAAACTCCGTATCACAATTTGTGATAGGTGCCAAAAACGTGAAAAGTTGCAAAAGAATTGAAATAACTCAAAAACGATTAACCATATAATTTTTTTTAACTTACAAACATGCATTATAATTCGATGAAAAGTCTGGACGCAGCAAGTGCGTTATGGTAGTGAATTTTCATAGAAATGATCTGGCAACAAATATTTTATTATAACTTTTTCTTGTAATATATAAATCTAAGTTTTGGCGTATAGTTTACTTTTTATATCGTAAACCTACCTACATTTTCCTGGATAACCTTATCCGATTTTTCTGGTTAACGAATTTTTCCAAGCCACTTACAAAAGGAAGGTACATGCCAAAATTGATCAAAATCGGTTCAATATTTTTTGAGTTATTGGTGTGATACATACATACATATATATATATATATATATATATATATATATATATATATATATATATATATATATATATATATATATATATATATATATATATATATATATATATATGTATATAAAGATATAAAAATTTAAACTGACCTCGCATATGTGTTCTAGGGGTCCTAGTTCGCGCTCATTTTATCAAAATTCAAAAGTCGGGATCGCCATTATGTAAATTTTTTCTACGAAAATTCACTAAAAGAAAGTGTGTATCACCAACGATTTATGGTCCACCCTGTGATTGTCAAAATAAGTTTGTAAGATGCAGCTCGAGACACCATATAATTAACGTATATAATTTTTTCTCATATATAATAACGAATATATTGAGTTTTACCGTAGAAATGCGTCAACCTGTATATGTGTAAACAGACAAAATTTGAAACTGACCCCGCATATGGGTCTAGTTCGCGCTCATATATATATATATATATATATATATATATATATATATATATATATATATATATATATATATATATATATATATATATATATATATGTATCACACCGATAACTCAAAAAATAATGGGCCGATTTTGCTTAAATTTGGTGAGTACCTTCTTTTTACAAATGGCTTGGATAAGTTCGTTAGTCAGGAAAATAGGGCCAGGTTTTCCCGGAAAATGTTGTGTTTTCTTTCAAAAAAGAATTATATCTCCGGAATTAACAAAGTAAGGGCAACCATCTGGTTTATATCGTTATAGGTGAGCTACCTACCAAAATTTAACTCTGTAGGTCAAAAGACAAAAAAGTTATGTGCATTTAAAGAAAAATAAATTGGGGTTTTCCTCAAAACGTCAAAGTGACAATTTAAAACCTCAAAATTCGCAACATTTAGGCAAAGAACTTGAATCTAATACGGGCTATGGAAAAAAAATGTCTCAAGAAGAATGTTTTACAAACCCTGAAGTCTTAGTTTCAACCGTCATTGTCCTTCATTTTACTAAAATATTCCAGAGAATTCATTTCAAATAGACCCTTCCTCTGATGTTTGGCAGTAGCCTTAGCTATAGAGTTTATCGTTTAATGGTATATAATTTTTGTCGAATGTTCGTAAAAAATCAATAAAACTCAATATATCCGTTGTTATACAAGATATGAAAAAATATTGTATACATTAATTATATGGTGTCTTGAGCTACATCTTAAAAATTATTGCTACAATCACAGGGTGGCCCATAAGTCATTGGTGATACAAATAATTTTTTTTAGTCGAAAACGCCTTATGTTTTTGCATTTTCCATCGAAATATAATGCATGTTTGTAAGTTAAGAAATTGTGGATGCAGCGAGTGCGTTATGGTAGCGAATTTTGATTAAATGCTTCATATTTGAAAAGCTCAATTTGCTATTAACTTATAAGGTTGACCAAGAAACGGATTTTTTCGGTTACACTTTGAGTTTACTTTCGGAAATTTCTCTACGTTTTCAAACAACAACAAATTTGATGCCTGCTTTCTTAAAAAACACACATATTTGCTATTAAAAACATTTTAATGAAAATTTACTACCATAACGCACTTGCTGCGTCCCGAATTTTTTTCCCTTTCGTTTTACGAAAAATTGGCTAAAATGATAATATTATTGAGACGTAAAAAATTAAACTTTCTTTTAGGTAACTAGATGTATATTGTTGAGGCTGGTAACAAAGCGCAATGAGTAGTGTAGCCTTCACTGTGGCAGGGGATAATGTATTAGTGATTAATAATAGAGTAGATAGCCAGTTAAAATGGCGTCATTTGGAAGTGGTTCAGTTCGGAGTGTATGTCATGACGTGTGCTATGTGTTGGTCGTTGTGCAAGTAATGGATTTGTACTGATTAAATCAGAAATGTGGCGTGTCAAAACCACTGACCGCAATATACACTAGCACATATCCTATCCCAATCACATCCATTAATGCATGTATGTGCCCAATGATACAAATAATAAAGACAGGTAATATCCCCGCATTTAAGGTCCCAAATAATATGTTTTACAAGTCGTCCAATAATTTGATGAACCTGAGCTTTCAGGACAGGCGTTACTTGAAATGCTTTCCACCAGTGAGAGAGTCGAGAAATTATTTAGGATTAAATGCAATAATATTAAATAATATTATACTAAATTCTAATTTTATTTTAGATAATGGTCTCAAAGCTTCCGTCATAACTACAAACATTTTTCTCCCCAACCTGGTCGAGCTTTTATAATAAGAGACGCATAGGAGCCTAAAATATATGTTCTTTTGGGTGTTTTAGTTTATTTTTAACATAACCTTTTTTTTATTTTTTTTATTTAATATTATTGGCTGCGGCATCTCAGGCCATTAGCACATTCATTTCCCATCATTCAATATTTTTAAAATTTTCCAGACAAAGTCAACTTGACTCGCCCAGGAATCGAACCCGGGACCTTTCGCTTAGCAGGCTGGCACCTAGCAACCTGCGCCACGAGGGCGTCGAAACATAACCTAAATAGTGGGTAACACAGAACTAAGGTGTATTATAAGATGGATTTGAAATGAAATCTAGTTACCTATAAAACAAACGCCCTGATTGAAAATTAACTGTCGAGTTGCTGCGATCTTTTAACGAATAACTGTCAAATTGTGTGTGAATCATTTAACTTTTGTAATTTCTGTAAAATTATAAACGCGCAAAGATTTTAATTTTAATTTTATTTTAACTTAACGTCGGCCTATTTCCGCGACTATGGCCAATCACCGACGTGAAGTTTCTCCTTACCATCCTGAAAAATATGCCTTTCTGTAAGGCGGGTAGGGGTCTTTAACGTGCCCAAAATCGCATGGACACGGGACCGACGGCTTTACACCCCCTCTGAAGGGTAGAACGTGCATACATTCAGCTTACTCAAATACAATCTCACAACCTTGGTTGATGTTAATGTTAGTTTGTACTGAAAAAGTGAAAGGAGAACCCTGGGATCGAACCCAGTACCCTTGGACCCAGAGGCGCACGTTTTTACCCCTGGACTACTGAGGCTCCAACGCACAAAGATGAATTACTTAAAACTAGAGCAATTAAGTGTAATAAAGGTCTCGACAAAAAAAATCATGGCGCAGCAAGTGCGTTATGGTAGTGAATTTTTATAAGAATAATATATAATATCTTAGTGATTTAGCCTTATATTAAAAGTTATAAAAAAAACTTTATTTAATTAGGAACAGTAAAAAAGAAGGTAAAGAAGGGCAAGCAAAAACATGATCTCTAAGATAAACATTTATTCAGTAATTTGGATACAAAACTCAAACAAAGCAATTGATAAACAGGAAATATACTCAACAAAAAAATACACTGGGAAGCTGCACATAAACAATGCAATCGTTCATGCATTTAGGGTGATCGTATGCATGCAGAATGGGAAGGACCCCCAAGGCGGAGAGGGTTTCTGCCCCTTCACCTAAAACACGGGGGGTTCTCCTTACCCTTGTACAACCATAGAAACACCTTAAAAGCATAAAACATAAGAAAAATTTCTTGGGAGCAACCCCCAAGAAAGTTACAGGACCTGAAGCGAATATGGGTGTTGTGTGGGGTAGACAGGGTTTAAAGGAGGTATTGCTGCAAAATGTGAAAAACGCATCTTTTCAAAGTACGACTAGGTGACTTTTAGCATTTTCTGGTCGTATTTCCTCCCCACCCAGCACCCCTATTCATTCTCGGTACCATCACTGTCTTGGGAGTTTTCTGCAATAAATTTGTCTTCTGGCTTGTGCATCAAAGGAGGGTTCTGAGCATGATTCTGAAAAAAAATTGCTAAAAACCCTCCGTGCAGTAAACAGCTCGTTCTTTTTCAAGCATTTTGTGAATGGTTTTGTAACGTGAGCAAAGTTTTCTATGAATTTCCGGTAACATCTTATAAGTCCTAAAAATGATTTTATCTCTTTTGGTGTTTTAGGAATAAGGAATTTCCTTCCGGCGTCCATTTTTTTTTCGGATTTGGTCTGATTCCGTCTTAGCTTATTTTATGTCCTAAAAACTCGGCTTCTTTTCCTCAAAAATCGCTCTTATCGAGTTGTATATTTAAATTGCTTTGTCTAAAACGTTCGAATACTAATATTAGCTTTTCTACATGCTCCTGCAGTGATGTTGAAAATACTATTACCTCATCCTTATATACAAGGCATGTCTTACCTATTAGACTTTGTAAGACGCATTAGTCAGTAAACTGCAAATTTAATTTAGCATAAAGTTTTATCCATACAGTAAAGTCATGTTGATAAACTTACAAGTTTAAGAGACACGAAATACATAATGTAATATTGCTCACTGCTTCTGTATGCAACCGAAAATGGAATGAGACGAGCGACTCTATAAAGACACTGACCCACTCCCAGGAAGCTTTTATCTTAAGAACCGAATTGCATCCTTTCAACATCTGCAAACTTTTATGAATTTCTTAAGAAATTTCGAAGAAATATTACATAATCTACTCGATTAGGACCAGGTTTTCCAAGCTTAGGAAAACCAAGTAGCAAGGCAGACTTCCTGTAAACATGCCTAGCGGTGAAAATTTATCTATTAATAATAATAATAATAACTTTATTGATCCGAAGGCTATCGCATTATCCAGCATCAGTTCACTAATCGCTCTCCTAAACTGCTTAAAAGGTTGTATATTCTTTATCTTGTCTTGTAGCATATTATGCAGTTTGATTCCCAGATAATATGGAGGTCTTTTGTATACCTGAAGTCTTGGTAATGGTAACACCAAATCAGCACTGCGTGTATTATAACCGTGTACATCATGATTTATTGTTAGTCTATGCTTAATTTTATAGTTAGAACAAAGCAGCTCTAGGATATACAGGGTGGCGCATTGAAAACAAAACAGATAGATTTACGTCCAGACAATTTTTTTTAAAGAAACGCTGAAAGACGCCAATTTTAGTATTGAGGGGGACATGTTTTGACATAAAACTCGAGTTTGTCACATCAACCCCTTAAGAGTGGTGATAACAAGCCTTATATTTTGAATAGGGAACAGGGATCGAGTGTTACATCATTTCAAAGATCTTTCTTTTCTCAATTCAGCACACAAATGTTTTTTGAAGTTTTATGAACTCGTTAAAAAATTATTCACAGTTGGGGTTGCAAGAACATATTTCATTCATTGTGATAAGAAATACACTAATTAGTCAATTTTTCGCTAAAAAAACTAAAAACAAAACCAAACGTTCAAAAATGTTTATTCAGTTAAGTAAGTGTTCAAATAGTTGACCACCAGCTTCTATACAAAAGTATAAATTTTTGTTCAAAACGAGCTCTGATATTCTGGAGCATTTGTGGAGTTATTAGACAGCATTCTTCATAGTCGTAATTCTTCCAGACTCCGGTGCTCTGGAAACTATTTCTTCAAACTCCCTAACACGTTGTGAAAAATGCGGAGGAGCTCCATCTTGTTGAAACACTAATTGATTTTCTTGATAGTGATCATCATTTTCAACAATGTCAATTAGTATAGGGCAAACGATATCTTCTAGTAACTCCAAATATGTTTCGCCACTCAAATTGACACCAAGAAAAATTGGTCCGATTAAACGGTCTCCAAAAATGCCAGTCCAGACATTCAATTTTTGGGGAGTTTGAGTGTGGACTACTTGACAATTTCTTGGATTATTATCTGCCCAATAACGACAATTATGACGATTGACTGTAGAGTATAATAAAAACGTACACTTGTCTGAAAAACAGATATTGAATAGAAAGTTCCCGTTATCAGCTATTCGTGCAGTCATAACTTCACAAAACTCAGGCTGCCGATCAAAATCATCTTCATTCAGTTGTTGTACAATATGAATTTTATACGAGTGAAATTTATGATGCTTCAATATTCGCTGAATAATTCTTCTTTTGATGTTTGAAACAGTGGCCAATTTTCTCGTACTCAAATTTGGGTCTGCAGCAATTTGTCCTAAAACTTCAATATCAGTAGTCTCATTTCTAACTGGAAATTCACGTTTAGGGTCCCGTTTTTTGTTGGCTACTGAACCACTTTGTCGAAACTTTGCAACTAACTCCAAAATGTATTTTCTGTTAAGATGTCTGTTCGGATGTCGTTCATTTAACAAATTTGCGGCACGATTGGCACAGTCATCGTTTTTGAAAAAAAAAAGAGTTATTATTTTAACTCTTTCTTCTACACAGAATACACCATTGTGAACTTAATTTTCGGTATTACTATCAAGTATCAAACCGACCGATAAACTGGAATAATAAACCGCATTTCTCTCATTCCAATAACAAATATTCTGATAGTCAATTTTTTGTTTACAAACCAACAAAACATTGACTATCAGCACATTTCTTATCGGAATGAGTGACATGCGTTTTTGCATCTTCAACTGTGAATAATTTTTAAACGAGTTGATAAACCTTCAAAAAAAAATTGATGTGCTGAATTCACAAAAGAAAGAGCTTTCAAATGATGTAACACTCGACCCATGTTCCCTATTGAAAATATAAGCGTTGTTATCACCACCCTTAAGGGGTTGATGTGACAAAGTTGACTTTTATGTCAAAACCTGTCTTATTTAATATAAAAATTGACATCTTTCAGCGTTTGTTAAAAAAAATATTCTTCGGGCGCAAATCGGTCTGTTTCGTTTTCAATGCGCCACCCTATATATACAAGGCAGTGTTATAATGCGAAACTCCACGAAGAGAGGCCTACAAGAATTCAAACGCATTGCAAAAGCATACAGCTGACTATTTTTTCTGGATAATGAAAACGTCTGCCAACATTGGCGATGAACCCCAAAAGATCACTCCAAAAGAAAACCTAGAAAAGACGTATGCGTAATATATATTTTTTATCTGCTCAAGGCCCACGATAGATCTTAAATTAAAAATGACGTGAAACGCGGAACCAAGGGCACTCGTCACGTGACCACAGTGAATGTCCCAGCGAAGGTTGTTTTGCAGATGATTGCCAAGAAATTTTAGGGTAGCAAGGCGTCGCAATGTTTCGCCTCCCATCCTCAAAACTACGGGCAGGCCAGATCCCCCACGCCCAGCATGAAATCTCACGTAGCCCGTCTTGTCAATATTGACGAGAAGTATGTTCTGCAAAAACCAGCGTAATAAGCTATCCAAGGCAGCATTGGACGGGATACCAATTTTATCCGGATTAGCTGTAATAAAAATGATAGTGTCGTCGGCATACATAACAACGTTGGGTAATGCAGTCGGAACATTTACGTAAACATTAAACAAGACAGGGCCCAATATAGAACCGTGTGGAACTCCGTACTTGACTGAAATTGTTTTCGATCTACTACCATATTCGTGCGATTAAAAGGGCGGGTACAATTCAGGGTCAGCTACGTTTGAGCCAGAAGGAAATATTTGTAAATTAGGTAGAAACGTATTCAAGGTAAACGTGGTTATTACTGATATTTTTAATATCAGTGTTTTGCGCTAATGGCTTGCTGCCTTTGGTAAAGCTGAAAAACAGACAGGTAAATTGAAGTGATTTATATCAATGCCTAATTGCTAAAATATGCAGTAATATACAATTTCCGCAAAAATATGTCTGTGTATGCCTTTCGTATATATTCTTTATTTAAATATAAAGATGCCCATTTATTTCGGCTCCTGTTTTCCTGATTATAGATATTTGTCTTAAAAACTATACATGTGACATGACAACATAATGTCTGTCCTGAAATGGACCTACTTTATTTTTTTGTCGCAGGAAGTTCTCGATTTTTCAACTTGTATAATATCATCCGACTGAATGATGACCTTTGTTGAGGTTCTCGAAACTGTCTGGATGTCCTCTTACTGTGAAAAGCGCCACATAGACGAGACAACTAATTTGAAATACTACATAGTTATCGATTTTATATCAACAATGTTCTTTATCTGAGTCGTTGACGCAGAAGACGACCGACAGTCATCTGTTTACAGCTCCGTGAAACATAGACATGATGTTGGTTTCGAAGGCAAACCGTTATATAGCTATTTAGTTTTTGTTGGATTTCATGTTTTAGCTCCTCAAGAGCTAAATATTATATATATATATATATATATATATATATATATATATATATATATATATATATATATATATATATATATTCAGTTTTCGGGAGGTTATCTTTGAATTGTTGAATTGTACATCATAGCTGTCTCTTAGGCTCCTGAGAAAAAACCAATGAAGATGCAAAATATAGAGCATGTTTTAGCAAAGAACTTGCATTTCTTAATGCCCATAGAGCTTTGAGGTCGATAGCCGTTATTGAGACTTTAAATTTTGGAAACTAACAATAACGTTTGTTATTCCCTACCAGTTATATATATATATATATATATATATATATATATATATATATATATATATATATATATATATATATATATATATATATATATATATATATATATATTGGAACGTTATACGGGGTTCTGGATTTGTTGACTAAAAAACGCAGGTTTCAAACTACTCATTTATTATAACCAACTCTTTGCCAACACCAGTATCAACTAAAATATTCCTCTCTATTACTAAATGTCCATAAAACTATATTTCACAATTCGCCTTCTATGATCGCTTCTTATACACCAACACTTACTGCTGACTCGCTTAATACTCTATGATCATTTATTCTACACCACACTAACTCAATACTGAACTGACTTACTCTATGTACCGTTCGTCTATTTATACTCTCCATATAGATTCTAGACCTTCTACACTTTTCTACACCTGTCACTTCTGGTCCCTTCTAGAAATATCATGCCAGAGTCTTCGCTGTTACCAACATACTACAACTGACCATAGAAGTTACAAAGTCCATAAACTTAATTCTCATAGAGAAATGTGACAATATATATATATATATATATATATATATATATATATATATATATATATATATATATATATATATATATATATATATATATAATCTTGTAACGGTCGTTACTCCTCCTTACTTTCCAAAATTACAAAGTCCCGAATATAGGTTCAGATATCTAAACCTGTCATTTGATACTTAAGCTAACATTGATGCCTTCTGTTACAATTGTCTTATATAGTGAGTGGTTGCAGATGTAATGGTGAATTTGCAGATTACCTCCTGAACAGTTTTCAAAAAAATTACTGCTGATACATAAAGTTTGGTATCTTACATGCAACTATTGACACTATTCTTACATTCTATTCTCTTGTATTACACACTTTTTAAACAATTAGTATTCCGTGACACCCCTTCCCCCCTAACCATTACATTTGAAATAAAAATCACATTTGGGAATCCCTAGAGTATTCTAACATGGACTATCGGCTTCTACTGCAAATATATCACTTTGATTTTAGTACGCTGCTAGTACGCGTACCCAGTTAGACGTTTTCTTATATATTAATGTGTTCACGGACGTTATTTCTGATATTATGCGTTGTGTACCTTGTTCTCTTAATGACCATTAGTGTTGTAGTGGTTTAAGCGTGCATGTGTCGCTAGTTCCTGGTCTGTGACATGGTATTTGTTCTCTACATTGTTTTTGCAATGAGGAAAATGCGATGTCGAACGTTGGCAAATAAGAGGTCGAAGGTTGTTTACGCCAAGAGCCGAACCTACCTCATTTGCGTAAGATGCAAAAGGCAAGTGTTTTGTAAATTTATTGTTCTCTTTTAAATTCCGATCGTTTGACAGTATTTCCTTTGATATGTTCTATTTTAGCTGTACAAACTAGGATACTTATATTGTTACATGGGTTTTCCTTCCTCTAGCATTCCACATGCGACAAACGGGGGGGGGGGGGGTCGTGTGGCTCCTGCTTCGTCGTGGGGATTTTCCTTCCCCTCTTGCATACATACAACCACCTCGTTGCAATTTTCCTTCAAAAAGTTACGGGGCCTTGGGCGAATGGTGATGCTGTGCGGGGTAGGCAGGGTTCAGGGGGGTATGGCTTCTAAAATGTGAAAAAGACAGCTTTCAGGCCATTTTCTTAGCATTTGCTGCTCATAATTTCTTTATACTACCTACCTCGCTACTGGTCCCATAACTTCCTTGGGGGTATAAAGAAAAAGTGTTTCTTATGGTTTGTACATTCAGGGGGTTCTAAGCATATTTCTGAAAAAAATTTCAAACCAAAATCCAACTTGAGCAATACATTGCAAAAGGCTATGTTTCCGTATTTATTGTGAACACTCTGTATAAGATATGCAGATGATAATGTGTGAATTAATACATTTTGGCAGTCTAATATTTGCAAGACACCTTACACAGACCACTCTTAAAATGTCGATTTTTTCATTTTTGCACTCAAGTTGTGAACACTCAGTATAAATTACGATATTGAAACTTGACATTTGTGGCCTACAAATGTTCCTTAATCGATAGAGATATTTGTTTTTGTCGCAAAAAATGCCTAATATACTGTAGTAATTTTTGGGGTATTATTTGTTATCGTAGTAGGCTAAGGAAAAAGCGACCAGGATGTGTACTTTATTTAAACAATTTTTTTTCGGCCGACGGTTATGAAATCATGAATTGTCGGCACTTACAGGGAAACACACACACACACACTATATATATATATATATATATATATATATATATATATATATATATATATATATATATATATATATATATATAGAGAGAGAGAGAGATAGAGAGAGAAGGGAGAAGTAACAGTAGTTACATGTTAGCGTGCTAATATTTGTATACTTTTAAGGGCAGTTACCACCAAAAAATTGAGGGCTATATTTTAAAGAAAGTCACTCTGTACAAGTACTCGATATATTTCTCCTGAGTGCCAAGCATCATCAGGAGTACTTAAATAGTAAATAAATGTTAACATAACATCTAGACTTTGCAATAATGAACACCTACAGCACTGTAACTAAATGAAAAGCAAAGCCAGAGCCATCAAACAGAGAACTCCTGCCACAAAAACATGCAAAAACAGGAAATGTAACAACAATTAAAAAAAATACATGTAACTTTACTTGAACACTTACACGTTAAAATCATTCAAATCCAGTCATGAAAAATTATAAAAAAGAGTTAGAAAAGTTACTTATTGAAAAGAGCTTTGAAAAATTCACGTATAAAAATTTTTGGACACCTAACCCCACTCTCTGATGTTATACACCGACCATAGACATGAGCGCCAATTGAAAACTATGATCAATGATTGTTTCTTGGCCATGACTTCAACCCCAACAGCCGCCATGGAGGTGTTGCTGGATCGCCCCCCCCCCTACACTTAGTTTTCATGGGGGAGGCCAGGCTAGGACTATACAGACTAGCCTGCAATGCTAGACCGAAGATCAACCCAGGCTTCAGCGGCCACTGCAAAATTCAGGAGACCGTGAAGGAGCCCATGCTTGAAATGAGGTCAGACTTCGCGTGCCCGCGAATATGCAGGGAAAACAACTTTACAGTGGAAATCCCCGACCGCGAGGCATGGCAAGACGAGACGCCGGGCATACCACGGGATGCGCTCGTCTGGTTCACGGACGGATCTGGCGGGGAGCGTGGGTCTAGAGCAGGTGTTTATTCGGAAGGACCAAGGGTAAGTCATAATATTTCCCTTGGAGCCCATGCAACGGTCTTTCAGGCCGAAATGTACGCCATCCTGTCTGCGGGAGAACAAGAGGAGTGGCTACACAAACAAGCGGATCCTCATAGCCACAGACAGCCAGGTAGCCCTTAAGGCCCTCAGTAGCCCACGGGTAAACTCCAGGCTGGTAAGTGAGTGCCGAGACGAGACGAGCGACCTGGCTGGGCAGAATGAGGTCACCCTCATCTGGGTGCCGGGTCACTCGGGGGTCAAAGGCAATGAAGAAGCTGACAGTCTTGCGAAGAGAGGGTCATCAGAATCATCTATGGGACCAGAACCGGTTCTTGGGGTGACAACGAGCACTGCTAGGAGAGACATTAAATCCTGGGTGAGAAAGGAACACAAGGTGTACTAGGCAGACTGTCCTTAGACATGGGAAGTCAGTAATTGACGAACCCAATTCAAAGAGAGCTGTAGAGCTGCTAAATCTTAGCAGGGACAGCTCAGAAACGTAACAGGTCTCTTGACAGGACACATGGCTGTACGAATTTTCAAGCCAATATGTCAACTACTTTTGTAGTTGCCAAACAAAACTAAAATTCAATTTTTGATTTTAACAGGGTGTAAAGCTTTTAATTTAGGCTTTTGAATTGAGATTAGATCAGCTAAATCATAATATTTTGATGCTACTGCTGTTTTATGCACCACTACTTTTATAGCACCATGTACAGTGTAACTGCCACAGGCATAATTATATTTGTATAAACTTTTCTTTAAATCGAATACTATATTGCAAAACTCTGCTGTGTGCTTAAACCGAGTTCCAGTCAAGAAATGTTATTTTGCTCAAAGTACTTGAAACATCGAGCAGCTTATTACATTGCGTCACTTTTGATTAGAAGTTTTAACAAGTCTTTCTCGTACCGACAGGAAATTAAAAATGTTACAGTTTTCCCAGGAAGATATAAATGATAAAAACTTTCTGAATATCACGTTACAAATGAAAACTTTCTACTTTGAAGAACTGCATCTGAGTAACTAAAACTTTTGCCAGCAAGTAAGAAAGCCTTCTTATGAGAAAATTTAGCTGAGGAAAAGAGAGCTAGTGTCATTTGTATTTTCAATTAACATATCCCTTTTGAAGCCACAATCTTAATTTAAAAATATTAATATATGTTTTCCATGAAATCTGACAGAAATATATTTTTAATATTTCTCTCCCACACTAAAAATATCGGAAGTCGTTTTTATTTATAAAAATGGTGAGCCTAGCCTGTCGAAAAATTCGAAGGCAAACTCAACCATTTTCATATATGCCACGATAGTCGAATATGTACACGAAAGAAAGCCACCGGAATACCTAAAATAAATTCCGAGTTAAAATTGTTTTAAAAACAAGCTTTTATTTTGTAGGTATGCCTAAATGAAAAAATTGCCATATTGGCATAACGCAAGCGCCAAGTAGCCCACTGTATTTCGCAAAACATTTTATTTGATATCCATAACAAGGGGTTTGTTAAGGAAATATTATTTGGGCATATTACGTAGGCCGCCATTATTAATTTAATAAATCTCCACCTATCCAACTGTATATTACTCGTAATGCCCTTTATTTTGATAGACATGTCAAGGGGGTTGGGAAGAAAAAAATGCGACCATATTGGGCCAGCCACCATATTGAAATTATGAAAACACCTACTGTATTTTACCCGTAAAAGCTTTTTCATTTGATACCCATATCAAGGTAGTGGTTGAGAATGAAATATTTCGGCCGTCGCCCACCATTTTGAATATGTGAGAGCGTTACCTAGCCTACTGTATTTTACCCGTGAATCACTTTTATTGAATACCCATCTCAAAGGGGTTGTTGAGAAAGAAAAAGTTCGGGACGTAGCAAGTACAATATTGTAGTGAATTTTCATAAGAATTGTACACTTTTAGTAAGGTATATTATTAAAACTAATTTTTAAATTTAACTGTATCTTGGAGATTGGTTTTAGAGGTCCCAGTGATTCCCAAGCGACTACTTGAAGAAATTTCTATTTTCTATGTAGCTAGAAAATAAATATTTGGTGCATATATGTAAATACTGCAAGTCGCTTTAAAAAATTGTGTTACAAATTTCATTAAAGTTCCAAAAGTTTTACAGAAAAAAAATTAATTCTTTACAAACCGAATGTACCTGCCAAATTATCAATATGGCAGGTATTTTTCCTTATTAATTGCTTGGATGGTTTTGTTTTAGTCAGCCCATTCGAACTAGTTTTTGCAAACAAAACAACCAACAAAGTATTTTACATAGGTTTTACTATGGCTCAAGATTGAAGATTATAGCATAATGGGGAATTGAGTTATCGGATTTTAAATCTTTTTACGAAAATTCTGTACCACAACGTACTTGCTGCACCCAGACCCTTTTCATTGCTTATTTACTGTTGCTGTATATGGATACAAACAAACACAAACAAGTATGGACTTGTTTAAATGATAAAATATTGTTGCTCTCTCTATGAGACTGACAAACAAGGCAACCTAAAATTCATTCTTAGATAAATATTTTAAACAAATGAAATGAGGTAACAAATTGACCGGAAGTTAAAAATCTTGGTTCTCGGCTTCGTCACGGGGGTTCTCCCGGCAGACAAAAAAAATCGATCCCAAATCATGTTTTCTATATGTTTCGACCGTTTTACAACGTTTAAGCGTAAAAGAATTTCGGAATTTTTGTCGCCCATGCGATACTTCCACACCTTCTGGCGATGTGGATGAAAATATGGGTTGTTAAGAAAGAATTTTAGTTTGGAAGGCATTGTGAAATTCAAATTTATGGAAAATGAAAGCAAAGATTTAAATATTAGGTGGAATAAGTAGAAGCAAAAATACATTTCGTCAAAATTTGAAGCATGTTACATTTGGATGGAGTTATTGAGCAATTTTTGGTAGAATATTATCAAATTATGTTATTACACAGCACAAGCCTCGGTTTATTGTGTAGACATATTGTACGATTTAGGAAAATAAATAAATAAGTAAATAAATAAATAGATTTTTTTTAAGAGGAATCAAAGTTGTCAACTCTGCAGGCTTGTAGGTCAAAAGCCAGTAAGTTATATTTGAGTTAAAAAATAAATAAATACAGATGTAAAGTCAATGAGTGAAGATTGGAACCTGTGATAAGCACTGATCCATATAATTTGGAGAACCCAATTCAATACAATTTTCAGACCTAACGATCGTTTTCCTAACAAAGCCAGGGTGATCATAGGAATGAATGAGTTTATTCACCCTTCTAATGACGCTAACTTTTCGAGAAAAACGTCCGTCAGGTCTGATACCTGTTTTGTGATAATAATATAATAATCATAATTATGATGTACAATTAGACATTGTTATACAAATAGGGTCGGCTTGTGTTTATATAAGATATAAGATGCAAAATGATAATGTTTTGTATCCTCCTACTATGTGGGAAAGCATAAGTATTGGACAATTGATAGTCCCTTTATTAATCTTATTTTTAAGGGGGTAGACATTGATCCAATCCAATCCATATCAGGTGGTAGTGGAATTTTCCTTTACGTAATACTAACGGATTTTTTACGCCCGAGGAGGTACCACCCCATACATCAAGGCCGGTGACGTCTCAACGGACGTTTCCGGTTCTGGTGTATGAGTCGGTTTCCCTTATAAGCAAAAATGATGATGGCTCCTCCTTGTACAAAATATTCCGGAGGTAAAATACCCCTCCATTCGGATCTCCGGGAGATGGGTGTACAGGGGGCGCCAACATCAAGATTTAACATATCCTTTTCGAATATATGTGGCCTAAATTCTAACCTGAACTCCGTCCACCATTTCCTCCAAGCTAACAGGCCCCAACTCATCTTTCTCACCGAAACTCAAATCAGTGCCAAAACAGCCACTAATCACCTTAATTTCCCGGGGTATGAGCTCCTTACTTCCTTTAGATTGCATGGAGGCGTGTGCGCACACGTCCGTAGCAATCTACCCTGCACCAGACTCCCCAATTTAAAGGCTGGAAGAAAAGACATACTATGGATAAAACTCTCTCTCAGAACTGGAACTAAATTCATCTGTTGCATTTACCTGTCACCTTTTGACAACAACTCTGTCCAGGTCTTTGAATACCTTTCTGAAAAAACAGACTATCTGATTTCTGAATATCCTTCCTCCGAGTTCACTATTCTTGGTGACTTCAATGTCCATAATAAGGAATGGCTAGGATCTTCAAAAACCGATCCACAAGGGAGAGCAGCGAAGGCCTTTGCAGTCAGCAATTCTTTAGCCAATATTGTTCAGCAACCTACTTACTTTCCTCGTATCCCAACACACAGCTCATATCCCTTGGATCTCCTTCTTACTACAAAACCTGAATGCTATAAGATATCAGTTCCCGCCCTCCTTGGTCGCTCAGACCACGGCATGGTCACTGCTTCCTGCGCAATTCAATCCGAGGTCACACAGTCATCAGACCCACGTATCGTTTGGCAACTCCGCAAATTGGGACGAAATGCGGGATTACTTTTGCTCATTTCCATGGGCGTCTGTCTGCTTCTCGCATCCTGACCCCTCTGATATCTCACAAAACGTCACCGATATTATCCGACCTGGCATGGAATTGTTTATTTCACGTACACAGAAAACCTCTTCAGTCACTCAAAAGCGCTGGTTCTCTAAATCCTGTGACAAGGCCAGACTAGAAAAGGTCAAAGCTCACAAAACGCTTCTACAAAATTCCAGTCAAGAAAATCGTCAAGCATTTAACGACGCAAGAAACCGCTATGTCCGCATTCTTTCTGAGGCAAAAAACTCGTTTAATAACCACAACAAAAACTAAGTCCTCTTAAGCTCCAACGGCGGCAAACCCTTCTGGACTCTTGCTTAATCTATTTGGAATAATTTCTGCAAAAGCACGTTCCCACCTCTTGTCTCAGGGGATGACATTTTTTCTACCGCCCTGGGCAAGGCTGAACTTTTTGCTTCGTTGTTCGCCGGCAATTATACTCTCAACCCACCTCCAAATGTTCAACCACCAACAGTCCCCAATGTGGCGCATAAAATGACGGATATCATTTTCAAAACTAAAAAGGTACGCAAGATACTCTCTTCTCTTAATACCAGGATAGCTTCTGGCCTTAACGAGATCCCAGCAATTGTTCTCAAAAAATGCGCACCAGAGCTTGCTCCTGTCCTGACTCGTCTGTTTCAGATATCTTACAATAAAGGCATATTCCTTATTAACTGGAAAACTGCTCGAGTACAACCCATCCCCAAGAAAGTATCCAAAGCGCTTCCTAGCAACTACAGACCTATTTCTCTCCTTTCAGTCGTCTCTGAAGTGATGGAAAAGTATATAAACACCGAATTACTAAAATTTCTTGAAAAACACAGTCTAATCCACGACAGGCAGTATGGATTCCGTCAGCGCAGATCGACTGCCGACCTCCTTTCCTTTGTCACCCATTCTTGGAACAAGTCTATGGAACAACACGGTGAATCCCAGATTGTTGCTCTAGACATATCCAAAGCATTCGACCAGGTCTAACACAAAGCGCTGCTTAATAAACTTCCGGCCTATGGCCTACCACCAAAACTTTGTACCTGGACAGCAAATTTGCTCTCCAATAGAAGCATTTCAGTTGTTGTGGATGGTCATATCTCTAAAATGTATCCAATTAATGCAGGAGTTCCTCAAGGTTCAGCTTTAGCCCCTATTTTGTTTCTTCTCCACATCAATGACCTCCTCTCTAGAACATCCAACCCAGTTCACAGTTACGCAGACGACAGCACCCTCCACTCAAATATATAATATTTTAAGCCTGTCTCTTTAGCCCAATTAGATGAGGATCGCAGACTCATGGAGGGTTCTTTCTCCGTGGATCTACAAAAAATATTGGTCTGGGGAAGTAGAAATCTTGTACAATTCAACATCACTAAATCTCAGTCTTGCTTTCTTTCTCATAAGAGATACACCAGCCCTAAACCCATCACAATGAACAACCAAGTTATTCAAAGTAATGAGTCCTTTTCTCTTGTTGGAATTTCTGTGGATCGAAATCTTAAATGGCACCAACATGTCACATCAATTGCAGAAGCGGCTGCTAAGAAATTAGGTTTCCTCTTCCGGGCTCGCAAAAACTTTTTACCAGCTAATCACTATACCTCATATACTTCACAAATAAGGCCAAACCTCGAATACTGCTCCCACATCTGGGGTGCACCTGCCGCTTCTACACTCGCTATCCTGGACTCCATTCAAAAGAGAGCTATACGTCTCATCGGTGACCCTACCCTCACCCAAAGGCTGCCATCCTTTGCCCACCGACGTGCCGTTGGTGACTCTCTTTTATAGATATCTGCACGGGTACTGCTCAGTGGAGCTTTCCTCCATAGTTCCCCCACCTGCTACCCCCAACAGATCTACCAGGGGGGCAGAGCGAATGCACCCTTTTACTGTCCAGGTCACCAGACATAGAACATCTTGTTATGCCCGCTCTTTTGTCCCGAGGACTTCCAAGGTGTGGAATTCCTTGCCGGCACATGTTTTTCCTTCTCATCCGAACCCCCAAACCTTCAAGTCCAGAATTAACAAGTTGCCTCTTTCCTTCTTGTCTACACCCACGGTACGATAGTATTTAGGCTGTAAGCCCTCGTGGTGTGTTATTGAAATTAAAATATATTTTTTTATAATAGATGCATTGTGGGAAACTGTCAAAAATAATTATCGCTGCCACTTCATAAATTTTATTGAGACCTTGCTCTAGTTATAATTTTTTTCATCAGCAACACGTCTTCAACCTTTGGTTATTCCGAACCGAACTTTAAACTACAAATGATCCATATTTACTTCCAAAACCTTTAAATGCTAAAAATCTTGCAAGTATAATTAGTGATTTTCTTAAAAAAAATTCACTAATGAGGAGATCCCGACTTTTGAATTTTGAAAAAATTTCTTCAAATGTAATTAGGCCCCGCAGAACACATTTTTATATGTCAAAATTGGTAATATTTAGGCAAAGAACCTGAAACTAAGATGAGCTATGGAAATAAAATGTCTCAAGAAGAATGTTTTACAAAGCCTGAAGTCGTTGTCTTTGTCCTTCATTTTACTAAAATAATTCCAGAAAATTCATTTCAAATAGACCCTTTGTCTGATGCTTTGGGAGTAGCTTCGCTATAAAGTTTATCGTTTAATGGTATATCATGTTTGTCGAATTTTCGTAAAAAATCAATAAATTTCAATATATCCGTGTTTATACAAGATACGAAAAAAAATTGTATACATTCATTTATGGGCTGTCTTGAGCTACATCTCAGAAAAATATTTCTACAAGTACAGGACATAAGTCGTTGGTGATTAATACTTTCTTTTTTTCTAATTGAACACGCCTTATGTTATTGCATTTTTGAATTTTCCATCGAAATATAATACAGATATTCGGGAGGCGTAGCGAATTTGCATTAAATGCTTCAAATTTGAATAGCTTAATTTGCTATTAACCTATAAGGTTGACCAAGAAACCAGTTTTGTCGGCAACACTTTAAGTTTACTTTCAGAAATTTTTGTACATTTTCAAACAATAAAGATATTTTGATGAAACATGGCACATTGTTTTTACTATATAGGTTATACTGGTAACCAAATTTGATGCCTGCTTTCTGAAAGAAAAAACATATTTGCTATTATTTTTTTATGGAAAATTCACTACCATAACGCACTTGCGTCCAGACTTTTTTTGAACATGAATTGGGTTCTCCCAATTGTACTTGACAGATGTAAAGGCTGCTTCTCTGGCGTTACAAGTGTTTGAAAAAATCTCACTTGTTTGAAATACCTTACTCAGTAAAGATTGAGCAATATTTGCTCCAATGGCATGTAGTTGTAGAAATGAGCCAGTGCGAAATCGGTGAGCTAACACAGAATGGAACATCAAAATACACGATTATCTTTCTAATATTTTATGTGAAGATAGGTAAATAAATGTGGGGTTATATTTATACGTCTGCCTGGGTATTATTTTCATACAACTGATACAACAGTCTTTTGTCGTCTTACTATTGTTGAACAAACAATAAGTGATACTATCTGTTATATATCTTATTACACAAAAGATCGTACCGTGCCATGATTAGAGGGGATCCGGTGATCACAGGTCAGTGTGGTTGCAGCTGCATCCCTGTGTTATACCGATACAATAGCTGAATATGACGCTATATTACACATCAAATAGGGTGTGGATGAAATCCTTTCACTAACAGAAATATAAATATAAAGTAAATTGGATTATTTTGACGGGGTTGCAAAATACAAATGTTTATATTTTTGACAGCTGATCCATGATCAATATTGTGCTGTGCATTTATGCGATGAAACTAAAAGCAATCGCAAAAGTACGAATAAGTAAAACAAGTAAAGCAACAAAGATTGTGACACTTTCAATACCCATTTCTGAAAGAATTAGTGGTAATTTACGTTAACACTGTATATGACTAATTTATATAATAATATAATATAATATAATTAATTAAAAGGCTCTCACTACCAGACAGCTACCAGACTCCATCAGAGTGGTGTTCGTATCGTGAGACCTCAGTCCTGTTTTAAATTATACATTTTATAGAGGTGTTTTACAACTCCTGACACTACTGTAAGTTTATACCTTGCATGGCCCTTAGGGCTGTTTTGAAGTTTGACACTTAATTTTTGCTAGACTTTGTACCTTTCTGTAGTTACTCGCATAGTATACTTACCAGAAACATAGCTTCTGACAACCAATTTTTACATTCTAGGTCTAAACCCTCGAAAATGGCTCAATAATGGGACGAAACGCGTAGGATTGAGAATAAAACAATTGGCTGGTAAAAAAAAACAAAAAAAAAACAATTGTCTGGTAGTGAAATCCTTTTAATTATCCCCTTAATAATGTCGATTATCCGGTTTAATCAACGAGCAATACGTATAATTTAAAACGTGTAAACTCCAATCTACTAATTTTGTTGCTACAGTTTAGAAATATTTGCTGAAGTAGTTACCAATTTATTTGGCTGTGACTAAAGCTTTATCGTCATCATCTTTATCGCTGTGATCTCTACGACCCCCTTGATTTTTCTCCTGCATTTTCTTTAGAATGTTCTGATAATGCTGTTCAATTTGTTGCAGTATCTTTTGTGCCCCTTATTTACTGTCTTCTAGACCGTGGCTAAACGAACATGTTCAAAGCCAAGGTAACATTGATATATATATATATATATATATATATATATATATATATATATATATATATATATATATATATATATATATATATATATATATATATATATATATATATATATATATATATAAACACAGATCTCCTCATTAGCGAATTAAAAAAAAATTCGCTAAAACAAACTTGCCTGGCTTAGAAGAATACATGTTATAAAGAATATTTACCTGAAATCGCACTTCCCCCTATATATAGGGGAAGTGCGACCAGTGAACAAAAAAATATATAAAGCGCTCATCATGGCTCACGTCATAAATTTGGTTTCATATTTTTGGAATATCTTACTAGGACTCTCCCTTTCCTATTCCCGTGTTTTGTAGTGAAAAATGTAGAAATAATTTTTATATAGAATTTTAAACCTAAACTTTATAAATTTTGGGTCGCAGTTACCCCACTTGATCTTACTATATTTTTATATATTTATGTGTAAGTTTTTAAATCTCTGGTAAACGATTACAGTCCCAGGACAGTATGATCATATTTTATAAATGTAATACCAAAACATTTATGTAGTTTACGATCAATTTGAAAAGTGATAGACCAGATGACCAGACGTGAATTTCTCACACACATGCATGGCTTATGTTTAATATATTTATAAGTATAGGTAAGAGTCCGAGTAAGCACGTCCACCGTAATTCTGGATGGATGAGGCTATAAAACGGTCATTTACAAACTAGATCGTCGGGAAAAATCCCTAACAAGAGGATAAACACATGTGCTCATCCGAAATGTGTTCCCAGCTCTCGTTCTTGTTATTTCGCAATTAGTGGCGGCCCCGTTCTAGGGTTGAAAGAGGGGTTGTAAAATCATCTCATGCAGTGGCGGTTATTCAGGATGTGTAAAAGGCGATATTTCCTCATTTTATTAACAACTTATATAGAATTTGAGTTCCAGTTGTAATATTTTAGGAATTGAATTTGCCTTTAAGCATTCAACTTTATTGTAAAAATGAAAATCTTATGAGACGTTCCAAAAATTCAGAAAACCTCCCTTTTTATTTTGTTTATTTTAGTAAAACGCCAGACATTCAAAATTTTTTCTAATTTATTTTCTACAAAAGAAAATAATAATCCAAATTCACATAATAAACTGTAACGTCTGATATCTGTTTTCATTATAAGCAAAGTGGGTATCCTGACATTGTAACTTTGTTATATTGTTTATTATTACGTGTGAACATTTGTTCATTTTATTCAAACTGTTTGAGATCTATCCGTTATCTACCCAATTTCTTTTATGTTTTTTTTTATTTCAACAACACACCACGAGGGCTTACAGCCTAAATACTATCGTACTGTGGGTGTTGACAAGGAGGAATGAGGCAACTTGTTAATTCTGGACTTGAAGGTTTGGAGGTTCGGAGGAGAAGGAAAAACATGTACCGGCAAGGAATTCCACAACTTGGAAGTCCTCAGGACACAAGAGCGGGCATAACAAGATGTTCTATGTCTGGTGACCTAGACAGTAAAAGGGTGCATTCGCTCTGTTCCCCTGGTAGATCTGTTGGGGGCAGCAGGTGGGGGAACTATGGAGGAAAGCTCCTCTGAGCAGTGCCCGTGCAGATATCTATAAAAGAGAAAGAGGTCACCAACGGCACGTCAGTGGGCAAGGGATGGCAGCCTTTGGGTAAGGGTAGGGTCACCGATGAGACGTATAGCTCTCTTTTCAATGAAGTCCAGGATAGCGAGTGTAGAAGCGGCAGCTGCACCCCAGATGTGGGAGCAGTATTCGAGGTTTGGCCTTATTTGTGAAGTATATAAGGTATAAAGATTAGATGGTGAAAAGTATTTGCGAGCCTGGAAGAGGAAACCTAATTTCTTAGCAGCCGCTTCTGCAATTGATGTGGCATGTTGGTGCCAATTAAGATTTCGATCCACAGAAATGCCAACAAGAGAAAAGGACTCATTACTTTGAATAACTTGGTTGTTCACTGTGATGGGTCTAGGGCTGGTGTATCTCTTATGAGAAAGAAAGCAAGACTCAGATTTGGTGGAATTGAATTGTACACGATTTCTACTTCCCCAGTTTAATATTTTTTGGAGATCCATGGAGAGAGAACCCTCCATGAGTCTGCGATCCTCATCTAATTGAGCTAAAGAGACAGGCTTAAAATATTGGATATTTGAGTAGAGGGTGCTGTCGTCCGCGTAACTGTGAACTGGGTTGGATGTGCTAGAGAGTAGGTCATTGATGTGGAGAAGAAACAAAGTAGGGGCTAAAGCTGAACCTTGAGGAACTCCTGCATTAATTGGATACAGTTTAGAAGAATGGTCATCCACAGCAACAGAAATGCTCCTGGTGGAGAGGAAATTGCTGTCCAGGTACAAAGTTTTGATGGTAGGCCATAGGCTGGAAGTTTATTAAGCAGCGCTGCGTGCCAGACCTGGTCGAATGCTTTGGATACACATTCGCACAGTCGTTTTGGAGAAATACAACACTCGTTTTCGTTCTTAGAGAATATACATCTGTCATTTTTGGGAGGAGACGAATACCCAGCTAGAATGCCACATCCGTCTCCATGAGGAATATCCAATGTATCACGTCACTGAAGCTGCTCCTACAAGAAACGCCACTCAAGCTTCTCCCGTAAGAAGATGCATATGAACAGTGAGGCCCCCGCAGCATCCTGGTCTAGCCAGATCGGACGTACCACCTCAAGGGCAGAAATCCGAAAGACGTCGACCCATGAATAAAACTAGCAGCTAAGTAGTACATTATTTATCTGTAATACCTTCTCTTCAAGACATTAATAATTTGACCACAATTCATCAGAACAATTTCAAATATCAATTTAAAATAATTAATCATTTTATATCTATTATTTAAATTTGGTCAATTCACTGAAAGCAGCATTATATAGCTTCAATTATCTTGAATAAACCGATTTTTATTGCATTATTGATTTTTATTTGTACATTTTACATCCTACCAAGTGTAAATGCTAAAGCCCATGCCCTGTGTTGAATTTGTGTTAAAGCTTGTGCCTTTGACTGAGCAGTCAGGTTAAATTTTACCTGTTATTTAAATTTTATTCTTTAATTGATATACAGGCTTTTAATTTAGTTATAACCTGATAGCTATATAAGTTTAGGTGTAGTAATGATTTGGTTAGAATTTCCATCTTCTGATGATGCCAGCATTTGCTGGAGAAACGATCGTTAGGTCTTAAGGGATTATACAAGTGTACTTAAGAGTATCTAGTAGTGGTTATCAGACAAATGATAACATATGGAGCCATAGTTTGGTGGCCTAAGGCACTTAGTGGTATCGCGAGGGCCAAACTGGCTCATCTACAGAGACAAGGTTGTCTGATGATAACGGGAGCGATAAGCACCGCACCATTAGCCGCTCTGGAGGTCCTCCTTAATATTCCACCTCTTCGCATATGGTTGGAGAGGGTGGCAAGGTGGACAACGTACAGACTAAAACAAACGGCCGACAGTATGCCGATGGAAATCAGGTTGGGAGGGTTCGGACTCCTCGATGACATTGAGGGTCACGGGATTCTGGGAATGGTCTCAGACTTGATGCCTACAAAGATCAGTAGAGATCTGTCTTTCAAGGTCATCTTCCCGGAAAGGGAGGACTGGGAACGAAATCAAACGACCCTATTGAGAGCCGATCTCTGCTGGTACTCTGACGGCTCCAAAACCAATATGGGAGTAGGAGTTGGCGCATATGGGGGCAGCACCGATGCTAGAATTATCAGATAGCCTCGGCAAGTACGCATCCATACACCAGGCAGAAGTGTATGCCATCGAGATGTGTGCAAGGGAAAGTATAAAAAACCAGTGCAAACACTAATCGATAAAGATATATGCAGATAGCCAAGCTGCAATAAAGGCTCTTGGTTCCTACCGGTGTAATTCAAAAACGGCATGGAGTTGTAAATCTGCCCTTAACGAACTGGGCAGCTGTAATGAGGTGTCGCTGGTCTGAATAACGGGTCACTCGGACCATGATGGCAATGTTGCGGCCGACGCGCTTGCCAGGAGTGGTGCCCAGAGAGACTTTGTCGGACCAGAACCGGTGCTTGGGATAACATCATGCACAGCAAAACGCACCGTAAAGACCTGGGCAGAAAGAATGACAACCCAGTATTCGCAAAATCTTCCAGGATTAGCTCACTCTAAGGCCTTCAGAAATGGCCTGTCTGAGTCAAGAGCTAAAAAACTTCTAAAGTTAAATAGACAACAACTGAGTACTCTAGTCGGCCTGTATACATGACACTGCCGCTTGCGTCGCCACATGCACCGTATTGGGGTCGGTCAGGAGACCGAGTTCCGGCTGTGTATGGAGAGTGACGAGACAGCAGAGCACGTACTGTGTTCCTGTCCGGCAGCGGACAGGACTAGGTACTTGCTCTTTGGCAAGATAAAGCTTGCTCCGGAGGATCTGGATCAACTTTGGCCCACGAAGATGATCGACCTTTGCATATAAACTATTAGGCGTGAGCCACAATAGACCTTATGGTCGCGGTGGAGGGACCGGTATGGCCCACTCACAAACAAATCTAACCTAACCTAACCATCTACTAATTCAATTATCTCTGTTTCAGATATGGGTGCAATAAATATGAAGTATGGTACAGATTCACGCTGTGGTGGAGAGTGGTTTGATTAAGGTATTCTGGAAGACAGTTCCTTACCAATATTCTAAAAGTATCCACAAAACTCATCACATGCTTTTGCAGGCTCACTGCCCAACATACCACTTTTATTTTTAATGCATTTTAGACCTTTATACCAAATGCAGATATTGAGACGTTCTCCGGCTTCACAAATGTGTATCTTAGGTTATATAACCGGTTTGTCTGCTAGATAGTATCAACAGAAACAGCGTAAACGGTTACATAACAAAAGATAAACATTTGTGAAGCCAGAGAAAGTCTCGACGTCTATATTTAGTATGGAATGGTTTTACCAACTAAGGGCAACAACAAGTAATAAAATCATTCATTACTTTTGTGTAAAAAAGTTCACTGAGAAGGCAATAAAACTTTACAATTATCCATTTCTCTAAGTATTAATCTGATTTTGCAGTAAAAGAGAATCACATTTTAAACGAGTGGCCACTGGTGGTGGTGCCCTTCTACGGTGGTAAAAGGGTCTAACAGGGGGGGATAAAATCACTTCATTCCCTCGTATATTTAAGCTTGTTTGTGAATTAAACGTACTTACGTAGATATAGGAAGCACACATTTATTATCCCTTTGTTTAAAATATTGTTTTAGATATGTGTACATGAACGTTAACTTAATGATAATGGGCCCCATTTGTAATCCTTCCTCGGGAGTAACATAACTATCATAAAGCGGAATGCTGCCATGTACGTACATATTGTGATTCAAAACAGAGGGTTTCCTTTGGAATTAGAATATGGTTGTAATGACGCGAATGCAAACATCACAAAAGGAATGCGTGTTATATTTTTATTACAGCACAAAACAGACAAGGTAACACATATAAAAGCGTCAATATAGAATGTTTTTGATTATGTAATGTCCCACCATATTTATGTTGATAAAACAAAACATTTTGTTGTCCCTTGCCTTTGATAAAAAACCGTTCTGATAATCAGTTACTAAAATATCAGTTCTGAAAAACCCAGATAAAACAAATAAACAAGTACTGTTAAATATAAAAAAAACTCTGGACGCAGCAAGTGCGTTATGGTAGTGAATTTTCATAAAACTATTTTTTAATAGCAATAATGTGTGTGTTTTTAAGAAAGCAGGCATGAATTTTGGTTACCAGTATAATCTATATAGTAAAAACAATGTGCCATGTTTCATCAAAATAACTTTATTGTTTAAAAATGTAGAAAAATTTCCGAAAGTAGACTTAAAGTGTTCCCCAAAAAACTCGTTTCTTAGTCCACCTTATGGGTTAATAGCAAATTGAGCTATTCATATATTAAGCATTTGATCAAAATTAGCTACCATAACGCACTTACTGCGTCCAGAATTTCTTTTCTTACAAACATGCATTATATTTCGATGGAAAATGCAAAAATGCAATAACATAAGTCGTGTTTCATTAAAAAAAAAAAGAAAATTTGTATCACCAACGACTTATGGGCCACCCTGTCATTGTAGAAATATTTTTTTAAGATGTAGCTCAAGACACTCTATAATTAATATATACTTTTTTTTTCATATATTGTATAATAACAGATATATTGAACTTTATTGATTTTTTTACGAAAATTCTACAAAAATTATATACTATTAAACGATAAACTCTATAGCTAAGGCTACTGCCAAGTGTCAGAGAAAGGGTATATTTGAAATGAATTGTCTGGAAATATTTTATTAAAATGAAGGACAATGACGGTTGAAACTAAGACTTTAGGGTTTGTAAAACATTTTTCTTGAGACATTTTATTTCCATAGCCCGTATTAGATTCATGTTCTTTTCCCAAATGTTGCCAATTTTGACGTTTAAATCGCAACTTTGACGTTTTGTGGAAAACCCCAATTTATTTTTCTTTAAATGCCTATAACTTTTTTGTTTTTTGACCTACATAGCTAAATTTTGGTTACCTATAGGGATGTAAACTTGCATACCAAATTTGGTTGCCCTTACTTTGTTAATTCCGGAGATATAAATTTTTTTCGAAAGAAAACACAAAATTTTCCGGGAAAACCTGGACCGATTTTCCTGGATAACGAACTTATCCAAACCATTTGCAAAAGGAAGGTATTCACCAAATTTGATCCAAATCGACCCATTATTTTTTGAGTTATCGGTGTGATACATATATATATATATATATATATATATATATATATATATATATATATATATATATATATATATATATATATATATATATATATATAAACATATAAAAATTCAATCTGATCCCGGATATGTGTTCTGGGGGGCCTAATTAGCGCTCATTTGAAGAAATTTTTTCAAAATTCAAAAGTCGGGATCTCCTCATTAGTGAATTTTTTTTTAAGAAAATTCACTAAAAGTCTGGACGCAGCAAATGCGTTATGGTAGTGAATTTTCATAGAAATGATCTGGCAGGAGTGTCCACTTAGTATCGTCCGCTCTTGATTGAAGCAAGCACTAGTCTACCCCTCACTCAACCTGAAAGGATATCTACCTATTGTGGTCCTGTGTCCAACTCCATAGTCAAGGCTCTCAAATGTGACAATTTCCGCGACCGAACACCGACGCCAGGGAGCATTTTCATCTCACTATCCTGGAAATTTTGCCGAACCTCTGCCTTTCTGTAAGGAGAATAGGGATCTTTCCCAAGCAACAAATTAAGGCATTTTAACCAGCATTCGAGTCCAAATGACCTAACCAAGTTGTAATTTAGTAATAATTAACCACAATGTTGCCTTAATTGTCATAATGACTACAAATTTGGAAATGCGGCTCCGAACTAGCTTATTTTTGACTATTAAAATTACTCCAAAGTCAGTAACTTACAAGTAACTAAATTGTGAAAAAATTGGTTTAATTTTACTCATAAAATACACTTGAATATACTTTTGTGTTTCAATTCCAGAGTTGGTAATTTTTGGGTCGAAGTGTGCCCTAAATTGGACTGAAAATCGACTACTAAGCCCAGATACCTGAAATACCTACTTTAAGGTAATTTATTACCTAATATTAACCTGCAGTATGTCTCTGTGGTATAGTAAATTGGAGGTCTTCTTATGAAGTCCAGCTTACATATATATTACCAATTTCCTTGCAATACAGCACGGGAAATATTTTAGGCACTGAGCTAACCTAAAATGGCTTTCTGATCGGCTATAAAGTCATAATTACTGCAGAAATGGTCTTCCAAGTCAAATTGCCTACCTTTAAGTTGAAAATACCCATAAAATCTGACTTGAAATAAAAATTGTCCTCAAAGTTCAAAGTGTACAGCAGTGAAATACATTTGTGAATCTTAAAGGTATGTCAGTTGATAAACTTCATCAATAAAAGTTTATTCTTGTTGTTAATGTGCGTGCACCAGTAACAAATATAATGTTACAATGCCCCTTTGAAACCAATAAAAATTTACAGAGATACTACAAACTATTATAGAGTAGTAAAGAATGCTCACAGAAAAATAGTGATAGATGCTGATCATTCAAAGTGGCTTACATCAAATCATCACGTTTCCCCCTTCAATATAATACATCCATTTTCATGCCAAATGGAGTGAAGCAGTGGCAACACGGTCAGCTGTCATGTTTATTTACTTACTTTATTTTGTTTCTATTTTCTATTATGGAATCAAAGACCAAAAGCGCTGTATAATCATTCCTATATGTCTCTCTGTTGTGCACGGCTATAAGTAATATATATTTCTATACACGAAAATGTTTTATTTCTAATAAATTCAAACAAAATTCCTGTACCATATAGTTGAAATTCCCATAATAGGACAAAATGCCTTCAAAGTTTAGTTAGTTTGCCCTGTCATTAGGAATTGTGACTTATAGGTAAAAAAATAGGGCAAAATTAACTTTCAGGTCAATAATGTTAGAAGGGCAGCCATATTAAATTAATTTCGCGGTATCCATCTTGATTGTATTGGAAAATGGAAAATAATTTTTTGTTAAATAGAGTGTAATCAAATTTTAGTTCGATAAAAACATTAAATAATGATTGTATACCATGACGACAAGATAGTTTTGTGTTGTTTACATCACCAATCCTCCAAAATCAGAATTTCAAGAATTTTGAATAATTTTTTATTTTCACTAATTTTATCTTTTATACGGGCGCTCGAATTTTATCGAAGCATCATCATAATGTTAACAGAAAAAAAAACATAACCGCAGTGGGTTTTGTCTTTATACAGTGCGAATCACCTTTATCATTGTTGCAAATATTTGAAGTAAGTTCTTTGATCATTCAAGATGTCATTTTTTGACAAAGATGTACAATATCTCTACTACTCTACTGGTTGTTTATACATACATAACCACAGATCCTGCAGAACCGAATAATGTCACATGCGTAGTTCGTTGTTAAGAACGTCAGGGCACTCGGCGCCTAGATGTCAGATTTAAGTAAAGCGTAGCACACATTTACCAATATATTACGTCCATTGGCCCAATGTTGAATAAAAATGCCCTAAATATAACTAAAACGCCTTGGTCGAAACGCCTTGCTGGACCTATTATCGACTTCCATATTACTTTGACTTTATTCCCCACCTTGGTAATATACACTTAAATTTTACTTGAAAATGACCTGTGGTGATTTGGTCGCCGACCTATTGGTAGGGCGATTTTACGTCAATTTGACTTTAAATGTTGCTTGGGTTAGCATGTCCAACATCGCAAGGACACGGGATCGATGGCTTTATGCCCCTTCTGAGGGCTGAACGTGCAGACATTCAACCTGCTCAAATACAATGCCAGAACCTCGGTTGATGTTAATGTTACAGTTTGTACTGAAAAAGTGAAAGGAGATCCCTGAGATCGAACCCAGTACCATTTGTTTCACATGCAAACGTTTTTACAATTGAACCACCGAGGCTCGTGCGCAAATGTCGTTCGACATATTGAAATTTGGACAGGACATCATCTGTCGCGTCCGTAAGTAAGAGATACAGAAAAAACACAAAGTAATGAAAGTTGATTACCTAATATAAAGTACCAATGTGAAACTTAATTATACTGAACGAAAAAACAGCCGACGCTGCTTTTCTAATCTTGTTTATGTTTGTTTACTTTTTTTGAAAGAAATACTAAACTTGTTACCAAAATATATATATTCCGCAGTGTCCGTTAACGACAAATGTACTGATACCTATGTATTGCAGACTTGTAGGTGACCACATTCTGCAGGTGCATTGTTCAGACCAAGCAGTTCCCTGGGGTGCATCCTATTCAAAGTCTGACCGTGACGATTCAGGATAGCGTCGTATTGCAGGATGCAGCTACCAGAGTATCAGCATCCAAACACCACGGTCGAGACCTGACGTCAACCGGTCCTGCTATAAGAGCCTTGCTTACATTTACATGACTCGATACACCAGAGAAATCGTCAATTGTTGGTTTGTAAAATCTCATTGCCAGAGAATATATACAAAGTGGCTTTTAGATTACTGAAGTTACTTACTACTTTAGAAATTACATTGTTCATTGAGTTATTTCCTGAAGATGATATCAAAGAATATATTGTCATATTTGGATAAGAATATTTGAAAGTTCCTTAAATATTATTTTGGTAAATGTGAACATTGGCTATAATGTAAGTGAAACAATGCCCAAACTATCATATAAAACTATCTACTTGACATAACTACAGAGGTTATTTATCTTGACAGTAATTATTTGGGTCTTTGGCCCGTACGATTTCCAGATTTATCACCGCTAGATTTTTTTAGGGCATCCTATAAAAAGTAATATTTATTCTACTTAGCCCTATTCCTTACGATATTTACCCCAGCGTATGGTTTAAGTGGCTACTGGCTAAAATGACATAGTTTACATTAAGAGGGTGTCCACTGTAAATGGTTGCACCAGAGTAACCCTGAACATTTTTGAAAACCTTAAAACCCGTCGATTTCGCTTACGAGGGGCGCACTTTTTTTCACCCTAACAGAATTTATAGCTATCAACCCCTAGCGTGGGTGACTCTAACCCTAATTTGGGAAAGCTCTTTTAGTTCTGTATTTAAAGCTGTGTCTTCAAAATCCACCGATTAGTTGTCTAGATATATACTTTCAAAACTTAAACCAAGGGTGCAGATAAGAAAGGGGGGTAGAGGGTGTAATTACCACTTCCAGGAATAAAAATATAATTGGAAAAGTGGAAAAATAACTTGTTATAAGAATATTTTTTTAACGTTGCTCTATTACCGAGGGAAATTCAAAAGACCAGATATACTATTGTGAAGACGACAACTCTACAGAATTTAACAAAAAAAAACCTTATAAAATCAAACTCATCAAATTCGAAAAGCCAATCAAGAATTTGTCAAAATTAATAAAACAACCATTTCAAGATGTGGGAATACCCAGTATATAATTGTAGCACCTGAAGAAACCAAACTTAGAATAAGCTTCGAGGAGCAAGCATAAACCAAAATAATAACTGGCACAAAGTTGGTGACTTTAAAATCAAAATGTCAATTAATAATCAGCGATAAGAAATACAATTCAATACAAATTACGTCAAAAACGCAACAACTATTTAACCTTCCCGAATTGGATATAAGAACTCAAGAAGAACCTGTACTTCCAAATAAACTACCAGAACTTAAATAAGCAAATGTGCCGTTACACGATCTTAACAGCATTAAGCAACAACTACAATCAATAAAAGGTACAATTCCAGGAGAAATAAATCTGCCAATTTACCTCACCAGCATTTGGGCAATCTTGCTATATGTCATACTAATAGCAAGAATAACGGCAGCAACAATCCAGCTTATAAGAAGAAAATTGAAGAAAACCAAGACAGGGACTACCGAAAGCACTGAAACCAGATTTCCCATGAAAATCCGGAACGAACCTTAAGCTTCGTTCCTCTATAGGGTAGAGCAGATACCGGCACCGGGAACAATACCCTATTATAAGACAAAGTGATACAGTGTAAGACAATAGACAGTGAAACTGCAACGTTGCATTCTCATGGATATACGACGGAGCTGATCCAACAATCGACATCAACAAACAATGGAATAGCAGATGCAGAGATTAACACCTGCATCCAAGAATAATTGAAGCCTCATCCATAATATTATAAAAAGGCATAGCACGAAGACTCAGTGTTCACTTCGCCACACAGTTTAGTCTGAGTCATTTCGTTGCTACGCAATTTTATATCGCATTTATGTTGATATCAGTATTTTGCTATTTATATTTTATATGTATAACTTAGTGTATTTTTGTGATAGTTAATAAAAATTGTTTTAAAAATGAATCGTGTAAACCCGAAAGTTAACTCGCGACTACGGACAATTACCGACTCCAGGGACGGTTATTGGCCATGGGACGCTCAAATAAGAAGCCAAAACCTCGCTTGATGTTAATAGTACAATATGTACTAAAAAAGTGAAACGGAAAACCTGGGAATCGAACCCGGTACCTCTCGGTTCCGTGGTACAATCAATCAATCAATCAGACAAAAATTTATTACAGGGAGTATATACAATATTTACAGATAAATATTTTGATATACAGTGCTCCAGCTTAAAATATAGCTATATCACTGAAATTATACTTCGTTATGACTGAACCACCGAGGCTCTCAGTCATAAGGGTACGAAATAGGTAGATACATTTTCTAAATGTTGGAACAGGAAACAGGAAGTATTTATCTGGTATCAGTATAAACAATGAGCAACTAGTAGTTACTAATATACTGTTTTACTTGTGGCTTTACTATTACTATAGATACATAACAAACTGAAATGAATGAGAGATTTGGAGAAACAATTTTGTATAAATTTTATACGGTTTGAACAGGATCTCATTTTTGTTCAAAACGCCTGAATAGCTTTCACAAAAATTTGTAAAATACATTTATAAAATCTGATAAAAAACAACAGTTTTACGATATTATTTTAAATAAACCAATAGGAATACGTTTTGCGGCAATTTTACAATGTATGCGAATGCAAGTTTCGCGAGTGTATGGGCCTAGCTTTTGTCCAAGACTACACTGAAATCCGGTCGACCGAAAGCAACCTGCTTGTAAATTAAGCTCGATAGACTTTGACGGTTAACAACGGTATGTCTAATTTTAAGCGGGCGACTGTACCTGTTTGAAACATACAATGTGAGAAATGCAAAAATACGCTTTAAACTGTTATTTATATTAAAAAAAAATTGACCAACTAACCATCCATAATAAAAATGATGAATCTAGTAACTTATCTATCAGTACCATTCTCATTTTGTAAGCAGGATTTTATACTTGCTAAGAACATCAAGCCGCTTGCAGTCCCATGCTAAAATTTAGTGTTTTGGACGCAAATATTGTCCCGGTATTGGGAAAGAAATGGGTGAGCGCTGAGAATTTACATTGTTAATTTGTACTCAGTCTTCATCGATAACATTTTGTGTTAACTAGAGCTGTCGTGATGACATACTACCTGGTTCCGTACCGAGATGGCGTCCCTGTCGCACATTTCTATTCTATTCTATGTCTATTTTGTTGGGCCTAAGACGTAGGTCCATTGATCCATTAAACGCAGTCTAATCTAGTGACGATTGTCGGATTTTATATTGGCATCGCCATATGTTTGATAGTTTGATACGTATTTAGCGTAGGTGCGGCTGATTGTAATAGTTGGAGAGTTTTTATTAAATATTAATGTTGTTTTCTTTAAAAAATTCATTTATTATCTTAATTGTTTTAGTGTTTAGTTCAGTTAGAATTTGTTGGGTGTGAATTGGTGTTGTTATGTGATTTTCAATAAGTTTTTATATAGGTCATTATTTTGTTGTGGGCGGTTTTTACAGTTAAAGAGCATATGTGTTATGTCTCCTTATTCTCCGCAATCACAGTTTGGTGTTTCTTTAACTTCTATCCTATATAAATGTTTTGGGGTTGAGCAATGTCCTGTTCTCATGCGGATAATGTTTGTTATGTGTCTTCTGTTCGTGTATGGATATTTATTAAACCAAGGTTCCAAAGGCAGACCACAACGTTCTACATTCTGACATCTTGCACCGATTGCAACTATCATTGTTTAGATTTTTATCTACCATTTATTTAAATAGCAGATCAGTACATGTCACGTCATATGGCTTTCTCCAACATTGTAGATATTGCATTACAGAATCTGAAGTGATTTCGAGGATTATTATAATATTAATTTCGAATAACTTTATTTTTCTTTGACCAAAGGATTTTTAAATAACCATGTCTGTCTATGTTCTTTTAAGTTGTATATTTTCGTTTCAATCACTTAAAGAATTTGAGAGATATGGCAATATATTTTTTAATTTTTTGTTAAGAAAAATTGGGCTTTAAGAACTGATGAACGAACTCATCTAACAAAATAAGGGTATTTCCCAAATTTGGTAGAAATCAGTGAAGTATGTTTTGAGTTATCGGTTGGATACATATACATATACACACACACACACACACACACACACACACATATATATATATATATATATATATATATATATATATATATATATATATATATATATATATATATATATATATGTATATATTGATAAAGAAGGTTAATTTTAAGTTAGGGTTGTTTTAGTCCCACTATTGGGTATTTTAATTGAAATATATAAGTTAAAGTTTAAATTATAGGATATATATATATATATATATATATATATATATATATATATATATATATATATATATATATATTATTGTTTTTAGTTTTTGATTAGATCTTATCTGTAAAGTACTCTCTGAAATGTATCGTAAAAAATGTGTATATTAAATATATGTGTGACTTACACCCCGGTGTATCCAATGTCTTTTATTGCTGCATGTGACATAAACAAATTGATAGCATGGATATCATTACTCTTAAAACAGGGAGCTTCTTTAGGCTAGTGGGTTCAAGTCCTATCAGTTTATTATAATTCCAAATATATCTATCTAAAACTTTCTATAATATTGCTCTTTACTTTATGTTTGCAAATCTGTTATTCTTTTTAAAGTTTGAAGAGGTTACCCCTTTTTAATAATATTTGTATCCCCAGATATTTATATGTATAAATCAAAAATAAAGCAAGGAGTTCAACTTAATACAAAACTAGAATCTTTATTAAATTTAACTGAAACAAATGACAAATGCCTAATACTATTAAATCTTTATATTACCCCCTTTTAATGAATCTGATCAGAATTTATCTAATTAAATTTATGACTTTAAGAAAGAACTTTGTGTTCTTAGGTCAATGAAATTGTTTCTTCTATATAGAACTGCTCTTATGCTATCTACAAAGATCCAGATGGTAAAACTAACTTATACTATATACTCTCACGCGTAGTCGATGGTGTATCTTGGAAATGAGGTGCGTATTGATGTCTGCTGTTAACGCATGGCTGGACAAGCACCTTATAATTTTAAAATGGTTGCTTTCAAATATGTGGTGGCACTTACGTTCGCTTTTTGTCACAATTTTAATGCCTCAAATTATAATTTTCTGTGGCAGTACTTGGACTGCATGAAAAACGTAAATATTTGAATGGTTTAAACTCACTGTTTTGTTACCGGTGGTTTCCTCCTGACGTGGTTTCGGCTGCTGTAAACTGACCTATTAACCTGTTATTGATGTTGGTCGGACCTTTACTTCATTTCCCACGCTGTTTTACTTTTTATTACTTGTTTTTTAACTTTCTCCTAAAATTTCAGCTGCTTACAAAAAAATTGATAAAAATTTCCTTTCTTTAATATTTGTCTTCTTGTCATCAGCATAACTAAGTAAAACCGCGTTCTGCCCTCTTCCAAAAATTTTCATCATAACAACTTTTTGCTTGTTTGTATCCTCATTTCCTGGCTTACCTTGTTACATCTTTTAATGCCTTACTCTATATCTGACAGCATTTCTTAACCTATATTACAATTTTATTGTCAGTTTTGACATTTGTGGTAACTGAACAGCTGACTTATATTTAGGTTACATGAAATTTTGACAAACTTAATCCTAATAAATATTAACACCATAAATTTCCTAATTCTACTAAACATGAACATCTTAACCTACCTAAAAACTACTTACACATTTATTATTGTCCAATATTTACATTAAATTAAAAAAAAAGGTTTTAGAGTCTTTGTAATCTATTCGCACTATGTCATATCATTTTTATGCAGTCCTTTCTGTCTTTGATATAACTTTCATTTCGTCTCGACCTTTCACTCTTATCGACTAGTTAACAATTCTTATTCTTGTCTTACCTCCTTTTTATACATACATCTGCCAATATTTTGGGAATCAATTCTGAGCTTTCAAATTCTATATTAGGTCTTACGATATGCCTGTAAAATTTAGTTTTTCCCTTGCCACGTTGCTTATATGCTGCATTAGCATTGCATACACCAAAAGTAAGCAAAATATGTTTGTTTCAGGCTATGTATGGGTGGTTTTAAGAGTGTGTTGTTGTGTGGATGTTTACCTTCCCATTATAGAAACCATATCAATATATATATATATATATATATATATATATATATATATATATATATATATATATATATATATATATATATATATATATACATTTTTAACTAACCATGGAAATGGGTTCCAGGGGCCTTAATTCCCGCTTATTTGAAGAAATTTTCCAAAATCTCACCATCGATACCTCTCTATTAGTGAATTTTCTTAATGAAAATTTACAAAAAATGGCGGCCAGTTTGTATATTTGTAACAATGCTGTAAGTATACACATATCAGCTTCCAGGTGTTCGTAATTACTTTAGGAGAACATGTAACAGTTTTGCCGGCTCAAATTAGTTCTCTTACGTGCATCTTAAATATGTAACAATTAATAATATCTTCCAAACTAAGTTAGAACACACTCAGTTTTTCTTCACCTAATTAATATTTCCATCAACAGCTTGGAACAGAACTCGCAAGCTTTCTCATTTCATACGAAACAACTCGGCGCCAGCAGTATTTAACTGTGTGGGGTACAGACTAATTTAGAGCGTGACTTGCTAAATAATTTCAGGCATTTGAATTTTGTTGGAATTTTTAATATATTTCAGCTAAAACCATCATTTGTTATTCTAAGGCAGCTGCTCTTAATTTAATAATTAAAAGACAAACAGATCTAATTTGGATTAGTACAAGATTATCGGCTTCCTAAAGATGATGTTGAATTTTTGGATTTAATCATTATGCAATATTTGTCTTTATAAGACAATTTTCAACTACATTCTCCTAGTTTTTTAAGGATACTTTTCAGCCTGCCAGACAGTTCCAAATATAAAAAGTCTGTACTCAGCAAGTGCGTTGTGGTAGTGAATTTTCATAGAAATGATCTGGCGCCAAACATTTTTTAAAATTAAGTGCCTATAACATTTCTTCTTGTAACATAGAGATCTAAAATTTGGTATCTACATAGTTGACTTTTTATAACGTAAACCTAAGTACAAAATTTGATCATCATGCCTTTGTTATTTTCTGAGATAATAATTTGTTTCGAAAGAAAATCCAAAATTTTTCCGAAAACCTGGCCCGATTCTTCAGGATAACGAACGTATCTAAGTCACTTACAAGCGGAAGGTACCTGCCAAATTTTATTAAAATCGGCCCATATTTTGATAATTATCGTGTAATACATATATATATATATATATATATATATATATATATATATATATATATATATATATATATATATATATATATATATATATATATATATATATATATGTGTGTGTGTGTGTGTGATGGTGTGTGTGTGTGTGTTACACGATAATTATTAAAATATGGGCCGATTTTAATAACATTTGGCCAACGAACCTCTTTAAGCTATTTACACACCTGACAAGACGTAATTATTCAAACAGCTTTAGAACCAAAATTGAAAATATATATATATAACAATTTCTTTTACTTAAATTGCCTTCAGTAATGTTAGAGTAAATTATATTTTTCATAAAAAATCCACAATTTTTTTTTTACAATAACTTACTAAACATTTATTATTCGTTACCAACATATCATTAAAATCTTACAAAAATGATCTCTACGGAAACACCAAAAACATTTCAGCAAAAACTTTCCAAATTTAGCCACTATTTGAGAGCGCCTGTATACGGCAGCTCGATTTTTTCGACGAGTAATATAAAGAATAAGCTCTCTGAATGCGTCATTTCCATGGGCCTCTGCCATCTATTGATAAAAAACTCCATATTACAATTTGTAATATGCGTTTGAAATATGTGCCAAAAACGTGAAAAGTTGCAAAACAATTGAAACAACTCAAAAACGATAAACGATATCATTTTTTTCCTTACAAACATGCATTATAATTTGATGGAAAACACAAAAATGCAACAACATAAGGGGTGTTTTGTTAAAAAGATAAAGCGTGTATCACCAACGAGGTATGGGCCACCATGCAACTGTCAAAATAGGTTGATAAGATACAGCTCGAGACACCCTATAATTAACGTATATACTTTTTCCTCATATCTTGTATAATAACGGATATATTAAGCTTTACCCTAGAAATGCGTCACCCTGTATATGTGTAAAGAGGCAAAACTGAAACTGACCCCGTATATGGGTATTAGGGGTTCTAGTTCGCGCTCATTTGAAGAAATCTTTTTAAAATTCATAAGTCGCGGTCTTCTTAGTAACGAATTTTTTCTACAAAAATCTGCTAAAATATAGACTATTAAACCATAAACTCTATAGCGAAAACTACTGCCGAAGCATCAGAGAGAGAGTCTATTGAAAAGGATTTTCCGAAAATATTTTAGTAAAATGAAGGACAGTAATGGTTGAAGCTGAAAGTTAAGGCTTTGTGAAACATACCAATTAAGATATTTTTTCGACACAATCCGTATTTGCTTTAAATTCGTTGTCTGAGAACTGCAAATTTTGACGTTTCAAATCGCGACTTTGACGATTCGAGAAGAAAAATTATAAAATTTTCAAAATATTTTTTTTGCTACTTCTTGAGATTTTTGCGCAAAGAAAACTTAACCGTTGTATGTAATAGTCAATTGATTTTGTTAGTCACACAAAATATTTAGTACTTGTGCTTTCCTCTGATCACCAGTGGCACCCAAATGTTTTTTTCTTTAAATGCCTATAGCTTTTTTTCTTTTAACTTAGAGATCTGAATTTTGGCCTGTGGGGTAAGTTTAATAGTATAAACGTGCGCATGAAATTGGGTTGTCATAGCTCTGTTATTTTCGGATATACAAAAATTTTCTGAAATAAAACTTAAAATTTTCCTAGAAAAACTCGTCAGATTTCTCTGGCTAAAGAACGAGTCCAAGCCACTTGCAAAGGGAAGGCACATACCAAATTTCATCAAAATCGGCCTATTATTTTTTGAGTTATCGGTGTGATATATATATATATATATATATATATATATATATATATATATATATATATATATATATATATATATATATATATATACAGGCTGGCGCATTGAAAACAAAACAGACCGATTTGCGTTCAGAGACATTTTTTTAAGTAACGTTGAAACATGTCAATTTGAATATTGAGGGGGACATGTTTTGACATAAAACTCAACTTTATCACATCAACCCCTTAAGTGTGGTGATAACAACCCTTATATTTTAAATAGGGAAGATAGGTCGACTGTTACATAACTTGAAAGCTCTTTATTTTCTGAATTCAGCACACTAATTTTTTTGGAAGTTTTATCAACTGGTTTAAAAATTATTCACAGTTGGAACTGCAAGAACGTATTTCATTCATTGTGATAATAAATGCACTAATTAGTCAATTTTTCGTTAAAAGATACTAAAAAACAAAACCAAACGTTCAAAAATGTTTATTCAGTTAAGTAAGTGTTCAAATTGTTGACCACCAGCTTCCATACAAAAGTACAAATTTTGTTCAAAACGAGCTCTGACATTCTGGAGCATTTGTGGAGTTATTAGACGGCATTCTTCAACAATGCGTCGTCGTAATTCTTCCAAAGACTCCGGTTCTGTTGTGTAAATTCTACTCTTTAAATGTCCCCATATAAAGAAGTCTAAGGAAGTTAAATACGGTGATCTAGGGGGCCACTCAATAGCACCTCTACGCCCAATCCATTGTCCTGGAAACTCTCTAGCACGTTGTGAAAAATACGGAGGAGCTCCATCTTCTTGAAACACTAATTGATTTTCATGATAGCGATTATCATTTTCAACAATATCAATTAGCAGAGGGTAAACGATATCTTCTAGTAACTGCAAATACGTTTCGCCACTCAAATTGTCATCAAGAAAAATTGGTCCGATTAAACGGTCTCCAAAAATGCCAGTCCAGATATTCAATTTCTGTGGAGTTTGAGTGTGGACTTCGTGAAAATTTCTTGGATTATTATCTGCCCAATAACGACAATTATGACGATTGACTGTAGGGTTTAATAAAAACGTACACTCGTCTGAAAAACATATATTGAACAGAAAGTTCCCGTTATCAGCTATTCGTGCAGTCATAACTTCACAAAACTCCAGCCGCCGATCAAAATCATCTTCAATCAATTGTTTTACAAGATGAATTTTATATGGGTGAAATTTATAATGTTTCAATATTCGCTGAATACTTCTTCTTTTAATGTTTGAAACAGTGGCCAATTTTCTCGTGATCAAAGTTGGGTCTGCAGCAATTTATCCTAAAACTTCAATCTCAGTAGTCTCATTTCTAGCCGGAAATTCACGTTCAGGATCCCGTTTTTTGTTGACTACTGAACCACTTTGTCGAAACTTTGCAACTAACTCCAAAATGTATTTACTGTTAACATGTGTGTTCGGATGTCGTTCATTAACCCTAAAGGGGTTGATGTGACAAAGTGGAGTTTTATGTCAAAACATGTCCCCCTCAATATTAAAATTGACGCGTTTCAGCGTTTCTTAAAAAAAATTCTCTGGACGCAAATTGGTCTGTTTCGTTTTCAATGCGCCACCCTATATACCTATATATATATATATATATATATATATATATATATATATATATATATATATATATATATATATATATATATATATATATATATATATATATATATATATATATATATGAACACAGATCTCCTGATTAGTGAATTTTTCGAATTTACGAATTACAAAAAACAATTACATTTTTAAAACTTTCCATCTTCGAAACTAAACGTTTTTGGCCACAGTTTGATAAGAACTTTCTATCTTAAAATTACTTGAAAAATAACATTGTAAAATACTGTAAATTAGTTATTAAATAAAAGCAGTCTGCTTGAAGTAAAATTACTGTATATGTTATTAGTTAGAAAATGCATCAGATCTTTAAAGGAAACCAACTAGAACAAGTTATGCAGGAAACCCTGGAAGTTAGTGGCTGTTTTCCCCGAGTTCTATAAACCTGATTCCGTTAACGAGTAAAGCGCAGTAAAGGGGCACAAACACTTAACATTAGGTGCAAATGGCTCGCAGTCACATTTGGCCGGAACACCAATAAATAAAAATAAAACAGAATGTTTTAAAGGTAATGTAAAATGCAATTTATTCCAGCGGTGCACATCGAGGAGAAATTTTCATTTGGTAAGATTGCGTTCCTGGGATATTGCACCTGCGGGAATCTAGAACTGGAACTGAGGCATTACTGCATTACAACGTTACGGCTATGGGTTCATTCGCTTTTATTTCTAAACTGATTCCTTAAAATTCCAAAAATTCACATTCTCTTATCGATTTTTCCATGCACGGTAGCTTGTGGCATGCTGCGGTGCTTTGTGAATACACAATTTACAGAATTAAAGATACGTGTGAGTTTGATGTAAAAAAGAGTTCCTAATTTGATGAAGGTAAATTTTTGTATTTCACCCTTAGCTTTAGTTTTGAAAGAGAAGCAATTTCTACATAATTTTTGAAAGTGACCATTACTTAAATTAATCCAGCTAAATAATTAAACTAGATACATACTTTTTTTTTTAATTTCAACAACACACGACGAGGGCTTACAGCCTAAATACTATCGTACCGTGGGTGTCGACAAAGAGGAAAGAGGCAACTTGTTAATTCTGGACTTGAAGGTTTGGAGGTTCGGGGGAGAAGGGAAAACATGTGCCGGCAAGGACTTCCACAACTTGGAAGTCCTCGGGACAAAAGAGCGGGCATAACAAGATGTTCTATGTCTGGTGACCTGGACAGTAAAAGGGTGCATTCGCTCTGTTCCCCTGGTAGATCTGTTGGGAGCAGCAGGTGGAGGAACTATGGAAGAAAACTCCTCTGAGCAGTGCTCATGCAGATATCTATAAAAGAGAGAGAGGTCACCAACGGCACGTCGGTGGGCATGGGATGGCAGCCTTTGGGTAAGGATAGGGTCACCGATAAGACGTATAGCCCCCTTTTGAATAGAGTCCAGGATAGAGAGTGTAGAAGCGGCAGCAGCACCCCAGATGTGGGAGCAGTATTCGAGGTTTGGTCTTATTTGTGAAGTATATAAGGTATAGAGATTAGCTGGTGAAAAATATTTACGAGCCCGGAAGAGGAAACCTAATTTCTTAGCAGCCGCTTCTGCAATTGATGTGACATGTTGGTGCCAATTGAGATTTCGATCGACAGAGATGCCAACAAGTGAAAAGGACTCATTACTTTGAATAACTTGGTTGTTTATTGTGATGGGTCTAGGGCTGGTGTATCTCTTATGAGAAAGAAAGCAAGACTGTGATTTGGTGGGGTTGAATTTTACAAGATTTCTACTTCCCCAGTCTAATAATTTTGGAGATCCGCGGAGATAGAACCCTCCATGAGTCTGCGATCCTCATCTAGTTGGGCTAAAGAGACAGGCTTAGTGTATTGTATATTGGAGTGAAGGGTGCTGTCGTCCGCGTAACTGTGAACTGGGTTGGATGTGCTAGAGAGGAGGTCATTGATGTGGAGAAGAAACAAAGTAGGGGCTAAAGCTGAACCTTGAGGAACTCCTGCATTAATTGGATACAGTTTAGAGGAATGGCCATCCACGACAACAGAAATGCTCCGGTTGGAGAGGGAATTTGCTGTCCACGTACAGAGTTTTGGTGGTAGGCCATAGGCCGGTAGTTTATTAAGTAGCGCTGCGTGCCAGACCTGGTCGAATGCTTTGGATATGTCTAGAGCGACAATCTGGGATTCACTGTGTAGTTCCATAGACTTGTTCCAAGAATGGGTGACAAAGGAAAGGAGGTCGGCAGTTGATCTGCGCTGACGGAATCCATACTGCCTGTCGTGGATTAGACTGTGTTTTTCAAGAAATTTTAGTAATTCGGTGTTTATATACTTTTCCATCACTTTAGAGATGACTGAAAGGAGATAAATAGGCCTGTAGTTGCTAGGAAGCGCTTTCGATCCTTTCTTGGGGACGGGTTGTAGTCGAGCAGTTTTCCAGTTACTAGGGAATATTCCTCTATTGTAAGATATCTGAAACAGAGGAGTCAGGACAGGAGCAAGTTCTGGTGCGCATTTTCTGAGAACAATTGCTGGGATCTCGTCAAGGCCAGAGGCTCTCCTGGTATTAAGAGAAGAGAGCATCTTTCGTACCTTTCTAGTTTTGAAAATGATATCCATCATTTTATGCGCGACATTGGGGACTGTTGGTGGTTGAACATTCGGAGGTAGGTTGAGAGTAGAATTGCCGGCGAACAACGAGGCAAAAAGTTCAGCCTTGCCCAGGGCGGTAGAAACAATTTCATCCCTTGAGACAAGAGGTGGGAACGTGCTCTTGCAGAAATTGTTCCCAATAGATTTAGCAAGAGTCCAGAAGGGTTTACTGCCGCTGGAGCTTAAGAGGACTTTGTTTTTGATGTGGTTATTAGTTTTTTGCCTCAGAAAGAATGCGGACATAGCGGTTTCTTGTGTCGTTAAATGCTTGACGGTTTTCTTAACTGGGATTGTGTAGAAGCTTTTTGTGCGCTTTGACCTTCTCAAGTCTGGCCTTGTCACAGTATTTAGAGAACCAGGGCTTCTGAGTGGCTGCAGAGGTTTTCTGTGTACGTGGAATAAATAACTCCATGCCAGCTTGGATAATTTCGGTGACGTTTTGTGAGATATCAGAGGGGTCAGGATGAGATAAGCAGACAGACGCCCATGGAAAGGAGGAAAAGTAATCTCGCATTTCGTCCCAGTTCGCGGAGTTGTAGTGCCAAACGATACGTGGGTGTGATGACTGTGTGACCTCGGGTTGCATTGCGCAGGAAGCAGTGACCATGCCGTGGTCTAAGCGACCCAGGGGGGCGGTGACTGATATCTTATAGCAGTCAGGATTTGTAGTAAGAAAGAGATCCAAGGGATTTGAGCTGTGTGTTGGGATGCGAGGAAAGTAAGTAGGTTGCTGAACCATATTGGCTAAAGAATTGCTGACTGCAAAGGCCTCCACTGCTCTTCCTTGTGGATCGGTTTTTGAAGATCCTAGCCATTCCTTATTATGGACATTGAAGTCACCAAGAATAGTGACCTCGGAGGAACGATATTCAGAAATCAGATGGTCGGTTTTTTCAGAAAGGTAGTCAAAGAGCTGGACAAATTTGTTGTCAGAAGGTGACCGGTAAATGCAACAGATGAATTTAGTTGCAGCCCTGAGAGAGAGTTTTACCCATAATATGTCTTTTCTTCCAGCTTCTAAATTGGGGAGTCTGGTGCAGGGTAGATTGCTACTGACGTACGCGCACACGCCTCCATGCAATCTAAAGGAAGTAAGGCGCTCATACCCCGGAAAATTAAGGTGATTAGTGGCTGTTTTGGCACTGATTTGGGTTTCGGTCAGGAAGAGGAGTTGGGGCCTATTAGCCTTGAGGAAATGGTGGAAGGAGTTCAGGTTAGAATTTAGGCCACATATATTCGAGAAGGATATTGTAAATCTCGATGCTGGCGCCCCCTGTACACCCCTCTCCCGGAGATCCGAATGGAGGAGTATTTTGCCTCCGGAATCTTTTGTACAAGGAGGAGCCATCATCATTTTTGTTTATAAGGGAAACCGACTCATACACCAGAACCGGAAACGTCCGTTGGGACTTCAGCGGCCCCTTGATGTATGGGGTGGTACCTCTTCTGGCGTGAAAAAAATCCTTTACTATCACGTAAAGGAAAATTCCACTACCACCTACCATATTGCAAGTATACCAGCCAACTATTAAAGAGCTGACCTGCTTTGGAACTTAATAATAAGATAATAATAATTACCCCACAGTAGTCAACCTTTGCACCCTAGGCTTGTAAAAAGTAAAAAGGCGACTGCCCGAATATTAAACTCGAACCCGCGACCTCATAGTCCGGAGTTTACGGGTTACTCAACTGGTCAGCTCGGCTGCTTGGTCTACTTTGCAAGCGTAGCTAATTAGTGAATTTTTCGTGAACGAAAAATTCACTAATGAGGAGATCTGTGTTTATATATATATATATATATATATATATATATATATATATATATATATATATATATATATATATATATATATATATATATATATATATATATATATATATATGTGTGTGTGTGTGCATCAGATAACTCAAAAAATAATGGGCCGATTTTGACGAAATTTGGTAGATACCTTCATTTTGTAAGTGGCTTGGATAATTCGTTAGTCAGGAAAATTGGACTAGCTCTTCCGGGAAAATGGTGGGTTTCCTTTCGGAAATTTTCTGTATCTCCTAAAATAACAAAACTATGACAACCAAATGTGGCACACATTTCTACTATCAAACTTACCCTACTTGCCGAAATTCAGGTCTTTATGTTGAAGTAAAAAAAGTTACAGGCATTTAAAGAAAAAAATTTGGGTGCCACTCGTGATCAAAGGAAAGCACAAGAACAAAATGTTTTTTGTGGTTAGCAAAACCAATTAAATATTGAATATATTATACAAGGGTTAAGTTCTCCTAACGCAAAAAAGTCAAGAAGTAGCAGAAAAAATATTTTGAAAATTTTATAATTTTTCTCCTTAAAATGTGAAAGTCGCGATTTGAAACGTGAAAATTTGCAATTTTCAGACAAATAATCTGAAACACATACGGATTGTGCAGAAGAAATGTCATAATAGGTGTGTTTCACAAAACCTTAAGTTTCAGCTTCAACCATCATTGTCCCTCATTTTACTAAAATGTTTTCGGAAAATGCATTTCAAATAGACCCTCTGTCTGATGCTTTGGCAGTAGTTTCAGCTATAGAGTTTATGGTTTAATAGTTTATATTTTAGCAAATTTTCGTGGAAAAAATTCGTTATTGAAAAGATTGATATTTCGGCAGTAGTTTCAGCTATAGAGTTTATGGTTTAATAGTTTATATTTTAGCAAATTTTCGTGGAAAAAATTGGCTATTGAAAGGACCGCGACTTATTAATTTTAAAAAGATTTCTTCACATGAGCGCCAACTAGAACCCCTAAAACACATATACGGGGTCAGTTTCAGTTTTTGTCTGTTTATGCATACACAGGGTGACGCATTTCTACGGCAAAGGTCAATATATCCGTTATTATACAAGATATAAGAGAAAAGTATATACGTTAATTATATGGTTTCTCGAGTTGCATGTCATAAACCTATTTTAACATTGATTACTAAAATATTATCGGAAAATCCATTTCAAATAGAACCCTTTCTGATGCTTGGGCAGTAGTTTCATCTATAAAGTTTAGGGTTTAATAGTCTATATTTTAGCAAATTTTCGTATACTTATGAATTTTGAGAAGATATCTTCAAATGAGCGCTAACTAGAACCTCTAAAACCCATATACGGGGCAAATTTCAGTTTTTGTCTGTTTACGCATATACCGGGTGGCGTATTTCTACGGTAAAACTCAATATTTTTGTTTATATACGAGCAAAAATTGTAGACGTTAATTACAGGGTGTTTTGGGCTGCGTCTTATAAACTTCTTTTAATACTCACAAGGTGGCCCATAAGTCATTGGTGATACACGGTTTCTTTTTTTAATAGAACACTCCTCATGTTACTGCATGTTTGCATTTTCCATTGAATTATAATGCATGTTTGTAAGGGAAAAGAAATGATAGCGTTCATCGTTTCTGAGTTATTTCAATTGCTTTGCTACTTTTCACGTTTTTGCCACATTGCACAAACACATATCACAAATTGTAAAAAGGCGTTTGTACCAATAAAAAGCTGAGCCACATGGAAATGACGCATTCAGAGAGTTTTTGGTTTGTATGACTCGCCGAAAAAATCGAACTGCCATATATAGGAACTCTCAAATACTGGCCTAATTTGAAAAGTTTTCGCACAAATGTTTTTAGTGTTTCCGTAGAAATCATTTTTTGTAACATTTTTTTTTGAAATGTGGTAATTAATAATACGTGTTTAGTAAGTTATTGTAAATAAAAGTTGTCGAATTTTTGTGAAAAATATAATATAGTGTAACATTCCTGCAGGCAATTTCGGCCAAAGAATGGTGAATTTTTGTAAAAGAAATTTTTGCAAAATTTCATAATTTTTTTTCGGTCTGGGTCATACAGCTGTTTGTCAATAATTATTTATTGGCATGTGTGTCAATAGCTTGAAGAGGTTCGTTGGCCAGGAAAATCGGACCAGTTTTTTCTGGAACTTTTAAAGTTTATTTTCGGAAAATATTTGTACTTCTTGAAACAACAAAGCTATTTTAAAGAAATGTGGTAGATTGCTACTACTACATAGGTTATACTGCCAACCAAATGCCCTTTTAAAAACGATTCATATTTGACATTAAAAACATTTTTACGAAAATTCGCTACAATCACGCACTTGCTGCGTCCAGACGTTTTTTCAGCGTCATGGCCTTATGCATGTCAGATTCAAGTAAAATATAAAAATTTCTGTGTTGAGTTACTAGGGATTTTAAAAATATTTGCATAAAAAAAATCAATAATCTTTACAATAAGCCACAATGGGGCTATTTCACACGAATCGGACAGGGAAATTCACTAAAATGCAAACCTCTGATCACTATGAATTACTTCCGTCAACTTGGGAAAAGAACGTTAAAATAATTTTCATATAAAGCAAAGAAAATCAACCCAGTTTCTTTGAGGATCGTTACTAAAGTATGTAATAAAGTATGAACATCTACTCTAGGTAATATCTAAAGTACATCGCATCTAAGCCTTCCCCTAATATCAAGTAAGCCGTTCTTGCGAACAATCGGGTCCAATCTCGCAGCAATCCATGTAATAACTGTCAAACTAAGTAGTACACGGGTTTCCCGCAGAGCTCGACAATGCCTAAAATCCCCGCCAAGTTGCCAGCACTGTAGAGTTTTTTTTTCAGAGAGATTATCTAAGCTTAGCCTTTGCTACATCGTTACTCAATATCGAGATTTCATCTAGTAGTAACATGACGTCATTTGTGCGACAATAAGAGCTGGGTCAGTTGACAGTGGACCCCATTTAACCCCCTGCTGGATAATGTCTCTTTCAGATGTGTAGACTGAATAAATTTTAGGCGTCTGCTTTTTTACAATTGAATATCGGCTCAACAGCTTATTAGTGTCAGTGTGCTGCTACTGAATCGGGGTCGAATCAAAATAATAACGCATCAGAATCGTTGAGTGAGACCTTTTCTACAGTGTGTACAAAAAGTAACGTCACCCCTTAAAATTTATCTTCCTGGCGAGTCTAGAAAAAAATTTCGGGACGCAGCAGGTGCATTAGAGTAGAGAATTTTCGTAAGAATTCTACACTATTATTATACGGCATATTAGTAAAGTTAGCTCGATTTTAGAGGTCCTAGTACGCGTACATTTGAAGAATTCTTTCGAAAGTGTTACCATCGATATCACGCTATTATCAAAAAATCTTTCGTAATTACTTTTGAGAAAAATGTGCAAAACTCAGTTTTCTATGAAGCTAAAGAACTGAATTTTGATATATCTGTAGATGGTGTAAATCTCTTTAAAATAAACTTTTATTACAAATTTCATGAAAGTTACACAGAAGATTTCCAGAAGGAAACTTAATTCATATTTAGAAACTACAAACGTAGCAGTTATTTTTCCTTATCAATCGCCAGTATGATTTCGTTTTAGTCAACCTAATCAAACCGATTTTTTCAATATCAACAATAACAAAATTATAATTTCAGACTCAAAGGTGACAAACCTATTTAGGCGTTTCAAACAAAAATTAGATCTTGTTCAAAACGTATGAAATCTGTGCACTATTGTTCCTCCAAATGCCAAAATAAAATTAAAAAAAAAAGATTCATCTAGCTGGAATCTATCGCTCCACCTTCTGCTTATGAAGCAAGCGCGACGCCTCTCAGCCATCTAGGCATACGTCAACTGACGCTTGGTTACATGATACATTAGATCGGCTTCATGCCCGGTATATTATATTCAATGTATATGTAACAATTAATTACAGAATTAGTAAAATTACCATTTAAACACATTCCACGACTGTTTCGGTCTTATATGACGTCTTATGTTCAAGTTTAAAGATGAACAAACTATTTTAGAATCATTTTTATAGATACTTGGCTTGATTTTCTTTACTATTCTACTATATTATGCGATAGCATAATATATCTATGCTGCGCTTTGAGGCCGTTTATATAGCTTCAAATATAGTGTCTTTTAATAATTGATTGAATCCCACAGTAAAATAACAATCACTTGGCAAATTTTTAATTTCATGTCGTCTGTCACTTTCCATCATTTCGGCCGAGATTTCACGATTGTTGGTTTGGGTAGTATGTTTTATGCCTGGTATAGATTGAGTTTGGTTACCGTTGATGTATGGTTTATATCTGTTGTATAAATCAATCTACGCATGGCAGTTAACTACTCTGTCTGTCAGGCATTTGACTTTAACTACTAAGTCGTCTCAACGCATGTTTTTGGGACTTTATTTCTAATTTGGAAAAAAAACTTTAATTACTGTGTACCCAATTACTTGAAATTCACAACATAGGTTTATTTGTAATATTTCTATCCACATGTAAAGTCACATTTTAGTTACTCCGATACTTACAAAAATATAGCGTTTTCAAAAAGTTTTCTCCGATTTTCCACCGGAAAAACTTGAGCATAAAGGCTGATTAATAAACTCAACCTCGGTTTTCGCCCAAGCAATATTTTTGCCAAGCTTGATTGAAATCAGTTTAGTATTTTTTGAGTTATCTCTCGGACACACACACACACACACACACATACACACACATATACATATATATATATATATATATATATATATATATATATATATATATATATATATATATATATATATATATATATATATGTATATGTATATATAGAAACATATCAAAATATAAACGGACCTTGGTTTTTGGTTCTAGGGCCCCAAATTCGCCCTCATCCGAAGAAATTTTAACAAAAGATTTTCATCGTGATCTCTATTAGCAAATTCTTCTTAATGAAAATTCGCTAAAAAGTTTTAAATAAAAGATTCTGAAAATAACTAAAACACTCTTGTGTTAGGGTGTGTAATTTTTCCGGAATAATAATCCACATATTTTTTAATATAGAATATTGTGTATATTTTTTAATTCTAGGATACGCTATTTAATGGAAAATATAATAGACAAAACCGCATGTCGATGCTTTATTGGTTAAATACTTACAGCTGATTGGATATGAAAAATTAGAAATAGTAACGATTTAAAAATATCAAGTAGCCACACGTCAAAAAGTCTGATAATTTTCAATATTGATTTTATTTTGTTAGATATTCAAAATGTCTTCCTAGTTCTATTTGGCAGTAGCCAATTATGTTATACAATGTGGATGTGACATTACGCCATTTATCTGTAGACGGTAGTTTTTAGATGACCCCATAAAAAGTAGTCAGTGACATATCGGCAGATCGTGATGGCCACTCAATTGTTCCTCTTTTTTGTATCTACATGTCTTGGAAAACTTCATTTAAAAAATTTCGAACCGGTACACTAAAGTGCGGTGATGCACCATCCTACTGGAACCAAATGTGATTAAAGTTATTAGCAACAGCATGAACCAACACTAGTAGTATCAAAAATACCTGCTCAAATATAAACTTTTGAAGGTCTTTCTGTTCTGTGTTGTGGCACCTATTTAGGATTGGTATCACTCCAATATCTGAAATTGTGGCGATTTCCTATATAATTTGGCATGAAAGTGGCTTCGTCGGAGGACACTATCTTATTTGTAAAATGCGGATCCGTATCTACTTTTTTTTAGTAAAACTGCAATTCTTTATTTCACAGTAAAATTTACAGTGAAATAAACATTTGATGACACCCACGTTTATTCTACGAGAACACTTCGGAGTGGTGCTGACATACGAGGCTTAGACATCTGCATAGCTGAGCTTACTACGAGGGCGGGTCAATAAGTCTGTGACTTTTTGAATGAAATACAGGTTTCTTGACAAAAAATCATTTTATTTCTCAACATAATCTCCTTTGAGCTCTATACACTTCGTCCCACGTTTCTCCATTTTTTTTTATCCCTTCCAAAAAATAAGATTTGTCGAGGTTCTCAAAATAGGTATTTGTTTGTGAGGTTTTATCATTGGAGTGAAATCTCTTTCCGCCGATCCATTTTTTAAAGTTTGGAAACAAAAAATAGTCACTCTGGGCTAAATCCGAAGAATGGGGCGGATGAGGGAGCAATTTGTAGCCCAATTTATGTAATTTCAACATTAAGACTACAGATGTGTGCACCCTTAGGTTGTCTTGGTGGAAAAGAACTCTTTTCTTAGCCAAATGCGGTTATTTTTTCTTCAAATCGTCATTATATCGGTCCAACAAGTTGCTATAATATTCGCCGTTGATTCTTCGTTTCCTTTTAAAGGTGAACCAATGTGGATTATACCGCGTGCATCCCAAAAAAACGGTCGCCATGACTTTATTGGCTGACAAACCCACCTTGGCCTTCTTCGGCGCCGATTCGCACGGAGAAACCCACTGTTTTGACTGCTGCTTGGTCTCTGGTGTGTTGTGGTGAATCCATGTTTCGTCCACGGTTACGAAACGGCGCAAAAACTCGTGGCTATTGCGATTGAACGACACCAAATATTCCTTCGAAGTTGTCACACGATTGCGTTTGTGGTCGATTGTGGAGCAAACACGCACCCATCTTGCGGATAGCTGTGTCATACCCAAGTGATCATGCAAAATCGAAACCACTGAGCCATGTGATATGCCTATGGCTTCCACAATCTCCCGCACTTTTAACCTCCGATCGGCCAAGGCCATATCGTGAATTTTTTCAATTGCTTCGGGTGTAGCGACCTCAACTGGGCATCCAGAACGTTAGCGTCAATTGTGCTTGTACGGTCGCAAGGAAATTCAGCAAAACACTTTTTTACCATGGAAATTGATGGTGCAGAATCGCCGTAGTATTTCTCAAGTTTATCCTTGGTTTGAGTCATGGTTTTTTTACGCAAAAATAATGTTTGATGAGCACACGAAATTCACTTTTTTCCATTTTCGTTATAACTCAAGACGTTGTCTGTTTTCAATGCCTATCTAACACAGACTAAATGATGCAGCTTGTTCAAAATTTGACAGGAGTCAACTAACAGATGCTTGTTGACAGGAGCAGTGTTGCCCTTTCTGTGAAGAGGCGGGAAATTCAAAAATTCACGGACTTATTGACACGGCCTCGTATATGCGAGGAATTTAAACTTAATCCAGCTCGTAAGTATTGATGTTATATCGACCCCACTAAACATGGTAACTTACAAATGCTTACCGCAACGTTAGATAAGTTACCAATAAGCAAGTTAAGTTTGCAACATTTCTAAATGTTTGCAACCAAAAAACCAATGCAAACTTACAAATGAAACTTTAACATAACTTTCAAATATAATATCTCCTTTGCTGGCTTGTTGGTTTTCTGCATTTGTAAGCTCACGTAAAGTTACAATTGTAATGTTTCTGAGAGTTTATTTTAATTTGAAAACATTTATTTGAATTCCCTCCGTTTTCGTGATCGTGTATGTTCGATCGTATGTCATCGTCGTCCAATAGCAACACAAATGCCAACAGCGACCTTAATATGACAAAGCGCCTGGCACTAATGATTAATGGCGGATTGTTGTTTATATTTATGATTTCATCATCATAACCTGTTATTTGATCTATGTCTATTTATTTTTCAGGAAGTTTTAAAGATTGAACAATCTTATTGTAGCCTGAATTGTTTGAATTTTCGTTAATTAGGTAATTCGTTGTCTGGAGTGTGGGGAATGAAACAAGGAGTATATCGACAAACATGTCAGGTAAGAATCCCTAAAACAGCTATATACTAAATAAATACATGTGTGAATTCAATTAAATTAGTCACTTTTCTGTAGCATAATTAAATGTTGGTATGTCGCTATTGTGAATTATTTTTAAATGGCTGCTCCTTTTCATATTTCTATTTCTTTTTATGAAATCTACTCAACGAAAAAGAAAACCTAATTGCTAAATACGAATTTTGTTATGTCCTTAGAAGCAGCATGGAGATGTCGTCTTACCTGATCAGACCAATTCATTTTAAAACGATGTGTACTTTAAAAATAGTCAACAAAAAGCTAAGGTTGTCATTTACTAAAATTATCAATGACATTTGACACAAATTGTATAATACATTTTTGAAAAGATTGTAACTGAGAATATTATCTGACTCCGAGCATTTTTGAAAAAAAGCTGAAGTAGATTAATTGGAATTATTCCAAGTTACAAACTTGGTATATATAATATATACAATTGCAGATAAGTTGCAAATGTAAGTTTAAATTTTACAACGTTGCTAGGCCCTTTTAAAATTGAAGCTTGCTGTAAGGTAATTTGTAAGTATAAAGAAAGTTTGTAACAGCTCACTACAGTAACCTTGCAGTAAGGTTACAAAAGAAACACTTGCATTTGTAAAGTCACTGAGGGGAAGATTTGCCATTTACAACAAACCTGCAGAAGGCTTTCTGTAAGTGATCTATCAAACTTACACTTGCTTTGGGAAAGATTCTGCAATGGTAATGCAATATTACCTAGCCCAGTAGGACATACGAGCTGTTGTAAACTATGCAGCTCTGTTTCTAGATCACCACGTTTCTCAACATCGTAAAATTGTTAGATACGAGGTTTTGACATCTGGGCGATGAATATACATACATACATACATACATACATACACATATATATATATATATATATATATATATATATATATATATATATATATATATATATATATATATATATATATATATACATTTCATAAAAAAATATTTTGATCCTTTTTATGAAAATTCGCTACCATAACACACTGCTTGTTTTCCTACATAAGGGTATATCTATCACCTGTCAATAATTTGACCTTTGTAAATAGTTTTTTAGACATAACAGAGAACAACTAAATGAGATTCTTGCATTGGTAACTTAAGCAATAAAGAGAATTTGGCAAACAACTAATTTTGGCATTCTTTATTCTCTGACCTCTCCTTGCTGACTATACTATACTATATACATCAAAAGAACTTGGTCACGTAACAAGTAGAGAGAAAATGATTGATTGCGCTTTAAAGTTTATGTCCCTTTAAACATTTAACTTTAAAGATTCATGTAGGTGTTTTAGACACATACTGCAAATATTTAGAGAACGTAAGTCATTAACTATTTACTCAAAGTTTATAATGATAGTAAATTTAGAGGTTTGTAAAGTCCTTGACTAATGTTACTAAATTAAACTAACCTGAAGTAACTTCAGAATCCGCTAAACCACCCAATCAAAACGTTGCTAGACAAACCGGATTTTCGATACTAATCCACCCTTACTATGTTTATTGTTGATTAGAGCTACACGACCTATAACAAGTTAACCTAAAACTACCTTCGGAAGAGCCTAAACAATATATAGAGTTTTATCAAGAGAGCTCATATAACGTTGCAATATAGCTTGGAGGTAGGAGATGACTAGCCTTTTGTTTGGTCTAACATGATATACAAACAATATGGCCACCAGCAGTTGAGAATTAGCAGAGAAGAGGTCCGGCCAGACAAGCTCTCTAGTGCACCAGAGTTTGCTTGAGGCTATCGAGGTTTAACGAAGCCAACGTTTGCTTTAATTAGTCCATTACAACGTCTCTCTTAGCAAAATAAAACGATCCAAGCCCTTCCTAATGATAGAGACCCTATAATGAGGTATTTATTACATTGAGGAAAGGTTACGTGAGATGAATCTTCAACCACTTTGTTTATATTTAATCCTGCTTCATCTACTACTTTGATGTGACACACAGAATATGCTAAAATTGTTTACAAAGCAAACAGCAACTTAAGAGATTTGTAATAATTTATTATCGGGTTTCTGTTTCTATTTTTAGGTTTAGTAATTACCTTTTTGTTTTCTGTAAAACAGAAATGCATTTGAACATATTTAATTTTTAACGGCTAGATTCTTCCTCACAAACCAGACAAAAATTTTAAAAAGTTCGACACGCAGAAAGTGCATTATAGTAGTGAATTTTCATTGAATTGTGCACTATTAGTAACCTATATTATTAAAATTTTCACAAAAATGTTTTTAATAGCAAATTATTTTTTTTTTAGAAAACAGGCATCAAATTTGGTTACCAGTATAACCTATATAGTAGAAACAATGTGCCATGTTTCATCAAATTAACTTTATCGTTCCAAAATGTACAAAATTTTCCGAAAGTAAACTTAAAGTGTTCCCGAAAAAACTGGTTTCTTGGTCAACCTTATAGGTTAATAGCAAATTGAGCTATTCAAATTTGAAGCAATTAATGAAAATTCACTACCATAACGCACTTGATGCGTCCCGAATTTCTTTTCTTACAAACATGTATTATATTTAGATGGAAAAATGCAAAAATGCAATAACATAAGGCGTGTTCGATTAAAAAAAAAAAAAGAAAATTTGAATCATCTATGACTTATGAGCCAACCTGTAATTGTAAAAATATTTTTTTAAGATCTAGCTCAAGACACCCTATAAGTAATGTATACATTTTTTTGTATCTTGTATAATACCAGATATATTGCGCTTTAATGATTTTTTATGAAAATTCGACATAAATTATATGCCATTAAACAATAAACTCTATAGCCAAGCTACTGCCAAAGCATCAGAGAAAGGGTATATTTGAACAGAATTTTCTAGAAATATTTTAGTAAAATAAAGGACAATGACGATTGATACTAAGACTTCAGGCTTTGTAAAACATTCTTCTTGAGACATTTCCTTTCCAAAGCTTATATTAGTTTCAAGTTCTTTGCCTAAATATTACCAATTCTGACGTTTTAAATCGCGACTTTGATGTTTTGAGGAAAACCCAAATTTATTTTTCTTTAAATTCCTATAACATTTTTGTCTTTTAACCTACAAAGCTAAATTTTGGTAGGTAACTAACCTATAACGATATAAACCTGCGTACCAAATTTGGTTGTCCTTACTTTGTTAAATCCGGAGATATAAATTTTTTTCGAAAAAAAAAACACAAAATTTTCCTGGAAAACCTCGGCGGATTTTCCTGGCTAACAAACTTATCCAAGCCACTTGCAAAAGGAAGGTATTCACCAAATTTAATCAAAATCGGCTCATTATCTTTTGAGTTATCGGTGTGATACATACATACATATGTATATATATATATATATATATATATATATATATATATATATATATATATATATATATATATATATATATATATGAGACATGCTTGGTTCTCGGGTAAACCGCGTCCAGAATTTATGGAAACTCGACGTTTGGGCTCCTGTTTTGGAGCCATTTTCAAGAGGTAAAGAAAATATGTAAAGACACTCTAAGGCCTCAAGCTGCCTACTCCTTACAGTGATGGACAAAGGTGGGTAAAGGAAATATGTAAGGACACTCTAAGGCCTCAATCTGCCTACTCCTTAGAGTGGTGGACAAAGGTGGGTAAAGAATATGTAAGGACACTCTAAGGCCTCAATCTGCTTACTCCTTAGAGTGGTGAACAAAGGTGGGTAAAGGAAATATGTAAGGACACTCTAAGGCCTCAATATGCCTACTCCTTGGAGTGGTGGACAAAGGTGGGTAAAGGAAATATGTAAGGACACTCTAAGGCCTCAATCTGCCTACTCCTTAGAGCGGTGGATAAAGGTAGGTTGGGTTGTTGTAGCTCGATTACGGGGCCTCAATCTGCCTACTCCCCAAATCTCTCCGCAAATCGTCTGTGAGGTCTCAGTGTGTTCAACCCTAGGGTGGTCCACCTAAAGCTTATGAAAAACATATAAAACTTAACCTTATAAAACTTTGATACTTGAATAATTTGAACAACACAGTAAAAAATTATATAATAATTTTATATACAATACAGTATACCTATATATACCCTATAACAACAAATAAAACACGTTCTTTAAACCCCCTGTAAGTAATAATATATATATATATATATATATATATATATATATATATATATATATATATATATATATATATATGTGTGTGTGTGTGTGTGTTCTAGAGATCATCCTAGTTTGCACTCGTTTTTTTCAAAGAAAATTCACTAAAAAGAGAAATTTTTTGACTGGCATCATTTAAGATGATTTAAGTATCTATCCGGATTGGTAAAACTATGATACCCAGATTTGAAAAGATTTTAGTTTTGAATTTACAAAAAGACGAAAGTGACAAAAGTCTCTAAATAAGTGTCTGTGAAAACAAATACAATATGGTTAACTCGGCGAGCACAAAACGCACGCAACACATTAGTAAAGACGAAATATGCAAATTTATTTGTATAAATGAGAAAGGAAATCAATCAATCACTCGAAATGTCTGTAAGTCAGCGTGATAGATGGTGGTGTTATCCTGCACTGAGAGCGCCTTGCTTAACCGCAGGGAAATAATCACAATTTCCACCACCACGGGTTCGCCGTTCTATGTACTGGTTACTGCGAGTTTTGTGACGGTCGCCCGGGCTGAAGTCGGTGTTGCCAACTACAAGGAAACCAGGATATGATGTACAAAACTGTTGTAAAGATAAGTAATTCACATGTCGTTACTAAATCAATTTGTATACAAACCATAAAAGCTAGATCGAGCTAGTGGAATATAAAATCGAGTTTTCATCAATATCATCAAAATCTAAAATAAATTTAAGAAAGAAAGTAGGTATCTCCGAAAATAATGTAGTTGATTTAATGAAATTGGTACGTAGGTTTCTTTTATAAAGACATAATTACCTACTACAATTTAAATTTGTATTGTGAAAAAATGTAGTTTAATTTGTAAAGAGCATTTGCTCATGAATCTTATTATATTATTATTATTAATATACAATTAAGTTTTTCAAATTTAAAATACTTTTAATCGAAATTCGCAACAATAACGCATTTTCCGCGTCCGGACCTTTACTACAAGTTATGGTAGGTGGTAGTGGACTTTTCCTTTACGCGACAGTAAAGGATTTTTTCACGCACGAGGAGGTACCACCCCTTACATCAAGAGCCCGGTGAAGACCCAACGGACGTTTCCTATTCTGGTGTATGAGTGGGTTTCCCTTATAAACAAAAATGATGATGGCTCTTCCTTGTATAAAAGATTTTGGAGATATGATACCCCTCAATTCGGATCTCCGAGAGTTGGGTGTTTACATATATCCTTCTCAAATATATGTGGTCTAAATTCTAACCTGAACTTCGTCCTCCATTTCCTTCAGGCTAATAATCTCCAACTCCACTTCCTCACCGAAACCTAAATCAGTACCAAAACAGCCACTAATCACCTTAATTTTCCGGGATATGAGCGCCTTACTTCCTTTAGATTGCATGGAGTTGTGTGCGCGTACGTTCGTACCAATCTACCCTGCACCAGACTCCCCAACTTGGAATCTGGAAGAAACGGCATACTTTGGATGAAACTCTCTCTCGGTGCTGCACCTAAATTGATCTGTTGCATTTACCGGTCACCTTCTGACAACAACTTTGTCCAGCTCTTCGACTACCTTTCTGAAAAAACCGGCCATCTGATTTCTGAATATCCTTCCCCCGAGGTCACTATTCTTAGTGACTTTAATGTCCCTAATAAGGAATGGCTAGGATCTTCAAAAACCGATCCACAAGGGAAAGCAGCGGAGGCCTTCGCAGTCAGCAATTCGTTAGCCAATATGGTACAGCAACCTACTTACTTTTCTCGCATCCCGACTCACGGTTCAAATCCCTTGGATCTCCTTCTTACTACAAAACCTGAATGCTATAAGACACAAGTCACCGACCCCCTTGGCCGCTCAGATCACGGCATGGTCACTGCTTCCTGCGAAACGCAACCCGAGGTCACACAGTCATCACACCCACGTGTCGTTTGGCACTACAACTCCGCGAACTGGGACGAAATGCGGGATTATTTTTCTCATTTCCATGAGCGTCTGTCTGCTTCTATCATCCTAACCCCTCTGATATCTCACAAAACGTCACCGAAATCATCCAAGCTGGCATGGAATTATTTATTCAACGTACACAGAAAACTGCCGACCTCCTTTCCTTTGTCACCCATTCTTGGAACAAGTCTATGGAACTACACGGTGAATCCCAGATTGTCGCTCTAGACATATCCAAAGCATTCGACCAGGTCTCGCACGCAGCGCTGCTTAATACACTTCCGGCCTATAGTCTACCACCAAAACCCTGTACCTGGACAGCAAATTTCCTCTCCAACCGGATCATTTTTGTTGTCGTGGATGGCCATTTATCTAAACTGTGTCCAATTAATGCAGGAGTCTTTTAAGGTTCAGCTTTAGCGCCTACTTTGTTTCTTCTCCACATCAGTGATCTCCTCTCTAGCACATCCAACCCAGTTCACAGTTACGCAGATGACAGCATCCTCCACTTAAATATACAATATTCTAAGCCTGTCTCTTTAGCCCAATTAGATGAGGATCGCAGACTCATGAAGGGTTCTGTGGATCTCCAAAAATATTAGTCTGTGGAGGTAGAAATCTTGTACAATTCAATTCCACCAAATCTCAGTCTTGCTTTCTATCCCATGAGATATACACCAGCCCTAGACCCATCACAATGAACAACCAAGTTATTCAAAGTAATGAGTCCTTTTCACTTGTTGGCATTTCTCTGGATCGAAATCTCAATTGGCACCAACATGTCACATCAATTGAAGAAGCGGCTGCTAAGAAATTAGGTTTCCGCTTACGGACTCGCAAATACTTTTCACCAGCTAATCCCTATACCTTATATACTTCACAAATAAGGCCAATCCTCGAATACTGATCTGACATCTGGGTTGCCGCTGCCGCTTCTACACTCTCTATTTTAGACTCCATTCAGAAGGGAGCTATACGCCTCATCGGTGACCCTACCCTCACCCAAAGGCTGCCATATCTTGCTCACCGACGTGCCGTTGGTGACCTCTCTCTCTCTCTTTTATAGATATCTGCACAGGCTCTGCTCAGAGGAGCTTTCTTCCATAGTTCCTCCACCTGCTGCTCCCAACAGATCTACCACGGGAACAGAGCGAATGCACCCTTTTACTGTCCAGGTCACCAGACATAGAACATCTTGTTATGCCCGCTCTTTTGTCTCAATGACTTCCAAGTTGTGGAATTCCTTGCCAGCACATGTTTTTCCTTCGCCTCCGAACATCCAAACCTTCAAGTCCAGAATTAACAAGTTGCTCCTTTCCTCCTTGTCGACACCGACGGTACGATAGTATTTAGGCTGTGAGTCCTCGTGGTGTGTTGTTGAAAAAAAATCTGTGATTCCTCCGTTTATCAATGCATATCGAGTAAAAAATAATATAACACTCTGAAATCACAAACTCTATATATAAGCTACTGCCAAAATATCGCAGACATTGACTACTTTGAATGAATTTTCTGGAAATATTCTAGTCAAGTGAAGAAGAAATACTTGTTCTCAGCAATTCGTAATCGCTGTTCAAAACTTACCAATTTTAACCTTTATAGGGTCACAAAGGTAAACGGGCTTCATTGACAGCGGAGATCTTGTCGACATAAATAAATTCATTATAATTACATTACGAGAAACTCCTTCCCACATTAAAGAAAATGTAATTAATTACTTTGTTTAAAGTACTTGTATCACCAACGACTTATGGGCCAACCTGTGATCGTCACCATAATTTTATAAGATGCAGCTCAAAACACTCTATAAATAACTTTTATAATATTGTCCTGTATCTTGTATAATAACCGATATATTGAGCTTTACAGTAAAAATGCACCACCCTGTATATATCTAAATATGTAAAAACTGAAATTGACCCCGGAGGCGCCACTCCTTTAAAGCAATATTTAAAAAAATTTAAAGTCGCGGTCTTCTCATTAACGTATTTCTTCTATGAAAATTCGCGGAAAACTATAGACTATTAAACCACACACTCTATATGAAACTACTGCCAAATCATCAGAGAAAGGGTCTATTTGAAATGAAATTTCTGCAAACATTTTAGTAAAATGAAGGACACTGATGGTTGAAGCTGTAAGCTAAGGCCGAGGCTAAGGCTTTGTAAAACACATTTATTATGACATCTGCTTTACATAACCCGTATTTTTCTCAGTTTCTCCATTCAAAAATAGCAAATTTTGACGTTTCAAATTGCGATTTTGACATTTTAAGAAGAAAAACTATAAAATTTTCAAAGTAATTTTTCTGTTATTTCTTAACCTTTTTGCGTCAAGAAAAACCAATCTTTGTCTGTACTATACAATAGACCTTGTTATCTACACAAAATATTTTGGTTTTGTGCGTTTCTCTGGTCATCAGTGGCACCCATCAGTGGCACCCAAGATATTTTTTTAAATGTTAATAATTTGGTTTTCTTTCACTTTAGACATCTGAATTTTGGCATGTAGGGTGAGTTTAATAGTCTAAACCTAAAATTTGGTTGCCATAGCTTTGTCATCTTCGGAGATACATAAAATTTCCGAACGGAAACCCAAAAATTTCCAGGAAAAACTGGTTAGATTTTCCTGGCTAACGAACTTATCCAAGCCACTTGCAAAAAAAAAGGCACCTATTTAAGTTGTCAGTGTGAAAAATGTGTGGTATAGGTAAGTGTTTAATATTACATAAAATGAAATGTTTTATTCAAGAAACCTAGAAGATTATTTAAAAATATATATATATATATATATATATATATATATATATATATATATATATATATATATATATATATATATATATATATATATATATATATATATATATATATATATATATATATATATATATATTGAAAGACAAATTTTAAGAATTTTTCAAAAACTTCTGAACATGCGAGAAAAAAGTTGAATACAAAGTATGACCTCCACGTTGAGTAATTACAGCGTTTATTGCTTATAGACAAAATGAGATTGTCAAGGTCTCCTTGTAGTAAAGGTGCCCACTCTGCTGTCAGAAGCTCCTGGAATGTAACACATTTTCGATGTTGCCCATATGTGGAGTAACTCTTCGTTGAAGCATATACTAGACATGTTCTATCGGATTCAGGTCCGGTAATTATACTGGCTATGGTAAAACTTCAATTCCCGCGTTATCCAGTCAGTTGGTTACGACGCGCGCGGTATGTGGACGGGCATTATCATGCATTAGGCGAAAGTTTTGACCAACGGCGCCTGCAAATGGACCCACGACAGGTTAAATAATGGTATCCAGATAGATATGAGCTGCTAAGAAGCGATTTGGAAAAACGAGTTCGGTTCTGCCACCAATAATTATTCCGCCCCATGCCATTATTGTACGACCTCTGTATGGGTACACTTCCTGAATATGTTTTAAGCGTTTCGCATTTACAGATAGTCTCCACACCCTTATTCGACGAGAATCCGGATGGAAACAAACCTAGATTCGTCCCCGTCCAAAAATTGCAAATTTTGACGTTTCAAATCGCGACTTTGGCATTTTAAGAAGAAAAACTATAAAATATTTTAAAAGTAATTTTTCTGTTATTTCTTGACCTTTTTGCGCCAAGGAAACCCAATATTTGTCTGTATTATACAACAGATCTTGTTACCCACACAAAATATTTTGGTTTTGTGCATTTCTCTGACCATCAGTGGCACCCAAAATAATTTTTTAAATGACTATAATTTTGTTTTCTTTCAATTTAGATATCTAAATTTTGGCATGTAGGGCAAGCTTAATAGTTGAAACCTAATTACCAAATTAGGTTGCCATAGCTTTGTCATCTTCGGAGATGCAAAAATTTTCCGAAAGGAAACACAAAAGTTTCCAGGAAAAACTGGTAAGATTTTCCTGGATAACGAACTTATCCAAGACACTTGCAAAAGAAAGGCACCTTTTTAAGTTGTCAGTGTGAAAAATGTGTGGTATAGGTAGGTGTTTAATATTACATAAAATGAAATGTTTTTATTCAAGAAACTTAGAAGATTATATATATATATATATATATATATATATATATATATATATATATATATATATATATATATATATATATATATATATATATATATATATATATATTGAAAGACAAATTTTAAGAATTTTTCAAAAACTTTTGAACATGTTTGAAAAAAGTTGAATACAAAGTATGACCTCCACGTTGAGTAACTACAGCTCTACGTTTATTGCTTATAGACAAAATGAGATTGTTAAGGCCTCCGTGTAGTAAAGGTGCCCACTCTGCTGTCAGAAGCTCCTGGAATGTAACACATTTTCGATGTTGCCCATATGTGGAGTAACTCTTCGTTGAAGCATATACTAGACATGTTCTATCGGATTCAGGTCCGGTAATTATACTGGCTATGGTAAAACTTCAATTCCCGCGTTATCCAGTCAGTTGGTTACGACGCGCGCGGTATGTGGACGGGAATTATCATGCATTAGGTGGAAGATTTGACCAACGGCGCCTGCAAATGGACGCACGATAGGTTAAAGAATTGTATTCAGATATATCTGAGCTGCTAAGAAGCGATTTGGAAAAACGAGTTCGGTTCTGCCACCAATAATTATTCCGCCCCATGCCATTATTTTACGACCTCCGTATGGGTACACTTCCTGAATATGTTTTAAGCGTTTCGCATTTACAGATAGTCTCCACACCCTTATTCGACGAGAATCCGGATGGAAACAAATCTAGATTCGTCTGTGAATAAAACTGTAGCCCAGTTATCTGCAGACCAATTCAGAAAATTTTAACACCAGTCCAATCTTGCAGCGTGATTGATTCTAGAAATAGGTGGACATCTGAGTGGACGTCTACTAGAGAGGTTTGCTTCGTGAAGATGATTTCTTACAGTAGCTCGCCTAATGGTTACATTATTCGCCCTTTGCAGAGTCGTAACTAATTCAGGTGCCGCAATTGTAGGCTGCCTTCTGGCAGTTAATCATACAAATTTTTCCTTACCTTCCCTTGTAGAGCGTCCTCGTCCTGGTGTTGCTCGGCCAGACTGCGATTTCCCCTTAAATGACTTGTCACACTTTGGGAAACACCCATCCGCTCAGCTACTTCATTCTGCCGCATGCCCGCTTGAAGAAGGCCTACCGCTCGTCTAAAGCCAAATGTCGCCGTTTCATGGTAAAACACAATATTTTTAATGCAGCCACTAAACAACAACTGAAGAATGACTGAAGTCGAAAGTAACTTCACCGGTAGGGGAAAGGTCCCTATATTGGACCACCTAAGAAAGAATCTCTATAAAATGGAAATTTTTGAACCAAATGGAAACAAAAAATTTGGAGGGGTACTCCTGTGTGTTATAAATGGATAAATTTTATAAAACAGGCAGAAAACCGTGCGGGTGGTGCGCAAAAAAAATCAAATCAAAATAGATCTATCGGTCCAATTTAGGATACTGGTTTCCTAATTTGAACCACAGGTCCCCTAAATTGGACCACGTCTATTTTTCATTATTTAGGGAGAGAACATTCATTAAAATGGTAATAACATTTCATTCAGAACTGAACATATGATTCTGAGATGGATTAAGTAACATATTATAACAAAATATTAGGTATATAAAATAACACAATCAGTCACTGTCAGACTCACAGTTTATACATTTATAGAAAGCAGTATTGCGGCCATTGGTGCACCTCAAGTGTGACCACTTTTTGCACGAAATACAGCGAATCCACTCTTCTCCTGGATCGGATTGCGAAAATGGAGATAGACAAATAATACAAAGGCAATCTTCATCTTCGGATTCTGATTCGCTTGTTGAATGCTGTGGCAGAGGGCGCTTTCCCTTGTATGATTTAGACGCAGAAGACTTGCCTTTGAAATCTGGTTTTGAAGAAGAAAAAACCTTTTTGGCGGTTTTAGGAGGAGCCATTTTCTTACGTTGTTTTTCTTCAAGGTCATCCTTGTAGGGGCTACTAGTTATTATTGTGGTAGAACTAGAAGCAGGTGTGCGCGATTTTCGCTTTAAGATTGGCAGGGGAGATATCTCAGACACAGATTTTCTTTTTTGGAGAGAAGACGTGGAGCATTCTGCCTCTAATGTTCCTCCTACCGAAGTGTCTGTAGATGTGGATGCATGTTGGGTTACATTGTTGATGTTAATGAGAGCACGATGGGTCACTTCGTTTGCTGAAGAGGTGTCCTCTGACGCATTCGTTGGATCCATATTCACATTGGGAAGACAAACAAATTCACTATCATCAAACACATTTCTATCTAAAGGGCATATGCCGCATTTTGCAAAACCGCTTACAGCGTTTCCTACTGAAGCAGCTTTGGCATAGGCTTCTCCAAGTAATTTTGACACCTGAAACTGCGTAATATTTTGGTTAGGGTGCGTACGAAGCCATTTATCAGCTGCTTGGTTGTAATACGAACTAAGGGGCTTGAAGAATGAGACGTCACAGGGTTGCAACCTGTGGGTGGTGTGTGCTGGTAGCGACAACATGATTATTCCACTTTCCCTGGCTAACGTTATGGCTTCTAGATTTTTTGTATGGGTGGTATGACCATCCATTATTAAAAGTACCTTCTTATCTTTAGATGGCTTCGCAAAATTAATGAAATGCCTTAGCCATTTTACGAATAACTCACTTGTTATCCAGCCCGATTCTGAGCAAGCAAATTCTGTTTCTGGAGGTGCACCTTCTTTGAGTTCATCTTTGAATCTAATGCGCTTAAATATAAGCATCGGAGGGACGTACATACCAGCAGCATTAATGCAGCAAACACATGTCGTATTTACTCCACGCTCCCCGCTTGTAAGAGATCCTATTTGATGCTTACCCTTCTGTCCAATTATTTTTTGTGGTCTCTGGACTGTAGAAAGACCGGTCTCATCAACATTATAGATCTCAGATGGACTGAAGTTATGTTCATCGTAAAGAGCAGTGAGGCAATCAAAGAAAGCTTCAACTTTTTCTTTGCTGAACCCTAAAGCCCTCGCCGATGAAGTTGCCTCCGGTTGGCGGAGCGATAGCTCTTTGTGTCGAGACATGAAACAATAGTACCACTTCTTGCCGGCTTGTCCATTCTTGAACCTATGAGGAATTCCATTTGCTTCTGCGACATCATATGCGAGTTTTCTCAAATCACTACGAGTGATTCCAAACAGACTTCTTTCAAGCTGTAGTACATGGTTTACTATGTCTTCCTCTATTTCTGGTGGAATATCTGCGGCACGTCCAAATTTTTTCTCACTTCCATGAGCATTTTTGTTCTTATTGTCAATTCTGCGTTTTAAAGTTGCCTTTGGTATTTGATACTTTCTGGCTATTTCATTTAAACCCATAACACCACTTTGGTGGGCTATTAAGGCTTCCCTCATATTTTCCTCCACCCATTTCCCGTATTTCCCACGTTGTGACATATTCACCTAGAAAAAAGTGAGTTGCTTAATTTGGACCGGTCCAACTTAGGAACTAGTAGGTGGTTCAATTTAGGAAACTATAACCTTACTTTGAAAACTTCTCTTTTAAAAGGGGTTTGTTGTGAAAAACAAATAAATTCTTGAACGATATAACAGATAAAAACTTGCTTGAAATGTACACCTATGAAAAAGAAAAAGTTACTCACCAGTGAAAAAGTTATAGCTTACAGAAGATAACAGCAAAATTGTATCAGACAGCACAAAAACATAACACATGTGTTTCCGCAAGTTACACGAACTGTACAGATATCTCGTTCCGTGCTGAGACTAAACCACGTATTAGCTGCAAGTACCAGCCAACAGAGGCCGCCTGGCACAATTAATATTCATATGAAAGTGATGGTCCAATTTAAGATCCGGTCCAAATTAGGGACCTTTCCCCTACATATGAAAATTCTACTTTTATGATTATCTGGTTTATCAATTTTGATATCATTTTAACTATTTTTAACAACAGATGGTTTTATATTGAGTGATTGATTAAATACATACATCGTGAGTGCAATTTGACTGATTCCAAAATCAATTTGTTCCCTTTTTTTGTATTATTTAAAAATATCCCTAGACTTTTCCGATGTGTATATATAAAACGGATATCCTCATTAGTGTTTTTTTTTTTATAAGAAAATGTGCTAAAAGTGATCTTATTTCCAAATATTAAGCCAAGTCCTATTAATTTTCTGAGGAAATTGATCCGAGCTACTAAAATCTAACGAGATATTTTCGTCGATCCGGCAAGCCTGAATTGCGGTGTGACGTGACAGCCAGCAGAATGACATAATTTCTCTTTCTCTTTCGATTCTCTTCCTTGTCTTTCCCTATCACTCTTATGCTGTGGGTAATTGGTTCCTCCCTTTATGAGTATGGCTATTTGTAATGTTTAATTTTCTCTGATACATTCACCTGGTTCCGAGAAAAAGTTTTAATTAAATTTATTTTGGCAAAATACGAGCAGTTGAAATAAATGTGAAATCCCATATACTCCATACGTCGGATTTTTTCACTGATTCCAGGAACTTCATGGTTTCAATATTTTTTTACAATAAAATGGTACAACAGAAAATTACACAAGTAAAATAAAAACAAAACGTTAGTTACATGCCTTATTTTACTTAAAAAATACATTTATTTTTCATGCAAAAAAATATTTTGTTCATTAATTGCAACCCCTGCTGTGTTTTACAAGTTGACAGAGGATTATACAACTCGACGTTGCTTAACTTAGATCAAGGTTTATCACAATCTAAACGCGATGTCACCCTCTCGTCGCCACCATGACTCACTGATTCCAGCAGCCCTCTTTATTTAATTGTGGCTTCGAAAAGTTTTCCCTTGACTTTACTTTTAGTGAATTTTTATTTAAAAAAATTGACTAATAGAGAGGTATCGATGGTGAGACTTTGCAAACATTTTTTCAAATGAGCGCAAACTAGGACTCCTTGAACCCATATCCCGGTCAGTTTTAATTTCTATATCTTTATATATATATATATATATATATATATATATATATATATATATATATATATATATATATATATATATATATATTACCTTCCCATCCTTTACCCACCTTTGTCCATCACTCTAAGGAGTAGGCAGATTGAGGCCTTAGAGTGTCCTTACATATTTCCTTTACCTCTTGAAAATGGCTCCAAAACAGGAGCCGAAACGTCGAGTTTCCATAAATTCTGGACGCGGTTTAACCCGAGAACCAAGCATGTCTCATATATATATATATATATATATATATATATATATATATATATATATATATATATATATATATATATATATATATATATATATATATATATATATATATATATATATATATATGTGTGTGTGTGTGTGTGTGTGTGTGTGTGTGTGTGTGTGTGTGTGTGTATCCAACCGATAACTCAAAAAATAATTAACCGGTTTCGATGAAACTCGACAAGTGCCGTTCTTTTATTAATGGCTTGGATAAATTCGTTAGACAGGAAAATCGAACAACGTTTTCCGGGAAAATTTTGAGTTTTCTTTGAAAAAAATTTTTTTCTCCGAAAATTACAAAGTAATTTTAATGAAATTTGATAGATATGTTACCTTGGAAAAGGCCTTACCACATGCCAAAATTCAACTCTCTAAGTTTATAGAAAATAGAGTTTTTCAAATGTTGAATTTTCTTTCGAAAAAAATATTTTCTCCGAAAATTACAAAGCTATTTTAATGAAATTTATCGGATATGTTGCTCTGGGAAAGACCTTACCACATAACAAAATTCAACTTTTTAAGTTTATCTAAAATTGAGTTATCCAAGTTTGAAACATTTAATAAAAATTCACTACCATAACGCACTTTCTGCGTCCCGAACTTTTATTTTATCAAGTATGTATTTTTTAAACAACGTTATTTTGAAGTCATTTGCTTAGTTTCACAATGTTCTATAAAATATTTAACGGGGGTTAGTGAATCAAGGCTGTAGACGACAAATCACGACTATGTTCGGGTTTTTGGCGTGTAACCAAATATTTTGAAGCTGTGATTGGCTGTATTAAGCCTTGATTATCTAACCGGCCCTTAAGCATTTAATCGAGCTTTGTGAAACTGGAAATAAATCTCTCAGAATATCCCAAGAAACGTTTAAAGACAAATTGAAGTAAATTCATCTTAACAATAAGTCAGCGATCAAATCAGAAAAGGTCATTTTCAAGCCAAAGTTAACCCGTTCGGGACTAGATTCTTTTTTGGTAAAAAAAAAATTACTGCAAGTGACCTAATTTACAGGAATATACACTTAAACGTTGAAAAAATTTTAATAGAAATACTTTTTGTATAAACTAGAAAAATCGTGTGACCATATGGCAACGCTAGTCCTTAACCAACCACAGAATATATTTTCACGAATGATTTCTATATAACAAACCTTACGTGGGATGGAATGTTGCAAAACAAGGAACGCATAGGCCTACTTTACAACTTCCGCATTCTATTTGCCCTATTGAGGTACATACATCCTTCCCCAGAACATCGTCTTCTTTTGTAGTTAGGTACAGGCTGTACAAAATGGTCTTGGCCATTGTACCTGAGATCATATGATACTCTATTTATGGTAACACTGGTGATTGCTCTGGACGGTCTCCCGCAGCATTCTGGGTGTTCCATACTTTAACGAATATCTGGTCAGAACTGTTCTCCTAAAATCAAAGTTGTAAATATATTCGGGATGGCTTTGCTTGTACAAAACCAAACATTGTGCATAGGCGCGTCTAATACCAATGTAAAAGAATTTTCGGGAATTTTTATTAATTGCTTCACATTTGAATAACTCAATTTTATATAAAGTTAGAAAGTTGAATTTTGGTACGTAATAAGGTCTTTCCTAAGGCAACGTATTCACCAAATTTCATTAAAATAATTTTGTAATTTTCGGATGAAAAATTTTTTTGAAAGAAAATTCAAAATTTGAATTACTCAATTTTTTATAAACTTAGAAAGTTGAATTTTAATGCGTAGGAATGCCTTTTGCAAGGCAACATATCCGTCCAATTTCATTAAAATAACTTTGTAATTTCCAGAGAAAAATGTTTTATTCGAAAGGAAACTCAAAATGTTCCCGGAAAACCTTGTCGGATTTTCCTCGCTAACGAACTCATCCAAACCATTAATACAAGAAAGGTACTTGCCGAGTTTAATCGAAATCGGTTAATTATTTTGTGAGTTAGCGGTTGGATACATATAGGGTATCGCATTGAAAACCAAACAGACCGATTTGCGTCCAGAGACATTTTTTTTAAGAAACGCTGAAACACCTTAATTGTAATATTGAGGGGGGCATGTTTTGACATAAAACTCAACTTTGTTACATCAACCCCTTAAGGGTGGTAATAACAACCCTTATATTTTAAATAGGGAACATGGGTCGTGTGTTACATCATTTGAAAGCTCTTTCTTTTCTTAATTCAGCACATTAATATTTTTAGAAGTTTTATTAACTCGTTTAAAAATTATTTACAGTTGAAGACACAAAAACGCATTACACTCATTCCGATAAGAAATGTGCTGATAGTCAATGTTTTGTTGGTTTGTAAACAAAAAATTGACTATCAGAACATTTCTTATCGGAATGAGAGAAATGAGGTTTATTATTTCAGTTTATCGGTCGGTTTGATACTTGATAGTAATACCGAAAATTAATTTCACAATGGTGTATTCTGTAGAAGAAAGAGTTGAAATAATTACTCTTTTTTTCAAAAACGATGACTGAACCGTACCGCAAATTTGTTTAATGAACGACATCTGAACAGACATGTTAACAGAAAATACATTTTGGAGTTAGTTGCAAAGTTTCGACAAAGTGGTTCAGTAGCCAACAAAAAAACGGGATCCTGAACGTGAATTTCCGGTTATAAATGAGACTACTGAGGTTGAAGTTTTAGGACAAATTGCTGCAGACCCAACTTTGAGCACGAGAAAATTGGCCACTGTTTCAAACATCAAAAGAAGAACTATTCAGCTAATATTGAAGCATCATAAATTTCACCCGTATAAAATTCATCTTGTACAACAACTGAATGAAGATGATTTTGATCGGCGGCTAGAGTTTTGTGAAGTCATGACTGCACGAATAGCTGATAACGGGAAATTTCTGTTCAATATCTGTTTCTCAGACGAGTGTAGGTTTTTATTAAACTCTACAATCAATCGTCATAATTGTCGTTATTGGGTAGATAATAATCCAATAAATTTTCACGAAGTCCACACTCAAACTCCACAGAATTTGAATGACTGGACTGGCATTTTTGGAGACCGTTTAATCGGACTAATTTTTCTTGATGACAATTTAAGTGGCGAAACGTATTTGGAGTTACTAGAAGATATCGTTTAACCTCTACTAATTGACATTGTTGAAAATGATGATCGCTATCAAGAAAATCAATTAGTGTTTCAACAAGATGGAGCTCCTCCGCATTTTTCACAACGTGTTAGGGAGTTTTCGCACAGAGAGTTTCCAGAGCAATGGATTGAGCGTAGAGGTGCTATTGAGTGGCCCCCTAGATCACCGGATTTAACTCCTTTAGACTGCTTTCTATGAGGCCATTTAAAGAGTAGAATTTTAACAACAGTACTGCAGTCTCTGGAAGAATTACGACGACGCGTTGTTGAAGAATGCCGTCTAATAACTCCACAAATGCTCCAGAATGTCAGAGGCCGTTTTGAACAAAATTTGTACTTTTGTAGGGAAGCTGGTGGTCAACAATTTGAACACTTGCTTACTGAATAAACATTTTTGAACGTTTTTTTTTTGTTTTTTTAATGAAAAATTGACTAATTAGTGCATTTCTTATCACAATGAATGAAATACGTCCTTGCAGCTCCAACTGTGAATACGTTTTAAACGAGTTGATAAAACTTCAAAAAAATATTTGAGTGCTGAATTCAGAAAAGAAAGAGCTTTCAAATGATGCAACACTCGACTCATGTTCCCTCTTTAAAATATAAGGGTTGTTATCACCACCCTTAAGAGGTTGATGTGACAAGGTTGAGTTTTATGTCAAAACATGTCCCCCTCAATATTAAAATTGACGTGTTTCAGCGTTTCTTAAAAAAATATTTTCCTGACGCAAATCTGTCTGTTTCGTTTTCAATGCGCCACCCTGTATATATATATATATATATATATATATATATATATATATACATATATATATATATATATATATATATATATATATATATATATATATATATATATATATATATATATATATATATATATATATAGACTGAAACTGACCTCGAAAATTGGTTCTAGAATCCTTAATCTGCGTTTATTTGAACACATTTTTCAAAAATTTTAAAGCATTACCTTCTACTCGCGAAATTTTTTTAATGAAAATTCGCTGAAATAGGAACAATGCATTTCAGTTAAAGACATTGCCTGCCTGGTGTTTAAATTTGCCGTAAACGTAGGTCATCAAAATTCTCCCGTAGGTTTCAAAATAACGTAGTCAGTGCACATAACTTACATTGTCGTTTTTTTGATTTGCATGCCTAATAACGTATTTACATGTTCGTTTATTTTATGGGGTTGGTAACATTTATTACTTCATTATTTGATTCAGCGTCTGATATCGCCGCGAATATAATAACTTATCAAGGATCTCTATTGCATGGAGTTCCCCTTTAACGGGGCTAATTTCAATATAGCAGTATACATTGTGAACATTTCTAAATTCAGTACGAAATTGCTTATCGTTGTTTTGTTATGCTGACAGCGTTTCTTGATTTAGAACAATTATCGGGTCTATTGTGGAGATTCCCCTGAGGCAGCTATCTAGAGCCCTTACTTCGGGGTGTCTGCTTATATCTCCTACATCAGACAGTCCATTGTTGCCAAATGTCACGACTGATGTCCAATGATGCGACAAAATTTAAATGTTGGCAGTAGGGAATTGTTCTAGACAATTGTGAAATTAGAAAGGCAATCATCCGAAGACGTAAAGGTCATGCGAATGAAATGGTTTGCAACACAGTGTAATGCTTAAAAAGATAAGGTATTTCAGAAACTTGAAAGCTTGTCTGCTTATCTTGTGAAGCGCGAGTTACGAGGGGTCTCAGAAGCATTTTGAAGAAAGCAGCGAACTTTTCCAACAAAAAATAGTTTGAAAGATTTACAAAATATAGATAATACAAAATATAAGGATTAAGCCACTAAAATGACAGGTTTCTATGAAATAAGTTGTAAAGATCGTAATCTCAAACATGTTGGGCAAACTATCAGAACCATTGAAACCAGATTTGGCACAGCTGAAAGACGATACTATAATCAAGTCATGCCTGTCCCAGGATATTTGGGAAAACAATCACCACACAGATAAAGAAAACCTGAACATTAAACATATTGTTAAACAATCGTTGAAATTAGACGCATACGAGAATATTCATATCTCTAAAGCCACAAACAACAAGGTTTGTTCGAACGGAACTCCTCCACTTCTTAGTAGTTCACTTTTCGCACGCTCAAAAACTACTCCATATCTCTTTGGCAAAAAAAGATTCCAAAAATGCCGGTGAACAAGTATAACGGAATTTTTAAAGGAACTTCCGGTAATAAAAATATAAACGTAGAAAGTTTGTTTGTGATTCTTGTCTCCAGCGTGTCAGTTTTTTTACCTGACACGTAATATAAGATATTGTTTAGTAGTTAAGAGTTTAGAATTTTCCATCCTCTGATGATGCTAACTTTGTTAGTGATACGTTGGTCAGGTCTTTAAACATGTTTGTGGTTATTTCGATTTTCCAAGTGGTCTTATCAGTGCTGATTACAGGTTTAAGTCATAAATTAGGCCACTTTGGGACTAACTGTCGAAATTTAAAAAGTTCGGGACGCAGCAAGTGCGTTATGCTACTGAATTTTTATTAAAAGCTTCAAATTTGAATAACTCAATTTTATATATACTTAGAAAGTTGAATTTTCTCAAGGTAACATATCCACCAAATTTCATTAAAATTACTTTGTAATTTTTGGAAAAAAAATTTTTTCGAAAGAAAATTCAAAATTTTAATAACTCAATTTTCTAAAAACTTAAAGATATATTTTGGTCTGTAGTAAGGTCTTTTCCAAGGCAACATGTCCATCAAATTTCATTAAAATACCTTTGTAATTTTCGAAGAAAAAAATTTTTTACGAAAAAAACTCAAAATTTTCCTGGAAAACTTAGTCCCATTTTCCTGACTAACAAACTTATCCAAGCCATTAATAAAAGAAAGGCACTTGCCGAGTTTCATCGAAATCGGTTGATTATTTTTTGAGTTATCGGTTGGATATATATATATATATATATATATATATATATATATATATATATATATATATATATATATATATATATATATATATATATATATATATATATATATATATATATAATATAAAAAGTAAAACTGATCCTGGATATGGGTTCTAGGGGTCCTAGTTCAGGCTCATTTGAAAAAATGTTTGCAAAGTCTCACCATCGATACCTCTCTATTAGTGAATTTTTTAAATAAAAATTCACTAAAAAGCCTGGATGCAGCAAATGAGTTATGGTCGCGAATTTGTATAGAAATCTTAAAAATCCCAACTGAACTTCTCTTAGAGCTGAAAGCTTTAAAGTTAGCGAATACTACATTCTCTATGAAGACAACGTGTATACCAGATTTCCCTGGGACAGCTTTGTTACTTTCAAAGATACAAATAGCCCCCTGTCCAAACTTTTAGTCGAGGAAAGGTGTCTATCTGCCAAATTTGATTAAGATCGGCTTATTAGTTTTATAATGTGGTACATATTACGACCATAAATCAGATGGTTGTATCCGACAAAATGGCAATTTTCTGATTATTGGGCGTATAAGCTCCTAATGTGTGCCTGCATGTCAGACTCACGAGTGTAAGATTTCCATCAGCCAAATAGCAATCTTTTGTAGTAATTGATAGGAATATCAACCAGTTTTATACTTTGCACCAGATCAAAGAGGTGTAGGTACATACCCCCGTCAATGTTTAAAACATCGCAGGCGTAAGTAAATACGCCACAGCTGCTCTGGTTAAGCAGTGACTAACACCACCTCCGCGCATAGTGACTTTCTTGATATTAATACCAGTAAAAATTAAAATGACTAATACTTATCTAAAAAACGGGAAAGTGCATTAGGTTTGAGAAAAGACACCCTCAATTAATTAAGTTCAAAAATGGGTACTGGAATAAATTATTGCGAATCGTTAACACGACAAAAAGACAAAGAAGGTCTACGAGTATAGCACCAAGCCCCCATTTGCAACCGCTGTTAAACTCTCAGAAACTGCACTAATAGCATTTATATTCAATGCAATATCGCCCATAAACTATTTTCCTAGCACTTGGAGAGTGGCCCTAATTATTACGATTCTCAAACCTGGGAGAATTCAGAAGAAATTTCTTTTTACCGGCCCGTAAGCCTATTATCTAGGCTTTCCAAAGATATATTCTAAAAGACTCAAAACAACAATAGACGAAAGGATAATAATCCCAGAACATTGGATTTGTATTCCGAAACAATCACGAAACAATAGAGCAAGTACGTGGGTTAGTCAGTCAAATAGACAATGACGTAAAGATATTTGTCAGCTATGTATTTAGATATAGCTTAAGGTTTTGATAAGGTGTGGCGCCCAGGATGGCAAGTCAAATTAAAGAAAATTCTGCCTTACTCTCATTTCCAGCTATTAAAATCATACCCATCATATAGGCACTTCTTTGTGAAACAAGGCCTCCAATATACTTATATGTATCCTAAATATTTAGGCGTACCTCGGGGTAGCGTTTCTGGTCCAATATTCCACCGTTTATATACAAGAGACCCACCAATAACAAGAACTACTACGGTGGCAATATAATCTGATGACACTGCTATTCTGGCATCAAACGTTGCTTCAGCATCCAGAAACCTTCAAGCAAACCTAAACATGATTCAATACTATCTGAAAACATGGCACGTTAAAGTTAATCTAAATAAGTGCAGGCATGTCACATTTACATGACGTAGAGAAACATGTCCTTGTGTGAGAATTAACAACTGTCAACTTCCCAAGTCGGAAATGGTAAAGATCTCGGGATCTACTTAGACCACCAGCTCATACCCAAAAACATATTTGCCAAACGCAAGCATCTAGGAATTAAACATTGGCAGTAAATGCCAATTGTGCCTGGATAACAAGGTATTACTGTACAAGTCCGTTATTAAGCCTGTTTGGACTTATGGAATTCCCCTGTGGGGTACTGCCAGTATCTTCAACATTAACATCCTGCAAGGGTTCCAGGACAAAGTATTGGGCTCCATAGTCGACGAGCCTTATTACGTCTGCAACGAAGTGGTTCAGCATGACATCCCACTAGAATCCGTCTAGGAAGTCATACACAGATGTAATGCGACGTACACTAAAAAGGTGTTAGTGCAACATAATGTGCCAGCCAACCAATTAAATGCTCGTGACGTCAATAAAGTACGTAGGCTAAAATCAAGATCTTGGGCTAAACGATTAATGTCATCCGACTTGACTACCGGACCCAAATAAGTATCGATTTTAAGGCACTGAAACGTACAAACTCTATATTAAGATTTATTTGGAAATTCAAAGTAACTAAAAAACTCTGTGGCCAATGAGACTACAAGCTCAAGGCCAAACCACTCTCCACACACACTATATTAAGATTTAGATATGTTTTAAAGGAGTATACATAATGTTATCATTTTTTAGCGAATTTTCATTAAGAAAAATTCGCTAATGGAAAGGTCACGGTGAAAAGCTTTTGAAATAATGTTTTCAGATGAGCGTGAATTTGGGTCCCTAGAACCCAAAACTAGGGTCAGTTAAAATTTTTGAATGTCTATATATATATATATATATATATATATATATATATGAAACTTTGTGGGGGTGAATTAAATGTAGCGGCACATCTTTGAAGGGGAAAACAAATTTTAAATTTCGGTAGTGGCGTCCCCATTGATCTGACCCTAAATATTTTGAATAAAAAGTATAATATGCCACTGCTTTTTCTAAAAATTAAAGTCATTTTCACATTGTCTCTTATTTCCAAATATATATATATATATATATATATATATATATATATATATATATATATATATATATATATATATATATATATATATATATATATATATATATATATATATATATAAATGTATGTATGGATCCGAGCGATAACTCAAAAAGTACTAAATTTATCTCAATCAAACTTGGCAAAAATCTTACTTGGGCAAAAACCAAGGTCGAGTTCGTTAATCAGCCTTTATGCTTAAGTTTTTCCGGTGGAAAAATCGGGGAAAACTTTTTGAAAACGCTATACTTTTGTAAGTATCAGAGTAACTAAAATGAGACTTGTGGATACATAAATAGTGCAAATAAAGCTATGTTGTGAGTTTTAAGTAATTTGGTCCACACTATTTAGAGTTTTTTCCAAATTAAAAATAAAATCCCAGAGACATGCGTTGAGACGACTTAGTGGTTAAAATCGAATGCCTGGCAGACAGAGTAGTTAACTGCTACGCGTAGATTGATTTATACAACAGGTATAAACCATACATCAATGGTAACCAAACGAAATACCCGAACAAACAATCGTGAAATCTCGGCCGCAATTATGGAAAATGACAGACGATATGAAATTAAAAATTTTCAAGTGATTGTTTTTATTTTAAGTTAATAGACATAGGTTGTTTTTCTATTAATAATTTTAGTTTATATGAAAAGCTTGTGAGCTAAATCATTTACGAAAACAACAAAGTTGTTTGATCGTATTGGTTGTCCAAGACCCTAACCGATAAAATAAGTTATGTTATTAAATTAATTCTTTCACGTAGGAACAATACGTATGCAATCAGGACGTTAAAAATTGTGTAAATATTGCAAAATTTGAAACTAATTATATTCTTTTTTTTAAATCGAAACTTAAAAATTAATAATGAATATATAAACCTTGGATAAACAAACATGTCAAGCGAAAGGGGATACCACGTTGAAAAAACCGATTGTCGTGCGATCACCGAAGTTAAGCAGTCAATAGGCATGGATGCAAAATGATGAAAATGTTTTGTATCCTCCTACTATGTCGAAAATCATAACTACTGGACAATTGATAGTCCCTTTATTAATCTTATTTTTAAAGGGGTAGACATTGATCCAATCCAATCCATAGCAGGTGGTAGTGGAATTTTCCTTTATGTAATAGTAAAGGATTTTTTCACGCCCGAGGAGGTACCACCCCATACATCAAGGGGCCGGTGAAGTCCCAACGGACGTTTCCGGTTCTGGTGTATGAGTCGGTTTCCCTTATAAGTAAAAATGATGATGGCTCCTCCTTGTATAAAATATTCCGGAGGCAAAATACCCCTCCATTCGGATCTCCGGGAGAGGGGTGTACAGGGGGCGCCAACATCAAGATTTAACATATCCTTTTCGAATATATGTGGCCTAAATTCTAACCTGAACTCCGTCCACCATTTCCTCCAGGCTAACAGGCCCCAACTCCTCTTCCTCACCGAAACCCAAATCAGTGCCAAAACAGCCACTAATCACCTTAATTTCCCGGGGTATGAGCTCCTTACTGCCTTTAGATTGCATGGAGGCGTGTGCGCATACGTCCGTAGCAATCTACCCTGCACCAGACTTCCCAATTTAGAAGCTGGAAGAAAAGACATACTATGGATAAAACTCTCTCTCAGGGCTGCAACTAAATTCATCTGTTGCATTTACCGGTCACCTTCTGACAACAACTTTGTCCAGCTCTTTGACTACCTTTCTGAAAAAACCGACTATCTGATTTCTGAATATCCTTCCTCCGAGGTCACTATTCTTGGCGACTTCAATGTCCATAATAAGGAATGGCTAGGATCTTCAAAAACCGATCCACAAGGGAGAGCAGCGGAGGCCTTTGCAGTCAGCAATTCTTTGGCCAATATGGTACAGCAACCTACTTACTTTCCTCGTATCCCAACACACAGCTCAAATCCCTTGGATCTCCTTCTTACTACAAATCCTGAATGCTATAAGATATCAGTCACCGCCCCCCTTGGTCGCTCAGACCACGGCATGGTCACTGCTTCCTGTGCAATGCAACCCGAGGTCACACAGTCATCACACCCACGTATCGTTTGGCACTACAACTCCGCAAACTGGGACGAAATGCGGGATTACTTTTCCTCATTTCCATGGGCGTCTGTCTGCTTTTCTCATCCTGACCCCTCTGATATCTCACAAAACGTCACCGAAATTATCCAAGCTGGCATGGAATTATTTATTCCACGTACACAGAAAACCTCTTCAGCCACTCAAAAGCCCTGGTTCTCTAAATCCTGTGACAAGGCCAGACTTGAAAAGGTCAAAGCTCACAAAACGCTTCTACACAATCCCAGTCAAGAAAATCGTCAAGCATTCAACGACGCAAGAAACCGCTATGTCCGCATTCTTTCTGAGGCAAAAAACTCGTTTAATAACCACATCAAAAACAAAGTCCTCTCAAGCTCCAACGGCGGCAAACCCTTCTGGACTCTTGCTAAGTCTATTGGGAATAATTTCTGCAAGAGCACGTTCCCACCTCTTGTCTCAGGTGATGAAATTGTTTCTACCGCCCTGGGCAAGGCTGAACTTTTTGCTTCGTTGTTCGCCGGAAATTCTACTCTCAACCCACCTCCAAATGTTCAACCACCAACAGTCCCCAATGTCGCGCATAAAATGACTGATATCATTTTCCAAACTAAAAAGGTACGAAAGATGCTCTCTTCTCTTAATACCAGGAAAGCCTCTGGCCTTGACGAGATCCCAGCAATTGTTCTCAAAAAATGCGCACCAGAACTTGCTCCTGTCCTGACTCGTCTGTTTCAGATATCTTAAAATAAAGGCATATTCCCTAGTAACTGGAAAACTGCTCGAGTACAACCCATCTCCAAGAAAGGATCCAAAGCGCTTCCTAGCAACTACAGGCCTATTTCTCTCCTTTCAGTCATCTCTAAAGTGATGGAAAAGTATATAAACACCGAACTACTAAAATTCCTTGAAAAACACAGTCTAATCCACGACAGGCAGTATGGATTCCGTCAGCGCAGATCGACTGCCGACCTCCTTTCCTTTGTCACCCATTCTTGGAACAAGTCTATGGAACAACACGGTGAATCCCAGATTGTTGCTCTAGACATATCCAAAGCATTCGACCAGGTCTGGCACGCAGCGCTGCTTAATAAACTTCCGGCCTATGGCCTACCACCAAAACTTTGTACCTGGACAGCAAATTTCCTCTCCAACAGGAGCATATCTGTTGTTGTGGATGGCCATTCCTCTAAACTGTATCCAATTAATGCAGGAGTTCCTCAAGGTTCAGCTTTAGCCCCTACTTTGTTTCTTCTCCACATCAATGACCTCCTCTCTAGCACATCCAACCCAGTTCACAGTTACGCGGACGACAGCACCCTCCACTCAAACATACAATATTCTAAGCCTGTCTCTTTAGCCCAATTAGATGAGGATCGCAGACTCATGGAGGGTTCTGTCTCCGTAGACCTCCAAAAAATATTAGACTGGGGAAGTAGAAATCTTGTACAATTCAACCCCACCAAAACTAAGTCTTGCTTTCTTTCTCACAAGAGATACAGCAGCCCTAGACCCATCACAATGAACAACCAAGGTATTCAAGGTAATGAGTCCTTTTCTCTTGTTGGCATTACTGTGGATCGAAATCTTAATTGGCACCAACATGTTACATCAATTGCAGAAGCGGCTGCTAAGAAATTGGGTTTCCTCTTCCGGGCTCGCAAATTCTTTTCACCAACTAATCTCTATACCTTATACACCTCACAAATAAGGCCAAACCTCGAATACTGCTCCCACATCTGGGGTGCAGCTGCCGCTTCTACACTCGCTATCCTGGACTCCATTCAGAAGAGAGCTATACGTCTCATCGGTGACGCTACCCTCACCCAAAGGCTTCCATCCCTTGCCCACCGACGTGCCGTTGGTGACCTCTCTCTCTTTTATAGATATCTGCACGGGCACTGCTCAGAGGAGCTTTCCTCCATAATTCCCCCACCTGCTGCCCCCAGCAGATCTACCAGGGGAACAGAGCGAATGCACCCTTTTAACGTCCAGGTCACCAGACATAGAACATCTTGTTATGCCCGCTCTTTTGTCCCGAGGACTTCCAAGTTGTGGAATTCCTTGCCGGCACATGTTTTTCCTTCTCCTCCGAACCTCCAAACCTTCAAGTCCAGAATTAACAAGCTGCCTCTTTCCTCCTTGTCAACACCCACGGTACGATAGTATTTAGGCTGTAAGCCCTCGTGGTGTGTTGTTGACATAAAAAAAAAAAAAAAAAAAAGTCTCAGGCATGGTCAGTGCTTGGACGGGTAACCGCCAGGGAGCATCGTGCACTGGCACCTCTTTCTTTTAAGTAGTGACATTTCTGTTTTGTTCTTATTAGCGAATTTTTAATTTAAAAAAATCGCTAATAGAGAGGTATCGAGGGTGAGACTTTGCAAAAATTTTAGATACCGAGCTTTAAAATTGTACATTTAATACAGCCACAAGCCTAAGCTTATTTGTATTGTACCTTGTAAAATGTATGTCTAAAATAAATAAATATATTCATATATATATATATATATATATATATATATATATATATATATATATATATATATATATATATATATATGTATGTATGTATGTATGTATGTATGTATCCACACGATAACTCAAAAAGTTATTAACCGATTTTAAGGAAACTCGGCAAGAATCTTTATTGCATTATTAGCTTGGATGAGTTCGTTTTTCAAATCGGGCGCCTGTATGTTATTTCAAATTTAATTATAGATTATGTAATTTAAGTTCTATGTATTTTTTGAGCAAATTTTCGTGTAAAATGTATAACTTACTTTTCGCATAAATCATTTTTTGTCGATTTATTGTGAAATGTTAGTGATTATCAAGTACTGTTAAATAGATTGTTGTAAAATAGGTGTTTGAAAATTCACATGGAAAATTTGTTTCCGAATTTTCTTGAAAGGTAATTTGTTTAGCAAATTGTGTAAAATATTTTTACCTAGCTAATTGTCGTAAAAAGAAGTTTATATAAATTTGTGAACATTTAAGCCGATTTTCGTAAGAAAATGGTTAACTTTAGTGAAAGGGGTTGCTTTCAAATTTTTGTGTATTTTTTTTTATTTGTCAAAAATCTTTTTGTGAATCATTATATGTTGGCTAGTGTAGCTTTTGTGTAAATCGCTTGAATTGGTTCGTTGTCAGGAAAATCGAATCAGTTGTTTCGGGACAATTATATTTATTTGCGGAAAATTTTTTTGAACAATAATATGTAACACCACCCTCTCTTGTTTACATGGATACCTTGGCCAGATTGTTATATTTCATCCCCCTAGAAGTATGCAGGGTTCGCCGGCTCTATCGGACCAGTTTTTCTAAAAAAAAATAATTTTCCAAAAAAAATTGTATGTGAAATTGTTATTTTGATCAATTTTGGTTGATATGTTGCCCTCGTAAATACCTTACTCCACGACAACTACACTTTTTAGGATTATACAAATTGAGTTATTCAAACTGAAGTATTTAATGAAAATTCGCTACCATAACGCAATTGCTGCGTCCCGAAATTTTTATTTTCTTTCTTTAGTCATAAAAGCGCATGAAATCTGCCTGATATGGAATAATATCAGGCAGATTTCAGACTTATCTAGGAGAAAAAAAACTCGGGACGCAGCAAGTGCGTTATGGTAGTGAATTTTTATTAAATGTTTCAAAATTAAATAACTCAATTTTCTATAAACCTAGAGAGTTTAATTTTAATACGTAGTAAGGTCTTTTCTAAGGAAAGATATACACAAGATTTCATTAAAATAACTTTTTAATTTTCGGAGAAAAAATTTTTTTCGAAAGAAAATTTAAAATTTGAATAACTCAATTTTCTCTAAACTTAGAAAGTTGAATTTTGGTACGTAGTAATATCTCTCCTGAGGCAACATATATAGTAAATTTCATTAAAACAGCTTTGTTACTTTCGGAGAAAAAAAATTTTTCGAAAGAAAACTCAAAACTCATCCAAGCCATTTATATGTTTATATATATATATATATATATATATATATATATATATATATATATATATATATATAAATTGAAACTGACCCCGGATATGGGTTCTAGGGGTCCTAGTTCGCACTCATTTGAAAGAATTTTTGCAAAGTCTCACCATCGATACCTCTCTATTAGTGATTTTTTTAAAATAAAAATTCACTAAAATATCAGGCAGATTTCAGACTTCTCTAGGAGAAAAGAAAACGTTAAATTATTGTATAGGGTAGGTAATTATCTTATGCTGATCACCTCATTGTTGATTATTTTGTAATCCTTCTGCTTTGCCAACACACCCTATGTTATTATAAATCAGCATGTGTGGTATATAATAATACAGATAAAAGGTTAAATTTGTAATCTGACAACTGTGTGGACGGAAAGGAGGAGAGCCTTTGGCGTTCAAGTCTCCTCTGGTTCTACAATTTGTCGTCAACTGTAATTTGCTCTTTTTGCATTAAGCTAAGAGGGGAATTCGTAATGAACACAATACTTTAACACGCCTTGGAACTGAAAGATTTCACAATGTTACGCACTAGATTAAGAAAATTGAAGTGTTTCTAGATAAATCCGAAAGGGCGATAACGGATAATAGGAGAGTGCAAGGAATTGTGCGGAATCCAAATTGAGTGATTATGGGGTGGGAAATGCAATCATTGGTGTAAAGAAAATCACTGTCAATACCCTTATAGCTTTGAGGGATTTTATCCTTAAGAATTTGTCGTTTTGGTCATTCTATTATTTCTCTGTGCGTTTGTCAACGTCCCCGTCTTTGTCACAAAAGCGGCTTCAATTGGAGCGTTATGGTAAAATCAGTATTGTGTTCAACAAAGTAAGCTAAAATGTAGCTTTTTCCGGACAGGTAATAGAAATACCCTGGACAGAGAAGTATATAAGCCCGCAAATATCTTACCTTTATATTTATTTTATCCTTAACCCAAAGTAGATATCAGTTTTATGAGAACATCATTTAAAGGTATTTCAGAAGAGAAAAGTATAAAAGATATAAGAAAAAATATAGAGTTGCATTTCTCCTTTTTTTGCAGGAGATTTTGATAGAAGGATCGAATTTTCTCAAGAAAGATCAGATTATTCAACAAAGTGGAGCCCTCTAAACTTCATTTCTCTGATGAAGCTGCCTTTTGCTTTAATGGTAGTGTAAACACACATAATTGTCGATATTTGTCTGACAGAAACCGCCATTGGATGAAAGAATTTTTTTTTTTTTTTTTTAATTTCAACAACACACCACGAGGGCTTACAGCCTAAATACTATCGTACCGTGGGTGTCGACAAGGAGGAAAGAGGCAACTTGTTAATTCTGGACTTGAAGGTTTGGAGGGGGAGAAGGAAAAACATGTGCCGGCAAGGAATTTCACAACTCGGAAGTCCTTGGGACAAAAGAGCGGGCATACCAAGACGTTCCATGTCTGGTGACCTGGACAGTCAAAGAGTACATTCGCTCTGTTCCCCTGGTAGATCTGTTGGGGGCAGCAGGTGGAGGAACTATGGAAGAAAGCTCCTCTGAGCAGTGCCCGTGCAGATATCTATAAAAGAGAGAGAGAGATGTCACCAACGGCACATCGGTGGGCAAGGGATGGCAGCCTTTGGGTGAGGGTAGGGTCACCGATGAGACGTATAGCTTTCTTCTGAATGGAGTCCGGGATAGCGAGTGTGAAAGTGGCAGCAGCACCCCAGATGTGGGAGCAGTATTCGAGGTTTGGTCTTATTTGTGAAGTATATAAAGTATAGAGATTAGCTGGTAAAAAGTATTTGCGAGCCCGGAAGAGGAAACCTAATTTCTTAGCAGCCGCTTCTGCAATTGATGTGACATGTTGGTGCCAATTGAGATTTCGATCTACAGAGATGCCAACAAGTGAAAAGGACTCATTACTTTGAATAAATTGGTTGTTTATTGTGATGGGTCTAGGGCTGGTGTATCTCTTATGAGAAAGAAAGCAAGACTGTGATTTGGTGGGGTTGAATTGTACAAGATTTCTACTTCCCCAGTCTAATATTTTTTGGAGATCCACGGAAATAGAACCCTCCATGAGTCTGCAATCCTCATCTATTTGGGATAAAGAGACAGGCTTTGAATATTGTATATTGGAGTGGAGGGTCCTGTGGTCCGCGTAACTGTGGTCCGCGTAACTGTGAACTGGGTTGGATGTGCTAGAGAGGAGGTCATTGATGTGGAGAAGAAACAAAGTAGGGGCTAAAGCTGAACCTTGAGGAACTCCTGCATTAATTGGATACAGTTTAGAGGACTGGCCATCCACGACAACAGAAATGCTCCGGTTGGAGAGGAAATTTGCTGTCCACGTACAGAGTTTTGGTGGTAGGCCATAAGCCGGTAGTTTATTAAGCAGCGCTGCGTGCCAGACCTGAAGGAATGCTTTGGATAGGTCTAGAGCTACAATCTGTGATTCACCGTGTAGTTCCATAGACTTGTTCCAAGAATGGGTGACAAACGAAAGGAGGTCGGCAGTTGATCTGCGCTGACGGAATCCATACTGTCTGTCGTGGATTAGACTGTGTTTTTCAAGAAATTTTAGTAATTCTGTGTTTATATACTTTTCCATCACTTTAGAGATGACTGAAAGGAGAGAAATAGGCCTGTAGTTGCTAGGAAGCGCTTTCGATCCTTTCTTGGGGACGGGTTGTACTCGAGCAGTTTTCCAGTTACTAGGGAATATGCCTCTATTGTAAGATGTCTGAAACAGACGAGTCAGGACCGGAGCAAGTTCTGGTGCGCATTTTTTTAAAAACAATTGCTGGGATCTCGTCAAGGCCAGAGGCTTTCCTGGTATTAAGAGAAGTGAGCATCTTTCGTACCTTTTTAGTTTTGAAAATGATATCCGTAATTTTATGCGCGACATTGGGGACTGTTGGTGGTTGAACATTTGGAGGTGGGTTGAGAGTAGAATTGACGGCAAACAACGAGGCAAAAAGTTCAGCCTTGCCCAGGGCGGTAGAAACAATTTCATCCCCTGAGACAAGAGGTGGGAACGTGCTCTTGCAGAAATTATTCCCAATAGATTTAGCAAGAGTTCAGAAGAGTTTGCTGCCGCTGGAGCTTAAGAGGACTTTGTTTTTATGTGGTTATTAAACAAGTTTTTTGCCTCAGAAAGAATGCGGACATAGCGGTTTCTTGCGTCGTTAAATGCTTGACGGTTTTCTTGACTGGGATTGTGTAGAAGCTTTTTGTGAGTTTTGATCTTTTCAAGTCTGGCCTTGTCACAGGACTTGGAGAACCAGGGCATTTGAGTGGCTGCAGAGGTTTTCTGTGTACGTGGAATAAATAATTCCATGGCAGCTTGGATAATTTCGGTGACATTTTGTGAGATATCAGAGGGGTCAGGATGAGAGAAGCAGACAGACGCCCATGGAAATGAGGGCGGTGACTGATATCTTATAGCAGTCAGGATTTGTAGTAAGAAGGAGATCTAAGGGATTTGAGCTGTGTGTTGGGATGCAAGGAAAATAAGTAGGTTGCTGAACCATATTCGCTAAGGAATTGCTGACTGCAAAGGCCTCCGCTGCTCTTCCTTGTGGATCGGTTTTTGAAGATCCTAGCCATTCCTTATTATGGACATTGAAGTCACCAAGAACAGTGACCTCGGAGGAAGGATATTCAGTAATCAGATGGTCGGTTTTTTTAGAAAGGTAGTCAAAGAGCTGAACAAAGTTGTTGTCAGAAGGTGACCGGTAAATGCAACAGATGAATTTAGTTTCAGCCCTGAGAGAGAGTTTTATCCATAGTATGTCTTTTCTTCCAGCTTCTAAATTGGGGAGTCTGGTGCAGAGTAGATTGCTACGGACGTATGCGCACACGCCTCCATGCAATCTAAATGAAGTAAGGAGCTCATATCCCGGGAACTTAAGGTGATTAGTGGCTGTTTTGGCACTGATTTGAGTTTCCGTCAGGAAGAGGAGTTGGGGCCTATTAGCCTGGAGGAAATGGTGGACGGAGTTCAGGTTAGAATTTAGGCCACATATATTCGAGAAGGATATTGTAAATCTCGATGCTTGCGCCCCCTGTACACCCCACTCCCGGAGATCCAAATGGAGGGGTATTTTGCCTCCGGAATCTTTTGTACTAGGAGGAGCCATCATCATTTTTGCTTATAAGGGAAACCGACTCTTACTCCAGAACCGGAAACGTCAGTTGGGACTTCACCGGCCGCTTGATGCAAGGGGTGGTACTTCCTCGGGCGTGAAAAAATCCTTTACTATCACGTAAAGGAAAATTCCACTACCACCTACCATATTGCAAGTATACCACACCAACCAACTATTAAAGAGCTGACCAGCTTTAGAACTTGCTTTATATCCATATATATTAATACATATCCAATGTCCTCAAAAACTGAACGTATGAGCCGAAATTGTTAGTGATCATACAACTGGACTCTTTACCAGGTCCACGCTATCTAAGATTATTACGGGAAGATATTGTGCCCCGTTTTAGAGAATAGTTTCAAAATGACTTCCCCAATGTCTACTTCCAATGTAAGATGGGGCGCAGTCTTATTTCTGTCAAGAGGTAAGGGAATACCCGAATGTGGCTTTTCCTAACCGATGGATAAGCATCGAGTGTGCAGCTAGGCCTCCAGATTTGTCTCCACTCGATTTTTCTCCGGGGTGATTTAAAAAGCGTTGTTTACAACGACCGGCCTTCAAATTTAGAATACTGCGAGCCGAATTGTGATGGTTTTTCAACAAGTGCCCAACTGATCATTGCAAAACACGATTCATCAGTGCCATAAGAGGTTTTACTATTGCCAAGACGTTCAAGGGGATTAATTTAAGCATCTTCTTCAATAAAGTAAGATGTTACTATTTTCCAAAATACATTGGGGAAGAGCCTATTGTTTTCATTCTTGCCAAAGGTAACTTAAAAATATTGCGCCTATTAACAGGCAGACGTACATGCCGACAGAACGACAGACAAAGAATTTTCGATCCAGAATCAAGTTTTATATATGTTGTGAGTCTTTTTTCTATCAAAAAAATCAAAATTGTTGTCAAAATTTTTTCACACCCACACATTAAACCCCGAATTTAATTTCAGCACAGAATACCAGATTTTGGATGAAATTAAAAGTTTTCTAATAAACAAATCCTAAAACGGTATATTCCTCGAGTTTAAACGAAAAAATGTCAATTTTTACCAAATCACCAATCCCCTACCCTCTGAAGCGATTTTACGCAAAAATAACCCGAATCGTTCGTTTGTCGAGTACTAACTGTATACCGAATTTGAAGACGGTATCTCAATTCGTTCTAAATTTATCGTGGATACACACAGACAGACTCAAAACTCAAAATTTTCCCGGAAAACCTCGTCCGATTTTCCTGACTAACGAACTTATCCAAGCCATTTACAAAAGAAAGGTACATGCCAAATTTTATCAAAATCGGCCCATTATTTTTTGAGTTATCGGTGTGATACATATATATATATATATATATATATATATATATATATATATATATATATATATATATATATATATATATATATATATAAATATAAATAAATAAATAAATAAATAATATATATATATATATATATATATATATATATATATATATATATATATATATAAACATATAAAAATTGAAACTGACCCCGGAGGGGTCCTAGATCGCGCTCATTAGAAGAAATTTTTTCAAAATTCAAAAGTCGAGATCTCCTCATTAGTGAATTTTTTCTAAGAAAATTCACTAAAAAGCAAAATTTTTTCCAAAAATACAGTTGATGACCAAATGAAGAAGTAATAATTTAGAAAAATGATGTATCTAATATTAAATATTATAATTATAACATTTAATAGAGACTCGGTGATTCAGTGGTACGAAGCTGTGCCTCTGAACTGAAGGATATTGGGTTCTTTACCAGTGCTCTGCAATCACTTTTTCATTACACACTGTAACATTAACATCAACCAAGGTTGTGGCATTGTATCTGAGCAAGTTGAATGTGTGCCCTTCGGAGGTGGCGTAAAGCCATCGATCTAGTGCCCATGCGATGGTGGGCACGTTAAATATCGCTACCCTCCTTAAAAAGAGGCAGTGGTTCGGCAAATATTCCAAGATAGTAAGGTGAAACTCCTCCCTGGCGTCGCTGATTGACAATAGTCGCAGAAATAGACCAACGTTAAAGAAAAAAACGTGCATAGGTATATACGGGATGATGCATTTCTACGGTAAACCTCAACATAATTGTTATTATGCAAGATACGAGAAAAAATGGTATACGTTAATTATAGGGTGTCTTGAGATGCATATTATAAAATTATTTTGACAATAACAGGATGGCCCATAAGTTGTTGGTGATACCTACAATTTTTTTCGAACATCCCTTATATTATTACATTTTTGCATCGATGATGCATGTTTGTAAGAAAAATTATATCTAGACACAGCAAGTGTATTTTGGTAGCCAATTTTCATTAAATGCTCCAAATTTCAATAACTCAGTTTGCTATTAACCTAAGGTTCGTTGGCTAGGAAACCAATTTTCTCAGAAATATTTTGAGTTTATTTTCGGAAAATTGTTGTACATTTTCAAACATGAATGTCGTACCGATAACTCAAAAAATAATGTGCCGATTTTGATGAAATTTGGTACGTACCTTCTGTTTATAAGTGGCTTAGATAAGTTCGTTGGCCAGGAAAATAGGACAAGTTTTTTCTAGATAAATTTTGCGTTTTCTTTCGGAGAATTTTTGTATCTCCAAAAATAACAGAGCTGAGACAACTAGATTTGGCACTTACGTTTCTACTATCAAACTTACCTTGCATGCCAAAATTAAGATCTCCAAGCTTAAAGAAAAAAGAAAGACATAGACATTTCAAAAAATGGGTGCCACTGGTGATCAGAGGAAAGCACAAGAACAAAATATTTTATGCGATTAACAAAACCAATTGAATATTACATACAACGGTTAAGTTTTCTTGACGCAAAAAGATCAAGAAGTAGCAAAAAAAATATTTTGAAAATTTCATAAATGTTCTCCTTAACCTGTCAAAGTCTCGTTTTGAAACGTCAAAGTTTGAAATTTTCAGATAGCAAATTTGAAACAAATACGGATTATGTAGAAGAAAGTTCGTAATACGTGTGTTTTACAAAGCCTTAAGTTTCAGCTTGATTCAACATTGTCCTTCGTTTTACTACAATATTTTCGAAAAATCCATTTTAAGATACCCTCTTTCTGTTGCTTAGGCAGTAGTTTCAGCTGTAGAGTTTATGGTTTAATAGTCTATATTTTAGCAAATCATCGTAGAAAAAATTGGTATTGAGAAGACCGCGCTAAAGTATCTTAAAAAGATTTCTTCAAATGAGCGCGAAGTAGAACCCCTAAAACCCATATACGGGGTAAGTTTCTGTTTTTGTCTGTTTTCATATATTTCTACGGTAAAGCTCAATATATCCGATATTATATAAGATGTGAGAAAAAATTATATACGTGAATTACAGGTTGTCTCGACCTGCATCTTATAAAACATATTTTCACAATCACACGCTGGCTCATACATCGTTGGTGATAAAAACTTTCTTCTTTTTAATAGAACACCCCTTATGTTATTCATTTTTGTATTTTCCATCGAACTATAATGCATGCTTGTAAAGCTTCATCGTTTTTCAGTCATTTCAGTTGTTTAAAAACTGTTCACGTTTTTGGCACATATCACAAACACATATTACAAATTGTGATACGGCGTTTTTATCAATAGATAGCGGAGACCCATGGAAATGACGCATTCAGAGAGCTTTTTGTTTGTATTACACATCGAAAAAATCGAGCTGCCGTATACAGGTACTTTCAAATAGTGGCTGAATTTGATAAGTTTTCGCAGAAATGTTTTTAGTGCTTCCGTAGAAACCAATTTTCTTGTAAGATTTTAGTCATATGTTGGTAATTAATAATAAATGTTTAGAAGGTTGTGGAAAAAAAATTGTCGAATTTTTGTGAAAAATATAATTTAGTGTAACATTACTGAGGGCAACTTCTGTAAAACACTTAGTGAATTTTTGTAAAACTTTTTTTAAAGTTTTGGTCCTAAAACTGTTTGTAAATAGTTATATCTTAGCAGATGGGTAAATAGCTTGAAGGGGTTTGTTAGTCAGGAAAATCGGACCATTTCTTTCTGGACCTTTTTAAGTTTATTTTAGGAAAATGTACTATTTGAAACAGAAAAGCTATTTTAATGAAATATGGTACACTGTTAGTACTACATAGGGTACCCAAGCAACAAATTAAGGCATGTTAACCAACACTCGAGTCCAAATAACCTAACCAAGTTGTAATTTAGTAATAATTAACTAAAATATTGCCTTGATTGTCATATTGATAACAATTTTGGAAATGCGGCTCCGAACTAGCTCATTTTTGACTATTAAAATTACTCCAAGGTCAGTAACTTACAAGTAACTAAATTGGGAAAAAATTGGTTTAATTTTACTCATAAAATACATTTGAATATACTTTTGTGTTTCAATTCCAGAGTTGGTAATTTTTAGGTCGAAGTGTGCCCTAAATTGGACTGAAAATCGACTACCAAGCCCAGATACTTGAAACACCTACTTTATTACCTAATATTAACCTGAAATATGTCTCTGTGGTATAGTAAATTGGAGGTCTTCTTATGAAGTCCAGCTTACATATATATTACCAATTTCATTTCAATACAGCACAGGAAATATTTTGGGCACTGAGCTAACCTAAAATGGCTTTCTGATCGGCTATAAAGTCATAATTACTGCAGAAATGGTCTTCCAAGTCAAATTGCCTACCTTCAAGTTGAAAATACCCATAAAATCTGACTTGAAATAAAAATTGTCCTCAAAGTTCAAAGTGTACAGCAGTGAAATACATTTGTGAATCTTAAAGGTGTGTCAGTTGATAAACTTCATCAATAAAAGTTTATTCTTGTTGTTAATGTGCGTGCACCAGTAACAAATATAGTGTTAGAATGCCCCCTTTGAAACCAATAAAAGTTTACAGACATACTACAAACTACTATAGAGTAGTAAAGAATGCTCACAGAAAAATAGTGATAGATGCTGATCATTCAAAGTGGCTTACATCAAATAAAGAACTCATTTTTCAAACCTAAAAAAGTATGACAACTTTATCGGCTACTACTACTAGGTATATGAAAGTAAAACTGAATTTCAATTCTATGCTGGTATCAAATCAGCACGTTTCCCTCTTCAATATCATACATCCTTTTTCATGCCAAATAGAGTGAAGTATTGGCAACACGGTCAGCTGTCATGTTTATGTTTATTTACTTATTTTATTTTGTTTCTATTTTCTATTAATGTTTATATATTGTGGAATCAAAGACCAAAAGCGCTATATAATCATTCCTATATGTCTCTCCGCTGTGCACGGATATAAGTAATATATATTTCTATACACGAAAATGTTTCATTTCTAATAAATTCAAACAAAATTAGTTTACCATATAGTTGAAATTCCCATAATAGGACAAAATGCCTTCAAAGTTTGGTTAGTTTGCCCTGTCATTAGGAATTGTGACTTATAGGTAAAAAAAATAGGGCAAAATTAACTTTCAGGTCAATAATGTTAGAAGGGTAGCCATATTAAATTAATTTTGTGGTATCCATCTTGATTGTATTGGAAAATGAAAAATAATATTTTGTTGAATATAGTGTAATCAAATTTTAGTTCGAAAAAAACATTAAATAATGATTGTATACCTTGACGACAAGATAGATTTGTGTTGTTTACATCACCAATCCTCCAAAATCAGAATTTCAAGAATTTTGAATAATTTTTTATTTTCACTAATTTTATCTTTTACAAGGGCGCTCGAATTTTATCGAAGTATCATTATCATGTTAACAGAAAAAAACATAACCGCAGTGGTTTTTTTCTTTATACAGTGCGAATCACCTTTATTATTGTTGCAAATATTTGAAGTAAGTTCTTTGATCATTCAAGATGTCATTTTTTAACAAAGATGGACAATATCTCTACTACTCTACTGTTTGTTTATACATACATAACTACAGATCCTGCAGAACCGAATAATGTCACATGCGTAGTTTGTTGTTAAGAACGTCACGGCACTCGGCGCCTAGATGTCAGATACAAGTAAAGCGTAGCACATATTTACCAATATATTACGTCCATTGGCCCAATGTTGAATGAAAATGACCTAAATATAACTAAAACGCCTTGGTCGAAACGCCTTGCTGGATCTATTATCGACTTCCATATTACTTTGACTTTATTCCCCACATTGGTAATATACACTTAAATTTTACTTGAAAATGACCTGTGGTGATTTGGTCGCCGACCTATTGGTAGTGCGATTTTACGTCAATTTGACTTTAAATGTTGCTTGGGTATACTGTCAACCAAATGTTCTTCTTTTAAAAACAAGACATATTTGCCATTAAAAATATTTTAACGAAAATTCGTTACCATAACACACTTGCTGGGTCCAGACTTTTTATGTGACTATTAGTTTTTTATGTGTTTCCGATTTGCTTTTCAGCTAGTTGAGTTAAGTTACTTATTTAAAGTAGTATACATTTTCACCTGCAATTTGCTTATCCCGTACTTGTGAACTTGACTTAAGCCTTCATTGTGTCGAGCCATGATTTTAACGTTAATATCCTCGCGTTTGTAGCGCTATTTGCAATATTAACAACATCTGCTTATTGTGATGTAAGCAGAGATTCTCGTCATTGATAACGTCGAAATAATGGGCGACGTGTTTCCTTTTTGACGCGCCACTTGCAGCTTTATCTCACAGTGCAAGTTGCAACAATATTCTCGTACTTTCAGTTCGCTGAAAGTAATTTGATGCTGCATTTACGAATATTAAATCTTCAGTTTGCTCAAGAATCTAGCAAATTGTCCGTAATTAGAGTTCTCACTCTCTGATGGATTTCAGCTACACCAATTAATTCTTCTTATTCTTTGGAAAGCTATTATGCAGAGTGTTTAGTTTCCTGAGAAAGCGACTTCAGTTGATTCTTTTCCCAAAGAACAATAAATTCCTGAATTTTACAGTGCTATTGAATTCTGTGTGCCTCAACTTCATTTAGAACATGTACTATGAAATAAAAATTTGTCTATGTGGAGCAAGCAACCAAATCCATCAAACGTCTGACACTAAAAAACATTTTAATAAAAAGTTTGACTGTCATAGTCTCAGGTAAAATCAAGTCTGTTGTTACACATTTTTTAATAAGGTGAAACAGGGACACATGATGCAATTTGACAGGTGATGTACCTTGTCACCATCTTGCTTCGAGGGAATTGGTTGTTCAATTATACGAGGGCTTGCATGTAACTGTTATCCACTATGTAAGACTCGATGCATTTTCGCAACAATTAGAACCGTAGACCGATTTCGCTCTCATTAGACCTCTTCAGTACGGCATACTAATTGCAGCAAAAATGCACCAAAAGTACTACGGCTATCGTATAGCCAGTCTTAAAATACTCGGTTAACTACTTGGTTCCGCAACTAGGTGATGAGTATTTTAAGACTGGCTATACGATAGCCGTATTACTTTTGGTGCATTTTTGCTGCATTTTTGCTGCAATTAGTATGCCGTACTGAAGAGCTCTAAAGAGAGCGAAACCGGTCTACGGTTCTAATTGTTGCAAAAATACATCCAGTCTTACATACTTTGTCCCTATATTGGGGTAGAAATGGGCCAGGGCTGACAATTTTCTAAATTGTTAGTTAGCTGTATCCAGTCTCTATTTTTTTAACACTTTGTGTTATTTGGAGCTGGCGTGACAGCATACTACTTGGTTCCGCAACTAGGTAGCGGCACGTCCACCACTTACTGAGTATGTTATCCACTATAACCTGTCTTAAAATAAGGTTGAATCAAGTAAAGTGACAAAATCTATAAATAGTGTGTCCCAAACTGGATGGGAATGTATTGCTATCTCCCTTATTATTACAGATAGGGAGACGGTTAAATTAGAAATGTTTTGTAAAATTTCATGCTCGTTCCAAGTATTACTTGTATTTTGCCTGGCCTCTTTTCGTTTTTGAATTATTTTGAAAAAAATAAATAAAAAATTGTCGACTTCTTTTTTCTTCAATATCTTAGTAGGCGCGTTGATTTGACATGTCTAAAACTTGTATATTATCAGGACACTTTTTACAGAGTAATCTTGTTGTGTTATTCTGAACTTTGGATTGTCATTTGTTTTTGAGCTACATGTATCAACGTTTCCTTTTATTATGGCAGCCATATTGGATTTTTGCTCATGTGATAGCCTGTCAAAAGAGCTTTCCAATGATATACAACATGATTGAGAAATTTTGTAATTGCACTGACAATTTTGAGAAAAACCGTTTTGAGGATAGTAGGCTATGAAATCCAATACCAAAAAACAAATGACAAAAAAAGTGTTCAAAAAGCAGTAGGTCATGGAGTCTAACAATAGACTTTTACTTTTAACATAATTTTCCGTAACGATTCACGATAAAAAAATATTGTTATTTAATTTACAATACGTAATTAGGTAATAATGCTAGGTAATATTATGTGAAACAGTTTAATAACTAAACCCAGCAATAACAAATAGAAACCTAAACTCCACAAAACAACACAATTAGAAACGGAACTCAACAAATAATAAAATAGAAACTTAAAAATACACTAAATATAAAATTGTTCAATATAGCCACTGTTTTGTTCAATGCACTTGATACACATTTTTGAAACATGCCTGCAAACTCTGGTGATGGTGTTTTGGTTAATATAATTTATAGCTTTCGTGATTCTGTTTCGTAATTCACTGATATTTTGTGGTGGATCGAATTTATATCCATCATTCTTCAGAGTACCCCCAAAATAAAAATCCATGGGTGTTATATCAGGACTTCGAGCACACCAATGAACCGGCCTACTGTTACAAATGACACGATTATTAAAATTTTGGTACAAAAATTCTTTGACGATCCTAGCATCTTGAGCTGCACAACCGTCTTGTTGGTACCAAATCTCGTCTAAATTATCATGAACTCTTCTAGTTGTTGGTAATATATCATTTCTCAATAGATTAAGATACCTTTCCTCATTCAAATTATTTTCAAAAAAGAATGGACCAACAATGTAGTTACCTAAAATTTTTTAAAATTAGCTGTCTAATCTACAAACAAAAATAACAGTTTTTTACCTAATAAGTCGCACCAAACATTAATACCAAATATGTCTCGCAATCGTCTTTCTTCCTTTAGATGGGGATTTTAATTTGCCCAATAATGTATAATATTATGACAATTATATACACCACAATTTGTAAATCTGGATTCATCAGTCCATATTATTCTCAAATGAAAATTTTCATCTTGCTGACATTGTCCTTGATACCATCTGCAGAATTGAAGTCGCTTAGGGTAATCGTCAACATTTAAGCCTTGTACGATTGTAGGTTTGTATGGATGGTAATGACTTTGTTTTAATACAATGTGTACCGTACTTTTTGGAACGTCAATTTGTTCACCATAAAACCGAACAGATTGCGGAGGATTTTCGTTTGAAACCTGTAAGACGGCATTATTTCTTTCTTCATTTCTAGGCATTGCTAGTTTCTTTGCGTGGAAGCTACCGTCGTTTAATAGATTGGTCACTATCCTGCAAATTATTTTGGTGTTTGGTTGTCGTCTTTCTGGGTAGTTGTTTTGATATGAATTTTCAGCTGCCTCAGTATTTCGGTTAGAACGAATATAACATTCTAACATGTCAAAATATTCTTCATTACTGAACATATTGTTTAATAATATTTAAAATAAACAGGAAACAAACTATTTAGTACAAAATTTTAAGTAACGTGTTAAATACACCTCAGCGTGTTCAGAAAATTAAGAATGACAGTATTCTTAATTGTCGCGATAGTCTTATATCCATAGCAACCTTTCTTCTGTTGTTTTTCAGTTGACTTACTTTTAAAAATCAAACAATTTTAAAAGGCGTGTTCGTAAATCATTAATTCGCTTTTTATTGAGTTCTGTTAGTAAATTAAATTATTTACTAGGTTTTTTAATTTAATTATAACAATTTTCTAGGATAATGTTGTAATGTAAAATATCATTTCTAATAATGGGACGATTCATTGGTGTGCTTAATGTTCCTATTTTTTATCGTAAATCATTACGAAAAATTATGTTATAAGTAGAAGTCTATTGTTAGACTCCATGGCCTACTGCTTTTTGAACACTTTTTTGTCATTTGTTTTCTGGTACTGGATTTCATAGCCTACTATTCTCAAAACGGTTTTTCTCAAAATTGTCAGTGCAATTACAAGATTTCTCAAGCATGTTGTACATCACTGGAAAGACCCTTTCACAGGCTATCACATGAGCAAAAAATACAATATGGCTGCCATAATAACATCAAACGTTGATACCTGTAGCTCAAAAACAAATGACAATCTTGACCTGTAAATGATGCCTTTATCCATTTTCTTTGTATTTTTAATAAAATATCAATCTTCACCCTGCGTTTTTTACTTGTTTTAAAGTTATAAAAACCATTTGCTATCGATAAGACTTCACTAAAATTAAATTGATTTTAACGTAATTTTTCCAAATTTCAGTGGCGATGTGGAGGCATTAGATATGGCTTAAAAATTAAAGAAAAAAATATGCCTAATTACTTCATATAAAGGCAACTTTTTTGCACTATTAGAATTTCAAAATTGTTTTTTTTTTCATTATGTAATGCTCAACCCTAAGTAATAATAAATATTTTGTTCACATACCGGTATAGATATTTTCAACACTAATATAATATAAAAATTTTAAATGTCCGTTTGGATTAAAATCGGCCACAAACGTACGTTCTGTGATAAAGTTTGCTGAAACAAACAAAATTAAGTTCTGTAAAACTATTTTTCTTCAACGGCGTTATATTAAAAACTGAGTAGAATGTTTCAGTACTTACTCACCTATTTCAAACAACCTTTAGATAAGCAACGCTAGAACAATGAGTGTAATTTTTTAACCACAATATTGTACAACGGAGTCACGGAAAGAGTCCAAATAAAATGAACAAACACAAGAGAGTCGTTTGGATCCAGTGCGGTCTCTAATGGCGTTCTCATTGTTATTTAGATCAGAGAAAAGGCAGCAACTGTGAACACAAGGACCACTAAGAATGAACTTCATTTATTACTTTCAAATGAAAATGACACTAGACCTTTGGTCAACCAAAAAACACAGACCACCCAACTCATTTGATTAATGTCCCATAAAAAGGTTTTATTCAAATTTTGTTGACGTAACTGGATGAAACTTAATATAACAAAGAATCTTCTTTATAAGCTGAATGTGGATTCAGTTGTTAAAAAACTATCTAAAAAGCACGAAAATGTAAATTTAGCCAAGGAATTTGCTGAATGGTTAAATTAAAGGAATCCCTCGCATCACTCGATGAGTGAATTTATAAACTAATGAACGCGAGTTTTAAAATTTGCATATTGTTTTAAAATTACTTTTCTTTATTAGAATTTTATCTTAAACATGTGGAAGTCAAAAGCATATCTTCGGTAAAGGGCACAGAATATAAAAGTGGGTCAATTTGTTGCTTTCAAAACAATACTGTCAGACCCGTCTCTACGAGATTTATGTTTATGAACCCTGTTACTTCTATGATCACAGAAAGTTTGTAAAGTGTCTTGGTAACAGTGAATACTATAGAATTATATTTAGAGAATGAACTATAAATGACAGATATTGAACAATGTAGAAAGGTCTATCTCTACAACTCTATGGACAATATAAATAGGTGAGCTGAATATAGAGTGAGCCAGTCAGCAGTCAGTGTTGGTGTATAATAAGCGATCATAGAAGGCATATAGTGAAATATAGTTCTATGGATATTTAGTAATAGAGAGAAATATTTTAGTTGATGGTGGTGTTGGTAAAGAGTTGGTTGTAATAAATTAGCAGTTTGAAAAGTTGTGTTTTGTGAATCAACAAATCCAGAACCTCGAAGGACGTAATAACTGGTGGCATAAGTTAGATTTTCAAACTGCTAAAGAAGAGAGTCTCCAGAAGATTCGTTGTGCAACGTGCAAATTTCTGGAATATCTGGAAAATTACTGTCAGAAGTAACCTATAACTGGTTGTCTTTTTAAAACAGAGCAAACTGTGTACCAACTTTAAGCACGCCTATGCCTAAGACACGTAGCACAACAGCCAATATGGACACCCAGCTGTTGGAAATGATTAAAAAATGAATTTGCACGAAAAAAAACAAGAAAAAGCGATGAAGCAGCTAAAGAATAAGTGAGAAAAGGGACAAAGAAGTTAGGAAAAGGGATGCAAAAGCAAAGGAAGAAATGTAAAAAAGAGATGGAGATTTAAGGAGAGACGTGAAAAGCAAAGGAAGAAACGACGAAAAGAGACGAAGACACGAATGAAGAAATGGGGAAGAACCATAAATAAACGAAGAAAATTCTGCAAAAACAATCCAGCAGAATCTAAAATAATACTTTATGTGTGGACGAACGTATGAAGCAGGACGAACGTATGAAGCAGGTAAAAGACGATATCTTCCAGAATGTAGAAAGCCGAGTAAGGGGTATCAGCAACGATGTACATGACAAGCTGACGAGTATACAAGAAGAAGTTCAGCAGAAAATGCAATCACTAGAAAAGAGATACCCTAGCCACGGGAAATAACAGACTCGAAGATAGTCCGGTCGTAAGAATTAAGGTTCCCACATTTGATGGCTCAGTCCCATGGGGTATATATCAACGCCAGCTCAATGCCGCTGATACAGAAATGGTTGGGGCGAGAGAGAGAGAGAGAGAAAGCTACTTCAGAGGAGATGCCCCAGATGCGCTCCTAGCTATTCCTAGAGAAGGACAGTTCAGTTTGGACAGCGCAATACATCAATTAGAGATGAGGTTTGGCGACCAGCATTTAGAACAGCTGTGACGATTTCAGTTGAAAAATCGTTGTCAGAAATCAGGCGAAAGTATCCGACGTCTCTATGCCGACGTTTTCAGACTGACACGATCTGCTTACCCCACAGCTCCGGTGTGATTTTTGAACCAGCTGTCGCTGCAAACATTTATCGACGGCATCAGGGATAACGACATTCAAGACGCGCTGAGGATGGCGAGACACAAAAACGTACTTTGGCGCATTCCCTGGAGTTTGAAGCAGCAAAGCAGGCATCCGAAACCCATGTCAGAGTTCGCAGTCTTCTAGTACGAGAAGAAAATGAAGCAAAATCGTTTAAAGCCGTACAGCTGCTTAACAAAATTGTAGAAGAGCTGAAACCTACGTCTCATTGGGGCCCAAATCGAGCTCACCGTGCAAATGTCTTGCGTTGCTGGAACTGCAGCAAGATGGGACATATAAGGGGCGAAAATGTTGGACTCTAAAACCATGCGCATGTAAGAAAGTGAAGCTAAGGCCGGTAACTGTTTCTCAGCTTTGTGATTCTGGCAGCACTATCGTCGTAGATGCATATGTAAACGGCAATAAAACCCAGATGGTCGACGTACCTAGGACGATTATTCGCCGCAGCATAATACCAAGATGACAAGTAAGAGAGCTATACAGAGTGCACACGGTAAATGAAGCCAATGGTGATCGGATCCAGGTATTGGGCGAAACTGGCGTCGAGCTGCATTATTGTCCTCGAAAACGAATTCTGTAGTACGGATTGGAAAATATTTAATCTCTGCCAGGTTCATTGTACAAAAAATAATAATTTTGCTTCTCCTAGCGAACGTGACTTTACTAATAGTAATGTCGATAGATATGCATAGAAGATACTTAATTACATAAGCAAAGACAAATAATGTTCTTATTCATAAAATATCTCGCAGGTATTTTCTCTTCTCCCTAATTAGCCGAACTACAAAATGCAGCAAGTTGTTACCGGCAACGCACAAAAATAGACAGTAAAATTTTAGATATACATATACATTAGATTTCGAGAATGCACTAACTCTAGGTTCCGGCACTTAGCACCTTCGGACATCGTAGTCATTCAAATGCGATGGGGCCGCAGCTGTCTACACGTAAAATGGGGCGCATCCGACCAGCGAATGGCCCATTTGTTATAATGTCAGCGATTCAGTAATGACCTGTAATTTTGCAATTTTGTTTAATTTGATTCCATTAAATCGCAACAGTTTCTATTAATACTGTAAATGGAAGTGATTTATCTTCTGACTTCTGGACAATATAATGCGATTGGAGAACCATATCATAATTTTCATAAATTGAAAGTTGAACATCATGTGGACACATATCACGTGTGATAATAAGGCCCAGTGTCAAAAATCAACTACGGTTGTCAGGTAGAGAAGAATGTACATTAATTTATAGGAACATTCGGGAGGCAGCAAGTCCATTATAGTAGCAAATTTTTATAAGTTTTATAATAGTAATGGTTTCCGTGAGGAAAATGGTCCAATCATAATGGAATACAGAGTGATAATCGCTGAACCAGTAAGAGCTATGTAGTCTATGGAACTACACGGTGAATCCCAGATTGTCGCTCTAGACATATCCAAAGTATTTGACCACGTCTGGCACGCAGCGCTGCTTAATAAACTTCCGGCCTATGGACAGCAAATTTCCTCTCAAACCGGAGCATTTCTGTTGTCCTGGATGGCTATTCCTCGAAACTGTATCCAATTAATGCAGTAGTTCCTCAAGGTTCAGCTTTAGCCCCTACTTTGTTTCTTCTCCACATCAATGGCCTGCTCTCTAGCACATCCAAACCAGTTCACAGTTACGGGGACGACAGCACTTTCCACTCAAATATACAATAATCTAAGGCTGTCTCTTTAGCCCATTAGATGAGGATCGCACACTCATGGAGGGTTCTGTCTCCGTGGATCTACAAAAAATATTAGACTGGGGAAGTAGAAATATTGTAAAATTCAACCCCACCAAATCTCAGTCTTGCTTTCTATCTCATAAGAGATACAACAGCCTTAGACCCAACACAATGAACAACCAAGTTATTCATAGTAATGAGTCATTTTCACTTGTTGGCATTTCTGTGGATCGAAATCTCAGTTGGCACCAACATGTCACATCAATTGCAGAAGCGGCTGCTAAGAGCTTAGGTTTCCTCTTCCGGGTTCGCAAATACTTTTCACCAGGTAATCTCTGTACCTTATATACTTCACAAATAATGCCAAACGTCGAATACTGCTCTCACATCTGGGGTGCCGCTGCCGTTTCTACACTCATTATCCTGGACTCAATTCAGATAAAAGCTATACGTCTCATCGGTGACCCTACCCCCACCGAAAGGCTGCCACCCCTTGCCCACCGACGGCCGTTGGTGACCTCTCTCTGTCTCTTTTTTTATAGATATCTGCACAGGCACTGCTCAGAGGAGCTTTCTTCCATAGTTCCTCCGCCTGCTGCCCCCAACAGAACTACCAGGGGAACAGAGCGAATGCACCCTTTTACTGTCCAGGTCACCAGCCATAGATCATCTCGTTATGCCCGCTCTTTTGTCCCAAGGACTTCCAAGTGGTGGAATTCCTTTCCGGCACATGTTTTTCCTTCTCCTCCGAACCTCCAAACCTTCAAGCCTAGAATTAACAAGTTGCCTTTTTCCTCGCTATCGACACCCACGGTACGATACTATTTAGGCTGACTCGTGGTGTGTTGTTGAAATATATAAAATAGAGCCTCTTACAGATGGAAAAACTTTGTGGTCTATATGTGGGTTTCCATGAAAATTGGTATCTGCCTTATTAAGCAAATATTCATATGCCTTTACCATTGGTATACTGTTTTTTTTTGCCATTTCTTATGTGTTAGGTCCCCGATAAATAATTCATTTTTTAAATTAATGTGTCACTTTTGGACATAGTATTAATTTAAAATGTTTCAGTGAGAATATTTCTTACAAAACTAAATGGCACTTCCCCTGACTTCGCTATGACTGCACAAACTGGTGTCGATCTAATTATACCCAAACATAATCTCAAACATACTTTTGCACAGTGTCTAGCTTTTTGAGATGGGTATTCGCTGCTTGACCATAAAATATACATCCATAGTCTAGTATTGTTCTTATATATAACTTATATATTAATAAAGAAACGGTTGCATCTGCTCCCCTGGTAGATCTGTTGGGGCAGCAGGTGGAGGAACTATGGAAGAAAGATACTCTGAGCCGTGCCCGTGCAGGTATCTATACAAGAGAGATAGCTCACCAACTTTACGTCTGTGGGCAAGGGATGGTAGCCTTTGGGAGAAAGTAGGGTCACCGATGAGACGTATAGCTCTCTTCTGAATGGAGTCCAGGATAGCGAGTGTAGAAGTGGCAGCGGCACCCCGGATGTGGGAGCAGTATTAAAGGTTTGGCCTTATTTGTCAAGTATATAAGGTATAGAGATTAGCTGGTGAAAAGTATTTGCAAGCCCGGAAGAGGATACCTAATTTCTTAGCAGCCGCTTCTGCAATTGATGTGACATGTTGGTGCCAATTGAGATTTCAATCCACAGAAACGCCAACAAGTGGAAAGGACTCATTACTTTGAAAAACTTGATTGTTCATTGTAATGGGTCTATGGCTGGTGTATCTCTTATGATATAGAAAGAAAGACTGAGTTTTTCAAGAAATTTTAGTAATTCGTTGTTCATATACTTTTCCATCACTTTAGAGACGACTAAAAGGAGATAAATAGGCCTGTAGTTGCTAGGAAGCGCTTTGAATCCTTTTTTGGGGACAGGTTGTACTCGAGCAGTTTTCCAGTTACTAGGGAATATGCCTCTATTGTAAGATGTTTGAAATAGACGAGTCAGGATAGGAGCAAGTTCTGGTGTGCATTTTTTGAGAACAATTGCTGCGATCTCGTCAAGGCCATAGGCTTGCCTAGTATTAAGAGAAGAGAGCATCTTTCGTACCTTTTTAGTTTTGAAAATGATATCATTCATTTTATACGCGACATTGGTTACTGTTGGTGGTTGAACATTTGGAGGTGGGTAGAGAGTAGAATTGCCGGCGAACAACGAGGCAAAAAGTTCAGCCTTTCCCAGGGCGCAGAAACAATTTCATCCCCTGAAACAAGAGGTGGGAAGGTGCTCTTGCAGAAATTATTCCAACTATATTTAGCAAGAGTCCAGAAGGGTTTGCTGCCGTTGGAGCTTGAGAGGACTCTGTTTTTGGTGTGTTTATTAAACTAGTTTTTTTGCCTCAGAAAGAGTGCAGACATAGTGGTTTCTTGCGTCGTTAAAAGCTTCAAGGTTTTCTTGACTTGGATTTTGTATGAGCGTTTTGTGAGCCTTGACGTTTTCGAGTCTGGCCTTGTCACATGATTTAGAGAACCAGGGCTTTTGAGTGGCTGAAGTGGTTTTCTGTGTTCATGGAATAAATAATTCCATGCTCTTGGATAATTTCGGTGACGTTTTGTGAGATATCAGAGGGGTCAGGATGAGAGAAGCAGACAGACGCCCATAGAAATGAGGAAAAGTAATCCCGCATTTCGTCCCAGTTCGCGGAGTTGTAGTGCCAAACGATACGTAGGTGTGACGACTGTGTGACTTCGGGCTGCATTGCGCAGGAAGCAGTGAACATGCTGTGGTCTGAGCGACCAAGTGGGGCGGTGATGGATGTTTTATAGCATTCAGGTTTTGTAGTAAGAAGGAGATCCAAGGGATTCGAGCGGTCTGTTGGGATGCGAGGAAAGTAAGTAGGTTGCTGAACCATATTGGCTAAAGAATTGCTAACTGCAAAGTCCTCCTCTGCTCTCTCTTGTGGAACGGTTTTTTAAGATCCTATCCATTCCTTATTATGGACATTGAAGTCACCAAGAATACTGATCTCGGAGGAAGGATATTCAGAAATTAGGTGATCGGTTTTTTAAGAGAGGTAGTCGAAGAGCTGGACAAAGTTGTTGTCAGAAGGTGACCGGTAAATGCAACAGATGAATTTAGTTGCAGCCCTGAGAGAGAGTTTCATCAAAAGTATGTCTTTTCTTCCAGCTTCTAAATTGGGGAGTCTGGTGCAGGGTAAATTGCTACGTCTGTATTTAGTAGGAAACGGTTTCACCAAGTAAGGGCAACAGCAATTAATGAATTGTAGCATTATCACCCTTGAAGCTACATTATTCGGTCATCTTATTTCCGACATGCCAAGTTTATATATATATATATATATATATATATATATATATATATATATATATATATATATATATATATATATATATATATATATATATATATATATATATATATATATTGTTTCCCAGTCTGTTCATTGCTTCTTCTAGTTTAAGAAGGTTTCAACAAACAAGAAATGAGTTTTTTATGTCTTTCATTTTTACGTACTTCTTAATAATTTATTTACCTAAGCTCTTAGGTGATTTTTTTCAAACTACAGTCAATCCGGATATGCCCACAATTTTTACAAAATAATACATTTTGTATAGGAACGAAATCCCAATCCAATCCAACCCAATCCAACCCAGTTCACAGTTACGCGGACGACAGCACCCTCCACTCAAACATACAATATTCTAAGCCTGTCTCTTTAGCCCAATTAGATGAGGATCGCAGACTCATGGAGGGTTCTGTCTCCGTAGACCTCCAAAAAATATTAGACTGGGGAAGTAGAAATCTTGTACAATTCAACCCCACCAAAACTAAGTCTTGCTTTCTTTCTCACAAGAGATACAGCAGCCCTAGACCCATCACAATGAACAATCAAGTTATTCAAAGTAATGAGTCCTTTTCTCTTGTTGGCATTTCTGTGGATCGAAATCTTAATTGGCACCAACATGTTACATCAATTGCAGAAGCGGCTGCTAAGAAATTGGGTTTCCTCTTCCGGGCTCGCAACTACTTTTCACCAACTAATCTCTATACCTTATACACTTCACAAATAAGGCCAAACCTCGAATACTGCTCCCACATCTGGGGTGCAGCAGCCGCTTCTACACTTGCTATCCTGGACTCCATTCAAAAGAGAGCTATACGTCTCATCGGTGACCCTACCCTCACCCAAAGGCTTCCATCCCTTGCCCACCGACGTGCCGTTGGTGACCTCTCTCTCTTTTATAGATATCTGCACGGGCACTGCTCAGAGGAGCTTTCCTCCATAATTCCCCCACCTGCTGCCCCCAGCAGATCTACCAGGGGAACAGAGCGAATGCACCCTTTTACTGTCCAGGTCACCAGACATAGAACATCTTGTTATGCCCGCTCTTTTGTCCCGAGGACTTCCAAGTTGTGGAATTCCTTGCCGGCACATGTTTTTCCTTCTCCTCCGAACCTCCAAACCTTCAAGTCCAGAATTAACAAGTTGCCTCTTTCCTCCTTGTCAACACCCACGGTACGATAGTATTTAGGCTGTAAGCCCTCGTGGTGTGTTGTTGACATATAAAAAAAAAAAAAAAAAAAAAAAAAAAAAAAAAAAAAAAAAAAAAGTGAGTGTATGTAAAATATTCATTTAAAATCTGCTTCTGAAACTTGTTGCATAAGTTCTTTGAGAATCCGAGCAAACACTAAACAAGTTTATACTCAAAGCTTACTCTGATTTTCCTATATACTTCAACATAAGCTTCTTAAACTAAATCTGCTTTATCTAGAGGAGCAGAAGATTAAGTCAATGTAGAAACTTCCATATACAAATACCCAAACACTGAAATAATATGAGATATATTTACTGTAGGTAATAAGTCGTTTCATTTACTGAAAACAATTCTGAAATCCTCGCGCTACTTCGAGTGTTATTCATTCCGGTTATTAATTTTGAAGTTATCACGCTAAACATTTGCATGTAGAATATGTTTCCAAAGGGGTTCCGCTTACACATTCCCCAAACTAATTCATTTCGCATGCAATAAATTAGCATGGGAACATCGCCTCATTTAGATTCTAACAATAAATAACACCTGAGATTGCTCGGTGTGTGCTTTCGTGATTTTCTCTCTTTTTTCGGATGGGAAACGTCTAATTCAATAAGTGGCGTGCGTGATGTTAACCTTTACCAATAAAACACTTAATCGCTTTTGTAGATCAACAGAGAAATCGGTCAGGTAGATAATAGCGCATTCTTTTTTTTTGGACATTTCTAAACTACGCAAACTTATATTGCGTGGCAAATTTATTCATAATTAAAGAATAAAATTAAAATCTTCTGTGCAAGCAGTTTTATATTAAAAACCTGATGCGTTTCGGCTCCCTCAAACCATCCTCAGCGGTTAATGCTTTCCTGTTTGTATTACAGAGCCTGTACTATATAAGAAATTGCCAAAGTTTTTAATCCATTGTCCAGTTTTCCAGACAAATGTGACATGGAGGGAGAATATCAGCATCTCCAGACTTGAAGGAGCAAAAAATTAATATAAGACGACGCTTCTTTTGAAGCAGCAAAATGGAGTCCATGCACCTTATCTTTTAGTGAATTTCCTTAAAAAAATCACTAATGAAGGGATCTCGACTTTTGAATGTTCAAAAAAAAATTTCAAATGAGCGCGAACTAGGACCCCTAGAACCCATATCTAGGGTCAGTTATATATATATATATATATATATATATATATATATATATATATATATATATATATATATATATATATATATATATATATATATATATATATATATATATATATATATATATATATATATATATATATATATATATATATATATATATATATATATAGTCAAAGTCAATAGTCAATAATTTATTTTGCCTTAATTCCATTTACAAATTATTGAACACGTCAATTATTAAAATAAAAACAAAACTATGAAAACAAATGTAAAAAACAAACTAAAAAACATTTCAAACAAACACAATAAAATTTTCGTTCGTCTCAGCTCTGTGCCCCACGGGTATCAGACAAATACTCCGCAATGGAGTAATAGCAATTATTGGTTAGGTATGATTTTAGCGATGCTTTAAATTCATTTACATTTTGAATTGCTTTTATAGTTTCCGGCAACCTGTTATATAGATCCACCCCCGCAAAAGAGGGCGACTTTCTGTACATCATTTTACAGAACTGCCTGTTTCTAAACAGATTCCCGTGGCGAGTGGAGTAAGAGTGCATCTCAGGCTGCCTTGTTAGCCCATCTTTGACACCATGAATATAATTTAAAAGTTTATATAGGTAAACGCATGTTAGAGTCATTATTTTTGCGTCCCTGAAAAGCGCCCTACAAGATTATGTTACCCTCATACCAAAAAAAAATCACTCTTATTCTTTTTTGCAACATAAAAAATCTTTCCACCTCAACCGACTATCCCCAAGCAACAATGTTGTAAGATAACAAGGAATAAACTTCCGAGTAGTAGACAGTCATCAGAGCTTTGGTCTCAAGGAACTCTGCTAATCGAAATATTAGGAAATATATAGGAGATATATGATTGAAGGGAGGAGTAACAGTCGTTACACGTTAGCTTGCTAAAATTTGTATACCTTTAAGGGCAATTACGACCAAAAAAAACGAGGGCTATATTTCTATATTTTAAAGAAAGTAACTCTGTGCTAAAACTCGATATATTTCGCTCGGAATCCCGAGCATCTTCAGGAGTTCTAACATGAAAAAATGGGGTTATGTCCATTTTGTTACACGCGAATTTTTCAAAGCTTTTTTAGTTTTTTAACCTTAATGACACTTTTTCATGACTAGCTTTGAATGTTTTGAAAGTGAAAATGTTGGCGTAAAGATGTTTTTTTCATTGTTGTTTTTTGCATGTCTTTGTGGCAGATTTTCCCTGTTTTTTATGCTTTGGCCTTGCTTGTGTAATTAGTTACAGCGTTAACCAGGAAAATCAGCCCAGTTTTTCGCGGAAAATTCTCATATTGCCGGAAATAACAATGTTAGGGTAACCAAATTGGGCACACGCGTTTAGGTCAGAAAAAGTAAATATAGATGAAAACAAAAAAGCTAGAGGCATTTAAAAAAATTGGGTGCCACTGATGACCAGATAAAGACATAAGAGCACAATATTTGTTTGGATAACAAGATCTATTGTATGTTACAGCATCATTAAGTTTTTTGTCGCAAAAAGTCAAGAAATGCCAGAAAAATTATTTTGAAAATTTGAATCGCGATTCAAAACGTCAAATTTGGTAACTTTTAGGCAAAGAACCTAAAGGGAATATGGGCTATGTAGAGAAAATGTCGCAAGAAGTGTGTTTACAAGTCCGTATTTTTCAGCTCCAACCGCCATTGTCCTCCATTTTACTAAAATGTTTCCAGAAAGTTCATTTCAAATTGATCCTTTTTCTAATGCTTTAGCAGTAGTTTTAGTTATAGAGTTTATGGTTTAATTTTCTCTAATTTTCAGCAAATTTTCGTAGAAGAAATTTGCTAACGAGGATTTTTGAATTTTAAAAAGATTTCTTTAAGTGAGCGCAAAACTAGGTCCCCTAGGACCCATGTCCGAGGTAGTTTCATTTTTATCTGTTTACATATATACAGGGTGACGCATTTCTACGACGAGATACGAGGGGCGATGGTATACGTTAATTATAGTGTTTATTGAGCTGCATCTTATAAAAAATATTTAAACAACCACAGGTGGTCCATAAGCGTTGGCGATACAATTTTTCTTTTAGTGAATTTTCTTAAAAACATTCACTAATGAGGAAATCCGGACTTTTGAATTTGGAAAAAAAATTCTTCAAATGAGCACGAACTAGGCCCACTAGAACCCACATCCAGGGGATGTTTCAATTTCAAATATATATATATATATATATATATATATATATATATATATATATATATATATATATATATATATATATATATATATATATGTCACACCGGTAACACATAAAATAACGGGCCGATTTCGAGCACAGTCCTTCTACAGATGGCTTGTTAGCCAGGAAAATCGGCCCAGGTTTTCCCCGAAAATTTTGTGTTTCCTCTGGATACAAATTTCAATCTACGGAAATAACAAAATAAGAATAACCAAATTTGGCGCGATTATTTGCATTACAAAGATTTAATCAAGTACCCAAATTTTGGTTTAAAGGCAAAAAAATTATGGGCATTTAAAAAAAATTGGGTTTTCTTCAAAATGTCAAGTCTCGATTGGAAACGACATAATTGACAACATTTAGGCAAAGAACCTGAAACAAATATGTATTATGTAAAGAAAATGTCACAAGAAAAGTGTTCTACAGACCCTTAAGTTTCAGCTTCAACCATCATTGACCTTCATTATACTAAAATTCTTCCAGAAGTTTCATTTCAAATAGACCCTCTCTATGATGCTTTGGCGGTAGTTTTAGTCAAGTTTATGGTCCATAATTTTTAGCTAATTTTTGTAAAAAAAAATTCGTGATAGAGGAGACGGCAACTATTGAATTTGGAAAAGGTTTCTTCTAATGAGCGCAAACTAGGTGCCCTAGAATCCATATACGGGTTTAATCCTAAAAGTGACATTACGTAAAATGGTTTTGATAGAAGGAATTTCAGATGAGAATGTTCAACAAAATTGTGTAAATGCAAACACAAGCATAGCTTTTTCGTAAAAGACATTTTATAATTTTAGACGCAAATAAATAAATATATGTATAAGTATAAGTGTTAGTTTCTATTTGTTTACATATATACAAGGTGACGCATTTCTACGGTGAAGCTCAATATAAATGTTATTATTCAAGATACGAGAAAAAGTTGTATACTTTAATTATAGGGTGTCTTGAGCTGCACCTTATACAGTTATTTTAACATAAGATTGTCCATAAGTCGCTGGTGATACCTAATTTTTTTTTCCGGACACCCTTATATTATTGCATTTTTGCATTTTTTATCGAAATATGATGCATGTTTGTAAGAAAAAAATCGAGACGCAGCAAATGCGTTTTGGTAGCGAATTTTCATTAAATCCTTCAAATTTCAACAACCCAATTTGCTATTAACCTAAGTAATAACAATAAGTAATTTTGATAAAATATGGTATATTTTTTATACTATATAGGCTATACCGGTAATCAGATTGATGCCTGCTTGCATTAGAGAGACAAATTTGGTTGTTAAGTTTTTAAAAGACCTTGTTTTAATACACGGTGTACCGTACTTTTTGGAACGTTAATTTGTTTACCATAAAACCGAACAGATTGCGGAGGGTTTTCGTTTGAAACCTGTAAGACGGCATTATTTCTTTCTTCATTCAAAGGCATTGGTAGTTTCTTTGCGTGGAAGCTCCCGTCGTCCAATAGATTGGTCACTATCCTGCAAAATATTTTGGTGTTTGGTTGTCGTCTTTCTGGGTAGTTGTTTTGATATGAATTTGCAGCTGCCTCAGTATTTCGGTTAAAACGAATATAACATTCCAACATGTCAAAATATTCTTCATTACTGAACATATTGTTGAATAATATTTAAAATAAACAGGAAACAAACTATTTAGTACAAAATTTTAAGCAACGTGTTAAATATATCTCGAATTGTTCAGAGAATTAAGAATGACAGTATTGTTAATTGTCGCGGTAGTGTTATATCCATAACGACCTTTCTTCTGTTGTTTTCCAGTTAAACATTTTCAAAAGGCGTCTTCGTAAATCATTAACTTGCTTTTTATTGAGTTATGTTAGTAAATTTAGTTATTTACTAGGTTTGCCTATTTAATTAAATTATAAACATATTTTAGGATAATATTGTAATGTGAAATATCATTTGTAATAATGGGACGATTCATTGGTGTGCTCAAAGTTCCATTTTTTTTATCGTGAATCATTACGGAAAATTATGCTAAAGTAAAAGTCTATTGTTAGACTCCATGGCCTATTGCTTTTTGGACACTTTTTTTGTCATTTGTTTTCTGGTATTGGATTTCATAGCCTACTATACTCAAAACGGTTTTTCTCAAAATTGTCAGTGCAATTACAAGCATGTTGTACATCATTGGAAAGATCTTTTCACAGGCTATCACATGAGCAAAAAATCCCATATGGCTGCCATAATAAAAACAAACGTTGATACCTGTAGCTCAAAAACAAATGACAATCCAAAGTTGAGGAAAGCACAAAAAGATTACCCTGCAAAAGTGTTATGATAATCTGCAAGTCTTAGACATGTCACATCAACGCCAACTTAGATTTTGAAGAAAAAAAAATCGACAAATTTTGTTTTTTTCAAAATAACTCGAAAACGACAAGAGGTAGGGCAAAATACAAGTCATAGTTGGAACGAGCATTAAATTCTACACAACATTGCTTATTTAACCCTCTCCCCATTTCTAATAATAACGGAAATAGCAATACATTCCCATCCAATTTGGGACATATGTATACCGAAAAAAAATAATTAATGCAATATTGGCTTTATATTGTTGCTGTGTCCTGTAATGCTCCCCATCCTTGAACGAAAAGCAATATTTCTGTAATATTACAGCGATATGGTGATTTCAATATTTATTGTATAGCGAAAAAAAAACATTAATGCAAGGTTGGCTTGGAATTGGAAATATTGAGGCAATAAAAAAATATTGAACCAATAAAGGCTCAATATTATGTTGTTACATGGGCCAGGACACTGAAATATAAAGCATACAAAAATTTGATTATTAGAATTGACTTGTAGCCTCGCACGTATCTATAGAATCATTTGGAATGAACGAAAAATATAGTTTTAGAACATAAGTTTTTCAAGACCATTCCAGAACCGCAAAATCATTCTCCATTTAGATGGTCGCTTCGTGAAGGAAACTTCGCTGGGACAGATCATGGACTGACGGCAAAACACTTAGAAGTTGTCACGACAGTCGCTGGTTCCAGCGACCAATTGTAGGTACTAGTGGAAAGCGATAGCAACACCGCTGTTAAAACTTGGCAGGTGTATTCTTTGTGTAAATAGCTAGGATGGGCTTGCTGACTAATGAAATCTGATGAGTATAAGGTAATTTTAAATTTTTATTTTGAAAAATTTTAAATTTCCGAAAGTAATGAAATTATTATGATAAAATTTGGTACATAGGTTTGCAGGAAATGCTAATAAAAGTTAATACAATATATGCACCTACTTAAAGTCAGTTGTGACAACACTAGAAATAAGAATGCTTTTAAAATCTCAAAGGCATTATAATGTATTCGTAATCTCTTTTTACTGCTGTGGATTTGGCAGGAAAGAAAAAGCAGTAAAGTAAACTTCACCTTGCATCATAAACCGTTTAATGTTGATACATGTTGAAAAGTGGCGTTAAATAAAAGCGATTTCACTGACTACACAGCTATAAATTCGGGTAAGTTATTTGAATCAGAGAGGAAGTTGTTTTGCTTCTGGGTCTGTCTATTCTTGAGACGTCGTCTACAGCGTCACCACAGGAAAACACAGGTTTATGACACTTCAGTTACGGTCTGAGGAGACATTATGTCTGACGCAGTGCCCTTAAACAAAGCCTAAATGTCTTCTGCACGCTCACCTTATACATAATGTTTATTTTTTAATTCCACCGAGGCAACATTCAACCACTTGAATGAGGAAAGTCAAGTGCTCTGATAAATTAAATAATTGTACGCCTTGCTGGTTTTCCGCTACAGCGAATTAATTCGCCAGAGAATGTGGCCTGGAATAACAATAACGTAGTGTTTAATAAAATGTGTTACTTTATGTGACGTCGTAAAAGAGAAAATCTCTTTTTGTAAGTTGCTGGAAATTTAGGTTCAGTAGATCTAAGTTCTATGCTTTTCAAACGGAAATCTGGGATCGCTTCATTCTGCATTCAAAAATTCTATGGCTTCCAGATTAATTGCAAAAATTAACAGTAAAAAAATTTTCGGGACGCAAGAAGTGCGTTATTGTAGTGAATTTTCAGAAGAATAATATATCGTAGTGATATAGCCTTATATTAAAAGTTATAAAACATTACTTTATTTACTTAGGTATAGTAAAAAATAAGGTAAAGAAGGGCAAGCAAAAGCATGATCTATATCATAAATATTTATGCAGTAATTTGGATACAAAACTTGACAAAACAGTTGATAAAGAGGAAATATACTCAACAGAAAATACACTAGAAAGCTGAACATAAAAATATTTGTGTTTCATGCATTGAGGGTGATTGTATGAATGCATAAGGGGAAGAAAAATCCCCAGGACGAAGAGGGTTTCTACCCCTTACCCAAAATAACGGGGGTTCTCCTTCCCCTTGTCCAAGCATAAAACTACCTTCAAAGCATAAAGCACAAGAAAAATGTCTTGGGAGCAACCCTCAAGAAAGATAATGGAGCTGGGCGAATATGGGTGTTGTTCGGGGCAGACAGGGTTTAAAGGAAGTATTGCTGCAAAATGTGAAAAACGCATGTTTTCAAAGTCCGACTAAATGTTTTTTTAGCATTTTTCGTTCAAATTTTCTCCCCGCCCAACATCCCTATTAATTCTTGGTCCCTTAAGTTTCTTAGGGGTTACTTGCACCTAATTTGCCTTGTGGCTTGTGCCTCCAAGGGGGGTTCTTAGCATTTTTCTGAAGATAAAAAAATTTAAAAACCCTCGTTGCAGTAAACTGTAAATTTACCTTAATTACCACATTGTCGCCTATATCTTTTTCAGATAATATCGAATACAGCACTAAAGTAAATAAATTTACTTGCTGTTTCGCTCCTCTTTATTTTTATATTACATGTATAAGCACAATAGAAGTAAGTATAATAAAGGGGGGCCCTTAATTAACATTGGGGCTACACAAACTTAAAACTAGAGAAGACATTTAGATCGTGTCTGTGCGCACACAAAAATTAGTAAAATAAATTAAAAAGTCTAATAAAAAACAACAGTTTTACGGTGTTATTTTATATAAACCAATAGGCGTACGTTTCGCGGATATTTCGCAATTTGCGAGTGTATGAATCTAGGTTTTGTCCAGGACTACACTAAAATCCGCTCGACGCTGAAAGCAAGCACCTTTTAAATTAAGCTCGATACGGTTGGACGCTAAACAAACGTAGGTATGCCTAATTTTAAGCGGGACTGTACCTGTTTGAAATGTACAATATGAGAAATACAGAAAGTGCTATTTACTAACCTCACTAAAAAAAAACTAACCTGCGAAATCATCGATAATAAAAATGCTGGATCTTATAACTCATCTATCAGTATCGTTCTCATTTTTGAGCAGGTTTTGATACTTGCAGATAACATTGTCGCATGCTAAAATTTAGTGCTTTTGAAAGAAAATATTGTCCCGGTATTATAAAAGAAATGGGCCAGGGCTGACATCTACAAAATTGTTAGCTGATTGTACAAATGTTTCCACCTACCACATGTTGTGCTAACTAGAGTAGTTGTGACAACATACTACCTGGTTCCGTACTGAGATGGCGCCCCTGTCTATGTTCTGGCTTGTTGCAATAATACTTGTAACTTCCATTGTTTACATTTTTATCGACCCTTTATTCAAATATCATAGCAGTACAGGTAACATCTTCTGTCTTTGTCCAACATTGTAGATATTGCATTACAGAATTTGAAGTGATGTCGAGGATTATTTTAATTTTAATTTCGAATAACATTATTTTTCTTCGATCAAAGGACTTGAAAATTGATACAGAACCAGGCCTGTCTATGTTCTTTTAATCTATAAATTTTCGTTTAAATATCTTAAAGAATTTGAGAGATATTGCATTTTTAAAAATGTTTTTTAAATTTTTGTTAAGAACAATTGGGCGTTAAGATCTGATCAACGAACTCATCCAAGCCATTAACAAAATAAGGGTAATTCTCAAGTATGGTCCAAACCAGGGAAGTATTTTTTGAGTTATCGGTTGGATATATATATATATATATATATATATATATATATATATATATATATATATATATATATATATATATATATATATATATATATAGGGGCCCCAATTCGCATTTGAAGAAATTTTTCGAAAGTCTCACCATCGATACCTCTCTATTAGTGAATTTTCTTAATGAAAATTCACTAAAAAGAAACTCTGATTGACGCACTTTGCTACAACACACTAACAGATTAATAACTAATTCCGTTTCATTCTTGATAATAAGGACTTAGGTAGCATTCCAATACAGGTGACCGAACTTATTACAGAAAACAAAGAGCTAGAGCTATATGGCATCAAACCCATCATCCGGTAGACAAAACACGCTACAACAACATTGCTAACAGACTGAAGCGTAAATTACAAAATGCTAGAAATGAAACATTCTGTTATTACATACAAAACTTAAATTGCCAAGATCACTCCATATGGAAAGCCACGAGAAGCTATAAGAGTTCTCAAAATCATATACCACCCATTCGTGAAACTGGAGGCACCTGGTTAAGGTCAGACAATGAGAAAGCCGAATTGTTTAGTCAACATTTATCAGAAGTCTTCCAACCTTACTCAGATGAACCTGATTCAGAATTAGAGGAATATCTTGACATACCGCTACAGCTGTCTCCTGCATTCCGTAAATTTGAATTTAGAGAGGTCAAGGAACAAATAAAGAGGATAAATAAACGTAAAGCACCTGGACTAGATCTTATTACTGGCACGGTACTGAACGAACTACCAGAGCAAGGGCTCAAATTTATAACTATAATCTTCAATGCGATATTACGGTTAGCTTATTGGCCCAAGCAGCTCAAATTTGCTCAAATATTAATGTTTTTGAAACCAGGAAAGCCTCCCACAGAAGTAAAGTCATATCGACCTCTAAGTCTGTGGCCCATATTATCAAAAGTACTTGAGAGGCTCATCCTTAATCGCCTACTAAGAGAACTGGACGAAGAGAACTGGATTCTTGAACACCAGTTTGGATTTAGAAAACAGCACTCAACAGTTCAACAACGCCATAGATTCGTGAATATAATACAAAAAACCCTAGAATCAAAAAAAAATAGTGTTCTTCAGTTTTCCTAGATGTAAGTCAAGCTTTTGACAGAGTATGGCATAAAGGACTCCTGTACAAAATCAAGAAATCCTTCCCTTATTACTATTACCTCATCTTAGATCGTATCTATCAGATCGATACTTGCAAATTAAACAAGGCGAAGAAGTTTCAACTATCAGACCAATCCAATCAGGGGTACCTCAAGGTAGCGTGCTCGGTCCGATTCTATATCTACTATACACCTCAGATATACCGACTACCCAAGAAACTGACATGTCCACATTCGCAGATGACACAGCCATACAGTCTGTAAATGAAGACCCTGAAGTAGCCAGCTATCATATACAAAATCACCTTTCTTTGCTACAAAGATGGTTAGACAAATAGAAGATAAAGATCAATGGAGCAAAGTCATCGCATGTCACATTCACTCTGAACCGCCAGACTTCCCCACCTGTTCACGTCAACAACACAGAAATTCCTCAAGCTGATCATGCTAGATATCTGGGACTACATCTAGACAAACGACTCACATGGAGTACCCACATTAAAAGAAGCGTAAAGAGATGGATCTGAGAATGAAGAAACTGTACTGGCTAATAGGCAGAAAATCTCCAATTGCCATAGAAAACAAAGTCCTGGTTTACAAGTCTACAATCAAGCCAATCTGGACCTATGGCCTAGAATTATGGGGATCCTCCAAAGTATCCAACACTAACCTAGTTCAACGCTTTCAGTCCAAAGCCCTCCGCATCATAACAGATGCTCCTTGGTAGGTAAGCAACCACACCCTTCACAGAGATCTAAATATACCCTTCGTATCAGAAGAAATCACTAGAAGAGCAAACAAACACCTTCAAAAACTGGAAGCACATCCAAATGATGCCGTTAGACCATTGCTTGAAAACCAAACAAGACGACTGACTAGAAAGTGGCCATCAGATCTGTGGAGGCAGGTATGAAATAAATTCACAATTGCCGGATTGCACCAATGGGTGTAATTCCTTCATGTCAATTTCTCGTCAGCAGCTTTACTTATAGAACTCAATGTATATACATATTAGTTAATGTATATAATATATTAGGTGGTTCTGATTGTAAATATTAGTGAACAATAAAAAAAAATCTTGATAATGAAAAATAATTAAAAAAAAGTCTGGACGCAACAAGTGCGTCATGGTAGTGAATTTTCGTAAAAATGTTTTAAATATTATATAAAATATGTCTTTTCTTTTAACGAAAGCAGGCATGAAATTTGGTTACCAGTATAACCTATATAGTAGAAACAATGTACCATATTTCATTAAAATAACTATATTGTTTGAAAATGTAAATTATTTTTCGAAAATCAACTCAAAATGTTCCAGAAAAAACTGGTTGCTAGCCAACAAACCTTAACCAAATAGCAAATTACGCTATTAGAATTTGAAACATATAATGAAAATTCGCTACCATAACAGCTGCTATTTAACTTGAATTAAAAGTCTTCAAAGTGCTTATTTTTAGTTAGTGATGTTTTTCAAAAAAGTCGGTAAAATATTGAAAATACACCAGATAACTTTAAAATTGCATCAAAGATGAAAAGAAAAGTAAAAAAAAGCTAAAAAAGAAATGTATTCTACGACGAGATTTGAAATAGCGTTCCTTTGCTTATCAGCAAGGTCTTTAACCATTCGAACATACCAGCACTTGAAAAATGTTGTTCAATATACGGTAGATAACACGTAATAGTCTCCAGTGATTTATTTATAATATGTAAGGTCTTTAGTGGCATATTTTGCAAGTATTTCAACAAATAAGAAGATTAGCATACATCTAGGACATTCTTACATACATTTTATACAATATTTATGATTCATAAAACACAATAATTTCTCATTTTCGAAAGTAGCAAAGCTATGGTAACCAAATGCAGTAGGTCAGTTTACGTTATGAAAGGTAAACTACATAGTATAATTTAGATCTCGATGTTACATGAAAAAAAGTTATAGGCATTTAATTTAAAAAATGTTTGGTGCCAGATCATTTTTATAAAAATTCACTAACATAACGCACTTGCTGCGTCCACACTTTTTGGTAATTCATAGTTGCTTTAAGCAAGCAATATTTACTGGTCTCAATCAGTTACGCTCAATTTTGATCATACACGGTTTTCAATTTAATATGCAAAAATGCTAATAGCATAGATCTTATACAGGGTGTTTCCTCTAAAGCGCACATTAGAACTTTTGCAACTTCTGAAAATGTCACTGACATGAAAATGTGTATACAGCGGTTATCGATTAATTACTCTTAAATAAAAATATTGTCAAGATGGCGGCACTTCCGGTTATACCGGAAGTGGGTATCAACTTCGATATTTTGGATGGAAACCCACATTTTTTCTTACTTTTTCAGATTTGGGGAGTCTTCTTGAAAGGAATCTCGTCAGCTTTCCCTTTACCTAAGTTCAGCCATTTTCGAAATATTTAGACTTTTTTGAAAATGTTCGAGTTTGCATATTTCTTTTCAAAAATCGATAATTTCGTTGTTTTTTTAATATTTTCAAATACAATTTGGCAATTTCAAAAAAGAAGGTTGGATCTTTCTTTTAGTCTAATCAGAACTGCACGAAATTTTATCTAACCTCCAAAATTTTAACATAGGTTTAGGAAACTTCAAATACTCTTAACTCAATTTTTTCGAATGAAATGCCCCAATTTTGACTTTGTCAAGTAGAGGAACATTAAATTCTCCATTGATCTGTATTAACATTCCCTATACCTATATTATAGTTTCCACGTAATTTTGGTTTTTTGATAATATTGCAGGAAATTCATCAACAGCTTTAAAACTGCACTCTTATATGAATCGTCATTGCCATGGAAATGATAACTGTCATAACTTTAATTAACAAACGTCGTTTTTATGATAATTATTCTTTGTATGATTCGATAAATAGAAATAAAAAGGTAGGTTTAAAGTTATTCAAACCAAGATGTGATGAATTTATTCTGTATTTATGGAAAATGTGACAACGTTATGGAGAGAACATGCCGTTCATTCAAAGAGAGATATCCTCACTTGCCACCCTTGAATAGATGGAAGTTCGGAAGATTAAAAACGATTTTCGTACAGTTTGAGCAGGCAAAAACAACAATAAAGAGAAATAAACCTGTAACTGGCGAAGAAAATATTGAGATTACTGTGCTGGGCTATTTTCATGCAATCCACATGGGCCAATCCGAACAGTCGCAATAATCTGGATCTCTCAGCAAAATCTGTGCACAGTATTTTAAAGAAAGATAAAATGCATCCATATTCCATTATAACAGTACATTCACCAATACCTGGTCATTATAATCGAAGAATCGAATATTATGAAAGTATTTTTCCTACAAAAATTATTTGGATCCACGAATCAAAATTTAGCAGAGAAGGAATCATCAATCGACGGAATCTACATTTTTGGGCACATTCACCAGAGAAGGACATTTTCAACATACATTTAGTTTCAATGTGTTCTGTATAGTGATGGATAATCGGATTGCCTACGAAATTTACGACGAAAATTTAACAAGCGAGAGATATTTTAGATTGCTGAGAGGAGTGGTGTCTGAGTTTTGCGATAATTTGCCATTGAATGCGCTAAGTAGCTGTTGGTATCATATGGATGGTACGCCAACACATTCCACGTATCAAGTCGGCCAGTAATTAACGGAGACTTTTGAAGATCGTTGGTTTGGACGATATGGTCCCTTAAGATGGCCTTCAAGATCTCCTGATCTGACGCCAGTAGATTTTTATGTATGAGGACACATAAAACATCTTGTATACTCTACTCCAGTTCATACCAAAGAAGAATTGATGCGGCGAGTGCCAACAACATTCAGGGAGTTGGATCCAGAACAAATTCGAAGAGCAACAACAAGTTCATACCAGAATTCTGAAATGTTTAGAAAATAATGGACAACACATAGAACACCTTTAATGTAACAATCACCTGAATATTTCACCATGATTTCAGTGTTCAAGTCTTTTGTGTTACAATGTATTACTGTCAGTTAACTTCCATAAATACAGAGTAAATTCATCATATCTTGGTTTGAATATCTTTGAACCTGCATTTTTATTTCAATTTATCGAATCCTACAAACAATAATTATTATAAATACAACGTTTGTTAATTAAAGTTATGACAATTCGCATTTCCACGGAAATGACGATTCATATACCAGTGCAGTTTTAAAGCTGGTGATGAATTTCCTGAAATATTATAAAAAACCAAAATTACTTGAAAACTATAACATTTAGGTATAGCGAATGTCAATACAGATCAATTGAGAATTTAATGTTCCTGTATTTGAAAAAGAAAAAATTGGGCATTTCATTTGAAAAAATTGAGTTAAGAGTATTTGACGTTTCCTAAACGTATGTTAAAATTTTGGAGGTTAGATAAAATTTTGTGCAGTTCTGATTAGACTAAAAGAAAGATTTAACCTCTCTCTTTGAAATTGCCAAATTGTATTTTAAAATATTAAAAAATTTCTGGACGCAGCAAGTGCGTTATGGTAGAGAATTTTCATAAAAATATTTGTAATACAAATATGTGTGGTTTTTTTTCTCAGAAAGCAGGCATCAAATTTGATTACCAGTATAACATATATATATATATATATATATATATATATATATATATATATATATATATATATATATATATATATATATATATATATATATAGTAAAAACAATGTGCCATGTTTCATCAAAATAACTTTATTGTTTGAAAACGTACAAAAATTTTCGAAAGTAAACTTAAAGTGTAACGGAAAAAATCCGTTTCTGGGTCAACCTTATAGGTTAATAGCAAATTGCGCTTTTCAAATATGAAGCATTTAATCAAAATTCGCTACCATAATGCACTTGCTGCGTCCAGAATTTCTTAACTTACAAACATGCATTATATTTCGATGGAGAATGCAAAAACATAAGGCGTTTTCGACTAAAAAAAAACACTTGTATTACCAACGACTTATGGGCACCCTGTGATTTTAGATATATTTTTTAAGATGTAGCTCAAGACACACTATAATTAATGTATACAATTTTTTTTTTCATATCTTGTAGAATAACGGATATATTGAGCTTGGTTCCGAACTAGGTGGCGACACGTTCACTACTCACTTAGTGTTTTAAGACTGGCTATACGATAGCCGTGTTATTTTTGGTGCATTTTTGCTACAATTAGTATGCCGTACTGAAGAGCTCTAATGAGAGCGAAATCGGTCTACGGTTCTAATTGTTGCGAGAATGCATCTAGTCTTATAGACTCTCCAGAGATGCAAGTTACCGTCCTGCAAGTCGTTTTCATTCGCTAAATGTTCTAAATTCGGGTTACATTTTTGTATAAATAAGAATAACAAAGGTTACCTATAATTTCACAAGCCTTAGTGCTCTTGACAATGTTGAAGTAAAACCGCCTGATGTATCAGATCTGATATAACATGTTTTTCTGTTATAAATAAATATACCTTAACCAAATATTAAAAAAAAAAAATCTCCGACCTTTGGTCTCTAATGTGCCTAAAACTTTTTTGTCTGCTAAAAAAATGGGCAATGTAGGGTTAAAAGATGCGATCTTCTCATTATCGAATTTTTGTTCCACGAAAGTTCGCTAAATATAGTGTTATAGACGAGGTTCTTGATTATCATTTCTACTCTCGTATAGGCTTTTATTAGATTAAATTATCTGTTTATTCCCAAGCGGTGTATAATGTAAGTTTTATACAGCTTATTCTTCTGATGAGTGTTATCAGGTGTATAAGTTTCTCTTTAAGCTCGGGTTATTTATTGAGGTATATATATCCAGTCTATAATCTAAAAGTCTGGACGCAGGAAGTGCGTTGTGGTAGTGAATTTTCATAAAAATTTATTTTACAAAAATTGTGTGTTTTTTTTAAGAAAGCAGGCATCAAGTTTGGTTACCAATATAACATATATAGCAGAAACATGTATCATCAAAATAACTTTATTGTTTGAAAATGTACAAAAATTTCCGAACGTAAGTTCAAAATGTTCCAGCAAAACTGGCTTCTTGGTCAACGAGCCTTATAGGTTAATAGCAAATTGAGCTATTCAAATTGGAAGCATTTAATGAAAATTTACTACCATAATGCACTTGCTGCGTCCCGAATTTCTTCTCTTACAAACATGCATTATATTTCTATGGAAAATGCAAAAATGCAATAATATAAAGCGTGTTCGACTAAAAAAAAAGTATTACCAACTACTTATGGGCCAGCCTGTGATTGTAGAAATAAGTTTTTTAAATGTAGCTCAAGACACCATATAATTGATGTATACATTTTTTTTCGTACCTTGTATAATAACAGATATATTGAGCTTTATTGATTTTTTACGAAAATTCGCCAAAAGCTATATACCATTAAACAATAAACTCTATAGCTCGGACTACTGCCAAGCATCAGAGAAAGGGTCTATTTGAAATGAATTTTCTGGAAACATTTTAGTAAAATGAAGGACAATGACGGTTGAAACGATAAACTCTATAGCTCAGACTACTGCCAAGCATCAGAGAAAAGGTCTATTTGAAATGAATTTTCTGGAAACATTTTAGTAAAATGAAGGACAATGACGGTTGAAACTAAGACTTAAGGGTTTGTAAAACATTCTTCTTGAGACATTTTCTTTCCATAGCCCGTATTAGACTCAAGTTCTTTGCCTAAATGTTGCGAATTTTGACGTTTTAAATTGTCACTTTGACGTTTTGAGGAAAACCCCAATTGATTTTTCTTTAAATGCCCATAACTTTTGACCTACAGCGCTAAATGGCTAAATGGTAGGTAATTTACCTATAGCGATATAAAACGATGTACCAAATTTGGTTGCCCTTACTTTGTTATTACCGGAGATATTAATTTTTTCTAAAGAAAACATAAAATGTTCAGGGAAAACCCCGGCCGATTTTCCTGGCTAACGAACTTATCCAAGCCAAAATCGGCCCATTATTTTTAGAGTTATCGGTGTGATACACACACACACACACACACACATATATATATATATATATATATATATATATATATATATATATATATATATATATATATATATATACATATAAAAATCGAAACTGACCCCGGATATGCGTTTTAGAGGGCCTAATTAGCGCTCATTTGAAGAAACTTTTTCAAAGTTCAAAAGTCAGGATCTCCTCATTAGTGAATTTTTTAAAGAAAATTCACTAAAACGACAAAGTTATCGATTTTTGAAAAGGAATATGCAAACTCGAACATTTTCAAAAAAGTCTAAATATTTCGAAAATGGCTGAACTTAGGTATAGAAAAAGCTGATGAGATTCCTTTCAAAAAGACACTGCGAATCTGAAAACGTAATAAAAAATATGGGTTTTTATTCAAAATAACGAAGTTGATACTCACTTCCGGTATAACCGGAAGTTCCGAGATCTTGAAAATAATTTCATTGAAGGGGAATTAATCGATAACCCTTGTACACAAATTTTCAAGTCAGTGACATTTTCAAAAGTTGAAAAAGTTCTAATGTGCGCTTTAGAGGAAACAGCATGTATAAGTACATCAAACAAGCCTGCAAGCAAGTATCCCACTTTGACGCAACATGGAATATAGTGCTTTGCTTTATGCATGAAAGTGGAGCATTTGATTTTAATGTGCTCTGAAATACATACATGTAAATGCACACAATATCGGAACATGATATTTCGCAAATAGATGTTCTACCTTGTCGTTGTGTGGAAGTCAATTTTCCGAGCTAGAGCTTAATTAATCGCAAACATTGTACTATATCAAGCTAAACCTTCGGCACAGAAACCAGCCGGAGAATAGTGTAACGTGGGTGATATTTTTTCTCGATTTGCGCAATTTATAATCCCGCTTGCTTTATTATAAATAAGTTAGGATGGTCTTCCGCCGGTATAATTTGGTAATTCTAGTTCAGTAAAGCAGGTGTTATATATTGCGTATAATGCTACCATAAATTTAAAGTACGCCAGAAATGGAAGTACTTTATCTTTCAAACGTTGAGAATTGAAACCATGTATTATTTTTTATCGTCCGTATGACTAATACCTCTAACTGTTTTCAACTCGCTCACTGTATATCATTGTTTTTTTTAGTGCATTTTCTTACAAAAATTCACTATTGAGGAGATCGCGACTTTTGAATTTTGAAAATATGTCTTCCAATGAGCGCAAACTTTCACCCCTAGTACCCTTACCCGGGGTCAGTTTTATATATTGTTTCTTGAGCGTTTATACGTCTGGGTTGGACATGATTAAAGGGATGATTAAAAGGCATTCTTTACCAGACAATATTTCATTTTCTAACCCTACGCGTTTCGGTCCTTTATCGGGTGATCCTCAGGGGTTTAGACTTTTCTGTAATTGAGACAGAAATAAAGTCTAAACCCATCAGGATGGCCCGGTAAGGGACCGAAACGCGTAGGGTTCGAAAATAGAAGATTGTCTGGTAGAAAAAGTCTTTTAATCACCCATTTCATCAATATATATATATATATATATATATATATATATATATATATATATATAATATATATATATATATATATATATATATATATACATAGGGTGGCGCCTTGAAAGCGAAACAGACCGATTTGCGTCCAGAGAATTTCTTTTTTAAGAAACGCTGAAACACATCAATTTTAATATTGAGGGGGACATGTTTTGACATAAAACTCAACTTTGTCACATCAACCCCTTAAGGGTGGTGATAACAATCCTTATATTTTAAATAGAGAACATGGACTGAGTGTTACATCATTTGAAAGCTCTTTCTTTTCTGAATTCAGCACACAAATTTTTTTGAAAGTTTTATCAACTCGTTTAAAAATTATTCACAGTTGGAATTGCAAGAACGTATTTCATTCATTGTGACAAGAAATGCACTTATTAGTCAATTTTTCGTTAAAAAAATACTAAAAAACAAAACCAAACGTTCAAAAATGTTTATTCAGTTAAGTAAGTGTTCAAATTGTTGACCACCAGCTTCCATACAAAAATACAAATTTTGTTCAAAACGAGCTCTGACATTCTGGAGCATTTGTGGAGTTATTAGACGGCATTGTCAACAATGCGTCATCGTAATTCTTCCACAGACACCGGTTCTGTTTCGAAAATTCTACTTTCTAAATGGCCCTATAGAAAGAAGTCGTGCTAAATTCAGAAAAGAAAGAGCATTGAAATAATGTAACACTCGACCCATGTTCCCCATTTAAAATATAAGGGTTGTTATCACCACCCTTAAGGCGTTGATGTGACAAAGTTGAGTTTTATGGCAAAACATGTCCCCGTCAATATTTAAATTGACGTGTTTCAGCGTTTCTTAAAAAAAATTCTCTGGACGCAAATCTGTCTGTTTCGTTTTCAATGCGCCACCCTGTATATATATACATATATGTCACACTGATAACTCAAAAAATAATGGGCCGATTTTAATCAAATTTGGTGAGTACCCTCCTTTTGCAAGCAGCTTAAATAAGTTCGTTAGCCAGGAACAGCGGCCCGGCTTTTTCCAGAAAATTTTGTGTTTTCCTTCGGACAATAAAGTAAGGGCAACCAAATGTGGTACGCGCGTTTATATCATTAGAGGTAAATTAAGGACCGAAATTTAGCTCTGTAGGTTGTAAGACAAAAAGTTATAGCCATTTATAGAACAGGAAATTGAAGTTTTCCTCAAAACGTCAAAGTCGCGATTTAAAACGTCGAAATTGGCAACATTTAGGCAAAAGAACTGAAACTACCACGGGTTATGTAAAGAAAATATCGAAAGAGGAATCTTTTACAAGCCTCAGGGTTAGCTTCAACCGTCACTGTGCTTCATTTTACTAAAATATTTCCAGAAAATCCATTTCAAATGGAGCCTTTCTCTGATACTTTGGCAGTAGTTTTATCTATAGAGTTTATCGTTTAATGGTATATAATTTTTGTCGAATTTTCGTAAAAAATCAATAAAGCTCAATATATCTGTTATTATACAAGGTACGAAAAAAAATGTATACATTAATTATATAGTGTCTTGAGCTACATTAAAAAAACTTATTTCTACAGTCACAGGCTGGCCCATAAGTAGTTAGTAATACATTTTTTTTTAAATTGAACACGCCTTATGTTATTGCATTTTTGCATTTTCCATAGAAATATAATGCATGTTTGTAAGAGAAGAAATGGTAGCAAATTATCATTAAATGCTTCAAATTTGAATAGCTCAATTTGCCTATAAGGTTCGTTGGCCAAGAAACCAGTTTTGCGGGAACATTTTTAACTTACGTTCGGAACTTTTTGTACATTTTCACACAATAAAGTTATTTTGATGAAACATGGATAATTGTTTCTGCTATATATGTTATATTGGTCACCAAATTTGATGCCTGCTTTCTTAAACAAAACAAAAACATTTGTTATAAAATAAATTTTTATGAAAATTTACTACCACAACGCACTTCCTGCGTCCAGACTTTTAGATTATAGACTGGATATGTGTGGAGAGGCAGTGAAGGAAACATCAATAAAGAACCCGAGCTTAAAGAGAAACTTATACAATAAAGTACGCGAGCTTAAAGAGAAACTTATACACCTGATAACACTCATCAGAAGAATAAGCTGTATAAAACTTACATTATACATCTCTAGGGAATAAACAGATAATTTAATCTAATAAAAGCCTATACGAGAGTAGAAATGATAATCAAGAACCTCGTCTATAACACTATATTTAGCGAAATTTCGTGGAACAAAAATTCGATAATGAGAAGATCGCATCTTTTAACCCTACATTGCCCATTTTTTTAGCAGACAAAAAAGTTTTAGGCACATTAGAGACCAAAGGTCGGAGATTTTTTTTTTTTAATATTTGGTTAAGGTATATTTATTTATAACAGAAAAACATGTTATATCAGATCTGATACATCAGGCGGTTTTACTTCAACATTGTCAAGAGCACTAAGGCTTGTGAAATTATAGGTAACCTTTGTTATTCTTATTTATACAAAAATGTAACCCGAATTTAGAACATTTAGCGAATGAAAACGACTTGCAGGACGGTAACTTGCATCTCTGGAGAGTCTATAAGACTAGATGCATTCTCGCAACAATTAGAACCGTAGACCGATTTCGCTCTCATTAGAGCTCTTCAGTACGGCATACTAATTGTAGCAAAAATGCACCAAAAATAACACGGCTATCGTATAGCCCGTCTTAAAACACTAAGTGAGTGGTGAACGTGTCGCCACCTAGTTCAGAACCAAGTACTATGTTGTCACGCCCGCTCCAAATAACACAGAGTGTTAAAACTAGAGACAGTATACAACTAACTAACAATTTAAAAAAATTGTTAGCCCTGGCCCAGTTCTACCCCAATAAAGGGACAAAGTATATAAGACTAGATGCATTCTCGTAACAATTAGAACCGTAGACCGGTTTCGCTCTCATTAGAGCTCTTCAGTACGGCATACTAATTGTAGCAAAAATGCACCAAAAATAACACGGCTATCGTATAGCTAGTCTTAAAACACTAAGTGAGTGGTGAACGTGTCGCCACCTAGTTCGGCACCAAGTACTATGTTGTCACGCCCGCTCCAAATAACACAGAGTGTTAAAACTAGAGACAGTATACAACTAACTAACAATTTAAAAAAATTGTTAGCCCTGGCCCAGTTCTACCCCAATAAAGGGACAAAGTATATAAGACTAGATGCATTCTCGTAACAATTAGAACCGTAGACCGGTTTCGCTCTCATTAGAGCTCTTCAGTACGGCATACTAATTGTAGCAAAAATGCACCAAAAATAACACGGCTATCGTATAGCTAGTCTTAAAACACTAAGTGAGTGGTGAACGTGTCGCCACCTAGTTCGGAACCAAGTACTATGTTGTCACGCCCGCTCCAAATAACAACATAGTACTTGGTTCCGAACTAGGTGGCGACACGTTCACCACTCACTTAGTGTTTTAAGACTGGCTATACGATAGCCGTGTTATTTTTGGTGCATTTTTGCTACAATTAGTATGCCGTACTGAAGAGCTCTAATGAGAGCGAAACCGGTCTACGGTTCTAATTGTTACGAGAATGCATCTAGTCTTATATACTTTGTCCCTTTATTGGGGTAGAACTGGGCCAGGGCTAACAATTTTTTTAAATTGTTAGTTAGTTGTATACTGTCTCTATTTTTAACACTCTGTGTTATTTGGAGCGGGCGTGACAACATAGTACTTGGTTTCGAACTAGGTGGCGACACGTTCACCACTCACTTAGTGTCTGGAGAGTCTGTTGATATATGCGCCAATTGGCAAAAGAGTCTGCTCTTACTTCCTTAGGAAGAACGTAGGCCGTAGTTGCAGATCTTTTTTCTTTGATTAAATCAAATTCTCAACTGTATTTGATGGTCATCCTCTTTTGTCGATTTCTGAAGAAGTACCTAAATGCCATAAGCAATGTGCAACTTCTTCAAGAAGCTCTGCTAACCGCAGTACATTCGTTTCGTTGCGCTATTGGCAACATTTTTTGGACAAGAACCAAGCATTTATCAGTGCTATATCTACCATGTGGTAAAATAAACGCATGTACCATTTTTTTGTCCTAATTTGCATTTTGCACATCCCTATTAAACTGTCTAATAAATTCACACCACCTATATGCTTGTTGTACTCCTTTATCAAAAATGGGCACTCTATATTGGTTGGCTGTTTTTGTTTGCGATCATAGCATCTTATTTCGCTAATTGATGTTTCCCTGCAAGGGTGGAGGGCAATTTTACCGTTTTGTTGTCCTTCCAAGCAACAGATGAAACTTCTACATCATCTATATCGCTTACATATTCTACGCTAGTTCCTCTTTTCTTTTTCTTCATTACATCTTCCGTAGGCAATTTGCAATTGGGTATTCAGTTTCTAGCAATAGTCCCTAACGAAAAGATCCCAATTTGTGCCGTGTGCACCACTAAATGGCACAGATGTGTAGTAGTTATCAAAATATGTCTTGTAATTTTAGCAAATTTTCATTAAGATATAAATTTGTAATAGGAAGGTCTCTATGAAAAAGCTTTTTAAAAAATTATATATATATATATATATATATATATATATATATATATATATATATATATGTATATATATATATATATATATATATATATATATATATATATATATATATATATATGAGTATCCGAGCGATAACTAAAGAAACTGATTTCAATCAAACTTGGCAAAAATCTTGTTTGGGCAAAAACCGAGGTCGAGTTTGTTAATCAGCCTTTATGCTCAAGTTTTTCCGGTGGAAAAGCAGGGAAAACTTTTTTAAATGCTATAGTTTTGTAAGTATCAGAGTAACTGGAATGAGACTGCCTGTGGCTAGAAATAGTACAAATAAATCTATGTAGTGAATTTCAAGTAATTTGGTACACAATATTTAGAGTTTTTTCCAAATTAAATTAAAATCCCAAAGACATCCGTTGAAACGACTTAGTGGTTAAAGTTCAATCCCTGACAGAGAGAGTAGTTAACTGCCACGCGTAGATTAATTCATACAACAGGTCTAAACCATACATCAACGGTATACAAACTAAATATATACCAGGCAGCAAACATACTACCCGAACCAACAATCGTGAAACTTCGGCCGCAATTATGAAAAATGACAGACGACATGAAATAATTTTTTTTTCAATTGTTGTTATTTAACTTGGTGATTCAATAAATTATTAAAATACACTATATTTGTAGCTTTATTAACGGCCCCAAACACAGTTTTAGCGCAGCATAGATATATTACGATGTCGCATAATATAGCAGAAATTGAAATAAAATCAAGCCAAGTCTCTATAAAACGATTGTAAGATAAGTTTCTATTATCTTTAAACTTAAACATAAAATGTCATATAAGACCCAAACAGTCGTGGGATGTGTTTTAATGGTAACTATACTAATTTTGTAATTAATTAATTCTGTATAATTTGAATAATATCCCGGGCATGAAGCCAATCTAAAGGGTCACGCAAATAAAACGCTAGTTGACGTGTACCTAGATGGCGCAAAAAGCACCGTGCTTACCTCCTAAACAGAAGGTTACGCGATCAAATCTAGCTCGATGAATGTATGTTTTTTATGTTTAATTTTGACATTTGGAGAAACAATAGTGCACAGATTTCATACGGTTTGAACAAGATCTCATTTTTGTTTAAAGCGCCTAAATAAGTGTGTCACCTTTGAGTCTGAAATTATAATTTTATTATTGTTGATATTGAAAAAAATTGGTTTGATTAGGTTGACTAAAACGAAAACATGCCGGCAAATAATAAGTAAAAATACCTGCTACGTCTATAATTTGGCAGATACTTTACTTTTCTAAACATGAATTAAGTTTCCTTCTGCAAAATTATGTATAACTTTATTAACATTTGTAATACAAGTTTCTTTTAAAGAGACTTACACTATCTACAAATATAGCAACATTTGGTTCTTTAGCTTCAGAGCACATTAAATTTTGGGCATTTGTCTCAAAAGGAGTAAGAATTTTTTGATAATAGAGAGGTATCGCTGGTAACACTTTCGGAAGAATTGTTCAAATGTGTGCGTACTAGGACCTCTAAAATTGATCTTCAATGTATGTGTAAGTGTAAAATATTAACTTTACTAATATTCCGTATAATAATAGTGTACCATTCTTATGAATATTTGCTACTAACGCACTTGCTGCGTCCCGAAATTTTTGATTCTTAGGTACATTACGACAAAGCCGGATAACAGTATTTGCGCTAGCACCCAAATCTGGCTCATCCTATAATAAGTTTATTCGATTTATAACATTACATAGTACCTAAAATATTTGTTTACATAATAGCTTTGGTATAAATACTACTGACTAATTACGCCACGAAGAATATTTCACACAGTAGTATTCGTGTTTGTGTCCCTAAACAGAAAATTCATGTGTATCCATAACAATAGTAATACATCACAGTTCACAACAACGGTCACTCAACAGTTATTAGTAAATAGATTAAGAACGACAAAACCACTCTATACTATACATATATATATATATATATATATATATATATATATATATATATATATATATATATATATATATATATATAATAAAAAAATAAAAAAATGTCACAAAAAGTCAATATGTACTAACCCATCTGAACAAATAAACACTAAAATATTTCCCTACGCATATATACGGGGTAATAGAACAGCAATCTTAAAAACAATCAAAATAAGCAAAAGCCTTGTAAAGTTAAAATAGACGTTAAGTGATCAGGATCTCAAACACTCAACAAGTCAGACAAATTTACAAACAAGGTCACAATTAAGACAAACAAAATAAATTAAAGCGACCTTGCAAAGACCAATCAAAGACAAAAGGAGTCATCAAACGCGAGAAAGGATAACATTGCACAACAACCAAAACAAATCGCAGGACATCCTACAAAAATGTTGCTGTACAACACATTACTACATTTTTCAGATATATTTAAAATCCATCTTCTGAGTCTGTTTTTAAAAAGATTGATATTGTCAGACTGTTTAATTTTACTAGTCCCCAAATCACATGTTGGTGCCAATTGAGATTTCGATCCACAGAAATGCCAACAAGTGAAAAGAACTCATTACTTTGAATAACTTGGTTGTTCATTGTGATGGGTCTAGGGCTAGTGTATCTCTTATGAGAAAGAAAGCAAGACTGAGATTTGGTGGGGTTGAATTGTACAATATTTCTACTTCCCCAGTCTAATTTTTTTTTCGAGATCAACGGAGAGAGAACCCTCCATGAGTCTGCGATCCTCATATAATTGGGCTAAAGAGACAGGCTTAGAATATTGTATATTTGAGTGGAAGGTGCACAGAGAGATCTGTCTGAGGCCTAGGGTTGAACACACTGAGACCTCACAGACGATCTCCAGCGGGATTTGGGGAGTAGGCAGATTGAGGCTCCGTAATCGAACTACAACAACTCAACCCACCTTTGTCCACCGCTCTAAGGAATAGGCACATTGAAACCTTAAAGTGTCGATACATATTTCCTTTGCCCACCTTTATCCACCACTCTAAGGAGTGGGCAGATTGAGGCCTTAGAGTGTCCTTACATATTTCCTTTACCCACCTTTGTCCACCACTATAAGAAGTAGGCAGATTGAGGCCTTAGAGTGCCCTTACATATTTCCTTTACCCACCTTTTTCCACCACTCTAAGGAGTAGGCAGATTGAGGCCTTAGAGGGTCCTTACATATTTCCTTTACCCACCTTTGTCCACCACTCTAAGGAGTAGGCAGATTGAGGCCTTAGAGTGTCCTTACATATTTCCTTTACATACCTTTGTCCACCACTCTAAGGAGTAGGCAGATTGAGGCCTTAGAGTGTTCTTACATATTTCCTTTACCTCTTGAAAATGGCTCCAAAACAGGAGCCGAAACGTCGAGTTTTTATAAATTTTTGACGCGGTTCAACCCGAGAACCAAATATGTCTCACATTAAAGACCGCGGAAATCATATATATATATATATATATATATATATATATATATATATATATATATATATATATATATATATATATATATATATATATAATATATATATATATATATATATATATATATATATATATATATATATATATATATATATATACGTGTGTGTGTATATAAACACATAAAAATTTTTACGGACTTTTGTTTTGGATTTTTGGAACCCAATTCCACGCTCATCTAAGGAAATTTTGTCAAGAGCTTTTCATCGTGACCTCTCTATTAGCGAATTTTACTAAATGAAAATTTGCTAATAATAGGTTTCTTCGGCTTTCTTGACGAATTTGGAAAAAGTTGACGGAAACTTGAAACTTGAAACTAACCACCGACACAAAAAAAAAGTAAATCCAAAAACTTATCTGTGAATATATTATAGCATAAATCACCGAAGAAGATTGATAAATAATGCTTGCATTAATAAAGCCATCAAAGCGATCTGAGGGAGTGGTGTGGTTCCATCCTTAGCCGTCACTGGACAAAGCTTCGCCTTTTGTGTACCGATTCTATCTAACATATTACATGACTTATGATTTATAGCTGGAATATGTTATTCGTGTGTCAGTCGCCCACATGTTCAATTAAAGGTGTTTAAAGTCTCTACAAAGCCAGTTATAATCAACTCACATGATTCTCCGCGCTCCGTACATAAATAACCCTCCAAATACCTCCAAGAATTATCGGCATCCTAATAACATTAGTAACGTTTGACAATTAATATAGCCGGGTCACCTGGGGCACAGAAATCTTGTAACTTTTCGGTTTAAAAACGAATTAAAAACATCTCGTTAGCATACTAATAGACAAAGGAATCATAATTTTAATTTTTTATTAGTTGTTTTTGGCAAGGCGATGTTATTAATAAGAAAGTTTAATTTAATAATGATGCAGCAGTAATTCACGGCGATAAATCGTGTGCCACACACTGTTTGGGAATATTCACCGTGTAATAGGATTTTAATAATTGGATATCGTTTTTTGAATGAATTATATTATTTATGTGCAAGCTGGTTTCTTTGTAAATTTGATATTCACTCGAATGTAAATCCGATGATATTTTTGTTAAGGCATGGGAAGCGGCTTGCTACAATGGGTTGTTATGGTTAAGAAATTATGGTATGAAATGACGTATCACTTGTTTTGAATAAGCAATTAACTTAACGCTTTTTTTAGGATTAATTTGTTTCTTCCTAATATACATCAACTCTGGTTCTTTGTGAGAATTATTTGTATTCGTATCACCAAGAATTTATTTATTTTTTCTTTAACGCCGGTCTCTTTCCGCGACTATGGCCAATTCCCAACGCCATGGGGGCAGTTTGACGTGCTGGACACAATACCACAATTTCTGGAATCGAACCCAACTCTTAGTTCCTGCGTCCAGATGCACACGGACCACAACGACTCTATCAAGAATTTAGTTTGTTTCATTTATATAGATTTTAGCTTACTAGCAATATATATATATATATATATATATATATATATATATATATATATATATATATATATATATATATATATATATATAATGCGGAACAGGCGAATGGAATGAGTTCAGTAAACCTCAACCCTCTGCGAAGACAGCAACTCAACATTTTTAAATAGGAGGTAGGGGCTTGTGATACCTAATTCTTCTAAAGATATTTTATTCTCTATTCATAAATATCATGGTTTTAAAATTTATTACAAAAATTAATAGTAAAAAAAAAGAAACACCTACACCTAATTGACGGACTTCAATACAACATATTTAAAAATTAACAACTAATCGCGTTCCATTCTTGATAAAGAGAAAGCAAGCTAAAACCATTTCAGTGTCCCTTTTGGACGGTATCGATTAAAAATAAGACATAAAAAGGTTCTCATATTATATATATATATATATATATATATATATATATATATATATATATATATATATATATATATATATATATATATATATATTTATATATATTTAAACACAAAAGTATGGATGTAGCAAGTCCGTTATGGTAAAGAATTTAGAAATATTACGTAATGTCAAATATGCCTTTTAGTGAATTTCCTAAAAATAAATCAGTAATGAGGAGATCCCGAGTTTTCAATTTTGAAAAAATTTCATGAGCGCTAATTAGGCCCCCTAGAACATATGGCCAGGGTCAGTTTCAATTTTTATATGTTTATATATATATATATATATATATATATATATATATATATATATATATATATATATATATATATATATATATATATATATATATATATATATATATATACAGTGTGTCCCAAACTGGATGGAAATGTATTGCTATCTCCGCTTTTATTAGAGATATGGAGACGGTAATTTTTTTTTGTAGAATTTTTTGTAGAATTTCATGCTCGTTCCAAATATTACTTGTATTTTGCCCTGCCTCTTTTTGTTTTCGAGTTATTTTGAAAAAATCAAAATTTATCGATTTCTTTTTTCTACAATATCTAAGTAGGCGTTGATCAGACATGTCTAAGACTTGCACATTATCAGGGCACTTTTTACAGAGTTATCTTTTTGTGCTATTCTCAACTTTGAATTGTCATTTGTTTTTGAGCTACATGTATCAACGTTTGTTTCTATTATGGCAGCCACATTGGATTTTTGCTCATGTGATAGCGCGTGAAAAGAGCCTTCCAATGACGTACAACATGCTTGAGAGATATTGTAATTGCACTGACAATTTTGAGAAAAACCGTTTGGACGATAGTAGGCTATGAAATCCAATACAAGAAAACAAACGACAAAAAAAAGTGTTCAAAAAGCAGTAGGTCATGGAGTCTAACAATAGACTTCTACTTTTAACATAATTTTCCGTGATGATTTACGATAAAAAATATTGTGATTTAATTTACAATACTTAATTAGGTAATAATGCTAGGTAATATTATGTGAAACAGTTTAATAACGAAACCCGGCAATAACAAATAGAAACTTAAACTTCACAGAACGACACAATTAGAAACGGAACTCAACAAATAATAAAATATAAACTTAAAACTACACTAAATAGCAAATTGTTCAATATGGCCACCGTTTTGTTCAATGCAATTTATACACTTTTTTTAAACATGCCTGCAAACTCTGGTGAGTGTGTTTTGGTTAATATGAATTATAGCTTCTGTGATTCTGTTTCGGAGTTCGTTGATATTTTGTGGTGGATCGAATTTATACACATCATTCTTCCTGACTAAGTAACTATTAATAAAATAAACGCACAGGCCAAATTTTTTCAAAATCGGTCGAGTATTTTTTGAATTATCGGTGTGATACACACATACATACATACATATATATATATATATATATATATATATATATATATATATATATATATATATATATATATATATATATATATATATATATATATATATTATTATTGTTTTTTAACTTCAATAACACACCACGAGGGCTTACAGCCTAAATACTATCGTACCGTGGGTGTCGACAAGGAGGAAAGAGGCAAATTGTTAATTCTGGACTTGAAGGTTTGGAGGTTCGGGGGAGAAGGAAAAACATGTGCCGGCAAGGAGTTCCACAACTTGGAAGTCCTCGGGAGAAAAGAGCGGACATAACAAGATGTTCTATGTCTGGTGACCTGGACAGAAAAAGGTGCATTCGCGCTGTTCCCCTGGTAGATCTGTTGGGGGCAGCAGGTGGAGGAACTATGGAAGAAAGCTCCTCTGAGCAGTGCCCATGCAGATATCTATAAAAGAGAGAGAGGTCACCAACGGCACGTCGGTGGGCAAGGGATGGCAGCCTTTGGGTAAGGGTAGGGTCACCGTCATTCGTATAGCTCTTTTTTGAATGGAGTGCAGGATAGCGAGTGTAGAAGCGGCAGCAGCACCCTAGATGTGGGAGCAGTATTCGAGGTTTGGTCTTATTTGTGAAGTATATAAAGTATATAGATTAGCTGGTGAAAAATATTTGCGACCCCAGAAGAGGAAGCCTAATTTCTTAGCAGCCGCTTCTGCAAGTGATGTGACATGTTGGTGCCAATTGAGATTTCACAAAGATGCCAACAAGTGAAAAGGACTCATTACTTTGAATAACTTGGTTGTTTATTATGATGGGTCTAGGCCTGGTGTATCTCTTATGAGAAAGAAAGCAAGACGGTGATTTGGTGTGGTTGAATTGTACAATATTTCTACTTCCCCAGTCTAATATTTTTTGGAGATCCGCAGGGATAGAACCCTCCATGAGTCCGCGATCCTCATCTAGTTGGCCTAAAGAGACAGGCTTAGTGTATTGTATATTGGAGTGGAGGGTGCTGTAACTGTGAACTGGGTTTGATGTGCTAGAGAGGAGGTCATTGATGTGGAGAAGAAACAAAGTAGAGGCCAAAGCTGAACCTTGAGGAACTCCTGCATTAATTGGATACAGTTTAGAGAAATGACCATCCACGACAACAGAAATGCCCCGGTTGGAGAGGAAATTTGCTGTCCACGTACAGAGTTTTGGTGGTAGGCCATAGGCAGGTAGTTTATTAAGCAGTGCTGCGTGCCAGACCTGGTCGAATGCTTTGGATATGTCTAGAACGACAATCTGGGATTCACCATGAAGTTCCATAGACTTGTTCCAAGAATGGGTGACAAAGGAAAGGAGTGGATTAGACTGTGTTTTTCAAGAAATTTTAGTAATTCGGTGTTTATATACTTTTCCATCACTTTAGAGATGACTGAAAGGAGAGAAATAGGCCTGTAGTTGCTAGGAAGCGCTTTCGATCCTTTCTTAGGGACGGGTTGTACTCGAGCAGTTTTCCAGTTACTAGGGAATATGCCTCTATTGTAAGATATCTGAAACAGACGAGCCAGGACTCCTGTCCTGACTCGTCTGTTTCAGATATCTTGCTCCTGCAAGTTCTGGTGCGCATTTTTTGAGAACAATTGCTAGGATCTCGTCAAGGCCAGAGGCTTTCCTGGTATTAAGAGAAGAGAGCATCTTTCGTACCTTTCTAGTTTTGAAAATGATATCCGTCATTTTATGGGCGACATTGGGGACTGTTGGTGGTTGAACATTCGGAGGTGGGTTGAGAGTAGAATTGCCGGCGAACAACGAGGCAAAAAGTTCAGCCTTGCCCAGGGCGGTAGCATCAATTTCATCTCCTGAGATAAGAGGTGGGAACGTGCTCTTGCAAAAATTATTCCCAATAGATTTAGCAAGAGTCCAGAAGGGTTTGCTGCCGTTGGAGCTTAAGAGGACTTTGTTTTTGATGTGGTTATTAAACGATATATATATATATATATATATATATATATATATATATATATATATATATATATATATATATATATATATATATATATATATATATATATATATATATATATATATATATATATATATATATATATATATATATATATATATATATATATATATATATATATATATATATATATATATATATATATATATATATATATATATATATCTATATAAAAATGAAAACTGACCCCGGATGTGGATTCTAGGTGTCCTGCTCGCGCTCATTTGAAGAAATTTTTTTAAATTCAAGAGTCGGGATTTCCCCATTAGTGAAATTTTTCTACGAAAATTCACTAGAGATGGAAAACGAAACTGAGAAATATATTGCAAGGCAAGGCTGACTATACCATTGATGAATACTTAAAACAATACAAAAGCAAAAAATATGGAAGAAAATCAAATTTTAATACATTTTATTTTAAGTTGAATTTATATATTTGTGTTTGTTAATTTGTTACAATTTTAATACAAATAAAGCATTAAGGCATGTTTATACTAAATATCTAATAACAGTAAACATAATAATATTTAATACTCATATTTTTAATACAAAACTCCATCATAAAAGGTCCATGGCATCGAACTATAAATACGAATTAAAAATTCCCCTGGAAAGTTAATGGAAGACACTTGGGCATATCATTAGGCGGTATAACGACAAATAATGTCTTCAATTTACGACACTGCTTGCGGTTTTGTAAAAAGTACATGGCTTCAATTTGGAAGGAAGCCCAATTTATATTCAAAATAGAGAATAAAACACAGCATAAAGGCAATAAAATGGAGGACTCCTGTCGACTAACTACAGCCCGGTATGGATTTTCTACGGCACGGCGTGGAGTCTGTCATTTAGTACAACAAAGCGTATCCTGAAGACATTGCTGGTATTTTTATTGTTGCTGATATGTTCGCTAATTGAAGTGTAATGCGAAGAAAATTAACTTGGAAATACAGCAATGTAATCAACAGAATAATGAGGTACTTGCCTACTATATACAATTTTTGTGATTTGAATTTAGCTTTACAACTACACGTTCTATCAGAGTTAATTAAAATTTATTAAAGAATACAATGTTGTGATACACAATTTACTGACTGAAAATAAATAAATGTAAGCTTTTTTTTCGGTTAGTGCAGATAAATTCACTATAGTGTTATTACCAAGTAAAGAAGTGTAAATTGTTTTCGGGGAAGATATCGTGAATTTTCGTACGAAAAATTCACTAAAGAGGAGAACGCGATTGTTGAATAAAGAATTAAAATGAGCAAGTACTAGGCCCTATAGAACACCTATCCAGGGCCAGTTTCGATTTTTATATTATATTTATATACAGGTGTCCCAACAAAAAAAACACCATAAAATGTCCGATTTCGACCAAATGTGGGAAAAATGCTAAAGCAGGTCAATTTTAACTTATAGGGAGACTAAATTTTTTAAATTTTTCTTGGTTTTGAAGTTATTTCTGCATCCCTCTAGCACCCATTACCCCCCCCCCCTTCAAAAAATTTAAAAGACAGGAGGGGTCCAGTGACACACCATTTTGAAGTAGCTTTTATTCTTTATGCAATCATGTCTTTTTTGAATTCTTTTTTTTTGAGCATCACGAAATTGTTTCAGACTCAAGATTGTTAATCCTGTAAACTCTAGTTCAAATTGTAAAGAATTTTTTTGGTGGGAACGGACTACGAAAGGTTATCTTATGTGCATGAATCTTTTTGATTTCTAAATGAACAAAAAATGTTGGCTAAATGTATTAAAATTATCATTTTTTTATAGTTTCTAGTTGATTTCATGAATTATCGTCGTTCAGTGTTTAAGTTTAAAAAAACGTATTTTTTTAAATGGTTTGTAACACCGAACAGAGAATTTAACTAGTGAAACTGTGCTATGGAAATAAGAACTGTGCCCGTGTTGCTGCTAGACTTTTCAACCAAAATCATGTGGAACAGCAAGTAAGTCGTCAGAACGTTATTAATTTAATTGCGAAATTTGAGGAAACAGGCTCTGTTACGAACAGAAAACATAACTGCCAACATGATATAACATGGGTCAATGTTTCTCGAGGACACATCCCCACGTGAAGTTATGCAGGTGGTGTTGATGATGAAAAATAAGTCAGCTTGTGACATCTTTGGATTAAACATAGTACTTTTAAAAAGGATAATCCACGTGATTGCAGAGCCACTGAGCAAAATTGTCAATATGTGCTTTGCTCAGGGTATATTTCCAAATCTATTAAAAATTGCAAAGATAATCCCTTTCTCAAAAAATGGCGACATGAACGATTGCAACAATTATAGGCCAATTTGTATTCTCCCTATAACCTCGAAAATTTGGGAAGCACTTATTAAAGAGAGATTAGCAAGCTATATTGATAGGCAGGAAATCCTAAACCATTCCCAGCATGGATTCAGAAAAAATAGGTCAACAACTACGGCGATGACATATATAGCTGATTTTGTCTTGGAAGCACTTGATCACAAAGAAAATGCCGAGCTATTGTGCTTTGACCTTAGAAAAGCCTTTAATATAGTAAACCACCAGATCCTTATCTCTAAGTTGGAACATTATGGAATGAGAGGCAGAATAGGAACACTTTTACAATCATATTTAAGGAACAGGGTGCAGTTGGTTAGCTGGAAAAATACCACATCAAATTTTAAACGGGTAGACTTGGTAGTACCACAGGGCTCTATACTGGGGCCAATGCTCTTCCTATTATATATTAACGATTTGCCCGAAAACATTAGGGCAGACAGAAGTTGCATCTTCGCAGATGACACGACAGTAATTAATAAAGCAGTTCCGGACCTTATAAAACACAAAGGTGACCAATACATCCAGCAGGTGGAAGCATGGGTTAAGGCAAACAAGTTATTGCTTAATGCAGAAAAAACATCGAGACTTGCCATAACTACCAGGGACTATCTACAGAACTCAGGCGAAAATATTAAAGTTTTAGGCTTTCAGATTGATGGTTGTTTAAGCTGGAAACCCCACATAGACCAAATATGTAAAAAATTATCTTCAGCCATCTACTCAATCCGCAGAATAAGATACATCATAGATGAAAGCGCGGCAAGGGTTACTTACTATGCTCACTTTCAAAGCATTGCAACCTATGGGATTTTGCTGTGGGGATCCTCGCCGCATGCAGAACGTGTCTTTTTACAACAGAAATTTAGGGCGATTGCTAACGTTCCTCAGGACCACAGTTGTAGAGAACTGTTTCAGAGGTATAAAATACTTACCCTACCAGCAAGTTATATAATAACTTGCCTTCTTTACATTTATGACCATCAGGCCAGTTTTATCTCCCATGAATAGGTTCACAGTTACGAAACTAGAGGTAAAAGTCAGTTGGTCATTCCTCATCACAGGATAAGCCGCACGCAGAGGAGCCATGGGTATACTGGAGTTAGGTTGTTTAATTCACTTCCAATGGTGGTCAGGGAATTGCCTAGAAGACAGTTTGCATCTGTGATAAAAAGAAAATTAATAGAGAGACCTATATATTCAATTGAAGAATTTAATTTTTAATTAACTGTTGTGTGTTTTTGTCAGCTCATTTTATTATTTTTTTGTTTTATTTTATGTATATTGTCACCCACTATTTGTCATGTGTAAGTCCATTATACAATTATTTTATTATTTTATGTGCGACGAACCATGTAAATGTTGATGGTTAAATAAATGTTATGTTATGTTATCCAAAATGATGGTGTTGAAGTGGGTATTCTGGGTCATCTTTAAAATCGTAATTTGAAATTTGAAACGTCCAAATTGGCAACTTGTATGCAAATAACCTAAAATTAATACGGATTATGTAGATAAATGTCGCAAAATGTGTTTTACAGAGCCGTAAATTTTAGCTTCAACCGTCATTGTCTTTCATTTTACTTAAATTTTTGGAAAAAAAACTATTACAAATAGATCCATTTTCTGCTGATTTGTCAGTAAATTTGGTTACAGTGTTTGTGGTTTAATAGTCTAGAATTTTTAGCGTATTTTCGTAGAAAAAATTGTCTTATGGGGAGACTGTGAGTTTTGAATTTTGAAGAGATTACTTCAAATGAGCGCAAACTGCGCCACCTGGAAGCCACATCCGCGGCAAGTTTCAGTTTTTATATGTTTACATATATACAGAGTGGCGCATTTCTACGTTAAAGCTTAATATATTCATTATTATACAAGATATTCAGAGGAGGTTGACGTCTACCTTGAATTTTGAAATCTTCAAACCCCGAAATTATGTTAAAACATGAGAAAAAAAGTATGAATAAAATGAACGATATACCCACAGTGGTGAATTTGTAGCGAAATTCTAACATTTTTTTTACATAATAATTATATACTTTAACTATAGGGTGTCTTGAACTGCATGACAACCGCAGGGTGGCCCATAAGTCGTCGGTGTTAAAAGTTTTCTTTTGCTTTCAATAGAAGACCCCTTATATTACTGAAGTCCTGTATTTTCCATCCAATTCTAGAACATGTTTGTACGAAAAAATATTTGATATCCTTTTCGAGTTATTTCAATTATTTTGCAACTTTTCTTCACGTTTTGGCACATATAAAAAATCGTGATACGGCATTCTGACCAACAGATATCGAAGTCCCATGAAAATGATCCATTGAGGGAGGTCTCGGGTTATATAATTCGTCCGAAGGTCGAGATGCTATTTACAAGGCGCTCTAAAATAGTGGCTGAATTTGAAAAAATTGGAACTGCCTTCTCTCAATTTTTTTCAAACATAACAGCATGTATTTTAGATCTCAGAAGTAAAGGATGTGCTTTCTGCTTCAACTCTGGTATAAGACTACCAATAGTTCAAATATGCTGCTGCTAGCCGGTAACAAACTGGCATTATTTGTCAAGCGCCTGGATCGCATCGGGGATGAAGAACCACCTAGAGTCGCCGTTTTGTCTTCCACGATTTCCATTTCCATTTCCATCTTGCGTGCTGTCGAAGAAATATATTTATATAGCACGTACCAACCCAAGCAACATTTAAAGTCAAATTGACGTAAAATCGCCCTACCAATAGGTCGACGACCAAATCACCACAGGTCATTTTCAAGTAAAATTTAAGTTTATATTACCAATGTGGGGAATAAAGTCAAAGTAATATGGAAGTCGATAATAGGTCCAGCAAGGCGTTTCGACCAAGGCGTTTTAGTTATATTTAGGGCATTTTCACTTAACATTGGGCCAATTGACGTAATATATTGGTAAATATGTGCTACGCTTTACTTGAATCTGACATCCTGACGCCGAGTGCCGTGACGTTCTTAACAACGAACTACGCATACGCATGTGACATTATTCGGTTCTGCAGGATCTGTGGTTATGTATGTATAAACAAACAGTAGAGTGGTAGAGATATTGTCCATCTTTGTTAAAAAATGACATCTTGAATGATCAAAGAACTTACTTCAAATATTTGCAACAATGATAAAGGTGAATCGCACTGTATAAAGAAAAAATCCACTGCGGTTATGTTTTTTTCTGTTAACATGATGATGATACTTCGATAAAATTTGAGCGCCCTTGTAAAAGATAAAATTAGTGAAAATAAAAAATTATTCAAAATTCTTGAAATTCTGATTTTGGAGGATTGGTGATGTAAACAACACAAAACTATCTTGTCGTCATGGTATACAATCATTATTTAATGTTTTTTTCGAACTAAAATTTGATTACACTATATTCAACAAAATATTATTTTTCATTTTCCAATACAATCAAGATGGATACCGCAAAATTAATTTAATATGGCTGCCCTTCTAACATTATTGACCTGAAAGTTAATTTTGCCCTATTTTTTTACCTATAAGTCACAATTCCTAATGACAGGGCAAACTAACCAAACCTTGAAGGCATTTTGTCCTATTATGGGAATTTCAACTATATGGTAAACGAATATTGTTTGAATTTATTAGAAATGAAACATTTTCGTGTATAGAAATATATATTACTTATATCCGTGCACAGCGGAGAGACATATAGGAATGATTATACAGCGTTTTTGGTCTTTGATTCCATAATATATAAACATTAATAGAAAATAGAAACAAAATGAAATAAGTAAATAAACATAAACATGACAGCTGACCGTGTTGCCAATACTTCACTCCATTTGGCATGAAAAGGGATGTATTATATTGAAGAGGGAAACGTGCTGATTTGATACCAGCATAGAATTGAAATTCAGTTTTACTTTCATATACCTAGTAGTAGTGGCCGATAAAGTGGTCATACTTTTTTTAGGATTGAAAAATGAGTTCTTCATTTGATGTAAGCCACTTTGAATGATCAGCATCTATCACTATTTTTCTGTGAGCATTCTTTACTACTCTATAATAGTTTGTAGTATGTCTGTAAACTTTTATTGGTTTCAAAGGGGGCATTGTAACACTATATTTGTTACTGGTGCACGCACATTAACAACAAGAATAAACTTTTATTGATGAAGTTTATCAACTGACACACCTTTAAGATTCACAAATGTATTTCACTGCTGTACACTTAGAACTTTGAGGACAATTTTTATTTCAAGTAAGATTTTATGGGTATTTTCAACTTGAAGGTAGGCAACTTGACTTGGAAGACCATTTCTGCAGTAATTATGACTTTATAGCCGATCAGAAAGCCATTTTAGGTTAGCTCAGTGCCCAAAATATTTCCTGTGCTGTATTGCAATGAAATTGGTAATATATATGTAAGCTGGACTTCATAAGAAGACCTCCAATTTACTATACCACAGAGACATATTGCAGGTTAATATTAGGTAATAAATTACCTTAAAGTAGGTATTTCAGGTATCTGGACTTGGTAGTCGATTTTCAGTCCAATTTAGGGCACACTTCGACCTAAAAATTACCAACTCTGGAATTGAAACACAAAAGTATATTCAAGTATATTTTATGAGTAAAATTAAACCAATTTTTTCCCAATTTAGTTATTTGTAAGTTACTGACTTTGGAGTAATTTTAATAGTCAAAAATAAGCTAGTTCGGAGCCGCATTTCCAAATTTGTAGTCATTATGACAATTAAGGCAACATTTTAGTTAATTATCACCAAATTACAACTTGGTTAGGTTATTTGGACTCGAGTGCTGGTTAACATGCCTTAATTTGTTGCTTGGGAAGGTTAGTTGATACAGAAGAGAGCAATTAAATAAAGGTTTTGTGTTTTATTTTCTACGATGTACTCCTGGTTTTAACTACGTATATTTTAAACTAAAAATGCGCTAAAATCGTGTGTGGATTATTATAGAAGATAAAGATATTTAATTAATTATCCCTTTTTAGTAAATTTTCTTTAAAAAAATGAGTAATGAGGAGATCTCGGCTTTCCAGTTTTGAAAACAATTTCTTTAAATGAGGCGTGTAAGTTGAAAGACAAAAAGTTTATGGGCACTTAAAGAAAAAAAAAATTGTATTTTCCTCAAAACGTCAAAGTCGCCATTTGAAACGAATTGGCAACATTTTCGCAAAGAACCTGAAGCAAATACGGACAATGTGAACAAAATGCCACAAAAAGAGTATTCCGCAAACCGTTATGTTTCAGTTTCAGCCGTCATTGTGCTTCATTTTACTAAAATATCTTTAGAAATTTCATTTCAAAATAAACTCTTTTTTTGATGCTTTGGCAGTAGTTTTAGTATATTATGGTATATGGTATAACGGATTATAATTTTTAACAAATTTCCGTTGCAAAAATTCGTTAATGAGGGGACCGCGACATTTGAATTTTAAAAAGATTTATTCAAATAAGCGCACACTAGGCCCCCTGGAATCCATAACGGCTTTAGTTTCAGTTTTTATCTGTTTACATATATACAGGAAGACGCATTTCTACAATAAAGCCCAATATAATTGGTATTATACAAGATATGAGAAAAAGTTGTATACTTTAACTACATGGTGTCTTTAGCTGCATCTTACAAAACTATTTTGAGAATCACAGGCTGGCCCATAAGTTCTTGGTGATAGAAATATGATGCATGTTTGCAAGAAAAAAAATCGAAACGCAGTAAGTGCCAGGGGAGCCAACACAAGGTGTACTGGGCGGACTGTCCAGGGCTCAGACATGGGAAGTCAATAATCGACGGACCCAGTTCAAATAGAGCTGTGGAGCTGCTAAATCTTAGCAGAGGAGAGCTCAGAAACACAACAGGTCTCTTGATGGGACACATGGTCGTCAAGAAACACCTGCATAAAATGGGGCGCTTCGAAGGGGACCTCGCATGCAGACTCTGCGGCGAGGGGGAGGAATTAGCCCAGCACATCTTGTGTGAGAGTAAAGCTCTGGACCGCAAAAGACAACTGATCTACGGTCAGTCTAGACCGGAGACAAAGCAATATAAAACTTGACCCTACCAATTGCTGTGCAGACTAGTTCAAGGCACAGTGATTTTGGAATGGGTGGAGTAAGACTAAGGGTATGCACAATCAACCAAGGGTTGCGGTGCTATCGGGGCGACATGGCCGCGGACGAGCCATGAGGGAACAGAAAAAAAGTGCGTTTTGGTAGCGAATTTTCATTAAATGTTAAAAATTTAAATAACTCAATTTGCTATTAACCTAAGGTTTGGTGGATAGGAAGTTTTCTTGGAAGCATTTTAAGCGTATTTTCAGAGAATTTTTGTAAATTTCTAAACAATAAGTTATTTTGATAAAATATGGTACGTTGTTTCTACTATATAGGTTATACCGGTAACCAGATTGATGCCTGCTTGCATTAGAGAGACATATTTGCTATTAAAGACATTTTTATTTTCTATTAATTAATTAGAATGTTATAACGAGCGATGAAACTGTATTTTGTAAGAAGGTACCTAGCATGTTTGACGATTTTAAAAATGTACGTATGTTTTGTGTTTACTAGATCGAGATACCATGGAACCTCGTTATCAACGCAGATGGCGACTTTGCAGTACATTTCACAATGCACTTTAATATGCATCTTAAACCATGCTTCTTTAAATTTTTCTCAAATAAGAAAAAATTTATGAAATAAACTCACAAATAGCCGTTTTCTATCTTACTATACTTCTCTTTCTTTCACTAATAGTCTATTACATTAGACTATAATCATCGTTTTGTGTATTATAGTAAGAACAATCGTCGGAATTAACCAAAGTAAACATTTTGTTCTCAGTACATTGTTTCCATCCACGATGACTCTAACAATTATTTTCTCGGAGACTAACAAAGGCAGAGCTTTCTCATATATAAACTGTAATTTCCCCGTCCTTGTGAAGTACTTACACGGATCATAATGGATGTTAATAGTTAAACAAATTTAGAGTTGCATGTAATGTATTATTATCCCCGAGGAATCCTTGCATACATTAGCTTAATGCTCGCACATATTAATAAGTCGCACAAGCGGCACAGCCCGTCGCTCCAATAAAACTAAGACGACTACAACAACCAAGAAAGATTTATTAGATGCTTTTCATAAGTTCTTATTGTACCAGGTCTCAGTGTATAATAAGGCTTGCCGTTTTGATTTCTCAATCTTATAAAGAAGTGGATACGCATTGCTATACTTGCAGATAAATCTTCCATTAAACGGATTGGCAGTTTAATCGGAGGGTTTTCGGCCGCCAAATTTTTAGGGTTTACTTCCCCTTCACGAAATTTTGACTAATATAACGGTCAAAGTGCCTGGTTAGCTCTGTGAAGAAATGTTTGATAGTCTTTAGGTGATTCCGGTTAGATGAATTTGAATTAAAAGGCTTTCTACCAGACAGTACACTTTTTTTTACCAGACAGTACAATTTAATTGATAACGCTACGCGTTTCGGCCACTATTCAGGGGTTAACACCTAAAATGTAAAAAAGTTGGTCGTGAGAAACTAAGTTTCTAGTAGGTCTTACAAGCGAGCACTGCACTGCACCTACAGAAAGCATAAGGTCTAACAAAAGCTAACGTCAAACATCAAAAACAAGCCCCAACGGCCATCCAAAGTTAAACTAACAGATTGTCGGAAGTTAAGCAGCTTTTTACAAACACACGTAAAACAGGACTTATGTCCCACAAAGATAATAACTCTTATACAAGGTTAAAAAGTCAAATAAATTAACTAGTTAGAAGCAAAGGGTCAAGGGCAACACAAAAAGCAAGCAGGCTGTCCCGAGAACATCTGAACAACTAAATTCAGAAAGAAAACGGAAATGGAGGTGCCAGTCCGACAATTAATACTTACTAATTCCTGTTTTTAATTACAAAAATGTGCTGTATGGGATGTTGTCCAGGTTTTAGTTTTTCATCTATTGTTTTCAGATTTCCAGACCAAAATACACTGAACAGGGGAAGAGAAGCATCACCAGACTTGAAACAGCTAGATTATGAACAAAGACGACGCTTATTTTTTATTTTATTAAAGCAGCAATATGTAGTCTGTGCACCTAAGAACGAGAACGACAAGCGCCAGAAGTGACAGAAGCGACCGATGAACACAGGCAAGCAGAAAACTGTCAATGAAAAGGGACAGAGACCACAGAAAAAAAAACAAGTTTTGCTTAGCTCCATGGTTGTAATCGATCGTCAATGAGCAAGATGAAAGGAAACTTCATAGCACCGGTGCTGAAGTGCAAAGAGGATTGCTGTTGGAGCTATTTATGTATTTGTAAATTTCTATTTCCTCCAGGACAAATTTTTCGGTACCAAAACTAGATGGGTGAAGGATTCTGTCGTTGCTCTTCCTGTGAAAGGCATGGCCGCTCTCTGCCCGTCTCTCTCTCTCTCTCTCAGGTGACAGCCAAAGGCTGAAGCGATGTTGTCAACATTGTTTCTGTTTGCTCCTATATAGACGGTGCTGCATTGGGGATCATCGCAGGTGAGACAATATATCCCTGACTTCTTCAGGCGGAGAATGTAATTTATGTTCTTAGCTAACATTTTCTTAATGTTTAATGTTATCTTTAGACTTGTATGCGAACTTAATATTTTCTCCATTCAATACACGTGATACTGCAGCAGTGATGAGGCCAGAGTATGTGAGGGGAAAGTATTAGGGACTCTTAGACTGAACGAACGAAAGGTTGGAGTTTGCTCCTCTCAAGAGCTGATGGCTCTTTTTTCTTATTGGGCTGTCTACTAAACTGCGAGGATAATAGTTGTTTACGGCTAGTTGTTTAATAACATTGAGCTCGTTATTACACTTTGTCCCCGACAGTGGGACTCTAAATAGCCTATCTGTCAAATATCTAATAGACGCTAACTTATGGGACATATGGTGATAAGATCTATACGGAATTAGGTGGTCTGTTTGTGGCGGCCTCCTGTAGATGTCGAATCATTGGCTTTGCTTTGTGCTTCTACAATAGACTTGTTTTCTTAATGTTCAAATATTAGACTTTTACAGTTTTTGTGACTTTCAGCGCTTTTCAGTTGCTTTGATGCTTTTAGTTTTGCTAATGTAATTGCATGTTTAACTTAACATATTTTAACTGTTATTACTGTATCTGTAGCTTTTCAGCTTTTTAGATTTTAAATTGACTGTTGGTTGATGTTTTACTGTCTGATTTATGACTTTAACCTTTGACTTTTCTGTGAAGATCATCTTTGTGCTCTGACATGCACAATTGCCTACCAGAAAAACTAATGTTTTTCTGACAGATCTCTCTTGTTATGTTTGTAGATTTATCCCCTGAAGATGACCTCTTGGAGTGTCGAAACGCGTCGGAAGTAAGAGAAATCTGAAATAAATTTTGGTGTCTGGAGGATAAGCCTTTCATTCAATATTTAAGTATGTCAATCCCAGACTGTGTGACGTTCAGAAATGAAGTTTTCAAAGTAATTTTGTAATAATCCCTGACATTATTGCGCCAGGAAAACTCAATCTTTGTCTGTGATACTAAATGAGTTTTGTTAATCAGACCCAATATTTCGTTCTTATGCGTTATATATATATATATATATATATATATATATATATATATATATATATATATATATATATATATATATATATATATATATATATGTACTTGGTTCTCTGGTAAAACCCCGTCCAGAATGTATTAAAACTCGACGTTCCGGCTTCTGTCTTGGAGCCATTTTCAAGAGGTAAAGAAAAGAGGAAAAAATTAAATATGTAAGGACATGAACTCTAAGGCCTCAATCCGCCTACTCCTTAGAGCGGTGGAGAAAGGTGGGTTGGGTTGTTGTAGCTCGATTACGGAGCCTCAGTCTGCCTACTCCCCAACTCTTTCGGTAAATCGTCTCTAAGGTCTCAGTGTGTTCAACCCTAGGCCCAAGAGAGATCTGGCAGTTCGTTGCAAGTCTTGTATTGTATGTACTGTTTCGTCTACCTCCTTCGTTATCAGAGTATTGAGTCGAGTCACGGTCAATTAAGTCAGAGGCTTTGGTCACGGTACTTAAGGGATTAAGAGGATTGCAGGTATTTGTTGAGTTAGGTAATGGCGGCAATAAAATTGCCTTTTTCTGTGTTTGTAATGAAGATATAATAGATCTGGAAGTAATCAGAAGACGAAGACCATCATCTCTCTTATTAGTGAATTTTCTTAGAAAAAATTCACTAATGAGGAGATCTCGACTTTTGAATTTTGAAAAAATTTATTCAAATGAGCGCGATCTAGGACCCCTAGAACCCATATCCGGGTCAGTTTCAATTTTTATATGTTTATATATATATATATATATATATATATATATATATATATATATATATATATATATGTATCACACCGATAACTCAAAAAATAATGGGCCGATTTTGATAAAATTTGGCATATACCTTTCTTTTGTAAATGGCTTGGATAAGTTCGTTAGTCAGGAAAATCGGACAAGGTTTTCCGGGAAAATTTTGAGTTTTCATTCGAAAAAAATTCTTATCTCAAAAAGTAATAAGCCGATTTTAATAAAATTTGGCATGTGCCTTTCTTTTGTAAATGGCTTTGACAAGTTTGTTAGTCAGGAAAATCGGACGAGGTTTTCCGGAAAAATTTTGAGTTTTCATTCGAACATAATTTTTATCTCAAAGAGTAATAGGCCGATTTTGATAAAATTTGCTATGTACCTTCCTCTTATAAATGACTTTAACAAGTTCGTTAATCAAAAAAATCGGACGAGGTTTACCGGGAAAATTTTGAGTTTTCATTTGAAAAAAAATTTTATCTTAAAAAATAAAAAATCTATGATAACCAAATTTGGTAGGTGGGTTTACGATATAAAAAGTAAACTATACTCCAAAATTTAGATTTCTATGTTACAAGAAAAAAAAGTTATAATAAAATATTTTGTGCCAGATCATTTTTTAAACAATCGGGACGTCTTTCGATCTCGATCGCTTCTCGGATGATTTTGGTTTTGAAAGTTGTTTTGGCATTGTCGAAGTCTATTTTGTGTTCTGTATGAATATGGTGCAGGGGTCACGCCGATAAGGGTGTGTTCATATATTCTATTGTGAATGCGTTTATTTGTTTGTCCTACATAAGTTCGGGAACATTTGAAACAAGGAATTTCGTAAACTCCGTGGGCTTCGTTTGGAATCGTATCCTTGGAAGTTCTTATCAGATTTGATAGTTTTTGCTCTGTTGTAAATATGGTTTTGATATCATGGGTTCTAAAAATTCGGCTGATTTTGTCGGTGACCCCTTTAATGTACGGTAAAACGCTGTGTGCTGTTGTGTGGACTGTTTCTGTTCTTGTTGTGGTGTAGTGGTTTGTTGTTGTGCGTTTATGATGTTTCTTAGTATGTGATTGTTGTCGTATCCGTTTTCTAGCAATGCATGTCTTAAAAAGTTAAATTCTGTCTGTTTACTGTTGCTGTCCGTTACTCTAAGGGATCATGTTACTAGTATCCCGATTGTTTAAATAAGAGAGATGATGTTCTTCGTCTTCCGATTACTTGGAAACCTATTATATCTTGATTACAAACACACAAAAGGACAATTTTATTGCCCCATTACTTAACTCAACAAATACCTGCAATCCTCTTAATCCTTTAAGTGCCGTGACGAGAGCCCCTGACTCAACAAATAGCTGCAACTCTCTTGATCCTGTAAGTACCATGATAAAAGCCCCTGACTTAATTGACCGTGACCCGACTCATAACACTGATAACGAATCAGGTAGACAAAACGGTACATACAATACAAGACTTGCAACGAACTGACAGATCTTTCTTAGGTCTAGGGTTGAGCACACTGAGACCCTAGAGACAATCTTCGGCGTTATTTGAGGAGTAAGCAGATTGAGGCCTTATAGTTCATGTCCTTACATATTTCCTTGACCTCTTGAAAATGACTTCAAAACATTAGCCGATACCTCGAGTTTTAATAAATTGTGAACGCGGTTCAACCCGAGAACCAAGTATGTCCCACATTAAAGACCGCGGAAATCCGAATATATATATATATATATATATATATATATATATATATATATATATATATATATATATATATATATATATATATATATATGAACAGAGATTTGCTCATTCCAAAAAGTCTCTAGTAAATGCCGTAGATTTATTACAGGAAAACCGTTGCATGTTATGCAACTGATCCTTGTATATCCTGTATATTGTGCTTCATTTGTTACAAAGGAACCCAAGGTGGCACACCTACACATCCGCTTGTATGAACATGGCAAAAATAAGTCAGCTTTACCAACATCAAATATTTCATTTATATCGCTTTTATGCATGCAAGCTAAAGCACAAGTTAAATGGTCAAACTTGTTTCGTAACTAATGGTACTGAGTCTCTTGCTTGGTACTAACAGTCTTTCTTATCTGTCTCTTTTTCTCAACTCTGGCTCTTTCATGCCCTTTCAGCATCCTACACCTTCCGTTACAAGAACATCACTTACCTGTTCCATCTGTTTATGAGAAGATGGGGTTTTCTTCTTTGTTTGCCTGGCTGAGTCAGAGTGCATCTGTTGTATGAAGAGCCGCAACAGAAAAATCTTACAGTTGAATGCGGAATCCGCAATATCATAACTATTTAATTCATTGTTTTACATAATAAGCATAACAATTAATTAGCTGTGCCGTTGTTATAAAAAATCTTAAAAATTAACAATTGTACAGTTACCGTAAATAATAAAAAATAGCTACATGGTAATCTTACCTCTTTAGCGAACGTTAAATATAAAAGAGTGACGTACAGGCTGTCCCTGTATAGTTAGGAATGCATATAGATTGGTAAAGCACACAAGCGATAAGAAATACGCGTCAGCTAATCAGCGACTAGCATTAACCGATAGGCGATTAGCAATTATTAAAAAGTCTGGACGCAGCCAGCGGGTTATTACTTTTTGCTAGCCTTACGTTGTCTTTGACGTATCACTTGGTAGACTGACTTAAACACTGACTGAAAGCGACTTATACTTTGTGCTATCTTCGTACTCTTAGAAAAATTGGAATATTTTCCTAATAAACTGTTATGGGAAAATTTCTCATATAAATCTGAGGTATATATTAAAAACAATCTATTGGGAATAATTTCTGCAAGAGCACGTTCCCACCTCTTGTCGCAGGGGATGAAGTTGTTTCTACCGCCCTGGGCAAGGCTAAACTCTTTGCCTCGTTGTTCGCCGGCAATTCTACTCTCAACCCACCTCCAAATGTTCAACCACCAACAGTCCCCAATGTCGCGCATAAAATGACGGATATCATTTTCAAAACTAAAAAGGTACGAAAGATGCTTTCTTCTCTTAATACCAGGAAAGCCTCTGGCCTTGACGAGATCCCAGCAATTGTTCTCAAAAAATGCGCACCAGAACTTGCTCCTGTCCTGACTCGTCTGTTTCAGACATCTTACAATAGAGGCATATTCCCTAGTAACTGGAAAACTGCTCGAGTACAACCCGTCCCCAAGAAAGGATCGAAAGCGCTTCCTGTCAACTACAGGCCTATTTCTCTCCTATCAATCATCTCTAAAGTGATGGAAAAGTATATAAACACCGAATTACTAAAATTTCTTGAAAAACACAGTCTAATCCACGACAGGCATTATGGATTCCGTCAGCGCAGATCAACTGCCGACCTCCTTTAATCTGTCACCCATTCTTGGAACAAGTCTTTGGAACTACACGGTGAATCCCAGATTGTCGCTCTAGACATATCCAAAGCATTCGACCAGGTCTGGCACGCAGCGCTGCTCAATAAACTACCTGCCTATGGCCTACCACCAAAACTCTGTACGTGGACAGCAAATTTCCTCTCAAACCGGAGCATTTCTGTTGTCGTAAATGGCCATTCCTCTAAACTGTATCCAATTAATGCAGGAGTTTCTCAAGGTTCAGCTTTAGCCCCTACTTTTTTTCTTCTCCACATCAATGACCTCCTCTCTAGCACATCCAACCCAGTTCACAGTTACGCGGACGACAGCACCCTTCACTCAAATATACAATATTATAAGCATGTCTCTTTAGCCCAACTAGATGAGGATCGCAGACTCATGGAGGGTTCTATCTCCGTGGATCTCCAAAGGAAATAGAAATCTTGTACAATTCAACCCCACCAAATCACAGTCTTGCTTTCTTTCTCATAAGAGATACACCAGCCCTAGACCCATCACAATAAACAACCAAGTTATTCAAAGTAATGAGTCCTTGTCACTTGTTGGCATCTCTGTGGATCGAAATCTCAATTAGCATCAACATGTCACATCAATTGCAGAAGCGGCTGCCAAGAAATTAGGTTTCCTCTGCCGGGCTCGCAAATATTTTTCTCCAGCTCTATACTTTATATACTTCACAAATAAGACCAATACTGCTCCCACATCTGGGGTGCTGCTGCCGCTTCTACACTCGCTATCCTGGACTTTATTCAGAAGAGAGCTATACGTCTCATCGGTGACCCTACCCTTACCCAAAGGCTGTCATCTCTTGCCCACCGAAGTGCCGTTGGTGACCTCTCTCTCTTTTATAGATATCTGCACGGGCACTGCTCAGAGGAGCTTTCTTCCATAGTTCCTCCACCTGCTGCCCCCAACAGATCTACCAGGGGAACAGAGAAAATCCACCCTTTCACTGTCCAGGCCACCAGACATAGAACATCTTGTTATGCCCGCTCTTTTGTCTCGAGGACTTCCAAGTTGTGGAACTCCTTGCCGGCACATGTTTTTCCTTCTCCCCCGAACCTCCAAACCTACAAGTCCAGAATTAGCAAGTTGCCTCTTTCCTCCTTGTCGACAGCCACGGTACGATATTATTTAGGCTGTAAGCCCTCGTGGTGTGTTGTTGAAATAAAATAAAAAAAATAAAAAAAACAAAGGTGGCATAAGGATAGATCCCTATGGAACATGTTGCCTGATCTGAAGATTTCCAGAATATATCTTTGATGTGGTTTGTGAATCTACATACCTTACACGTTAATACCTGTCCCGCAAATATAATTTAATTACCTCCAGTTAGGCTCCTCTTACGCATATTTATTTTACTAAGTAAAATTTCATGATCAACAAAATAAAAAGCTTTAGACAGAGCAAAAAAAAAACACCGAAACCTAATCTTTATTATTAATGGCCTCTATTGCATTTTTGTAAGTTTGTAAATAGCTTCCGTTGCAGACCTGTCCTTAATAGAACATGTTTTCTCCTACTTAAAATAAAATTATTTTTTAGAAAGTCATGCATTTAGTTAAATGTTACTATTTCAATGATTTTACTAAAGTTAGAAAGTACAGACAAATTTTAATAGTTAATTAATGAGCTGTGCTCGCTTTTGTTGTGAGGAAGAATAATCGCTGATCTTTTCGACTCTTCGAGATATATTCCTTCCTTCAGCGACCTATTGACAAGATGAGTCATAGGTGACACTGGTTCTTCAATAAAGTGCTTTAGGAATCTGACAAGCATCTCGTTATACCCTTAATATTAACTTTATATCTTTTAGTCCCATTATTTCATTTAACACTTTGGATTCTATTGCTGGAGTTGAGAAGAGTTAAACCTAACTTGAGTCAACAATACTTAGCAAAATACTTGTTTCGAAAAGCCTAATTTATCGCCTAATCTCTAGCCTATAAAGATGTGTCAAAGACAAAAAAATATAGCAAAAATGCGAGGTACCAATCCTGAACACAACTTATTATTATAATATATAAAACAGAGAACATACATACTTATTAAGCAGTCAAATCAATGAACAAAACAGAGCCGAATATAATAATAAGTTAAATATAAATAAACAAAAGAGGCAGCTTACTTAAGAGAAGAACATGGAACCAGACAAAGAACAATCTACAACGCCCCAACCAGAAAGTACAAGAAGACGCTTTCCATTCCAGCAGCTTTCATTCTTTGCTCATCACAAATTAGACTTAGTACTTCACGTTACTCTTTTATTTTATATCAAACTTATGTTAAACTTATGTTGATATATTTTTATGTTTTATTGTGGGAGTTTGAATTTGTAAATTGAAAATAGAAATAAGTAGTTTGTAAAAAGTAATCTGTGATAACGAGATAGTTAACTTGCGATAACACAAAACGGGTTGGAGATTAAAAACGAAGCAAATAAACTGTTTATAAGAAATAAGTACAATCTAGAGAACCCAATTTATCACAGTACAGTTTTTAGTCCCGATGATCGTTTCGCTAACAAAGTTGGAGTCATCAAGGGGATGAATAAACTGTTCGCTCATCCCCCTGATGACGCTAATTTGTTTGCAAAACGATCGCCTGGTCTAAAAACTGTATTGTGGTGAAAAAAATTGTACATATCAGTGCTCATCACAGCATTCAATCTTCACTCATTGTTCATAGGAAAGTTGTGTTTAAAAAGTGTGCGAACAAATTTTGGAAAACTTCTTACTAAACACAAAAAGGGAACTTTAGTTTGGTAAAAAAGCTTACGTGCATTTTTAGCGAATTTTCAGTAAGAAATATTCGCTAATAGAGAGTCACGATGAAAAGCTTTTAGAAAAAATTCTTCAGACGAGCACGAACTTTGGTTCCTAGAACCCAAAACCAAGGTCGGTTAAAATTGTTATATGTTTATATATATATATATATATATATATATATATATATATATATATATATATATATATATATATATATATATATATATATATATATATTTGTGTGTGTGTATGTATGTTATCCGAGCGCTAAATCAAAAAATACTAAACTGATTTCAATTAAACTTGGCAAAAATCTTGCTTGGGCGAAAACCGAAGTCGAGTTCGTTAATCAGCCTTTATGCTCAAGTTTTTTCGATGGAAAATCGGGGAAAACTTTGTGAAAACGCTATATTTGTGTAAGTATTAGAGTAACTGAAATGAGACTTTACATGTGGCTAGAAATAGTGCAAATAAACCTATGTTGTGAATTTTAAGTAATTGGGTACACAATATTTAGAGTTTTTCCCAAATTACAAATAAAATTCCAAAGACCTGCATTGAGACGACTTAGTGGTTAAAGTCCAATGTCTCACAGGGTAGTTAACTGCCACGCGTAGATTAATTCATACAACAGGTATAAACCATACATCAACGGTAACCAAACTAAATATATACCAGGCATAAAACATACTACCCGAACCAACAATCGTAAAATCTCGGCCGCAATTATGGAAAATGACAGGCGACATGAAATTAAAAATTTACCAAGTTATTGTTATTTAACTCGGGGATTCAATCAATTATTAAAAGGCGCTACATTTGTAGCTTTATGAACGGCCTTAAATACACTTTTAGCGCAGCGTGGATATATTATGCTGTTGTATAATATACTAGAAATGTAAACAAAATCAAGCCAAGTCTCCATAAAATTGATTCTAGAACAGTCGGGGATATGTTTCAATGGTATTTCTACTAATTCTGTAATTAATTACGTATACTTTGAATATAATATCCCGGGCATGAAGTCGATCTAAAGTATCACGCAAATAAAACGTTGGCTGAAGTATACTTAGATGGCGCCGGAACTTCGCCTTTTATGCAGAAGGTTACGCGATCGAATCCAGCTTTTTGAATGCATGTTTTTTTAAATATTTTATTTTGAGATTTGGAGAAACAATAGTGCACAAATTCATACGTTTTGAACAAGATCTCATTTTTGTTTAAAACGCCTGAATAAGTTTGTCACCTTTGAGTCTATAATTTTGTTATTGTTGATATTGAAAAAACCGGTTTGATTAGGTTGACTAAAACGAAATCATAATGGCGATTAATAAGGAAAAATTTGTAATAAAAGTTTCTTTTAAAGATACGTACACGATCTACAGATTTAGCAAAATTTAATTCTTTAGCTTCATAGAAAATTGAGTTTTAGGCATTTTTCTCAAAAGGGGTTAGAACACACGATTTTTTTTTATAATAGAGAGATATTTATGGTAACAATTTCGAAAGAATTCTTCGAATGTGCGCGTACTAGGACCTTTAAGAGCGATCTTCAAGGTCTGTGTAAGTTTAAAGTATTAACTTTGCTAATATGCCGTATAATAATAGTGTAAAATTCTTATGAAAATTCGCTAGTATCACGCACTTAATGCGTCCCGATATTTTTTGATTTTTAGATTCAGAGAAATCTGAAAAAAACCACAATGGAGACATAAACCAAGAAAAATCATGTATCTTTTTTACCAAGTTGGTGCATTGGTCCATGAATGAGAAAGCGTCAAATTTGCTTTAAAAAAGAGGTGCGAGATATATAATGGTACTGAGTGTAATATATAGGTTACCACAGCTAAAGTATTTCTCATTCAGCCAAATAATGGAGAGAATAATATGCATATGTTATAAAACTAAACCTCCATTTTTATGTTTGCTACAACAAAATTTTTATTTCTTCCAACCAGTATCACGCCATTTATTTCTCTATCCAGTAGCAACTTTGTGTGAACACTGCGGATCTCATTAAGTTGTTAACAAAACTATGGCGTTTAATCACACTCCTACGTTGAGGTTAATGTTCGCTGATCAATCGGAGATAACGTGTGATTAAGCCCGATGTTGGTATAATGACATGCGTTACGAGGAGTAAATTTCAATTAAAACAAATAATAAGAGAACTATCGTCCTGCGACATAGCGGCCAATTAAAATGTGTACTTAATTACACTTAAGTATGCAAATTGTACCACTGTTATAACAGATTAACATATAAAGACGTCAGTGTAGTCATATAAAATACATCACAACAGAGGCGGCTCCTCAATAAGTGCGCGCGCACTGCCGCCTGCCGTGGAAAAAATAATATTTTTGCTATGCTATATTTTAATAAATTTTTATATACTTTCTTACCTCCTGCATTTAACAAACAAAATTAGTATATCAAGGATCGCAGAGAAGCCATTAATACAGAATACAGAATCAGAATAAGTATAGTTTTAATCGTTGCAGGGGTTATATACATCCATATCCGTATAAAGCAGGCGGGCGGCGGTGTGTATTTTTCGGCGCTCTCAGGCAATGCGATACTTCAATGCGAAATGATCGCCGAATCTTGATGATCTTCATCGAAAACGACCGAATAAGCAATCTGTTAAAATTACATACTTCCAGTTTGTAGTGGACTTTTGGTAGAGCGTGTGTACCTACTACCTAGTAATTTTCGTCTTCGCGTTGGATTGATTTTTAATTAGATAATTTCGTCGTTGTTTACATGTTCTAACAAGACATTTATTATTATTATGATGGTTGCTACTTCGGATTGCTTAATAATTGGACAAAATAATTGTGATACTGTGAGTAATTCAGTGGATATTTTAAATTTAAAGGTTAACTTTTTAAGGGACATTTTAGTTACTATAACGTATAACTTGGTAAGTAGTTAATAATTATTACGTTTAGTAAGTAGGTTTCTTTATAATACTTTTTCGGGGAAAAATAGGCGAGCCCTTCATTTGTAGTGAATTTTTATTTTAAAAAATTCACTAATAAAGACGTATCGATGGATAGACTTTGCAAAATTTTCTTCAAATGAGCGTGAACTAGGACCCCTAGAACCCATATATATATATATATATATATATATATATATATATATATATATATATATATATATATATATATATATATATATATATATATATATATATATATATATTTATTTATTTATTTATTTATTGTTATCTTAATTATACAGCATGTCTTACAAAAAAGCTTAAATTGTGCTTGCAAATTACATAATTTTAAACTTCTTCCAAAAAAAGCAAACTGTCAAACGGTTTTCTTCTGTCACTTTCCAAATTTCCTCTGAACTTCTCTCCCATGCAATCCCAAATCTCACCAATATATCCACTGTAGCATTTTATATTTCAGTTAACTTTGGTATAAAAATAATTACTTTTCTACAACTATATCTCTCCAAAATTTTAAATTCTTCTAGGGCAAAAATTTGAAATTACATTTCTGACATATTTAGGCTATCATATGAATGTATCGAACCGATAACTCAAAAAATAAGCAACGGATTTCGATGAAACTCGGCAAGTGCCTTTCTTTTATTAATGGCTTGAATGAGTTCGTTAGTCAGGAAAATCGGATAAGGTTTTCCGGGAAAATTTTGAGTTTTGTGTCAAAAAAATCTTTATCTCCGAAAATTACAAAGTTATTTAAATTAAATTTGGTGGATATGTTGCCTTGTAAAAGATCTTACTACACACTAAAATTCAACTTTCTACATTATTAGAAAATTGAGTTATTTAAATTTTGAATTTTCTTTTGAAAAAAGTTTTCCCCCGAAAATTACAAACTTATTTTGATAAAATTTTGTGAATATGTTTCCCTGAGTAAGAACCTTATATACGCCAAAACTCAACTTTCTCAGTTTGTAGAAACTTGCGTTATTCAAATTTGAAGCATTTAATAAAAATTCACTACCATAGCGTACTTGCTGCATCCCGAACTTTTTTTCTTGCGCACCCCCAATGCCGTAAGGCACGAGCCGCTACTGGTGTAGTCTTATAAAATACATCACAACCACGCAAGCTGCATTATGGAACCGCGGACATGATAGTGTAGTGAAACACATCAACTGACTATGTGACCAACCGCTCACAAATGATTTAATAAAGTGTGTTTGCATGAAACTATTAACCATCAGTATATTTCAATTTTCAGTTTTCCAAGCATATTTATCTTTTGTTAGGAGCGGCTAAAATGCGAACATGTGTTGTAGATACATTAAAATTGGTTGAAAAAAATAGTTTCATTAGCAAAAAAAAACCTTTAGTGCGCTACATGTGTTTAAAAGCTTTTGTCTATATTTTTCATTTTCAATTTTATTTTGTATATTAAAATGTTTTTGAAATTTTTTAATTAACAAAAAGTCTGGACGCAGCAAGTGCGTTATGGTATCGAATTTTCGTAAAAATGTTTTTAATGGCAAATATGTCTTGTTTTTAAAAGAAGCACATTTGGTTGGCAGTATAACCTAAACAGGCTGTTTCAAAAAACATGCACCATCGGTCGTGGGGCAATTCCTTACTAAAAAATAAGAAAAAAGTTTCTGTGCACATGGGCCTGGAAACGCATAGTTTCCAATATACAGGGAGTTGAATTTTAAATTTTTTTTAATTTTTTATAAATAATTTCAAAACCACTGGATTGATTTTAATGAAACTTGGAACTTGAAAGTGTATTATGAAAGTGCATATTTTCAAGTGAAAATCTGCTTACAACTGCGTCAGTGGCGTGCGTACGGGGTAACTGTAAAAATTCATTTGGGGAAAAAATATGTGCGCCACTGTCTTTTTCCAATTTTGATACATCAGTTATGAAGCTTATTACATAAGCCACAAAAGCTACCTCTTGGTATTTTTTCGTTCAGGGTATCCCCTAGGAGATATGATTAATTTTATAAAAAGGGGCAAAGTACCGATTAGTCGGCGTAATAATAATAATAATAATAATATATGTTTACTGCAACCATAACAATATGAAAAACAAAACATACAGTAAACATTACAGCAATAAACGTGCAAATAACTAACCTATGTAAAACTTATTGGTGATAAACATTGAAATGAATATTACAATTATTGATAAAAAATGATAAATAAAAAATAAAAATAAAAAATGAAAAAACTAATCGTAAAGACACCATGATTTTTCTAAACTCTTGTTTTTTGTACATTACTCAACTGACTTTAATAACAAAGCTAAAGAAAATGTTGAAAGTCACCACCATTAGCGTCGTTACAATTATTTAACCTTCTGCGCAAAGATCTTCTTACTCTTCTGCAAATATTTTGATCTTCTCTAATGCTGTCAAATACATATTCTATTCTTCCCAGCAATTCTTCTCGTGTATTTACTGGTGTTTTATACACTATTTCTTTTAAATGACCCCACAAATAAAAATCGAGAGGATTCAGGTCCGGATATCGAGGTGGCCATGACACCGGACCTCCACGACCAAGCCATCGGTGACCGTATGTGTTGGCTAAATATGTTCTTACAACTGCTGCAAAATGTGCGGGCGCACCATCATGCTGGAACCATATTGTACCATTTCTCATAAAAAGCGGTAGTAACAACGGCAAATCATTTTGTAAAAAGTTTAAATATGATTCATGGTCAAGACGATTCGGTAGAACAACAGGACCAATTATGTGATTTTCAATAATAGCAGCCCAAATATTGATGGAAAATTGATACTGCGAATTTGCAACTCTTAGAGAGTGTGGGTTTTCATCGGCCCATGTATGTAAATTGTGAAAATTTACGATACCTTTTCGCGTAAATGACGCCTCATCAGTAAATAGTACACGTTTAGAAAAATGTTGGTCGTGCCTAAGTTTGTTTAAGAACCACTGACAAAACATTACCCTTGGTTGAAAGTCTCTAGGTAGAAGTTCCTGGACACGTGTAAAATGATAGGGATATAAACTTTGATCCTTCAGAGTTCTGTGAACTGATGATGCCGAAATATTACCCAGTTCGGTGGCAATAATTCTCGTCCTTGTACTAGGATCACGTTCAACTCTATTTAATCTTGCCTCTTCAACTCGTACAGTTCGGTGGTATCTTCTGCGTCCAAAGTCAGCTTTAAAGGTTTTAAAGAACCAGTTTCTCTCAAATGTCTTACAATACGTGGGAAAATATTTTTGTCAGGAATTCTTCTTTGCGGATAAGTTGCCTGATAAACTCGCACAGCTTGTCTAGCATTTTGATTTGATTGTCCATAAATTAACAACATATCAGTCAAATCCGCTGAAGTGTACTTAATGAAAACCATCTTGAGAGGAGGAAATAATATTAATGAGCAGCTCAGTAGCAACAAATAACTAAAAACGAAAATACTGCACCGTATCAAAATTTAAAGAATAGCACGAAAACTCTTTTGACGCCTACAAAGCACTTCAAAATTGTAGAATTTAGAGAACTGTCAAAAATTATAGTTTCATGGCACTTTACGATTACTGTTTTCATTACTCCAACGAATCGGTATTTTGCCCCTTTTTATAAAATTAATCATATCTCCTAGGGGATACCCTGACCGAAAAAATACCAAGAGGCAGCTTTTGTGGCTTATGTAATAAGCTTCATAACTGATGTATCAAAATTGAAAAAAGACAGTGGCGCACATATTTTTTCCCCAAATGAATTTTTACAGTTACCCCGTACGCACGCCACTGACGCAGTTGTAAGCAGATTTTTACTTGAAAATATGCACTTTCATAATACACTTTCAAGTTCCAAGTTTCATTAAAATCAATCCAGTGGTTTTGAAATTATTTATAAAAAATTAAAAAAAAATTAAAATTCAACTCCCTGTATATTGGAAACTATGGGCCCATGTGCACAGGAACTTTTTTTCTTATTTTTAAGTAAGGAATTGCTCCACGAGCGATGGTGCATGTTTTTTGAAACACCCCGTATAGTGCTAATAATATACCATATTTCATTAAAATAGATTTATTGTTTCAAAAAGTAGAAACATTTTCCGAAAATAAACTTTAAAAGTCCCAGAAAACCTGGTCCGATCTTCCTGGCCAACGAACCTCTTTAAGCTATTTACACACCTGACAAGATATAATTATTCACGAACAGATTTAGGACCAAAATTGAAAAAAATAGATATGAAAATTTCTTTTACAAAAATGGCCTTTAGCAATGTTACGCTAAATTATATTTTTCACACAAATTCGACAACTTTTTTTTACAATAACTTACTAAACATTTATCATTGATTACCTACATATCACAAAATCTTACAAAAAATGATTTCTACGGAAACACTATAAACATTTCTGCAAAAACATCTCAAATTCAGCCGCTACTTGAGAGTACCTGTATACGGCAGCTCGATTTTTTCGACGAGTAATACAAAGAAAAAGTTCTCTGAATAAGTCATTTCCATGGGGCGCAGCTATCTATTGTGATATGTGTTTCAAATATGTGCCAGAACGTGAAAAGTTGCAAAACAATTGAAATAACTCAAAAACTAAGAACGATATCAATTTCTTTTCCTTACAAACATGCATTATAAATTCATGAAAAACACAAACATGTAATAACATAAGGGGTGTCTTATTAAAAAATAAACCGTATATCACCAACGACTTATTGGTCACCCTGTAATTGTCAAAACAGGTTTATAAGATACAACTCGAGACACCGTATAATTAACGTATATACCTTTATCTCATATCTTGTATATTAACAGATATATTGAGCTTTACCGTAGAAATGCGTCGCCTGTATCTGTGTGAACAGGAAAAAACTGAAACTGACCCCGTATATTGGTTTTAGGATTCTAGTTTGCGCTCATTTGAATAGATCTTTTTAAAATTCATAAGTCGCGGTCTTCTTTTTTTACGAAAATTTGCTAAAATATAGACTATTAAAACATAAATTCTATAGCGGAAACTACTGCCGAAGCATCAAAAAGAGGGTCTATTTTAAATGGATTGTCCGAAAATATTTTAGTAAAAGGAAGTGCAACGATGGTTTCAGCTGAAACTAAGGGCTTTGTGAAACACACTTATTACGAGATCTTTTCAACATAAGCCGTAGTTGCTTCAAATTCGTTGTCTGAAAATGGCAAATTTCGACGTTCAAATCGGTACTTTGACGTTTACAGAAAAAAAAAAATCTGCTACTGCTTGACATTTTTGCGCCAAGAAAACTTAACCGTTGTATGTAGTACTCAATTAGTTTTGTTGATCACGCACACTATTTTGTTCTCGTGCTTTCCTCTGATCACCAGTAGCACCCAAAATGTTCTTCTTTAAATGCCTATAACTATTTTTCTTTTAACTTAGAGCTCTGATTTTTCGTGTGTAGGGTAATCTTGACAGTAGAAACGTTTGTGTCAAACTTGGTTGCCATAGCTTTATTATTTTTGGAGATACAAAAATTTTTCGTAAGAAAACCCAAAATTTTCCAGGAATAACTCCGATTTTTTTGGATAAAGAACTTGTTCAAGTCACTTACATATCAAATTTCATCAAAAACGGCCCATTTTTTTTAGTTATCGGTGTGATACACACACACACACACACACACACACACACACACATATATATATATATATATATATATATATATATATATATATATATATATATATATATATATATATATATATATATATATATATATATATATATATATATACACACACATGATGCGCCAATGCACATCTATCAGGTCTAATTATGGAGTCGCTCCTATGCTGGCAGATCCTCCTACCAACAGAAAGAGAACAATTTTTACAGTCCAACTTGTAAACCACATCACGTTGCTTTTGCACCGAAATTTTGTCCTCATTGTTAGTGAAAAAGTTCTTGTTGGTCAGAACATTGTATTTAGCCACTTTAATGTCTGTAAAATCGTCATCATCATGTGTATACTTTAGACCATAACATGGATTTTGAAAATGTAAAAATATTAGATAGGGAAAAAAATTTAAAAAAACGTTCTCTTCTTGAAATGTGTCATATTCTTCAAAATGACACTATGAACTCAAAAGCAGATATTCAAAATTTAAGTAACATATATAGTTATGTATTACTTTTTGATAGGTCTGATGGCGCCTCTGTGTTGGCCGGTTCTATAACTTAGAATAAGAAAATATGTTACATATTTCATCAATAGAGTAACAATAGTCTATGATCAGTGATGGTCTCTTGGTTTTTGCAGCTGTCATTTATATCTATGGTCGACATTCTAACGTGAAAAAATGGGGTTAGATGTCCATTTTGTTACACGCGAATTTTTTAAAGTTTTTTTATTTTTTTAACACTAATTTTTATACTTTTTCATGACTAGCTTTGTTTTGAAAGTGGAAATGTTTGCGTGAAGTTACATGTAATGTAAAGATGTTTTTTGCATTGTTGTTTTTTGCATGTATTTGTGGCACATTTTCCCTGTTTTTGATGTTTTGGCCTTGCTTTTGTAATTAGTTACAGCGCTGTAAGTGTTTTTTAATGCATAATCTAGATGTTGTGCTGATTTTTATTCATTTTTAGTACTCCTGAAGATGCTCGGGACTCCGAGCGAAATATATTGAGTTTTAGTACAGAGTGACTTTCTTTAAAATATAGCCCCCGTTTTTTAGTTCGTAATTGCCCTTAAAAGTATACAAATTTTAGCACGCTAACGTGTAAACGACTGCTACTCCTTTCTTTAATGATATATATATATATATATATATATATATATATATATATATATATATATATATATATATATATATATATATATATATATATATATATATATATATATATATTGATTTTTGGTATGTAGTAAGGTATAGACGGGGACAACAGATCAACCTTATTTCACTAAAATAAATTTGTTATTTTTTAAGATACGACTTTTTTTTTCGGACAACCTATTTAATCAACCTTGGTAAGGTAAACGAAAAAAGCTAGTTTTCTTAGGGACCTCGTGACACATATTTAAACCAATACACTGATAGATAAGAAGTTCTTCAATTACATGCTGATTAATTAAATATAATTTCTTGAAAGCCATTCGTATTTCCGTAGGAATCTCACTTTAGACAATAATATAACTGGGATTCCACCTACTCATAAAAGTCAGCTTTTATATCTCGACGTCAATAGGATCCACCACAGTAATTAAAGTTTTCTATTAACATTCTTAAAGTTTTTCCATCTACAGTGACATTAACTGCTAAGAAAATAAACTGACATTTAATCATTTTCATTATCCACATACAAGATTAACAGTCACGGCACATAACTTTTAACTACTTCGAATTATGTTTCGTCGTTCGTCTTTTGTTATGTGTGACAGGTGAATTAAAATTTGCAAAGTTAACTCGGAAATATGTGGATACGGCTTGTCAAAGCTTCCTTTGTTTTTTTGTTTAAGAATAGTGAAGCTAAATCACAAGTTTCATAGTTATTATCATTATGTACACACCTAGAAAATATTTTATTCTAAAATTTTTGTTAATATTTGGAGGTAGGTGTAATCTTTGCTGGTATTTTAGCAAATTTTCATGGAAAAAATTACACCATTACGTTTGCCACCAGAATGGATGTTAGTGGGACAAAATGCGAGATTACTTTTCCTCATTTCCATGGGTTCCACTGTCTGCTTCTCTCATCCTGACCCCTCTGATATCTCACAAAACGTCACCGAAATTATCCAAGCTGGCATGGAATTATTTATTCAACGTACACAGAAAATCTCTGCAGCCACTCAAAAGCCCTGGTTCTCTAAATCCTGTGACAAGGCCAGACTTGAAAAGGTCAAAGCTCACAAAAATCTTCTACACAATCCCAGTCAAGAAAGCTATCAAGCATTTAACGACGCAAGAAACCGCTATGTCCACCATCTTTCTGAGGCAAAAAACTCGTTTAATACCCACATCAAAAACAAAGCTTCAGCGGCAGCAAACCCTTCTGGACTCTTGCTAAATCTATTCGGAATAATTTCTGCAAGAACACGTTTCCACCTCTTGTATCAGGGGATGAAATTGATTCTACCGCCCTGGGCAAGACTGAACTTTTTGCCTAGTTTTTCGCCGGCAATTCTACTCTCAACCCACCTCAAAATGTTCAACCACCAACAGTCCCCAATGTCGCGAGTAAAATGACGGATATCACTTTCAAAACCAAAAAGGTACGAAAGATGCTCTTTTCTCTTAATACCAGGAAAGCCTCTAGCCTTGACGAGATACCAGCAATTGTTCTCAAAAATGCGCACCAGAACTTGCTCCTGTCCTGACTCGTCTGTTTCAGACATCTAACAATATAGGCATATTCCCTAGTAACTGGAAAACTGCTCGAGTACAGCCTGTCCCCAAGAAAGGATCCAAAGTGTTTCCTAGTAACTACAGGCCTATTTCTCTCCTTTCGGTCGTCTTTAAAGTAATGGAAAAGTATATAAACACTGAATTACTAAAACTTCTTGAAAAACACAGTCTAATCCACGACAGGTAGTATGGACTCCGTCAGCGCAGATCAACTGCCGACCTCCTTTCCTTTGTCACCCATTCTTGGAACAAGTCTACGGAACTACACGGTGAATCCCATATTGTCGCTCTAGACATATCCAAAGCATTCAACCAGGTCTGGCCTGTATCGCTGCTTAATAAACTACCGGCCTATGGCCTGCCATCCAAACTCTGTACGTGGACAGAAAATTTTCTCTCCAACCGGAGCATTTCTGTTGTCGTGGGTGAATATTAGACTGGGGAAGTAGAAATCTTGTACAATTCAACCCCACCAAATCACAATCTTGCTTTCTTTCTCATAAGAGATACATTAGCCCTAGACCCATCACAGTGAACAACCAAGTTATTCAAAGTAATGAGTCCTTTTCACTTGTTGGCATTTCTGTGGATCGAAATCTCAATTGGCACCAACATGTCACATCAATTGCAGAAGCGGCTGCTAAGAAATTAGGTTTCCTCTTCCGGACTCGCAAATACTTTTCACCAGCTAATCTCTAAACCTTATTTACTACACATAAGACCAAACCTCGAATACTGCTCCCACATCTGGGGTGCCGCTGACGCTTCTACACTCGCTATCCTGGACTCAAATCAGAAGAGAGCTATACGTCTCATCGGTGGCCGCCATCCCTTGCCCACCGACGTGCCGCTGGTGACCTCTCTCTTTCTTTTATAGATATCTGCACGGGCACTGCTCAGAGGAGCTTTCCTCCACCTGCTGCCCCCAACAGATCTACCATGGGCAACAGAGCGAATGCCGCTCTCTGATATAACTCGTTAAGGAAGATTCAGAGCACTTAACAGTATCTCCTTTTTTTGGGGTAAATTTTCATCATTCTTCTTCATGTCTTTAGCTTTATCCCTGGTTTACATTATCGTCTTCACGCCTATTGTTGTCTTCCTGCTTATTGTCGGCTTCTTGCTTATTGTAGCCTAATTGCTTATTGCCGTCTTCTTGTTTATTGGTAAGATTGGTCTGCCTGTCCCTTCTTTATGTAGGTTTCGATATCTTTACTATTTCGTTGCATTCTCACTCTTTTTCTTTCCTACATTTTTGGAAGATCAGATATTTGGTTTGCCTATATCTAGGGTATGCTTCTTTGTTTTCAATATTTCTCCACCTGGTACGATATTGCATTAAATTGAGTATTTTATGTGTCAACCGTGGTTTCCTTAGTTCTAGTTTCTAAGACACGAAGCACGTGCCGCCACCTCGTTGCGGAACCAAGCAGTATGTTTTCACGGCAGCTCCAAATAACACAAAGTGTTAAAAATAGAGACTGCATACAACCAACTAACAATTTGGCAAATTGTCAGCCCTGGCCCATTTCTACCCTAATATAGGGACAAAGTATGTAAGGCTAAATGCATTCTCGCAACAATTAGAACCATAGACCGATTTCTCTCTAATTAGAGCTCGTCAGTACGGCATACTAATTGCAGCGAAAATACACCTATAAAGTAATACGGCTATGGTAGCCAGCCTTCCAACACTAAGTGAGATATAAGAGACGAAGCACGTGTCGCCACCTCTTTGCGGAACCAAGTACTATGTTGTCACGACAGCTCCAAATAACACAAAGTGTTAAAAATGGAGAATGTATACAACCAACTAACAGTTTAGTAAATTGTCAACCCTGGCCAATTACTATCCCAATATAGGGACAAGGTATGTAAGACTAGATGCATTCTCACCACAATTAGAACCGTAGACCGGTTTCGCTCTAATTAGAGCTCGTCAGTACGGCATACTAATTGCAGCGAAAATACACCTATAAAGTAATACGTATATGGTAGCCAGCCTTCCAACACTAAGTGAGATATAAGACACGAAGCACGTGCCGCCATCTCGTTGCGGAACAAAGTAGTACGTTGTCACGGTATCTCTAAATAACACAAAGTGTTAAAAATAGAGACTGTATACAACCAACTAACAATTTGGCAAATTGTTAGCCCTAGCCCATTTCTACCCTAGTATAGGGACAATCTATGTAAAGTTGGATGCATTCTAACCACAATTAGAACCGTAGACCGGTTTTGCTCTAATTGGAGCTTGTCAGTACGGCATACTAGCATCTAGACTTACATTCTTTGTCCCTATATATATATATATATATATATATATATATATATATATATATATATATATATATATATATATATATAGTTAGTAAGGAATTGCCCCACGAGCGATGGTGCATATTTTTTGAAACAGCCTGTATATATATATATATATATATATATATATATATATATATATATATATATATATATATATATATATATATATATATATATATACAGGCTGTTTCAAAAAACATGCACCATCGCTCGTGGGGCAATTCCTTACTAAAAAATAAGAAAAAAAGTTACTGTGCACATGGGCCCGGAAACGCATAGTTTCCAATATACAGGAGTTGAATTTTATTTTTTTTTTTATTTTTTATAAATAATTTCAAAATCACTGGATTGATTTTAATGAAACTTGGAACTTGAAAGTGTATTATGAAAGTGCATATTTTCAAGTGAAAATCTACTTACAACTGCGTCAGTGGCGTGCGTACGGGGTAACTGTAAAAATTCATTTGGGGAAAAATATGTGCGCCACTGTCTTTTTCCAATTTTGATACATCAGTTATGAAGCTTATTACATAAGCCACAAAAGCTATCTCTTGGTATTTTTTCGTTCAGGGTATCCCCTAGGAGATATGATTAATTTTATAAAAAGGGGCAAAGTACCGATTAGTCGGCGTAATAATAATAATAATAATAATAATAATATATCTTTACTGCAACCATAAGAATATGAAAAACAAAACATGCAGTAAACATTACAGCAATAAACGTGCAAATAACTAACCTACGTAAAACTTATTGGTGATAAACATTGAAATGAATATTACAAACATTGATAAAAAATGATAAATAAAAAATAAAAATAAAAAATGAAAAAAGTAATCGTAAAGACACCATGATTTTTCCAAACTCTTACTCTCTAAATTTTACAATTTTAAAGTGCTTTGTAGGCGTCAAAAGAGTTTTCGTGCTATTCTTTAAATTTTGATACGGTGCAGTATTTTCGTTTTTAGTTATTTGTTGGTACTGAGCTGCTCATTAATATTATTTCCTCCTCTCAAGATGGTTTTCATTAAGAACACTTCAGCGGATTTGACTGATATGTTGTTAATTTATGGACAAAGAAATCAAAATGCTAGACAAGCTGTGCGAGTTTATCAGGAAACTTATCCGCAAAGAAGAATTCCTGACAAAAATATTTTCCCACGTATTGTAAGACATTTGAGAGAAACTGGTTCTTTAAAACCTTTAAAAGCTGACTCTGGACGCAGAAGATACCGCCGAACTGTACCAGTTGAAGAGGCAATATTAAATAGAGTTGAACGTGATCCTAGTATAAGTACGAGAATTATTGCCACCGAACTAGGTAATATTTCGGCATCATCAGTTCATAGAACTCTGAAGGATCAAAGTTTATATCCCTATCATTTTACACGTGTCCAGGAACTTCTACCTAGAGACTTTCAACCAAGGGTAATGTTTTGTCAGTGGTTCTTAAACAAACTTAGGCACGGCCAACATTTTTCTAAACGTGTACTATTTACTGATGAGGCGTCATTTACGCGAAAAGGTATCGTAAATTTTCACAATTTACATACATGGGCCGATGAAAACCCACACTCTCTAAGAGTTGCAAATTCGCAGTATCATCTTTCCATCAATATTTGGGCTGCTATTATTGAAAATCACATAATTGGTCCTGTTGTTCTACCGAATCGTCTTGACCATGAATCATATTTAAACTTTTTACAAAATGATTTGCCGTTGTTACTACCGCTTTTTATGAGAAATGGTACAATGTGGTTCCAGCATGATGGTGCGCCCGCACATTTTGCAGCAGTTGTAAGAACATATTTAGCCAACACATACGGTCACCGATGGATTGGTCGTGGAGGTCCGGTGTCATGGCCACCTCGATCTCCGGACCTGAATCCTCTCGATTTTTATTTGTGGGGTCATTTAAAAGAAATAGTGTATAAAACACCAGTTAATACACGAAAAGAATTGTTGGGAAGAATAGAATATGCATTTGACAGCATTAGAGAAGATCAAAATATTTGCAGAAGAGTAAGAAGATCTTTGCGCAGAAGGTTAAATAATTGTAACGACGCTAATGGTGGTCACTTTCAACATTTTCTTTAGCTTTGTTATTAAAGTCAATTGAGTAATGTACAAAAAACAAGAGTTTGGAAAAATCATGGTGTCTTTACGATTACTTTTTTCATTTTTTAATTTTATTTTTTATTTATCATTTTTTATCAATGTTTGTAATATTCATTTCAATGTTTATCACCAATAAGTTTTACGTAGGTTAGTTATTTGCACGTTTATTGCTGTAATGTTTACTGTATGTTTTGTTTTTCATATTCTTATGGTTGCAGTAAACATATATTATTATTATTATTATTACTACGCCGACTAATCGGTACTTTGCCCCTTTTTATAAAATTAATCATATCTCCTAGGGGATACCCTGAACGAAAAAATACCAGGAGGTAGCTTTTGTGGCTTATGTAATAAGCTTCATAACTGATGTATCAAAATTGGAAAAAGACAGTGGAGCACATATTTTTCCCCAAATGAATTTTTACAGTTGCCCCGTACGCACGCCACTGACGCATTTGTAAGCAGATTCTCACTTGAAAATATGCACTTTCATAATTCACTTTCAAGTTCCAAGTTTCATTAAAATCAATCCAGTGGTTTTGAAATTATTTATAAAAAATTTAAAAAAAATTAAAATTCAATTCCCTGTATATTGGAAACTATGCGTTTCCGGGCCCATGTGCACATGAACTTTTTTTCTTATTTTTTAGCAAGGAATTGCCCCACGAGCGATGGTGCATGTTTTTTGAAACAGCCTGTATAAATTGAAACTGACCCCGGATATGGGTTCATGGGGTCCTATTTCGCGCCCATTTGAAACAATTTGTGCAAATTCTCACCATCGATACCTCTCTATTAGTGATTTTTTTTTTAAATTAAAATTCACTAAAAATACCACATATAAAATTTTGCTTCTAAAGTAAGCACTAAACATATCAGGGATCTGTTATACTGTTCCAGTAATAGGATGTCTGTTGTTAAGCTTTAATACCTGAAAACTGATAATTGTCTGACTACAATAATCCAAGAATACATATATGGAAAAACAGATGAGTTAGATCAAGAGACAAACTTTTGGAAAGCCTCTACAGACTAATGCAGTGTGAAAGTTTCAACGAAATGCAAAGAATTGCTGGGGACCAAGAACCATGATGTTTGGGACGACAATGCGACATCCCATTTATACTGTGTTAATGATGATTCAGGATAAACAACTTAAACTTTTTCTCTAGCCAAACTGTTTAAATCTCTATTTCTGTGCAAAATTATTTGCTAGTGACTGAAACCACTAGATAAAGCAACCAAAATTAACCTTGCATAAAGACGGTTGTGATTTATCACGTAGATACATAGATTACATGATTTTATTACCTAATGATCAAAAATGATAAACTATTATGTTTTTGTCACAGTTAAATTTATCTGGACAATCTTGTTAAACCAGACTTTACCAAATTACCTTAACTAACCATAAATCCAGTGTCATTATTTATAATTTAATCAACAGTTGAACATCGGGTCGTGTTATGTTTTGTCTCTATAATGTATCAAAGCAAGCCATAATCAATGACAGTTGACGGTGGCCAGTGCCCACACTTTTGCCCTCCTGTTGTTCGCGACTCCACGGGAGATCAACCGGGCATCTTATGACCGTCTATAATAATTAATATAAGGCGTAAACCAGCGGCGTACCCTGTAATTTTACAAGCTAATATTTATCTTCACCTCTAAGTATGTTTATTTGTTAGTTATTATTTTTAGTCAAATTTTGCAAGTCAATTTTTAAACCAGTTTACCCTTATCGGATAAGGCTTAATTAAATACGACTTAATGAGTAAAATACAATGCTTCCATAAATTCAAAATGACGACCAACGCAAGATGGCGAAATATATCTTTCTCCATAACTCCTGTACGGGAGAAAAATTATAGGGTGTCGGCAAGGCAATTTACAATGTATTTTAATAAAAAATTAAAAGATTAGACGTCTTTCCCACGTCTAACCAGCTGGTCTTTTAAACGGTTTTACAATTTTCGAAAAACTCGCTCAGGAATATTATCGATTTTAAAACCGCAATTACTCAGATGTTATAGTACTTGTCTCTAAGGCAGAAATATATTTTAAGGAAGATCTCAATGTCAATGTCGAGATACTTTTTAGTGATTTTTTTTGCACTTAATTATTGCGTAGTCAAAGTATTTGACAGAGATATCTAGATATTTATTGAAGTATTTATTGTATATTCTTAAAATTTGGAAATTATCTAGATATTTTATTTGATCGTTAATTAATTTGAAAAAATATTTGATAAAAAGACTGCTCTTAACAGTGGAGCCCATGTACACCCTTGATAGGTTATAAAAATAAAGGCATTCATAAGTAAAATACGCAGCGTTAGATGACGCTTTCCTAATTTTAATTTGGCGGCCAACGCAATAGGACGAAATACAATTATCTACAATACCCCCTCGACATGTGTATTAAAAGATTGGGCTTTACGAGTAAAATACGTATCGCTGGCAGGAGGAGCAGGAAAAAATATAAAGAATTAGGATTGTACTGGATAATGTGTTAAAATGACTCAAATTAAAGTCTAATATCGAGAAGTAAAAGGTGATGAAGATAAGTAAGAATGTGACTGCAAAAATGAATGCAAAGCTAAATGGCCAACAACTTTAACAAGTGAAAATATTCACGCACCTCGGAAATATTATCACAGACGATGATAAATATAGCAAACATATGTAAAAAAGAATTGAGATGGAAAATCAAGCATTCAGCAAGCGGGGTACTCTTCTTACTAACAAACAAGAAAAGAAATATTTTTTATATAAAAGCCCACAACCACCAAAAATGTATGGCCATCTGAAAATTCATAAGCCAAATATACCGGTGAGACCAGTAGTTAGCTATGTTAATACACCTAATCATAAGATAGCGAGCAATTTGGTTTCAATTATTAGAGAATACAATTATTTTACAAAATATTCAGTTAAGAATTCTTACGAACTTACAAAAAAAGTAACTTAATTATTTCCACAAATAGTAAATTAGTCTCATTTGATGCTTGTAGCATGTATTCTAAGATACCGCCTAGGGAATGTTTACCTCTATTAGAAAACGTTTTAATAGAAAAGAACGTAAATGTCATAAAAAGACAAAGAAATAATGAATCTTTTTAACGAATGTATAAAACAAAACTATTTTAAATTTAATAATAAAATTTATATGCAAAATGAAGGTCTACCTATGGGTAGTCCATTGTCACCTTTATTAGCCAACATATTTATGGAAAACTTAGAAAACCAATTTTTAACATCAGAACTTTCGCATAATATTGTCTTTTGGTACAGATACGTAGATGATATTTTAGCATGTTTTCAAGGTAGTCATACAGAATTAAATGAATTTTTGAATTTTATTAATAACTTTCACACAAATATTAAGTTTACTTGAGAAGAAGAGGCTAACAGTTGTATAAATTTTTTAAACTTAACAATTAGAAGATTAGAAAATAATTCATTTGACTTTTCAATATATAAGAAACCAACTTACATTGACACAACCATACCATACGATTCATGTCACCCTTTTTCACACACTACTATTCTATGATACATCGTGCATTTTCAATACCTATGTCACAAAACAATTTTGAAAAAGAGATTTCAGTAATTACGCAAACAGCATTTAATAATGGCTACTCTGTTAAAATAATAGATAAAATGATAGAGAGAAAAGAATACAAATTAGCGATTAATTTAATTTATCCAAATATTAGAGACAAAGAAGACAACAGATACGTTTCGATAACTTATTTTGGAACCATTTCAAAAAACATTTCAAAAATTTTAAATACCTGTACAAATACAAAGGTAGCTTTTAAATCTTACAACACGACGCGTGATTTACTATTTAACGCTAAAGAAAAATCTTGTTTCCTGACAAAAGCTGGAGTTTGTAAATTAGCTTGTACACATTGTAACGCAATCTACATAGGTCAAACTTCTAGAAATTTTAACACCCGATACAAAGAACATATTTCTGCATTTAGAAATAACCACCCTGACAAATCTACATTTGCAAAACATATTATTGATACCGAACATAAACCTACAGTAAATAACCGCATACAACCACAACATTTTTATAATGACAAGCGTAAACTAGACTTTTTTGAAGCTTTGAAAGTCAAAAAGCACACACACGACAATAGCTACCTTGTTTTAAACGAGCAAACTGATTTAATGAATTCCCCTTTCTTGGATATTCTTCTTTTTAATTAAATAAGTCAAAGAAAATAAATTTAATTATTCTTTCAAAAAAGTTGTAATACGATAAGGAGCTGATGTATGTCGATATTTTCGTTGTATAGAGACTACTTTTATATTGTTATTGTTTAGTTATTGTATTGTTGTAACTGTTATTATAGTTATCCTAGGATAGTTCTATTTTTATGTTAAATATTCACATATATCACATAGACATTTTGAAAGCCTCATCTGTCATCTGTATTTCTTTTTTTTTCAATTTGATAAATTTTTTGATCAAAACATCATATCATAACATAACAACAGATATTTATTTGTAGTTGTCATGATTTCGTACTAATTCAATTTCAATCTGTCTGAAAATGCTGTCAAGCAGCGAAACTATAGTCACAGAAACGTTGAAGAACTTCCCGAATTCGTAGGGCCACTTGCTCCAGTTAGCTTACGCGCTGGCTACGTCCTTCACCTACAAAAACCAACAGTGAAGCCAGAGAAGTAGTCTCCAAGTCTTTATGTACTATAACTAAGCATTAACATAAAGATAATAGAAGCTTTTGAAATATAGACATGGAGAAAAACGACATCAGACGTGATAGACTGTTAGAAAGACAAATAAAAGTGTGTTAGAAGAGGTGAGAGAAGGAATATGCTTGCTGAGAGAAATTTAAAGGAGGAATGCCAAATTTGTTGGCCATATTTTAAGACATAATAATTTTTAAACAATATCATTTAAATGACACCTACCTGAAGAAGGGGAAGACGTAAACCAAGGAGAAAACTTATGGGGAACCTAGCACAGCTGATAAGGTATGAGGCACAGGATCGTGGCTGTAGCAAGAGGGCGACATCGTCCTTAGAATGTAATGGCAAGGGGAAAAAGCGCATTATTTTTAAAATGTTGTGAGTGAAAATATGACCAAGAAAATTTAACAGTGAACCAACGTACTGAAAAGTATAAATACATTTTTAGGGTAAATATTTAAGCCCAAGATTTAATGTAAGTATTTAAAAAATTAGAACCTGTGTCCAAAGGGCTGCCACTGGTGTAACCATCGACGTCGTTTACACGAGAACGCCTGCCAAAGCAATAAACAGACCTACAGTGCTGCATAGAATATTTATTGTAAATAATCGATTTATTCTGATCATGATTAATGTGAATGGTCAACTTTAATTATGTAATAAAACTTCGACAGGCATGTGCCAATGTCCACATATGAAAAATGGTATTCTGGAAAGTTTTAGGGGAATATCCCTACGCAGAATTTATTATAACTGACAGGTTATATGCGTAAAGAATGAACCTATCTGCCGTCAATTTGTCCTTGCGTAAATGACTTTGGTATCTGCAGATGTGCCAGCAATTTACTAAAGGCATGGGTAGTTCTAAATAGTTTTCAAAATGTTAGCTTGCGACTAAAGCTTTATTTAAATTAAATGTATTAGAATCCATTATTAAGGGCATTTATAACTTGAATGTTAGAAACTGCAAAACTCCGCGTTTTTCTGATATTTGTAACGTGTTTCACGGTTTACAGCTTATATATTTTCATTATAACATTTATTTGTACATTATTACAGTATTTACTTAGTCAATGAAATGTACTATTTTCCTACTCAATGAAATAATATGACGTCCTAAATTCATGCCCATAGAAACACACATATTCTCTGGCCTTGTTCGTGTACAGCTTGAAAGTTACACTTAGAAAGTGGTTTCGATATCTACTCCGTCCTTCATTTTCGTTTGTCCTTTTTCGCTTTTGCTTTTCTACTCTGCCAGTCCTCACCTCTATAGAAACGAACTGTGTCATCCGCAAAACTAATAACTTTTCCATCGAATCCGTTAAAAAACAAATTGTTGACCTATATTATAAAAAATATTGGTCCTAATACAGTCCCTTGTGGTACTCCACATTGAAGCTGAGCTACCCCACTCCCAGTGTTCCCCATCTCAACACACTGCACTCTGCCTGTCAAATAGCTCTTCATCAATGAGTTTGCTTTTCCTCTCACTCCCACATCCTCTAAAGCTTCGAGAGGCAAACTGTGGTCAGCTGTATCGAAAGCTTTGGCTAAATACATATATACGAAAAGTGTATGTTGCCCATCATTTAGAGACCTATAGGTGTTCTCGGTCATTTTTACAATAGCATCCTGCGTAGATCTATGCTCCCGAAACCAAACATCATGTCTGTTAAAATAATATACCTGTCCAAAAATTTGTCCAAGCTCGGTTTTAATATTTTTTTGGAAGATCTTAGCATAAGACGTGATCAAAGAGATAGGCCTATAATTGTTTATATTTATACGATCTCCTCTCTTATAGACTGATTTTACCACACTCACCTTAAAAGCACACGGGCGTATCCCAGTTTCAAAAATTCCATTTCTAATACGTGTCAATAGTTTCGATAAATGCTGCGCTATCTTTGTTATAACCTTTCCTCCTATTATTTCAATTCCCGGTGATTTCCTAGGTTTTAGCGCTTAAATGGTGGATAATACCCCTATGTCGTCCGCCGGCGTCAGGTATATCGAGTTAGAGTCGATCCTCTTAATTTTATTGTAGCCAGTTTTTCCGCAAATTTTCTTCAACAGCTTTTTACTAATGCTAATGAAATGTCTATTGAAGCAATTTGCCACATGCTTTTCATCCTTCAAAATCTCTCCTCTTCCACCCTTAACACTTATCTCGTCCACACCTTTCTTGCTAGGGTATGCTACTTCCCTAACCACTTTCTCTAACTGTTTGGAATCCTTATCATTTCCTAGTTTCTTTGCGTAATATTCATTTTTTAGTGAACAACCAGATATGTTATTCAAATTGAATTAAGTTTTTAAAGTTTTCATCTCTTCTTTATTAAATTATGTTTTTACAAAAACTCGCTAACAAATTCAGCTAAATAACAACAATCTGAACAGATAACGGTAAAGTGAAAGAAGGTTAAAATAAATCATAAGAAGTGAGGTCACTAACTAGGATTAGAACTCGTCATGCAGGACTCGACTATCGGAGATGTGCAGAACTTAAGCGACTCGACCACGCTCGATATGGAAGACTGGCAGGTATATCCAGTAGTACGTTAACTGTATTAACGTCTTTTCTATTTTCACCAAACAATTTTTATTTACAATGGATTTGTTGCTCATATTTGAACGAACTGAAGGAAAATAACGACTCAGACACAGATCTAAGGGCTTGTTAGTCATTTCGTGTCGTATTTTTTACTCACGTTCGTACCTACACCTGCCATAATTATCAATTTTGACGTTTTAACTTTGTCTCATCAGATTTAGTTAAATAAAAATGAATTTATCTCTAACTTTTTATCTTTCAACATAAAGATCTTAGTTTTGAAACAAATTATGCTCTTTATAACGGAAATAATCGTACCAAATTTGGTTGCCCTTGCTTTGTTATTTTAGAAGAAAATTTTTTTTTTTTAGAAAGAAGATAAATTTTTCCCGGAAAATCGGCCCATTATTTTTTGAGTTATCGGTGTGATACATACATACATATATATATAAACATATAAACATTGAAACTGACCCTGGATATGGGTCCTAGGAGGCCTAGTTCGCGCTCATTTGAAGAAATTTTTTCAAAATTCAAAAGTCGGGATCTCCTCATTAGTGAATTTTTTAAGAAAACCGACTTCATTAAGGATAACTCAAAAACTACTGGTCAGATCTTGATGAAATTTATATGGGACCACACGAAAAAAGAATCATCAAAATCCGTTCACCTAGAAAAAAGTTCTGAGGTAACACACGTAAAAAAAAGCAGTCGAATTGAGAAATTCCTCCTCTTTTTGCAGTCGGTTAAAAAGACAACTATTAACTCATTCATTAATTGTTGTTGCCCTTACTTGGTTAAATCGTTCCATACTCAATACAGATAGTCTCCCCGACTATTTCTCTGGCATCACAAAATTTCGTTTTCGTTTTTATAGCCTACATGGAACTACAACGTAAATCCCAGATTGTCGCTCTAGACATATCCAAAGCATTCGACCAGGTCTGGCACGCAGCGCTGCTTAATAAACTACCGGCCTATGGTCTACCACCAAAACTCTGTACGTGGACAGCAAATTTTCTCTCCAACCGGAGCATTTCTGTGGTCGTGGATGGTCATTCCTCTAAACTGTATCCAATTAATGCAGGAGCTGCTCAAGGTTCAGCTTGAGCCCCTACTTTGTTTCTTCTCCACATCAATGACCTCCTTTCTAGCACATTCAACCCAGTTCACAGTTACGCGGACGACATCACCCTCCACTCAAATATACAATATTCTAAGCCTGTGTCTTTAGCCCAATTAGATGAGGATCGCAGACTCATGGAGGGTTCTATCTCCGTGGATCTCCAAAAAATATTCGACTGGGGAAGTAGAAATCTTGTACAATTCAACCCCACCAAATCACAGTCTTGCTTTCTTTCTCATAAGAGATACACCAGCCCTAGACCCATCACAATAAACAACCAAGTTATTCAAAGTAATGAGTCCTTTTCACTTGTTGGCATTTCTGTGGATCGAAATCTCAATTAGCACCAACATGCCACATCAATTGCAGAAGCAGCTGCTAAGAAATTAGGTTTCCTCTTCCGGGCTCGCAAATACTTTTCACCAGCTAATCTCTATACCTTATATACTTCACAAATAAGACCAAACCTTGAATACTGTTCCCACATCTGGGGTGCTGCTGCCACTTCTGCACTCGCTATCCTGGACTCCATTCAGAAAATCCCTCACCCAAAGGCTGCCATCCCTTGCCCACCGACGTGCCGTTGGTGACATCTGTCTCTTTTATAGATATCTGCACGGACACTGCTCAGAGGAGCTTTCTTCCATAGTTCCTCCACCTGCTGTCCCCAACAGAGGGGAACAGAGCAAATGCACCCTTTTACTGTCCAGGTCATCAGACATGGAACATCTTGTTATGCCCGCTCTTTTGTCCCCAGGACTTCCAAGTTGTGGAATTCCTTGCCTTCACAGGTTTTTCCTCCTCCCCCGAACCTCCAAACCTTCAAGTCCAGAATTAACAAGTTGCCTCTTTTCTCCTTGTTGACACCCACGGTACGATAGTCGTTAGGCTGTAAGCCCGCGTGGTGTGTTGTTGAAATTAAAAAAAGCCGGTCTCGCGGTACTTTATTATTATTACATTATTATTCTAATCCTTTATTGACTCGTTTAGGAAGAAGAACTGTACAATTAAGCATTGAATAGATATATATGCTTATTTGCAAATAAATGTCTGATTATTTTGAGGAAAAAATGTCTAAAGACATAAACATATATTTGTTGTTTTGTGAACAGGTCATAATATGAAGACAAAGCAATAAAATAACCAAATCGATGACCATTTATGGAATATCGGTAATAAATTTAATGGAGATACAAGTACATTTCTGACATCGAAAATTAACAATCGATAATTTTGAATAAAATTATTTAAATAAGTCTAGAATATCAAGGGAACCATTATCGGCGGAACATGTGGATTTATTCAAACAACGGGCGTTCCCTACTCGGACAGAACACAGGCTACAAGATGGAAATATTACATACAATAACCCTGTCCATGTTTCTGTCAGCTCTTCAATTTTACGAGACTGTTTGTAGGACAACACTAATAATTTCAACGTCGCCACACAAGTTAACACTCTTTTGTTGTCGATTTGTTTTTAAACGGCATGACCAATAACTGAATAATATTCACATTTAAAAATTGATACTCGATAAGTCGTTTAGTAAAACATGCAATGTCCATAGGGAATGTATAATAATTAATTTATGCAAATGATTATTGAATATTTGTGTTAGCGACAGACCACCATCTAAATAATGCTTTGCAGTGAATTTATATCCATTCTGTCAATATTATAGTAATAAAGTAGACAAAATAGTCAAAACAATAAAAATTCAAGGATTAGGCTATAACGGTTTAAATTTTTTGAGCAGGTTACAGTTGTTATTTCACAAGGTTTGCTGTCCTGAGCAGGTACTAGTTTCTTTATTAACTTACTTTAAAAAAAAATTCTGGACGCAGCAAGTGCGTTATGGTAGTGAATTTTCATAAAAATGTTTTTAATAACAAATATGTGTGTGTTTTTTTAAGAAAGCAGGCATCAAATTTGGTTACCAGTATAACCTATATAGTAAAAACAATGTGCCTTGTTTCATCAAAATAACTTTATTGTGTGAAAAGGTACAAAAATTTCCAAAAGTAAACTAAAAGTGTACCCGAAAAACCACGTTTCTTGGTCAACCTTATAGGTTAATAGCAAATTGAGCTGTTCAAATATGAAACATTTGATCAAAATTCGCTACCATAACGCACTTGCTGCGTCCAGAATTTCTTTTCTTACAAACATGCATTATATTTCGATGGAAAATGCAAAAATGCAATAACATAAGGCGTGTTTGATTAAAAAAAAATGGAAATTTGTATCACCAACGACTTATGGACCACCCTGTGATTGTAGAAATATTATTTTAAGATGTAGCTCAAGACACCCTATAATTAATATATAAAAAAAATTGTCATATCTTATATAATAACGGATATATTGAGCTTTATTGATTTTTTACGAAAATTCGACAAAAATTATATACCATGAAACGATAAATTCTATAGCTAAGGCTCCTGCAAGCATCAGAGACAGGGTCTATTTGAAATGAATTTTCTGAGAATATTTTAGTAAAATGAAGGACAATGACGATTGAAACTAAGACTTTAGGGTTTGTAAAACATTCTTCTTGAGACAGTTTATTTCTATAGCCCGTATTAGATTCAAGTTATTTGCCTAAATGTTGCCAATTTTGACATTTTAAATCGCCACTTTGACGTTTTGAGGAAAACCCCAATTTATTTTTCTTTAAATGCCTATAACTTTTCTTGTCTTTTGACCTACATAGCTAAATTTTGGTAGGTGACTTAGCTATAAGGAGGTTGACCTGCGTGCCAAACTTGGTTGCCCTTACTTTGTTAATTCCGGAGATATAAATTTTTTTCGAAAGAAAACACAAAATTTTCCGGGAAAACCTGGGCAGATTTTTCTGGCTAACGAACTCATTCAAGCCATTTGCAAAAGGAATTTTTTATCCAAATTTAATCAAAATCGGCCCATTATTTTTTGAGTTATCGGTGTGATACATATATATATATATATATATATATATATATATATATATATATATATATATATATATATATATATATATATATATATATATATATATATATATATAACATATAAAAATTGAAACAGACCCCGGATATGTTTTCTGGAGCGCCTAATTAGCGCTCATTTAAAGAAATTTTTTCAAAATTCAAAAGTCGGGATCTCCTCATTAGTGAATTTTAAGAAAATTCACTAATTACAAGATTATAGGTCTACCACCTTGCTTCTTCTCATGATTCTGGGCTATTTAATAATCTCACTGCATCATCAAAAAACTCTGGACGCAGCAAGTGCGCAATACTAGTGAATTTTCATTAAAATGTTTTTAATAGCAAATATGTCATTTTTTAATGAAAGCAGGCATCAAATTTGGTTACCAGTATAACCTATATGGTGGAAACAATGTACCGTAAAGAGGGGCTATTTGGAACGTGTCTGCCTTTATGGAACAAACTGCCTCCTTGTTGATTTCCACGCTGCTGTCATTTCTTTATACTCTACGAGATATTTATGAAGTCATGTACCCGTCAAATATAGATAAGTAAAACCAACACTCAAAGTCATTGCCACATATCTATTGCTGAAAAGGACATACAGTCCACTAACATTATTGTGATTTAAAATTATTCTCATATTGGCGGAAAACTCTCCTCTGGAAACATACCTTAACTGATATTTTTCAACCGTTTTTGTGCACAGGTATGCTCAATATAACGTAATCGTGAAGTATATAAACACCGAATTACTGAAATTTCTTGAAAAACACAGTCAAATCCACGACAGGCAGTATGGATTCCGTCAACGCAGATCAACTGCCGACCTCCTCTCCTTTGTCACCCATTCTTGGAACAAGTCTATGAAACTACACGGTGAATTCCAGGTTGTCGCTCTAGACATATCCAAAGCATTCGACCAGGTCGGGCACGCTGCGCTGCTTAATAAACTTCCGGCCTATGGCCTACCACCAAAACTCTGTACCAGGACAGCAAATTTTCTCTCCAACAGCATTTCTGTTGTCGTGGATGGTCATTCCTCTAAACTGTATCCAATTAATGCAGGAGTCCCTCAAGGTTCAGCTTTATCCCCTACTTTGTGTCTTCTCCACATTAATAACCTCCTCTCTAGCATATCCAACCCAGTTTACAGTCACGCGGATGACAGCACCCTCCATTCAAATATACAATATTCTAAGCCAGTCTCTTTAGCTCAATTAGAAGAGGATCGCAGACTCATGGAGGGTTCTGTCTCTGGGGATCTCCAAAAAATATTAGACTGGGGAAGTAGAAATCTTGTACAATTTAACTCCACCAAACCTCAGTCTTGCTTTCTATCTCATAAGACCTACACCAGCCCTAGACTAATCACAATGAACAACCAAGTTATTCACAGTAATAAGTTCTTTTCACTTGTTGGCATTTCTATGGATCGAAATCTCAATTGGCACCAACATGTCACATCAATTGCAGAAGCGGCTGCTAAGAAATTAGGTTTCCTCTTCCGGGATCGCAAATACTTTTCACCAGCTAATCTCTATACCTTATATACTTCATAAATAAGGCCAAACCTCGAATACTGCTCCCACCTCTGGGGTGCCGCTGCCCCTTCTACACTCGCTATCCTGGATTCCATTCATAAGCGAGCTATACGCCTCATCGGTAACCCTACCCTCACCCAAATGCTGCCATCCCTTGCCCACCTCTCTATCTTTTTATAGATATCTGCACGGGTACTGCTCAGAGGAGCTTTCTTTCATAGTTCTTCCACCTGCTGCCCCCAACAGATCTACCAGGGGAACAGAGCGAATGCACCCTTTTACTGTCCAGGTCACCAGAGATAGAACATCTTGTTATGCCCGCTTTTTTGTCTCGAGGACTTCTACGTTGTGGAATTCCTTGCCGGGACATGTTTTTCCTTCTCCTCCGAACCTCCAAACCTTCAAGCCCAGAATTAACAAGTTGCATCTTTCCTCCTTGTCGACACCCACAGTACGATAGTATTTAGGCTGTGAGCCCTCTTGGAGTGTTGTTGAAATAAAAAAATCAACTTACTAAGTTTTTTAACCGATCCTTTCTGAACACTGTTTACGTAGAACACCCGCTTTAAAGAAACATTACATTTTGTAGGTTAATTTGGAACATGTCTCGAAGTTACAAGCATCAGGTGGGCTATATTATGAACAAAACAATGTATAGGAGCCCCACAAGCCGTAGTTGCTCCAAAATTTTCGTCGTTTTCTTAGGGAGCAGAAAATTTCGGTGTACCCCAAACCAGAGGGCGTCATATTTTTGTTTCTGAAGTCATACCGCTTCACTTTTAGTGCAATGAAAATACTGCTTACTATGTTGTTTGTTATTTTAAAAAAAATATGTTTGTAATGTAGGTTATTAACCCATCATTTTCGAAAAATTCCCTTTTGCGTCGACATGGTATCCAAAATTCAATTCCATTTTGTGAAAGAAAAAGTTAACATACTGCCTACTATGTTCTTTACAAGATTTATTTTTACATTTACTACTAAATTTGAAAATTCTAACATTTGTCTTATTTCTTTTTTTCTTTAAATGAAAATATAGACATATAATAGGAATATACAACCTTTATTTTGTTTCAATAATAGAATACCAGGTGCCTATTTGGAACCCTTGCAGTTTTTAACATAAAATAGCTGAAAAATATATAGTGTTCCAAAAAAGCAAAACTGTAGTGTAATCTGGAACATTAATTATTGAGCAATAAAAAACCTAGTCAATCATTTTTTGCAGTTTGTATAATACAATATCACTTATTAAGTTAAGTAGTACCAAAAATAGTTTTAATTGTAATAATAAATAAATATAGTAGCACAATGCAGAACAAAAACTGGAAAAATAGTTCCAAATAGACCCACTTTACGGTACCATATTTACTCAAAATCACTTTATTATTTGAAAAAGTAAAACACCATGTTGACCACATTTTCTTTTGTTCTTTCATGACAGACTTGGTTCCGGAAGGGTACGTTTCCTGACCAGTTGGCGTTACAACTTGTTGTTTCTCTGAAATTTTGGTATGGAATGTATGGCTTTTTGATATCAATGAAAATCTTAGATTTCGGATATCCAACGCTGTAATTTTTTTGTGGGGGTGTCGTTTAAAAGCTTTGAAAAAAATGACAATTTGCGAAGGTCAATCAAAAATATATTTCTTTCCATAAATTAACCAAAAAAAAATTATGTGGGTGCTGCTCCTAAATTCATATCCAGGGCGCCGGTGCGATGTAGTGTATTTCAAAAAACATCCCACAAATTGTCGCACTGCGAGGATAAATGGTTTTAACAGTGAAACCACTAAAGTTAGGGGTATAACATGTTACATAAAATAAGTACTCTTCGAGCAATTTTTAAATCTGCACAAAAAAAAATAGGTTATCCTAAAAAAAAATTTCGGGACGCAGCAACTGCGCTATAGTAGCGAATTTTCATAAGAATTGTACACTATTATTATACGGCATATTAGTAAAGTTAATACTTTAAACTTATAGAGACTTTGAATATCGATTTTAGAGGTCCTAGTACGTGCACATTTGTAGAATTATTTCGATGAATAGCTCTCTATTATCAAACAAATCTTGCGTTCGAACCCCTTTTGAAAAAAAATGCCCAAAAGTCAATTTTCTATGAAGCTAAAGAACTAAATCTTGCTACATCTGTAGATAATTCAAGTCTCTTTAAAAGCAACTTGTATTACAAATTTCATTAAAGCTGTACAGAAGATTTCCAGAAAGAAACTTGATTCATATTTAGAAATGTAAAGTATGTGCCAAAACGTAGCAGTTATTTTTTCGTTATTAATTGTCAGTACGATTTCGTTTTAGTCAACCTAATCAAACCGGTTTTTTCAATATCAATAATAGAAAAAGTCGAAGACGCAGCAATTGCGTTATGGTAGTGAATTTTCATAAAAATGATCTGGCACAAAATATTTAATTATAACTTTTTTTTCTTGTAACATAGAAATCTAAATTTTGGTGTATAGTTTACTTTTTATATCGTAAACCTACCTACCAAATTTGGTTATCATAGAGTTTTTATTTTTTAAGATAATTTTTTTTTTCAAATGAAAACTCAAAATTTTTCTGAAAAACATCGTCCGATTTTTCTGATTAACGAACTTATCAAAGACATTTACAAAAGGAAGGTACATGCCAAATTTTATCAAAATAGGCCCATTATTCTTTGAGATAAAAATTTTTTTTGAATGAAAATCAAAATTTGCCCGGAAAACCTCGTCCGATTTTCCTGGCTAACAAACTTCTCAAGGTCATTTACAAAAGGAAGGTACATGCCAAATTTTATTAAAATCGGCTTATTACTTTTTGAGATAATAATTTTTTTCGAATGAAAACTCAAAATTTTCCCGGAAAACCTCGTCCGATTTTCCTGACTAACGAACTTATCCAAGCTATTTACAAAAGAAACGTACATGCCAAATTTTATCAAAATCGGCCAATTATTTTTTGAGTTATCGGTGTGATACACATATATATATATATATATATATATATATATATATATATATATATATATATATATATATATATATATATATATATATATATATATATATATATATATATATATATATATATATATATATATATATATATATATATATATATATAAACATATAAAAATTGAAACTGACCCCGGATATGGGTTTTAGGGGTCCTAGTTCGCGCTCATTTGCAAAAATTTTTTCAAAATTCAAAAGTCGGGATCTCCCCATTAGTGAATTTTTTCTACGAAAATTCACTAAAAATTTACTATGTGAATTTATGTGTTGTGGTGATTTGGGTTCTCCAAGTGTAGTTAATAACATTATAATTTCAGGCTCAAAGGTGACAAATTGATTTAGGCGTTTTAAACAAAAATAAGATCTTGTTCAAAACGTATGAAATATGTGCAGTATTATTTCTCCAAATGTCAAAACAAAACATAAAAAAATACATTCATCGAGCTGTATTCGATAGCGTAACCTTGTGATTATGAGGCAAGCGCGGCACCTCTCGGCCATCTAGGCATACGTTACCTGACGTTTTGTTTACATGATACATTAAATCGGTTTCATGTCCGGGATATTATATTAAACGTATACGTAACGATTTATTAAATAATTAGTAGAATTGCCATTGAAACACATCCCACGACTGTTTCGGTCTTACATGACGTCTCATGTTTAAGTTTAAAGATAAAAATAACTATTCTGGAATCACTTATATAGAGACTTGGCTTGATTTTGTTTATATTTCTACTATATTGTACGACAGCATATATATATATATATATATATATATATATATATATATATATATATATATATATATATATATATATATATATATATATATATATATATATATATATATATAATATATATATCTATGATGCGCTAACACTGTATTTGGGTCCGTTCATAAAGCTACAAATATAGTGTCTTTTAATAACTGATTGAATCCCCCAGTTAAATAACAATCACTTGGCAAATTTTTAATTTCATATCGTCTGTCATTTTTCATAATTGCGGCTGAGACTTCACGATTGTTGGTTCGGGTAGTATGTTTGATGCCTGGTATATATTTACTTTCGTTACCGTTGATGTATGGTTTATACCTGTTGAATGGACCAATCTACGCGTGCCAGTTAACTACTCTGTCTGCCAGGCATTGGACTTTAACCACTAAGTCGTCTCAATGCATGTCTTTGGCATTTTATTTTCAAAGTAAACTATAAATACTGTGTACCAAATTACTTAAAATTCACAACATAGGTTTACTTTTACAATTTCTAGCCTCATGTAAAATCTCATTCCAGTTACTCTGATACTTACAAAGATATAGCGTCTAAGTTTTAAGTTTTTCCCTATTTTTCACCGGAAAAACTTGAGCATAAAGGCTGTTTAACGAACTCGACCTCGGTTTTCGCCTAAGCAAGATTTTTGCCAAGTTCCATTGAAATCAGTTTTGCATTTTTTGAGTTATCGCTCGGATACACACACACACACACACACACACATACATATATATATATATATATATATATATATATATATATATATATATATATATATATATATATATATATATATATATATATATATATATATATATATATATATATATATATATATATATGAACATATAAAAATTTTAACGGACCTAGGTTTTACGTACTAGGGACCCAAATTCACGCTCATCTGAAGAAATTTTTTCAAAAGCTTTCCATTTTGATCACTCACTTTCTTCATGAAAATTCCCTAAAAACATAAGTTTGATACGCCGCTGGTGACAGAAAATATTTTAGGAACATAGCGACGGTAATTATGCACAATTTTGCTCTTAGAATGTTTTCAATATCTTGTATGGTATGGTAGGGGAACTATGGTCCGAGGCGTTTTAGGTGCTCTACCCTATATATATATATATATATATATATATATATATATATATATATATATATATATATATATATATATATATATATATATATATATATATAGTGTTTCACTTTAAGTGGCGACAATTCATTATTTTATAACGGGTCGACCGATTTTGAACTTTTTTTGAAATAAAGTACTTCAAAAGTTCTCCACATCCTGGTATGCAACAATATTTTAAGATATGTTTTTTCCATAGCCTACTATGCTAACAAATAAGACCCCAAAATGACTAAAACTGCATATTTTTTTACGAAAAAGAAAAAACAAACAAATATCTTTATCGATTTAGGCACATCTGTAACCCACAAATTCCATGTTTCAATATCGTAACTTATACAGAGTGTTCACAAGGAGTGCAAAAAAAATCCATTTTTTTTGGAGTGTCATGTGTAAACGCTACTGAGTGCCTTGCAAATATTAGATTGCCAATGGATTACGGGTCACCTAGTGTATCAACTCACACAATATTATCTGCATATCTTATATAGAGTGTTGATAATAAATACGGAAACATACCCATTTGCAATATATTACCCAATTTGGACTTTGATCGGACCAGCATCTTAAATTTTGGGAAGGCACCACTCCATTATTTCTCAAAGTAGCTAAGTGAAGATTGGTACCTGCGATGCGCACTTATAAGTACACTTGGAGAACCCAAACCACCACAACACGTCTTTTTGAAGACCTGATGATCGTTTCGCTGAAAAAGTTAGCATCATCAGAGGATGGAAAATTATTCGTTTAATCCTACTTCCAATATTTTCAATCTTAACTTAGCTATTTTTAGAAGTAATGGATTGATGTCTTCCAAAAATTTAAGCTGTTGGTCCGATCAATGTCCAAATTGGCCAATACGTTGCAAAAGGGTATGTTTCCGTATTCATTATGAACATTCTGTATAAGATATGCAGATGATCGTGGATTGATACACTAGGTGACTCTTAATCCACTGCCATTCTTATATTTGCAAGACAGTCAGTAGCGTTTACACAGCGCGCTCCAAACAAGTTGATTTTTTCATTTTTTTGCACCCAAGTTGTGAACACTAGGTATAGGTTACGATATTAAAACTCGGAATTTGTGGCTTTCAGATGTGACTAAATCGATAGAGATATTTGTTTTTTCGTAAAAAAAATGCCTAGTATATGCTATAGTCATTTTTGTTATCGTAGTAGGCTATGGAAAAAGCGAATATTAGAATAATGCATACCAGGATGTGGAGCTTTTGTAGTACATTATTGAAAGAAAAATTGTTTTGAAAATCGGCCTACCTTTCATGAAACAATGAATTGTCGCCACTTAAAGTGAAACACACTGTGTACAGAATCAGAAATGTGTGTGTTTGTGTGTGTGTTTTGGCATAAGCTTCATATAAATTTGTGATGTATATATCGTGTAAATGCAGGAAAATAAAATTATTGTTTATATAAACAATACACAATTACTCTATGTTATACACTAAGTGTCGCAAGACCATTATCAGCATGCACATTGACGTGTAAGGAAAAATTACTTTTTATGGTTGGTGAATAAAGATACACCAATTAAATATAATTAATTATTCAATAATTAGTCACACGTACAATAAAACACCAATCGTTTGTTTTAGATACAGTTCTTTTTATAAAACAATTTATAAGCACAATTTAAAAAAAAATTACTGCCTAATATTTTTCAGAGCTGACGATCGTTTTACTAGCAACGTTAGTATCATCAGAGGAATAAATAATGCCAGTTAGTTTTTAAGAAATAAAAATAATGCTATTCCAAAAACAGTGAATGTGCCCAAATACAACCAGTAGAGGAAAATAAGTGTACAGTATACAACCGTTTGTTTGCCACAATTCTCCGGTACAACAAGGAGAACCAAAGGCGAAAGGCGGATCATTCCCTAACACGATAATGCGAGCTCTCATACCTCAGCTTGAACTAGTGACTTTTTGAGCACTTAAAACGTCGATTTGGTGAGGAATCCGCAGTATAGTCCTGACTTGGCACCCATTGACTTCTTTTCATTCCCAAACGCCAAAAATAAATTGCAAAGTCAACGTTTTTCGAAATCCGAAGAAGCGGCTAATGCGTTTAAAATGCATGTTTGGGAGACACCTCAATTGGAGTGGAAAAAGTACTTGAAAATTTGGTTCACACCCATCTAAAAGTGTATTGTTTTTCATTGAGGATATTTTGAAAAGCAATAAAGCCAGTTGTCGTGACAAATATTCCTTTTTGTTCTCTAATACCAAATATAAAAGGCAATGTATGTATAAAATATAAGTGAGAATTGCTGGGATGCAGATCGGTTCTGATTACGTCCTAGTCTAAGAACAATCACTTAAAGCATATATGGGCAACCCCCGCCCCCCGGGCCGGATCCGGCCCTCCACCAGCTTCAATCCGTCACGCGAGAGATTCAGAAAATTCAAATACCGATATCAATTCAAATAGATAAATAATATTATTAAGCGTACACAGTGGAACGCCACAGATCGAGTCAGAAATAGTCGTTAGAAAGAGGCAGGACTCGCGTACGATCGAGAGTATTCCAGTTGCTCATTGTGGGTAGTATATAAAGCGCTCAGCGCGCGTGCCATCTCAGTACTTCTTAGCAACTGATAAAGTTCGCATCGCATATTCGCGTACGATCGAGAGTACGACATGGGAAATACTCAAGCAAATTCTGTCAACATGTCTGGTTTAACAAAGCGGAAAGTGGACACAGAATGTCGTAAATTTCAAGACAAATGGACTAATGAATACCTTTTTATCTTGCACAGTGGTAAACCTATGTGTTTGTTGCGCAATAAAACAATTTCTGCTTTAGAAGATTACAATATGAAGCGGCATTACTCCAGCAAGCATTTCGCTCAATATAATTTACTTACAGGCCAGTTAAGAAAGGATAAAATTTAAAAACTCATTACCGATTTAGTGAAACAGCAACAAATGTTCCATTCACAAAAATCAAATCTAGACAGTGTTGTTAAAGCTAGTTTTATAATTAGTTCCAAAATAGCGAAAATATCGAAGACATTGTATACGGGGCAGTTTGTTAAAGAGTGCCTAGTAGATGTTGCAGAACTTTGGTGCCCAGAAAAGAAGAAATGGTTTAAGTAAGCGAGCTTATCGCGACTTACTGTTGTTCGACGTATAGATATGATGGCAAGTGATATCAAAGAAACATTGACCGACGGATTGGCTGATTTTCAAGCAGTTACCATTGCTTTGGATGAGAGTACAGATTTTTCTGACACAGCCCAGTTAGCTATTTTTTTACGAGGTGTTGATGAAGAATTTGCAGTGGCAGAGGAATTACTAGCTTTACGGCCGCTACAACGGACCACTACTGGAAAAGATATTTTTGCCGAGGTGCAAAGTACTTTTGAGCAGTATAGTTTGCAGTGGTGTTATTATTAGTTGGAACGTGCACAAATGGTGCGCCTTCAATGGTCGGTTCACGAAAAGGTTTTATCGGAATTCTGAAGGAAAGATCAACCGCTATGAATGTGCAAGAATGTGATTTAATAATTCTGCATTGCATTATTCACCAACAAAACCTGTGCTTTAAGTCCATTCGACTGAAGAATGTTATGGATGTGGTAGTAAGTACCATTAATTTCATTAGATCCCGCGGTCTTAACCATCGCCAGTTTAAAGCATTTGTGGACGAACTCTCTTCAGAACACGATGATGTGACATATTATTACGAAGTAAGGTGGCTACGCAAAGGTAAACTGCTAAAAGGGTTTTATGATCTTAGGAAAGAAATGGCTGATTTTATGGAAATGGAAGAGAAAACATTTCCGCAAATTTGTGATCTAACTTGGCTTTGTTACTTGGCATTCCAGGTAGACATCACGGGACAGTTAAACGACCTGAACTTGAAGATTCAAAAACAAGGGCAATTGGTAAGTCAGCTGGTAAGTCATCTTAAAGCTTTTCAAAACAAAATTCTCTTGTGGGTAACACAAATGAGAAGTAAAAACTGTTTTCATTTTTTAACATTATCCAGTCACGAAAACATTAAATACGGAGTCTATGCTGAAGAAATGGAACTACTGTCAGGGCAATTCACTGATCGATTTTCCGATTTTAAGAAATAACCAACCTTCAATATGTTTGCAAATCCTTGTAAGTGTAATGTGGAAGATGCTTCACTTCACCTACAAATGGAGTTGATCGAGCTTCAAGAATACTCATATTTAAAGTCTAAATTTGATGATGTGGAACTAAGCGAATCTTACAGAACATACCTTTCCGAAGAAAAGTATCCACAGCTGAGAGTTTTCGCACGAAAAGTAATTTGCACATTCGGAAGGACGTATAAATGTGAGCAGCTTTTTTCAATCATGGAAATTAATAAAAATAAGCATCGTCCTCGGCTAAAAGATGTTAATTTAGAAAACACTTTGAGCCTATGTACTACTGATATTGACTCCAATATTGTTTGTCAGCTTCAAACTCAACTACGTCATTAATCTTAATTTGATTTTTCTAGCTTTTTTTATTAACTTGCTTTTTATATTTTTGTATGTTTGATTATGCTATTATAATTAATAAATAAAAAGTGTGTGAATTTTTGTCACTTTTTTATTTACTACTAACTACTTATTTCTTCCCTACGGTCCGCGACCTGATTAAGTCCCGAACTTAGGCCCTCAGCTAAGCCAAGGTTGCCCATACCTGACTTAAAGCAATATGAGAAAGGAGACTTGAGAAAAATAAAGATATGTTGATTGTTTTTGCAAACCTGAAACGAGTATTCGATAACGATTGACAAATATTGTTAAATGTCATGGCGAGAGCTGCACTGGATTGCAACCTATACAAAAATCAAAGTACTATAATAGATATTCTAAGACATAAAATTAAAGCTAAAATAAGGAAAAGTGTACAGAAAGAATGCTCATTGCCCATTACTCATTATCGGAAATTTGCTTAATTTATTGATAGAAGGTACAATAAGGACCCTGAAGGAAAAGACAGCACGTATCCTTTGCACAGGATTTTCAGATGAGATAGCCCTAAGAGGAGAAACGCAAAAATAATGACAAATGGTGCAGAGTGTGCTTCAAAGTTTAATGTATACAAAACATCCTAGAAATAATTCAGTGGCCGCTACATTAAAATTCTTAGTCCCGAGAAAAATCAGTAGATACTTCAAATTTTATATTTTCTAATTTTATCTTGAAGTATTTTAACCTCAGATTTGATCAGATAGTGACGACCAAGGTGAAAATTTTTCTTTAATGAAAAATATATCCTTTCCAAAATGATCCGTTTTGGCAAAAAATCACAAAATAAACTGTTTTGACTTTGCTTTGAGGTTGTTACAAAACACATTAAAATAACAGTTTGAACATTGTGAGATCTACGACAGGGTCGCCATCTCGGTACGGAACCAGGTAGTTTGTTGTCACGACAGCTCTCAATAACACCAGATATTATGAAATAGAGACTGTGTACAACTCACTAACACTTCTGTAAATTGTCATCCCTGGCCCATTTTCTTCCCTAATGCAATATAGTGCCGGATGTATTCTTACCATAATTGGAACCGCCAGTATTCTGGTGTTCTAGGAGGCTGACTACCACAGCCGTATTATTTTATAGGTGTGTTCTCGCTGTAATTAGTATACCGTACTGACAACCTTTAATTAGAGCGAAACCGGTTTGCGGTTCTAATTATGATGAGAATACATCTAGCCTTACATATATTGTCCCTATATTAGGGAAGACAATTCACTAAAAATTCTTGGTTGGTTATACACAGTCTCGTGTCTCTGTGTGTTTTGACTTACTCGCTGTGGCTTTGATCAGCCATTAGCACATTATGACCCTCGTATGCTACCCTATACTAAAGTCGTTAGATCAGCTTTCCACTTTATTTTTTGTATATGAATATACTTAAATTATCCTTAATTATATAGTTATCCTTTCATAATGTTTTAATCTTTTGTTTCTCTTAAAATACTTTTTTTAAATACAAATATGAAAGGATTGTTAGGAAAGGGTAGACCACATCGATACGTATACGTTACTGGGGCCACTTATAGATGTGATCTAGCTGTAATTAGTATACCGTACTCACGAGCGCTAATTAGAGCGAGACCCGTTTGCAGTTCTAAGTATGGTGAGAATACATGAAGCGTTATAAAAAAGAACAGTTTCCTAAATTAATACGATTTTTTAAGATTTTTCGTTCTAAGGGGGACTAAAAGGTTAAACCGGTGGCAGCACAGAAAACAAGCATCTGTGAAATCAGAGAAAAAGTCTTTTTGTCTGTATTTAAGACATCTAACGGCATTTCGATGTAACTGGTTTGCTGATCACCTTGTTTCACAGTTCCAGGATACCGAGTATCCTGTAGCGTTCTAAATAGCTTTTAAGTACAATTTGGAGAACTCGATTCATCACAATTCAGTTTCTAGACCTGACAGTCGTTTCGCTAACAAAGTTAGCTAATTATTCTGTCTATACAGACAGCCCGCTAGGACAAGGTATACACCTTGTCCCATACCTTCCTATTCGCAACTGTTTGGCAACTAACATATAAATAATAGTTCTAGTCTTTATTCGCTTAGCTTATGCATACCTTTAATGACGAAATATTTGTTAGCGAAACGATCGCCAGGTCTAAAAACTGTATGGTGATAAATTGATTTCTACAAATCGTACTTATCAGTGCTCACTAGGAGTTCCAATCTTCAGTGATTGGCTCACTAAAAAGCTTTATTAATATATTCAGCGTATTTTAGTGAATTTTCATTAAGAAAATTCACTAAAATGGTATCGATGGTAAGACTTTTGGAAAAAAATTTCAAATGAGCGCGAAATAGGGCCTCTAGAACCCATAATCGGTGTCAGTTTCCATTTTTATATGTTTATATTATATATATATATATATATATATATATATATATATATATATATATATATATATATATATATGTATATTTATATATATATATATATATATATATATATATATATATATATATATATATATATATATATATATATATATATATATATATTTATATATATATATATATATATATATATATATATATATATATATATATATATATATATATATACTTGACCGATGTCGAACAAATTTGGGAATTACCTTGATTTTGTTAATGGCTTGAATGAGTTCGTAGATAGGCACCGTGCGTCTAATTTTTCTTAAAAAAAATGTAAAGAAAATTTTGAAAACGCATTATTTTTTAAAATATTGAAGTGTTTCGAATGAAAATTTGCACATATATAGGAGACGTTACAATATAGCTGCTATCCAAATTTCAAATTAAATTACATACGAGGAAGGAGTTATTAAAAAATCAAAATTATAAATGAATACACAGTCTAAGATATCAGTTCAAATTTCATACAGCATTCCCCACGTTCAATGTTGATAAGGGTGGTTAGACTGTGAATGTGTAATTTTGAGTATATAATTCAAATCGAGACAACAGTCACCTGACAATTAAATATAAAGGAGCCGGGTTGTCAGATTTTAAAATGTAAAACATTTGGTCATAACACATATTTGTACTTATTGATGACAAATAAAAGTTCGTCAAAAAATTAATCCATCCAATAAATGTGGCTTAATATTAATTAATCTTGAGTTACCAATAATTTCTCATTCGATTTATCATAAATTCTAATTTATTCAATCTGACGTCGCTGCATGGTAGGCCAACTGTAATCGCGAAACGGCTGGCGTCGACTCCCGACGCCCAAACTGGAGAAACTCAACGTGTTATTTACATTTATTAAAACTGAAATGTTTTGTTATATTACAGAATATACCAAATATAAGTTTCACTTCAATGAAATGGTTTAAAACTATAGGTTCAGTACTAATTTCCGATGCTTCAGCGCCAGTAGCATTATAATCCAGAAAACTATTTAATTTTAAATATCAATCTAACCTCAAAAGATTCGAAGATTGGTTATAGTGGAGCGCTTTCGAGCCTCTATCCTGTCGTTTTTTTTTTGCGTAGAACCAGATCAAACATGGTAGGTTTTGTTAAGCATGTAACTGGGCGTATGAAATCGTGTTTTACGGCATATTTTTGTGGTCAGGGACTTTTTAAATAAAGAAAAACTGACAAAACTGTATTTTAAATAAAATGTGTTATTTATTGTTTCTATCGTCATATCTTTAAAACTAATAAAGCTAGCAAAGCAAGTTTTTTTTCAATTGAAGTAGACACAATAGCGCTTTTAACAGTATATATAGTTTTTGCATAATTTGTTTTTACATTGCTCTAAAAATTAGGAGAATTAGGAATTTAAATTTTATATATTAAAATTTTCACCAATTTTTTATCTTTGCAAATTTTTATATGCATTATGCATATAGCAAAGCAAATGAAGCTTAAACAATACAAAAGTTTTTAAATAATTAGTTTTTTCCCAATGTGAATTGTTTGGCAACAGCGATTTTTTTAAAGGGCGCTAGAATTATTTTAGCGTAGTACAATAAACGCCTAGGTATGCAGGATAAGAAGTGTGTGAAGTAGTGTTCCGTCTGCGAATTTACAGTAGTTACGTTGTTATAACCTCTGTGCCGTACAATATTCGTAATTTAGTTTTCTAAGATAATGGAGTGCATTATTTGTAAAAAAACTCGGGACGCAGCAAGTGCGTTATGGTAGTGAATTTTCCTAAATATGTTTTTATTGCAAATATGTCTGTTTTCTTTTTATTTAAGAAAGCAGGCATCAATTTTGGTTACCAGTATAACCTATATAGTAAAAACAATGTGCCATGTTTCATAAAAATAACTTTATTGTGTGAAAATGTACAAAAATTTCCAAAAGTAAACTTAAAGTTTCCCACAAAAACTCGTTTCTTCGTCAACCTTATAGGTTAATAGCAAATTGGGCTATTCAAATATGAAGCATTTGATCAAAATTCGCTACCATAACGCACTTGCTGCATCCAGAATTTCTTTTCTTACAAACATGCATTATATTTCGATGGAAAATGCAAAAATGCAATAACATAAGGCGTGTTTGATCAAAAAAATAAGAAAATTTGTATCACCAACGACTTATGGGCCAGCCTATGATGGTAGAAATATTTTTTTAAGATGTAGCTCAAGACACCCTATAATTAATATATAATTTTTTTTTCATATCTTGTATAATAACGGATATATTGAGCTTTATTGATTTTTTACGAAAATTCGACAAAAATGTTATACCATTAAACGATAAACTCTATAGCTTAGGCTACTGCCAAACATCAGAGAAAGGGTCTATTTTAAATTAATTTTCTGGAAATATTTTAGTAAAACGAAGGACAATGACGGTTGAAATAAGACTTCTGGGTTTGTAAAACATTCTTCTTGAGACATTTTCTTTCCATAGACCGTACTATATTCAAGTTCTTTGCCTAAATGTTGCCAATTTTTGACGTTTTAAATCGCAATTTTGACATTTTGAGGAAAATCCCAATAAATTTTTATTTAAATGCCTATAACTTTTTTGTCTTTTGATCTACAGAGCTAAATTTTGGTAGGTAGCTTACGTATAATGATACCAACCAAATTTGGTTGCCCTTACTTTGTAAATTTTTGAGATATAATTTTTTTACAATTTTTTTCGAAAGAAAACTCATAATTTTCCGGGAAAACCTGCGCCGATTTTCCTGGCTAACGAACTTATCCAAGCCATTTGTAAAAGGAAGGTACTCACCAAATTTAATTAAAATCGGCCTATAATTTTTTGAGTTATCGGTGTGATATATATATATATATATATATATATATATATATATATATATATATATATATATATATATATATATATATATATATATATATATATATATATATATATATATATATATATATATATATAAACATATAAAAATTGAAACTGACCCCGGATATGTGTTCTGGGGGGCCTAATTAGCGGTCATTTGAAGAAATTTTTTAAAAATTCAAAAGTCGGGATCTCCTCATTAGTGAATTTTTTTAAAGAAAATTCACTAAAAAGGTTCGAGACGCAGCAAGTGCGTTATAGTAGTGAATTGTACACTTATGGTAAGATATATTATTAAAACTAATACTTTAAATTTAAATGGACCTTGGAGATTAGTTTTAGAGTCCCAGTTAGCGATTATTTGAAAAAATTTATATTTTATATGGAGCTAAAAAATTAAAATTTGGCTTAGATATAGTATGTAAGTACTGCAAGTGCCTTTAAAAAAATTGTGTTACAAATTTCATTGAAGTTACAAACGTTTTTCAGAAAAAAATTAATTATTTACAAAGGGAATATACCTGTCAAATTATAAATATAGTAGGTATTTTTCCTGATTAATTGCTATGGTTTTGTTATAGTCAACCCATCCAGTTTTTGCAAACAATAAACAACAAAGAAGGTTATTAATGGTATGGTGGACAATTTCCGTAAAAATATTTCAGATCCGATAGCTCAATAAATTTCCCATTAAGCCAGCATCTTCAATCTTGAACCATAGTAACACCTATGTAAACGCACGTGGGTAATAAATTAAAGAAAAATAACATAATGAGCTTCGCGGATAACTACAAATTTGTTTTGAAAAACCTTTTTTGTCGTTTATTGTTTGCAAAAACTGGATGGGTTGACTAAAACAAAACGATTCAAGCTATTAATAAGGAAAATACGTGCCATATTTATAATTTGACAGGTACATTCCCTTTGTAAATTTTTTTTTTCTGAAAAGCTTTTGTTACTTTAATGAAATTTGTAACACAATTTTTTTAAAGACACTTGCAGTATTTACATATTATATCTAAGACCAAATTTTAATTTTGTAGCTCCATATAAAACTTTTTTTTTCAAATAATCGCTAACTAGGACTCTAAAACCGATCTCAAAGGTCTATTTAAATTTAAAGAATTATTTTTAATAGTATTTCTTACTAATAGTATACAATTCTTATGAAAAGTCACTACTATAATGCACTTGCTGCGTCCCGAACTTTTTAATAGATTTATCCACATATAACTTTCGTGACCTAAATGTTCTTATTAAGTTATTATTACCATAATTATTGTTATCACGCCTATCTAATATAAATAATGACTGGAAAATTTTTATTCTCACATTAATTATACCAATCCATATAATAATGGTGATGTTTAGATCCACTTATTGATAGGAACGATAAAAATTACACGGGTCTACAGCAGAACAATAAAACTTACCAACAAATAAAATGTCCATTAGTTCAGTTGTAATAGGGAAAAATATTTTTTGTGTGTAAATGACAGACAATTATACTAAGTAAAAAAGTAATATTAGTTTAGCACAATAATTAACAAATGCATGTTGATACTTATTAAATAAAAAGTCTGAACGCAGCAAGTGCGTTATGGAAGTGAATTTTCATAAAAATGTTTCTAATAGCAAATATGTCTCTTTAATGCAAGCAGTCATCAATTTGGTTACCGGTATAATCTATATAGTAGGAACAATATACCATATTTTATCAAAATAATTTGTTTGAAAATGTACAAAAATTTTCCGAAAATAAACTTAAAACGTTTCCGAGAAAACTCGTTTCCAATCTGACGAACCTTAGGTTAATAGCAAATTGCGTTATTGAATTGCGAAGCCTTTAATGAAAATTCACTACCAAAACGCACATACTGCGGTCGACTTTTTTACAAACATGCATCATATTTCGATGAGAAATGCAAAAATGCAATAAGTGATGTGTAAAACAAAAGTTTAGGTATTACCAACGACTTATAGGCCATCCTGTGATTGTCAAAATAACTTTATAAGATGCAGCTCAAGACATCATATAGGTAACGTGTACAATTTTTTCTCGTATCTTGCATAATAACAATTATATTTAGCTTTACCGTAGAAATGCGTCATAAATGTAAACAGAAAGTAAACCCGGATATGGATTCTAGGGGGCCTAGTTTGGGATCATTTTAAGAAATCTTTTCAGAATTCAAAAGCAGCGGTCTCCTCATTGACGAATTTTTTGACGGAAATTAGCTAAAAATTATAGACCGTTAAACCATAAACTTAACTAAAATTACTTCCAAAGCATCAGGGAAAGTTCTTATTTGAAATGAATTTTCTGGAAATATTTTAGTAAACTGAAACTGAAGGGCAATGATGGTTGAAGCTGAACCTTAAGGGTTTGCAGAACACTCTTTACATAATCCGTATTCCTTTCAGGTTCATTGCTTAAATGTTGCCAATTTTGACGTTTCAAATCGCGACTTTGAGGTTTTGAGGAAAACCCCAATTTTTTTTCTTTAGATGCCTATAACTTTTTTGCCTTTAAACTTACAGACCTAAGTTTTGGTAGGTGGCTCACTCTTTGTAATACAAACACGCGTACCAAATCTGGTTGGCCTTGCTTGTTATTTCCGAAGATATAAAGTTTTCCCGAAAGAAACCACAACATTTTCCGGGAAAACCTGGGCCAGTTTTCCTGGCTAAAGAATTTATCTAAGCCACTTACAAAAGGAAGGTACTCAGCAAATTTGATCAAAATGGGCCCATTATCTTTTAAGTTATACAAACAACCAAATATGTTATTCAAATTGAACTAAGTTTTAAAAGTTTTCATCTCTTCTTTATTAAAGTATGTTTTTACAAGAACTCGCTAAAAACGTTTTATTTTTCCTATGCCTTGATAAAGAAATAAATAATTCCGGAAGCTCGGCAACATAATACAGAGCTTTTATCTGTCAACTGACGGCTATCCCACTATTTTTTAAGAAATAGTAGCTCTACTGGTACAAAAGCTGAACATTAATATATATATATATATATATATATATATATATATATATATATATATATATATATATATATATATATATATATATATATAATTAGCCTGAAACACGTGTTTCAGGCTTATCAGCCATCATCAGTACCGTACTGATGATGGCTAATTAGCCTGAAACACGTGTTTGCGGTTGTCTCCTTGCGGCTTTGCCCTTAAACCTTTCACCTATATATATATATATATATATATATATATATATATATATATATATATATATATATATATATATATATATATATATATATATATATATATATATATATATAAACAGCTAAAAATTTTAACTGACACCAAATAGCGATCCTATTTGCCCCACTTGAAGACATTTTTTCAAAATTTAAAAGTCGCAATCTTTTCGCTAGTGAATTTTTTCTACGAAAATTCACTTAACAATATAGCATGAAAATCTTCTGCTCTTAAGTTATCAAACGATGAAGGTATTGCCGCTGGACGTATCGATTATCTAAAAAATCGAAATTACACCTCACTTAAAGCATTAAAGCTGCATAATGATTCATCGTGAAATAATTTTGTCTGCTTTATGAACTATAATTTGAGAAAAACTCTGCAACTGGAACTGCGGCAAAATAAAATCTGTCCCCCATGCAACTTTCAAGTCGATTTCATAAGCTCTACACATTATATGTTACTACTAGATGAGCAAACGATACGTAATATATCTATACTGTTTTAATATGCAGCTCTCAATTTCATGGTACTTCCTGTCTTAAAACTACATCATCCTGCACAAGGCTAATCGTTTACCTGTTACAAGCGAGATCAGCCTATAATCTGCTTAAATTGGAAGTATATGCTATGTGCGTAGTGCTTTTTCCCATTTTGCTCTATCTGCAATTTAGCAGGTAAACCACTTTTTTCAATTTCTCACCACTAAAAAATTACTAAAGACCGAACTGTTCATAAATAGTAATAATATAATAGTTTTCTACTTGAATTCAGACACAAATACATTCCTGCCTCAGCTGCAGTCAGTCAGGCAGTTTTACGTGAGCATGTCATAAAACAAACAAACAAAAATACAGTAAAAATATATATCACAAATACGCAACCAATTCGCTACTATAGCGCAAAAGCTGCATTCAAACGGTTTAACGTTTGGAGTACAATCACTTTTTAATTCAAAACAATATGTTTTTTTGATTCAAAAGAAATTGTGAATATTCGCTATACTATAACGCACTTGCTCGGTTAGTTTCGTCACTTTCACTTTTTACTGAATTTTCTTTAAAAAATTCACTAATGAGGGTATCTCCACTTTTGAATTTTGAAAAAATGTCCTCAAATAAGCGTAAACTAGGCACTCCAGAACTCATATCCAGCGTCAGTTTCTATATAAACATATATATATATATATATATATATATATATATATATATATATATATATATATATATATATATATATATATATATATGAATATATATATATATATATATATATATATATATATATATATATATATGAATATATATATATATATATATATATATATATATATATATATATATATATATATATATATATATATATATATATATATATATATATATATGGTAGCGCACTGAAAACGAAACAGACCGATTTGCGTCCAGAGAATATTTTTTTTAAGAAACGCTGAACCACGCCAATTTTAATATTGAGGGGGACATGTTTTGACATAAAACTCAACTTTGTCACATCAACCACTTAAGGGTGGTGATAACAACCCTTATATTTTAAATAGGGAACATGGTTAAAGTGTTACATCGTTTGAAAGTTCTTCCTTTTCTGAATTCAGCACACACATGTTTTTGGAACTTTTGTCAACTCGTTTAAAACTTATTCACAGTTAAAGATGCAAAACGCATTTCACTCATTACGATAAGAAATGTGCTGATATTCAATATTTTGTTGGTTTGTAAACAAAAAATTGGGGTTCATTATTTCAGTTTATCGGTCGGTTTGATACTTAATAGGACTACCGAAAATTAATTTCTTTCACAATGGTGTATTCTGTAGAAGAAAGAGTTGAAATAATTACTCTTTTTTTCAAAAACGATGACTGTGCCAACCGTACCGCAAATTTGTTTAATGAGCGACATCCGAACAGACATGTTAACAGAAAATACATTTTGGAGTTAATTGCAAAGTTTCGACAAAGTGGTTCAGTAGCCAACAAAAAACGGGATCCTGAACGTGAAGTTCCGGTTAGAAATGAGACGATTGAAGTGCTAGGACAAAATGCTGCAGACCTAAATTTGAGCACGAGAAAATTAGCCATTGTTTCAAACATCAAAAGAAGAACTATTCAGCGAATAATGAAGCATCATAAATTTCACCCGTATTAAATGCAAAGTTTCGGCAAAGTGGTTCAGTAGCCAACAAAAAACGGGATCCTGAACGTGAACTTCCGGTTAGAAATGAGACTACTGAGATTGAAGTTTTAGGACAAATTGCTGCAGACCCAACTTTGAGCACGAGAAAATTGGCCACTGTTTCAAACATCAAAAGAAGAATTATTCAGCGAATATTGAAGCATCATAAATTTCATCCGTATAAAATTCATCTTGTAAAACAACTGAATGAAGATGATTTTGATCGGCGGCTGGAGTCTCGTGAAGTTATGAGTGCACGAATAGTTGATAAGAGGAACTATCTGTTTTTCAGACGAGTGTACGTTTTTATTAAACTCTACAGTCAATCGTCATAATTGTCGTTATTGGGCAGATAATAATTCAAGAAATTGCCACAAAGTCCACACTCAAACTCCACAGAAATTGAATGTCTGCACTGGCATTTTTGGAGACCGTTTAATTGGACCAATTTTTCTTGATATCAATTTGAGTGGCGAAATGTATTTGGATTTACTAGAAGATATCGTTTCTCCTCTACTAATTGACATCGTTGAAAATGATATCAATAAAATCAATTAGTGTTTTAAGAAGATGGAGCTCCTCCGAATTTTTAACAACGTGTTAGAGAGTTTTTAAGCAGAAAGTTTCCAGGAAAATGGATTGGGCGTATAGGTGCTTTTGAGTGCCCCCCTAGATCACCGGATTTAACTTCTTTAGACTTCTTTCGATGGGGCCATTTAAAGAGTAGAATTTTCGCAACAGAACCGGAGTCTCTGGAAGAAATACGACGACGCATTGTTTAAGAATGCCGTCTAATAACTCCACAAATGCTCCAGAATATCAGAGCTCGTTTTGAACAAAATTTGTACTTTTGTATGGAAGGTGGTGGTCAACAATTTGAACACTTACTTAACTGAATAAACATTTTTGAACGTTTGGTTTTGTTTTTTAGTTTGTTTTGAACGAAAAATGAACTAGTTAGTGCATTTCTTATCACAATGAATGAAATAAGTTCTTGCAACTCCAACTGCGAATAATTTTTAAACTAGCTAATAAAACTTCCAAAAAAATTATTGTGCTGAATTCAGAAAAGAAAGAGCTTTCAAATGATGTAACACTCGACCCATGTTCCATATTTAAAATATAAGGGTTATTATCACCACCCTTAAGGAGTTGATGTGACAAAGTTGAGTTTTATGTCAAAACGTGTCCCCCTAAATATTAAAATTGACGTGTTTCAGCGTTTCTTAAAAAAATTTCTCTGGACGCAAATCGGTCTGTTTCGTTTTCAATGCGCCACCCTGTCTGTATATATATATATATATATATATATATATATATATATATATATATATATATATATATATATATATATATATATATATATATATATATATATACTCAAAATAATGAAGAGCCGATTTCGCCTGGATAAGTTCGTTAGCCAGGAAAATTGGACTAGTTTTTCGAGGAAAATTTTAGGTTTTCTTCTGGGAAAAAATTTATATCTCCGGAAATAACAAATCTATGGAGACTACATTTGGCAGGCTGGTTTCTGTGATGAAAACAAAACTCTGCACCAAAATTTAGGTCTCTATGTTGAAAGAAAAAAAGTTAATGGCACCTGATGAAGCAAAATTTTTGTGCCACTAAAAGTATTATGTTAAACAAAATCTATTAAATATTGCAGACAACATTTATCTTTTCATAGTGCAAAAAGTTCAAGAAGTACCAGAAAGGTTAATTTGAGGATCTTATAATCTTTCTCCTGTAAATGCCCAACTGGAGATTTAAAACGTTAAAATTAGTATAACTATTGCGGTTTATAAATGAAGAATATTGCATAAAATGTGCATTAGAATGTACTAGATTTATGCTATTCTTCGCATTTGTTAAAATAACTACAAAATCTGCCTCTAAGGACCTTACATATTACAAATAAATAATTTAAGATCATTATCGGTTATATACCTTTCTTCAGTGCCGCTTGTCAGAAGCATTACGTAGTGTAATGGTTAGGATGCCTGTCTGATGAGCGAACGGACGCGGTTTCAAATCACACCGTTGACTGAATTTGTATTTAAACCTTTTTTTTACATTTTTTCGTCTTTGATTTCATTTTAACGTTATCTGATCAGGTTGTGTAATTCCAATATATATTTTTAGCGACTTTTTCTTGAAAATGAATGATAAGAACTTTTAAGACTACAAGACACTTCAAAACTTTTAAGACTAACAGACACGTCAAGTTTAGTAGTATGTGTTGTGCCCTTAGTTGGTAAAACCGTGCCGTAGTTAACACAGACGTACAGATTTGTCGCATGAGATGAGGTTTTTTTCTTCTCGACAACCGGATTCAATTTTTACAGCATCCACAGGCAAAAGAATTTTCTCTGCGAAGCCACCGAAAATGGCTATAGTGCTGTATTCAGATCAGATTTTGAATATTTTTTAATTTATTTAATTTATTTCTATTTCTATAATTAGTTTTCTTGTACAAAATGTTCTTTTAATAGCGAATATTCTTATAAATGAATTGAATGAATTTTCTTTATAGAAACGTTTGTTGCATATATTTGTATGAAAAATTATTCAATTGATGGAACATTTTTCAAACGAAATTCATCGAAAATAAGATTTTAATGGATTTTCGTGCACACAAATTATTTTATTTTCAATTCTAATTACAGACTAGGTAGATAATCTAAATTTTATGTACATTCTTTTTGCAAAATTTTGTGTAAAAAGATATTTAGCCAGTTTTCGCAGAAATTTTTTTGTGCTTCGTAGAAATCATTTTTTGTAGGATGTGAAATTTTGGTAATTAATGATAAATGTTTAATAAGTTATTATAAAAAAAAGTTTACGGATTTCCTTGAAAAATTGTTTGAAAATTTTCAAGAAATTATTGTTTTGTCGTTGAAAAGTTTTTGTAAAAAATCATATCTTGGTAGGTGGGTGAAATGGCTCGTTGGCCAGGAAAATCGGACCAGTTTTTTAAATTTATTTAATTTATTTTTATTGTCGAATTTTCTTGTACAAAATGTACTTTTAATTGCGAATGTTCTTATAAATAATACTAATAAATTTTCTTTGAAGAAACATTTGAGAATTTTTGTATGAAATATTATTCAATTGATGGAATATTTTTTACACAAAATTTGTCTAAAATAAGTTTTTAATGGATTTTCGTGCAAACAAACTATTTTATTTTCAATTTTAGTTACAGATTAGGTAAATAATTTGAATTTTATGTATTCTTTTAGCAGAATTTTGTGTAAAAAATATTTACCCAAATTTGATGCCTGCTTTCATTAAAAAAAGAGATAACTGCCATTAAAAATATTTTTATGAAAATTCACTACCATAACGCACTTGCTTAGTCCAGACTTTTTTTACATAAACTAACCGATAGCGGTAGGTGGTTGTCTTTTCTACAAAATGCACTGGGTACTCTTAAAAGTTGCATACTTTTATTTGCCTTTACACTGTGTTCTTATCAGGCATTAAAATGCGTAGGTCTTTGAATAGCTTCTCCCAGACCAACAATTTTATTACAAAATTTTCATGAACGCATTTAACCATGTGCCAAGAATAAATCAATCAACTTGAAAATAACTTTTGCTAATTTCCACCGCAGGCTCCAGACATTGTAACTGAACCTTCCGGAAACACAATTTCGTTCTGACTAAATAAATGAAGTTTCCTTAATTCGTTGCTTACAGGCTATTTAAGTTGTTTAACACTTTCTACCATTAATCTTAAAGAATATCCCACGTTATGAAGATGATGTATCTTCAAACTGAGTGGAAACTAATAATAAGTGTTCAGTACTGGGAGGTATGTATCAAGTAAAATCTGGTACATAAGCCACTTACATAATATACAGGTGTCCTTATAACCTGATTCAGGTAGTAAGCATAACAACTAGTATGTACATTACTTTTACAATATTTTTGTAAGAAAATTTTGCATATTACGAAATTAAGTCCATGGGATTTTAATTCTTTTCTTGGAGTAGTCGCAAGTTAAAGCCCTAGTTTTTACACCTAAACATATTATAAAATTTCGGGACGCAGCTAGTCCGTTATAGTAGCGAATTTTCATAAGAATTGTATACACTAATTATATGGCATATTAGTAAAGTTAATACTTTAAACTTACACAGCCCTTGAAGATCGATTTTAGAGGTCCTGGTATGCGCACATTTGAAAAATTCTTACAAAAGTGTTACCATCGATCTCTCTATTATCAAAAAAAAATCTTGTGTTCCCACTCTTTTTGAGAAAAATGCCCAAAACTCAATTTTCCATGAAACCAAAGAATTAAATTTTGCTATGTCTGCAGATAGCTAAAGTCTCTTTAAAAGAAACTTGTAATACAAATTTCATTAAAGTCACATAAAAGATCTCCAGAAGGAAACATAATTCATATTTAGAAAAGTAAAATATCTGCCAAATTATAAACGTAGCAATTTGATCCTTATTAATCGCAGAATGATTTCGTTTTAGTCAACCTAGTTAGTTAGTTAAAATGAATTAGATGGCCGCGGCAGCTAGTCAACCTAAGCAAACCGGTTTTTTAGTGAATTTTCGTAGAAAAAATTCACTAATGGGGAGATCACGACTTTTGAATTTTGAAAAAATTTTTTGCAAATAAGCGCGAACTAGAACCCCTAGAACCAATATCCGGGGTCAGTTTCAATTTATATATATATATATATATATATATATATATATATATATATATATATATATATATATATATATATATATATATATATATATATATATATATATGTATGTATCACACCGATAACTCATAAAATAATTGGCCGATCTTGATACAATTTGGCATGTACCTTCCTTTTGCAAATGGCTTGGATAAGTTCGTTAGTCAGGAAAATCGGACGAGGTTTTCCAGGAAAATTTTGAGTTTTCATTCGAAAAAAATTTATATCTCCGGAATTAACAAAGTAGGGGCAACCAAATTTGGTACACGGGTTTATATCATTATAGGTAAGCTAACCTACCAAAATTTAGCTCTGTAGGTTCAAGGATAAAAAAGTTACAGGCATTTAAAGAAAAATAAATTTGGGTTTTCCTCAAAACGTCAAAGTCGCGATTTAAAACGTCAAAATTGGTAATATTTAGGCAATGAACCTGAAACTAATAGGAAGTATGGAAGGAAAATGTATCAAGAAGAATGTTTTACAAAGCCTGAACTCTTAGTTTCAATCGTGACTGCCCTTCATTTTACTAAAATATTCCCAGAAAATTCATTTCAAATAGACCCTTTCTCTGATGCTTTGGCAGTAGTGTTGGCTATAGAGTTTATCATTTAATGGTACATAAGTTTTGTAGAATTTTCATAAAAAATCATTAAAGCTCAATATATCCGTTATTATGCAAGTTACGAAAAAAAATTTTATACATTAATTATAGGGTGTCTTCAGCTACATCTTAAAAATATTTCCACAATTACAGGGTGGCCTATAAGTCGTTGGTGATTCAAACTTTCTTTTTTCTTTTTATCGAACACGCCCTATGTTATTGCATTTTCCATCGAAATATGAAAAATCTTTGTAAGAAAAGAAATTCGGGACGCAGCAAGTGCGTTATGGTAGCGAATTTTCATTAAATGCTTCAAATTTGAATAGCTCAATTTGCGATTTACCTATAAGGTTGATCAGGAAACCAGTTTTTTCGGGAACAATTTAAGTTTACTTTCGGAAATTTTTGTACATTTTCAAACAGTAAAGTTATTTTGATGAAACATGGCACATTGTTTCTACTGTATAGATTATACTGGTAACCAAATTTGATGCCTGCCTTCTTAAAAAAACATATTTGCTATTAAAAACCTTTTTATGAAAATTCACTACCATAACGCACTTGCTGCGCCCAGACTTTTTAATGTCAATAATAAGAAAATCTCTGCTGAATATTACTTTCAGACTCAAAGGTGACAAAGATATTCAGGCGTTTCAAAACAAAAATGAAACCTTGTTCAATACGTATGACATCTCTGCACTATTGTTTCTTCAAGTGTCAAAATAAAACAAAAATAAGGAATCTGAAGAATGAAGAGCAAATCCTTGACGGCTTGTCACAAGATGAAACTTTGGGACGCAGCAATGGTAGCGAATTTTCTATGAAACTCGGCAAGTGCCTTTCTTTTATTAATTCCTTGGATGAGTTCGTTAGTCAGGTAAATCGGATAGGGTTTTCTGGGAAAATTTTGAGTTTTGTTTGAAAAAAAATCCTTTTCAACGAAAATTACAAAGCTATTTTAATAAAATTTTGTGGATATATTGCCTTGTAAAATACCTTACGACACACTAAAATTCAACTTTTTATATTTTTAATAAATTGAGTTATTCAAATTTTGAGTTTTCTTTTGAGAAAAAATTTTTTCCGAAAATTACAAAGTTATTTTGATAAAATTTAGTGGATATGTTGCCCTGGGTAAGACCTTACTATACACCAAAACTCAACATTCTAAAGTTGTAGAAACTTGAGTTATTTAAATTTGAAGCATATAATAAAAATTCGCTACTATAACGCACTTGCTGCTCCCCGAACTTTTTTTTATTGCGCACCCCCAAAGCATTAAGGCACGAGCCGCTACTGAGACACGAAGAAGAATGTCAAAGATATAATACACTAATAGAAAGACAAACTAAATAATGCAAAATTTGTATGACCTGTTTCGAAACACAATAACTTTGCGACAACATTACTTGAAGAAGACAAACTTAGAAAACTTGGTCTTATTAAAAGGATTCTAAAATGAAATGAAAGAGCTGCTGCAGACTCAAAGTCGTGATTGCTAGGGTAAGGCAACGTCGCCTTTAAACTGTTATTACAATGAAAATTTGTTGTGATAATGCAACTAGCGCACAATAAACTAAATCCCTTTTGTTGCAGATATTTTCGCTTCTAACAAAACATAATAACAATGATTTTTTAAATTGTTTTTTTTTTAAAGTTACAGTCTCTTATGGGTAATTTCAAGTGCAACAATTTCTGAATTGTAAACTACGATTTATGTATAAGTTACATCTACCAGTCTACAGACGCTATATAATAACGAACGTCACAGCAGCTTGGACATAATCCACTATGACAAGCATGAAGATTTTCGGGTCAGCTGTATAAATATCACATAACAGCCGGACGAGTGGTCGGCACAAAAGACAAGAGGAACACCATTAACGGTCTGGCCGCACAATTAAACTTCTGCGGTAATTAATCTCACCACAGGGGCACCCATTGCCTCTGCCGCACACAACCTATAACATAAATTTGATGATTTTGGACAAGACCACTAGGTAGTTACATCGATTACAAACTATCTCCAAAATACACGCACATATTCTCACAAATAACTAGAATTTTTGAATTATGTAAATTTAAATAATTGTTTTGTACGGTACATAAATATAAATGTTGTATGGGAGAATCTTGTCCTAAGAATGCTTAGAACATGGTAAGAGCCGAACCAAAAAATTAAAAAAAGAAATTAATTTGTGAATAACTATTTGGTTAAAAAAATCTCTATCTACCAAAATATTTTTATTGCAGACTATGTCGTGTAATGACTTGTAAAGCAAGGAATTTATGCAAAATATATACAAACGCATATCTTGCATATTTTGTATATAGGGTGGCGCCTTGAAAACGAAACAGACCGGTTTGCGTCCATAGAATATTTTTTTTTAAGAAACGCTGAAACACGTCAATTTTAATATTGAGGGGGACATGTTTTGACATAAAACTCAACTTTGTCACATCAACCCCTTAAGGGTGGTGATAACAACCCTTATATTTTAAATAGGGAACATGGATCGAGTGTTACATCATTTGAAAGCTCTTTTTTTCTGAATTCAGCACACTAATTTTTTTAGAAGTTTTATCAACTCGTTTAAAAATAATTTACAGTTGAAGATGCAAAAATGCATTTCACTCATTCCGATAAGAAATTTGATCATAGTCAACGTTTTGTTGGTTTGTAAACAAAAAATTGACTATCAGAACATTTCTAATCGAAATGAGAGAAATGCGAGTTATTATTTCAGTTTATCGGTCGGTTTGATACTTGATAGTACTACCGAAAATTAATTTCACAATGGTGTATTGTTTTTTTTTCAAAAACGATGACTGTGCCAACCGTACCGCAAATTTGTTTAATGAACGACATCCGAACATACATGTTAACAGAAAATACATTTTTGAGTTAGTTGCAAAGTTTCGACAAAGTGGTTCAGTATCCAACAAAAAACGGGATCCTGAACGTGAATTTCCGGTTAGAAATGAGACTACTGACATTGAAGTTTTGGGACAAATTGCTGCAGACCCAACTTTGAGCGGAAGAAAATTGACCACTGTTTTAAACATCAAAAGAAGAACTATTTAGCGATTATTGAAGCGGCATAAATTTTATCCGTATAAAATTGATCTTGTACAACAACTGAATGAAGATGATTTTGATCGGCGGCTGGAGTTTTGTGAAGCTATGACTGCACGAATAGCTGATAACGGGAACTTTCTCTTCAATATCTGTTTTTCAGAGGAGTGTACGTTTTTATTAAACTCTACAGTCAATTGTCATAATTGTCGTTATTGGGCAGATAATAATCCAAGAAATTTTGACGAAGTCCACACTCAAACTCCACAGAAATTAAATGTCTGGACTGGCATTTTTGGAGACCGTTTAATCGGACCAATTTTTCTTGATGGCAATTTGAGTGGCGAAACGTATTTGGAGTTACTAGAAGATATCGTTTACCCTTTACTAATTGACATTGTTAAAAATGATCGCTATCAAGAAAATCAATTAGTGTTTTAACAAGATGGAGCTTATCTGCATTTTTCACAACGTGTTAGGGATTTTTTGAACAGAGAGTTTCCAGAGCTATGGATTGGACGTAGAGGTGCTATTGAGTGACCCCCTAGATCACCGGATTTAACTCCTTTAGACTTCTTTCTATGGGGCCATTTAAGGAGTAGAATTTTCGCAACAGAACCGGAGTCTCTGAAAGAATTACGACGACGCATTGTTGAAGAATGCCGTCTAATAACTCCACAAATGCTCCAGGATGTCAGAGCTCGTTTTGAACAAAATGTGTACTTTTGTATGGAAGCTGGTGGTCAACAATTTGAACACTTACTTAACTGAATAAACATTTTTGAACGCTTGATTTTGTTTTTTAGTTTTCTTAACGAAAAATTGACTAATTAGTGCATTTCTTATCACAATGAATGAAATGCGTGCTTGCAACTCCAACTGTGAATCATTTTTAAACGAGTTGATAAAACTTCCAAAAAAATGTGTGTGCTGACTTCAGAAAAGAAAGAGCTTTCAAATAATGTAACACTCGATCCATATTCCATATTTAAAATATAAGGGTTGTTATCACCACCCTTAAGGGGTTGATGTGACAAAGATGAATTTTATGTCAAAGCATGTCCCCCTCAATATTAAAATTGACATGTTTCAGCGTTTCTTAAAAAAATTTCACTGGACGCTAATCGGTCTGTTTCGTTTTCAATGCGCCACCTGTATATTGTCTGTGCTGCCGCATGCTTTTTCCACAAGTTATATATGGCTACATATTTTAAGAATTCGACGTAGCAGAAATTACTTCTATTTAGGACAACATTAACATTAGTCCCATCTAGAATAGACTATGGTGCAATAATCTACTCTACTGAAAGCAAGGCTTCACTGAAAACGCTGGACACTATACAAAACTCAGCTTTGCGAATTGCACTTGGTGCTTGTAGAAAAACTCCAATGTACAGCGTAAGATGTCTATGCAACAATCTCTCTCTCTCTCTCTCTCTCTCTCTCTCTCTCTCTCTACAAAGGCAGCAACGTACACTTAGCTACGTCACTAAAATTTTAGGTAGCCCTAACCATCCCAATTTACTTTTGTTAAAATCCACTAGATTTCAAACGCTACACCAAAGTACATCACCTATTTTTCTTCCCGTTCATAAAAGATTAAGAAGATACTTCAATATAAACAAGCTGAATATTACTCCCACCACTATTAAAACTTTACAAAAGTATCCTCCTTGGATAGCTCGATCATCCAAAATCAACACTCTCTCTCTCCTCTTAAAATTTCGAGACACAGCAAGAGCGTTATAATAGCGAATTTTCATAAGAACTGTACACTATTTTTACAGGTCATATTACTAAAATTGATACTTCAAACTTACACAGACCTTGAAGAACGATTTTAGAGGTCTTATTATGCGCATATTTGAACAATTCTTTCGAAAGTGTTACCACCGACATCTCCCTATTATCCAAAAAATCTTGTGTTCTCACTCCTTTTGAGAAAAATGCCCAAAACACAATCTTCTATTAAGGTAGAACATTAAATTTTGCTATATCTGTAGATAGTGGAAGTCTCTTTAAAATAGACTTGTGTTACAAATTTCAATATTACAAATTTCAATAAAGATACAAGAGCTTTCCAAAAATAAACCCAATTCATATTTATAAGTAAAGTATTTGCCAAATTATCAACGTAGCAGCTATTTTTTCTTATTAACCTCCTTAATGATTTCATTTTAGCTATCCCTGTCAAACCGGTTTTTTTAAATAGCAACAATAACAAAATGCCTGCTGAAAATTATAATTTTAGATTCATAAAAGTGACAAAGTTGTTCAGGCGTTTTAAACAAAAGTGAAATCTTGTTTAAAACGTATGAAATATGTATACTAATGTTTCTCCGAATGCCAAAGTAAAACAAACAAAAAAAGTATACATTCATCGAGCCGGAATCGATCTCGGAACCTTCTGGTAGAAGTCAAGCACTCCTACCACTGAACTATTTGAGATAAGTTAAGTAACGCTTTGTTTACATACTTGACGCCGGCTTCATGCGCCGGGATATTTTATATTGTACTAAAAGTAAACGTAACAATTAATTACATAATTAATAGAATGTTCACTTGAAACACATGTCCGTTATAGCTGATTTAAAAGCTCGTCTGCGGTCTTAATACAATGAAGTTGTGTTGATCAAAATATCATAACATGGCAACATATCTCCATTTGTAGTTGTCACGATTTCGTATTAATTCAATTTTTATCTGCCTGGGAATACTGCCAAGCAGCGAAAAGGGTTACAGAAACGTTGAAGAACACCCTAGAACATCTAGAATTCAGAAGGGCTACTTGCTCCCGTTAGCTTACGCGCTGGTTACTTCCTTCCCTTCACAGAAACGAAACCCTACGGTGAAGCCAGAAAAATAGTCTCCAAGTCTGTATGTAACCTTAACAGCATTGCTTCCAGCTACCTAGGCTAATAATTTAACTATACTGATGCTTGCAAAATTAAATTCAAACTTATTGGTTCGGCTTCTCTAACACCTGGCACGAAGTGTTTATTTAGCCAGAAAGAATTTTCTTCAGTATACTCCGCCGAGCTATTCGCAATCAAAGAAACACTTGTTCATATATCTAAATTTCAAAACCGACATTATATTATGTGTTCAGATTGTCTAAGCCCCCTTGATATATGTATCCCAAAAAAAAAAAGATTGTACACAGTGTAAGGATTGGTAACTTTGTTATTAAATTTCTATGTTTCCCTTCGTGTTGGTACAGACAGAGATGAGGCTGTTGCCATTTTGGCACAAGAAGATGTAGACCTTGCTTCACTCGAAATGATAAACTTTTTTGTTAGGAGCGAAATTAAAAATAAGATGCTAGATATGTGGTGAGAAGAGTGGGAAGAAACGAAAGCAAAACTTAAGATAATTGAACAATCGGTCCGTCAACATGTACCTCTTCCACAAGTACAATTTGGAGAACCAAATTCATCGCAATACAGTTTTCTGACCCGACAATCGTTTCGCTAACAATGTTAGCGTCATCCATAGGATGAAAAGATCAGTTTACTCATCCCCTCGATGACGCTAACTTTGTTAGCGAAACGATCGTTGGGTCAGAAAACTGTATTCTAATGAATTGGATTCTTCAAATGGTACTTATCAGTGCTCATCACAGGTTCCAATCTTCACTCATTGTACCTCTTCCAGTAAACACAAGACATTAAGTATTAATTTAGAGACTTCGTTTGGGACACTTCAAATTAACTCACTCATATAATTTAAGACAAGAGCCAGTACCAATATGTGATGTATGTAATGTTCAGTCTGACGTCGAAAACCTAATAGTTACCTGTCCCCTAAACGCATGAAACCGATATGTTCATGGCGTTTAATAGAAGCTGTAGGTCTCAGGTCTCAATTTCGAAAACATCCAGAATATATAGTGTTTCCTGGAAAATATGAATTATGCCAAGAAACTAGGATGTTTGTTTTTTGATATATTTTTACTAGTCTAGATTCTGATCCTGCTGAGATTGATTCAATTCATCTAGAGGATAGTCAGGCCAGTCTGACGCAGAAGACACTGCTGATCATGAAATCCCGTTAGCAACTTTCAAAACAAGCTAACATTTCTTGCTCCTACTGCAACTTTTTTTTTATTATTTCAACAACACACCACGAGGGCTTACAGCCTAAATACTATCGTACCGTGGGTGTCGACAAGAAGGAAAGAGGCAACTTGTTAATTCTGGACTTGAAGGTTTGGAGGTTCGGAGGAGAAGGAAAAACATGTGCCGGCAAGGAATTCCACAACTTGGAAGTCCTCGGGACAAAAGAGCGGGCATAACAAGATGTTCTATGTCTGGTGACCTGGACAGTAAAAGGGTGCATTCGCTCTGTTCCCCTGGTAGATCTGTTGGGGGCAGCAGGTGGAGGAACTATGGAAGAAAGCTCCTCTGAGCAGTGACCGTGCAGATATCTATAAAAGAGAGAGGTCACCAACGGCACATCGGTGGGCAAGGGATGGCAGCCTTTGGGTGAGGGTAGGGTCACCGATGAGACGTATAGCTCTCTTCTGAATGGAGTCCAGGATAGCGAGTGTAGAAGCGACAGCGGCACCCCAGATGTGGGAGCAGTATTCGAGGTTTGGTCTTATTTGTGAAGTATATAAAGCATAAAGATTAGCTGGTGAAAAATATTTGCGAGCCCGGAAGCGGAAACCTAATTTCGTAGCAGCCGCTTCTGCAATTGATGTAACATGTTGGTGCCAATAGAGATTTCGATCCACAGAAATGCCAACAATTGAAAATGACGCATTACTTTGAATAACTTGGTTGTTCATTGTGATGGGTCTAGGGCCGGTGTATCTCTTATGAGAAAGAAAGCAAGACTGAGATTTTGTGGGGTTAAATTGTACAAGATTTCTACTTCCCCAGTCTAATATTTTTTGGAGAACCACGGAGACAGAACCCTTTATGAGTCTGCAATCCTCATCTAGTTGGGCTAAAGAGACAGGCTTAGAATATTGTATATTGGAGTGGAGGGTGCTGTCGTCCGCGTAACTGTGAACTGGGTTGGATGTGCTAGAGAGGAGGTCATTGATGTGGAGAAGAAACAAAGTAGTGGCTAAAGCTGAACCTTGAGGAACTCCTGCATTAATTGGATACAGTTTAGAGGAGTGGCCATCCACGACAACAGAAATGCTCCGGTTGGAGAGGAAATTTGCTGTCCACGTACAGAGTTTTGGTGGTAGGCCATAGGCAGGTAGTTTATTGAGCAGCGCTGCGTGCCAGACCTGGTCGAATGCTTTGGATATGTCTAGAGCGACAATCTGGGATTCACCGTGTAGTTCCATAGACTTGTTCCAAGAATGGGTGACAAAGGAAAGGAGGTAGGCAGTTGATCTGCACTGACGGAATCCATACTGCCTGCCGTGGATTAGACTGTGTTTTTCAAGAAATTTTAGTAGTAATAAAAAGTCTTGTCACGAGCCTTTAAAAACAGCCCTATCCGTCCTCCCTGTATTTCTTGAGGTCCGAGTGCCATATTAATTAACGGTCACTCTTCTTTAGAAATAGCACAAAAAGATTAATCTACTTCAGCTGGTTTCACTTCACTGCAATCCCTGAAGAAGATTAAGGTTTTCGCAACGTTAGAAGTCTTTTTCCTTAAGGGTTATCCGTTAGTATAGTAATTTTTATGCAACAAAAATTGGACCTACAGTCACCTTTATCTGATTTATTTAGTTTTAGTCTTTATTTTTTTGTTATCTAACTTTAGTCTAGTAATTTTGCAAGAGAAGATTACTTTTATTTTATGTTTAAGTTATAATTTAGATAAAGAAATTAACAAGTAAAACACTTAGTCACTTGCAATGATCCTAGTGGTGGGACAGGCGCTTAAAAAAATGAATGACTTTTTTCCTGGAACACGTTTCTGCGTAACAGGCAAATTTTTCGCTCTTGCTAAAATAATCGGCCTTTATATTTTGAGCTAAATTCTAACTGGCCTTTAAACCTATTAATAGGTAAATATTGACTTCTACGCATGTCTTGCAACTTACCTTTCAGAATATTGAAAAAGCTTGGTCTTAATCGCATATAACAGGTCATATCGCTTCAATTTTTTTTAGGTAGTTCGTGTAAGACGATTAAGAGCAGATACTAAATTTGTTTCTGTATATAAAATCTTCGTGAAAGTATGTCAGTGTGACAACACTGCAAGCGTCACTTCTCACAAAAAAAGGTCCATTAGGCTGCTGACCAGCATAAATTTCCAAATTCAATAAATAATACATTTTTGAGTCCACCAATGCGAACGCCTTCAACTAATACTAGTTTGGCTTAGACGGTATGTTTGAAGGCACACCGGCCCCTGAAGCCCCCTAAATTTGCATCTATTGTCGCATTGGGTCCATCGTTTTTTCTAAAATCACAACCTTATTACCTTTAACATGAAAACATTCTTTCTCTCGTAGCCATTTAACTATATTTGTTTGATTAACGTTTTTGGTATTAATCGGCTTATCTAAAGGCTTGCCTATCAAACAAAACACTTTTTCAGTTTTAAAATTACCCGAATTTATTAATAAAGTTAAAAATATTAAATTATAAGTGAGTGGTGAGACACGAAGCAACGTGCTGCCACCTAGTTGCGGAACCAAGTAGTATGTTGTCACGCCAGCTCCAAATAACACAAAGTGTTAAAAAATAGAGACCGTATACAACCAACTAACAATTTAGTAAATTGTCAGCCCAGGCCCATTTCTACCCAAATATAAGGACAAGGGCATCTAGCCTTACATATTTTGTATGCTCACGTCTGAGAAGCATATTCAGATACTGAGAACAGTTATGATGCCATTTGTGGAAAGTCTGTCCGGAAATTCATTACTCAATTGTTTATACCAAATAGACGGAACTCCAGCGCACAATACCATACGTGAGTATGATCAGTTGAATGGTATATTTGCTGACAGTCGGATAGGCAGAAACGGCCCTTGACACTTTGTGATTTGTACATGCGAAATATAATAAACTCCAAGGTTTATGAGGTGCATGTCCAATCTGAAGAGAAACTAATCCAACGCATAACGTAAGCTTTTACCGAGTTAGATCCAGAGGATATTTTTTTATTTTTTTATTTCGACAACACACCACGAGAACTTACAGCCTAAATACTATCGTACCGTGGGTGTCGACAAGGAAGAAAGAGGCAACTTGTTAATTCTGGACTTGAAGGTTTGGAGGTTTGGAGGAGAAGGAAAAACATGTGCCGGCAAAAAATTCCACAACTTGGAAGTCCTCGGGACAAAAGAGCGAGCATAACAAGATGTTTTATGTCTGGAGACCTGGGCAGTAAAAGGGTGCATTCGCTCTGTTCCCCTGGTAGATCTGTTGGGGCAGCAAGTGGAGGAACTATGGAAGAAAGCTCCTCTGAGCAGTGCCCGTGCAGATATATATATATATATATATATATATATATATATATATATATATATATATATATATATATATATATATATATATATATATATATATAAAGGAGGGAGAGAGAGGTCACAAACGGCACGTCGGTGGCAGCCTTTGGGTGAGTGTAGGGTCACCGATAAGACGTATAGCTCTCTTCTGGATGGAGTCCAGGATAGCGAGTGTAGAAGTGGCAGCGGCACCCCAGATGTGGGAGCAGTATTCGAAGTTTGGCCTTATTTGTGAAGTATATAAGGTATAGAGATTAGCTGGTGAAAAGTATTTGCGAGCCTGGAAGAGGAAGCCTAATTTCTTAGCAGCCGATTCTGCAATTGAAGTCACATGTTGGTGCCAATTGAGACTTCGATCCACAGAAATGCCAACAAGTGACAAGGACTCATTACTTTGGATAACTTGGTTGTTCATTGTGATGGGTCTAGGGCTGGTGTATCTCTTATGAGCAAGACAGCAAGACTGAGTTTTGGTGGGGTTGAATTGTACAAGATTTCTACTTCCCCAGGCTAATATTCTTTGGAGATCCACGGAGACAGAATGCTCCATGAGTCTGCGATCCTCATCTAGTTGGGCTAAACAAACAGGCTTAGGATATTGCATATTTGAGTGGAGGGTGCTGTCGTCTGCGTAACTGTGAACGGGGTTTGATGTGCTAGAGAGGAGGTCATTGATGTGGAAAAGAAACAAAGTAGGGGCTAAAGCTGAACCTTGAGGAACTCCTGCATTAATTCGATATAGTTTAGAGGAATGGCCATCCACGACAACAGAAATGCTCCGGTTGGAGAGGAAATTTGCTGTCTACGTACAGAGTTTTGGTGGTAGGCCATAGGCCGGGAGTTTATTAAGCAGCGCTGCGTGCCAGACCTGGTCGAATGCTTTGGATATGTCTAGAGCAACAATCTGAGATTTACCGTGTAGTTCCATAGACTTGTACCAAGAATGCAGAGGAAAGGAGGTCGGCAGTTGATCTGCGCTGACGGAATCCATACTGTCTGTCGTGGATTAGACTGTGTTTTTCAAGAAATTTTAGTAATTCTGTGTTTATATACTTTTCCATCACTTTAGAGACGACTGAAAGGAGAGAAATAGGCCTGTAGTTGCTAGGAAGCGCTTTGGATCCTTTCTTGGGGACGGGTTGTACTCGAGCAGTTTTCCAGTTACTAGGGAATATGCCTCTATTGTAAGATGTCTGAAACAGACGAGTCAGGACAGTATCAAGTTCTGGTGCGCATTTTTTGAGAACAATTGCTGGGATATCGTCAAGGCCAGAGGCTTTCCTGGTATTAAGAGAAGAGAGCATCTTTCGTACCTTTTTAGTTTTGAAAATGATATCCGTCATTTTATGCGCGACATTAGGGACTGTTAGTGGTTGAACATTTGGAGGTGGGTTGAGAGTAGAATTGGCGGCGAATAACGAGGCAAAAATTTAACCTTGCCCAGGGCAGTAGAAACAATTTCGTCCCCTGAGACAAGAGGTGGGAACGTGCTGTTGCAGAAATTATCCCAAATAGATTTAGCAAGAGTCCAGAAGGGTTTGCTGCCGTTGGAGCTTAAGAGAAATTTGTTTTTGATACAAGGAACGACCACCGCTGGAGTACATTCGAGAATTTCAGACTATTTGAACCAAAACAGAAGTCACATTGAACAATTCCTTTGAATTTTTCAGCTCTGGTTTCATCACAAATTGTTTTCTTTTCTCTGTTCACTGTATACAATCTAATATAGTTTAACTTTACTCTAGAAATAAGAATTCAATTCATTCAATGTCACAGTATGATTGTCATGTTACTTTAATAGTTCTGCTATTACATTTTTACAATGATAAGGCCATCATAAGTTCACGTTATTTTTCTTTGACATCGGTGCCCATATCTTGCTTAATGTTTGAGCTAGGAGGAAGCTGACAAATGCGTTGGACTCGGAAGGTCAAATTTGGTAAATTTGGCACAACAGCATAGTTCGTGATGTCTTTGAGAGTCACGGGCTTCGTCTTTCATGAGCCAGTTTATAAAACAACTTTTTTAGGACAAACTAGTCTACATATTTTGCTAATTGTAACATTTCCTCCTATTTTGACGATAAATGTGACTGTATGTATCAAACGCTCTAAAAAGCAACGAGAATCTAGTTTACATTTCATAATGAATTAGCCTTTGCATTCATTATGTATGACAATAATACCAGAATAATTCATACTGTCATAATAATTTTTCATCAGTCTACCAGCATAGTATAATTTAAATTACGTATATTTTATATTTGTATTGAATAACTAATGTAGAATTCCTCCGGAACAAATGATGTCCCATTTTAATTTTCAACATGACATATATTTAAATTACAAAGTGTTTAATTCAAGTTTTAAGCATGTGATTTTATTTATTTATTACTTTTAGTGTTGCCCATGAGTTATGTTTCTAGATGTTTTATTACACCTATTTGCATTTTGTAACCAATTTATAAAATTTTTAATTTAGATGGACAACTAGTAATGAAACTAAGTGGTTCTTGACATAATGCAGTGAATATTTCGACTGATTTATTACCTTTCTAGATGGTCATATATAAATTGAGTTTATTCATTAGTTGGTATTAACTTATGTATTAAAAATAGCTGATAACTTGAATACTTAGCGGAGCTTTATAATATCGCAATAACTTTGGTTTAAATCAGTAGCAGGTAATAGGAAGAGTGTTTTATTGGAGAGCATTGTTTGTAACATACAACAAGTCACAGATAGAGGACCGTCGGATATTATTTAATTTTCTAGTAGAAAACCACATATTAATCGACACTCACCGCTTTAGTTGACAGAAGAGAAGGACGTGCTTGTAGTTTCTAAACCTGTGCAATTAAAGATAAACCACTGTAAGTGTCGAGTTCAACCTTATCTAATATAATTCCCCATTTAATCAAAACATGTTCAATATCCTAAATATCGCTTAAATGTGGTACTGAAACAATTGTCTTTATATGTCTATAATTGCAAAAACTCATTAACTAAGTATATCATGTCTGCATTATTACAAAAGGGCCCTGCTTTGCCCCCGCCTTTACCTTAGGCCTAAGGTAGCGCGGCCTGGGTACAGCAGACCAGGCACGCTGTCCAAACGTACCCGCAGCTTTAGATACCCAGGGGTTATAGCACCTTACAGCCAATCCAGGTCTTACATTTGTGTCCCCCGCCGGGGGTAGTTCTCTTCTGCCGGCCAGACAAAGCAGACCCGATCACTATAACTACGTGAGATAGTCTAATTAGTAATCATATAACTACAGTACACGTGGCTCTTAATATCATTTCAAAGAATCTAGCAATCGTCAGTAATAATTTAATACCCCTGTATAATAACCAACCCAGGGGTATTTTCCTAATAATTATTGCTATCTGAATTATATTATTAGCTATAATGAACGAAGACACTTAGCGAGTAGGTACTCGCCTACGCTGCAAAATTCAGTTATCACATAAACTAATATGCACTGTATTAATATATTTAATCTTTTACTATAAAATTACACTACGAACAAGCCCTTCCGAACTGACTCTCTTTCAACTAGTAAATGGGTGAAACATCTCTAGCTTCAGATGCATTAAACGTATCACTTTCTTTATGTTAACTACGCATAAATATTGGGTGGTTGATGGAACCTCATAACACTTGAGCTCTCTTTGCTCGCAGTGTCGTTAAGTATCATACAAAATATCAGATGGACAGTTTTTACCAAAAATTATGTTTCAAGCTTACGTTACATGTTGTTAAAATGTTGTCTTTTTTTCACCGAAATAGAGTAATTGCATTAATATACTTGAAAAATAATTGTATACAGATAGTTAAAAGGCAAGTCCTTTTCCACATTTATTGTCAAGAAACGAAGTTGGGGAAAACACGTATTTCGACAAATTGTGTTATGTCAAAACCTGGCTTCAGATATACGCGGATAGTTTTGCTTTTAAAAATTATAAATCCTTGTGGTTTCTGAAGTGACATGGACCCATTTTTCCAAGATACAATTTTAAAGCTAATGAATATTTTACTAGTGTATCTTATTTGTTATCTGATCACAAGTTGGGGCGCGAGTACACAGAATATTAGACGCTTTTGATGTTATTTATAATCAAATGAATAGCAACAATTTTGGAGCTAATAAATACTTTACTAGGGTATGTTATTTGTCCACTCTGACCACAAGTTGGGGCGAGAGTACACAGCATATTAGACGCTTTCGCTGTTATTTATACTGAAATTAATGGCAACAATTTGGAAGCTAATAAATATTTTACTAGTGTATGTTATTTGTCCACTCTGACCATAAGTTGGGGCGGGAGTCGAAAAACCCGTAATTTTATTGGGACTAAAGTGGACACTGAAATTAAATTTATTAAATCAATATTCTATTCCTGACTGCACGTTATATCCTTCAAAATTGATGAAAATGAAAAATTTCGCTATGTCTTTTAAGAACTTCAGTTATCGGCACTAATTCAGATCTGCCTGGTATATCAATAAACTGGATTCTTTCTAATTCTTACAGTATATATGACTATAAACTGTGCAGTAAACCCATTTTTGTGGAATAGGCCTTTAACAAGTCTAACGCAAGACTTGGTTTCTTTGTAGCAAAACGTATCAACATATATATATATATATATATATATATATATATATATATATATATATATATATATATATATATATATATATATATATATATATATATATATATATATATATATATATATATATATATATATATATATATATATATATATATATATATATATATATATATATATATATATATATATATATATATATATATATATATATATAAACTATCTAACGGCAACTTCCTCGTCATCGATTATTTGTCCAATGATATTGATAGAGTCGTTCTACTTTGATATAATATGGTACCTACATAGCTTATACTATGAAGGTTACAATACATTGTAATGAAGTCCGATTTATTGCAGTTATTTGAATAATTAATGAGCCGTTTAGGCGGTATAAATAACGGATATTTGTTGAACAATAAATCTGATTCATTTTAAAGTATGAAAATTCGCCAGAATCCAAACGCAGTTCTTGTAGAACGGACCGCTGTACGCCAGTCTGACACGCGCAATAAGATGTGTCCTAGGCGCATGTCGGAAAAGCGGAGAGGACAGAGCAGGTGCAACGCGAGACAGAGGGTTTTGAATGATTGCCGTGGTAACAGGTCTCCGTCGTCCGTATCTCGCGTGGAAGTTTGTTAAAGCGTTAGGTGTAATAGTACCTGAGGGAAGATTGTCCCGTATCGCTATAGAGTAGCGAAGAGGCCGTGTATTGGTCTGTTGTTAGTAAAGAATAATAGTCTAGGAGGACTGTGTTCTGTAAAGGTATCAGTTTATCAGGTTAGTTATCACTTCGGGAAACGTGCAGAAGTATAATTGGTAAATGGTTAAACTTGTTGTGTTTTATTAATGCTGTTCTACGTGAAGTATTAACAGCGGAGTTAGGATTTCACGTGTAGATAGAGTCTACTAGATTTAGTGGTGACTAAATGGTCACGATTGCCCATCTAAGGGAGATCTAAGTAAGGTAAATAATTATGCCGTACTGTAGTGGAATTAGGGTGTTTTAGCGAATCAAAGCGTACTATACAGGGTGAACCGCGATATCTTGAAGGGACGTACGTCCTTTGAGAGATCGTGTATTTATTCTGGAGGGTATGCGCTCGCTGAACTAGGTGGTTAATTAGTTATAGTGTCCAGCCTAGATAAGGGCCAAGCTGGTCACGTTTTGTACCCATTTAAGGGAAACGGGAGCACGGACAGTGCTGAAGTAGGGTAGTATTTAGTGTGCCCGACATCGTGTGCTGTATTGGTGCGACTATGTTTGCTTTGAGGGACGGAAAAGTCCTCGGAGGAAGCAGAGATCAATCCAAAATGGTGTGCAATCGCTGGAGGGCATTGTAGGCGAGTTAGGGTGTTCCATATTAGGTAACAAATTACCTAGTGGTATTCATTAGTGAGTTAGGGTCGTGAAAGCGTGGGAACCGTTTGTTTGCTCCAGTCGCGGATCCATTCTCCATTAGGGTATCCTGTTTTACGCTTGCCGTGCCTTATTATGCTTTGTTTGCTGTGTGAATGCTAGCCGCCCGCTTAATTAGCATTAATTATTAGGCGTATTATTTTAGGTGCATATCACTGTATTTTTAAATGGTACACATTTGTGGTATCAATTGTAAAAGAATGTCTTGCCAGAGATAACACTATCTGAATTGAGATATGTTTCTCGATATTGGCATGCCTTGTAGCGAATTTTTAGTTTTAATTATTTGATTGATTTTTATTATTGCCGATTTCATTTTTGTAAATATCTAGAATGTTATTAGAAAGCTTTTATGTAACTAGTTGCGTTTCACTGCACTGCCTGTAGGTATTTGTACTAGTGTAAAAGTGTGAGGGCTAGAATCCTGTGACGGATTGCGAATAGCGTGGGCATATCGTAGTCGATAGTTGCCTGTTTAGAATATTTCTGCTTCCAACTTTATATGTTGGGGAAAACAGCCATTATTCAGGAGTGAGTGACTAAAACCCACTTACTCCTCGAGAACTCTACGGGACAGAATAACTTACGACCCCTGGCGATAGTTTTCATCTCCACTCGAGTTACCATGGGACAAGGCTGTTATGAAACAGTAACTTTGTGATGTTCTACGAGGGCCTTAGCAGAAGTCCTCACGGGGATCTGACCCCGTCCTATTTAGTAGGGAAGAAAGATGGCGCCCGAGGATAGTTTAAATCGAAACGTTTAAGTCACGCCCGAATGACGGATTGGCAAATTATCCGTCGGGCCATCTGCTGAGCCGGAGTTCATCGCAACATAATAAATTTAATGTCGTTAAAAAAACATATCTAACATTAAATGATATATATATATATATATATATATATATATATATATATATATATATATATATATATATATATATATATATATATATATATATATATATATATATATATATATATATATATATATATATATATATATATATATAACATACCGATAACTCAAAAAATAATAGGCCGATTTTGATGAAACTTGGTACGTACCTTCCCTTTGTAAGTGGTTTGGATAGGTTTTTTAGCCAGGAAAATCAAAACAGTTTTCCGGGAAAATGTTGGGTTTTCTTTCGGAAAATTTTTGTGCCTCCGAAAATTTGACAACCAAATTTTACATGTGCGTTTATACTATCTAACTCACCTCAAATGCCTAAATTGAAATTTCTAAGCGAAAAAAAAAGAAGTTATAGGCATTTAAAGAAAAAAAATTGGGTGCCACTGGTGATCAGATGAAGGCACAAGCACAAAATATTATGTGTGATTCACAAAGCCAATTGAATACTACATACGACGGTTAAGTTTTCTTGGACGTGCCGCCACCTAGTTGCGGAACCAAGTAGTATGTTTTCACGCCAGCTCCAAATAACACAAAGTGTTAAAAAATAGAGACTGTATACAACTTACTAACAATTTAGAAAATTGTCAGCCCTGGCGCATTTCTACCCCAATATAGGGACAAAGTATGTAAGGCTAGATGCATTCTCACGGTTCTAATTGTTGTGAGATGAAGTGTCAGTATCTCAAAATACTTCTGTTAATGCAAGTACCTACCTACCGGAAACAAAAAAGCAACCGAATCCTTATGATGGGAATGCTCTTTTACAAATAGTAGGGGCCCAGTTAAATGATGATAATAATAAGAGGTAATTGGCTAATAGAACCCGAGTCCATTGAAAATATACGGAAATGAAAAAAAAAAGAGTGGTGCTCTGCAAAAAAAGGTCAAGAATGTGTTACGAAAATGTGATGTGTAATAAGAATATAATTGGTCTTGGCAATGAAAAAATAAAATATCGCTTTAATCAAACGAAGGAATCCACAGAATGTATCACAGCTGCCCCAGATGAAGTGTTAGTATCTCAAAATATTTTTGTTCATGCAAGTACCCGCCTATCGGACACTAAAAAGCAATCAAATCCTTATGATGGGAATGCTCTTTTACAAACAGTAGGGGGGCAGTTAAATGATGCTCATAATAAGAGGTAATTGGCTAATAGAGCTAGAATACATTGAAGATTGCAATTTTGCTCTGGAAGTTGACAAAAGTATAGAATTGAAAAAAAATATTAGGCAATGGGTAGTTTCTTTTAGTGTCTCCCATTCAGCATTAAGAGTGTTATTCTGCAATATTAATGGAAAAATTCATAACGTACTTCTACAAGATCCCAGAACACTTTTGAAAACATATCAAACGATTGTCATGAGAAAAGTTGGAGATGATGGTAATTACTGGCATTTCTTTGTTTATGACCTTTATATCCGTTTCTTCTATCAATTCGCCAAATTATTAGGAGTAATCGGATATGGTATGTTTATCTTCACGCTGTGACTTTGTCACGTTTACAAGTAAATAATAAATGATTTGTCATAGAAAAGAAAATTTATAGCAAAACTCAGTATTTTATTTTATAAAAGTGGCCAATAAGTTATCTATTAGCCATAGTGTTTCCAACTAGCAATACAAGCGTATAAGCACATGGGTCTTGTAAAATCAGTTCGGTTCTGTTGCAAGAGCATCAGCTTTGAATCAAAATGTTGTACATTTCTTATAGGGATTGCATAGTAGCTAAATTATTTTACAATGCTCTCTACTAATACGTAATTGTTTTATAAGAAGCCGCCCTTTAAAGATGGCAGTATTCGGAGATATAAAAATGGCATGGTCAAAAATACAAAAAAATCCCATGTGTGTTAATATTACAGGTGACAAATATTTAAAAACTATTAAATAACGTTACCTATATCAAATTGGCACATGTTTTCTTAGAAAAAAATAATCAAGTCATCGTAGCCAATTTTAATATGTTCAATTTTTTTCTTATGAATAAATAGGGAGCGTACTTAACAATTGTTAATATTGTTACAAAGCACTTCAATAGACGTAGGTGCGGTGTTGCCACATCTCCAGAATTTCCCCAACATCTGGGAATTTTTGCACAATCTGGCAACACCGCCTCCCCACCCCCTGGGGGTGCCTGGGGTGACCCCCCTCAGGCGAAGTCTCAACCCTCTAGGACCAGAAATAACGAAGTTACCAACTTGTGCCCCGTCGGAACGGATAACTGAGGTCTGCACATTCCGAACACCCTGTATATACACCCTGTATACGCAGAGAACCCTTACACCCTGTATACGCAGAGAGATCTTATAGTTCGAGAAACATCTCTTGTGTAGCATAGGAGTGGTGACCACATTTGGATCATCCTGTATACACATCCCCCTGTGTACACACGGGACCGATCTGTATTCACAGAACCTTCTAGTAAAAGAAGGTCCTGGAACGTTCTGGAATGGAATGCTCTAGAAAGGAGGGGAAGGTACGGCGAGTATATAAAAGCGAAAGCAAGCCAGCCCGAGTTAGTTCAGCTCAGTAAGAGAATGTGGTAGTGACTTGAAGAAGCAGTGTAAAGTGTTAAGAGAGTAGCTACTGTAGTACCAGTGTAGAGACTTGTGTGGAGATTAGTAATTGTAGACAGTAAATTAAGTGTTTTGTGAGAGAAAAATTCTAGAAATTTTATTGTATCCATATTTAGAGTGTAAATAAAGTTGTTTTGTTAAAATTTAAAGTCTCACTTATCCAGAACCCGGCGAAAACGCAACAATTTGGTGTCAGAAGTGTGGGATAAGTGAGGGAAGAAGTGAACAAGCAAGCTAGCTGTAAATGGTAAACACCAGATCGACTGACTACGACAAGAGGAGGAACGACGGCGGCAAGAAGATAAAGAAGACCTCAAGAGGCAACGCGAAGAAGACGAACAACGGCGACAAGAAGATGAAAGAAGACGGCGCGAAGACGAGGATACACGGATTCCTGGTAACAGTGAGAAGATTGTCAGAGCCAGGCTAGAGAAGAAACTTGATGGTATGTCTGCTCTCATAGCGGAGCCCCTAAAAGATAGACATGATGGTGCCCTCGTCGCACGATGCTTAGTAGACCCGAAGAGGACAATATCCATAAGAGTGGCTAACGTGCAAACTAACAGGGTCACATTGAAGAAAGGTGAGGTTATCGCCACTTGCGAACCCATTGACCGAGTGACGTTGTCCAAAAACGTGACACCCACTGCATTAGACAGAAGACTGCCAGTAGAATTAGTAGAGCGGTTCAAGAATTCATGGGGCCAATTGAACAATATGGAGATGGAGATGGCAGTGAAGTTCGTATTGGAGGAGGCCGATATTTTCGCTCAAGATAAAATCACAGGTCGTACGAGTCTAGTGCAACACAGAATTAATACTGGCGACGCAAGACCAATTAGACAGCCGCCGAGAAGACTGCCTTTTGCCAAGCAATCAGAAATCAAGGCGATGGTTAACGAAATGCTGGAAGATGGTGTGATCGAGGAATCTAATAGTCCTTGGTCGTCCCCAGTAGTTTTGGTCACCAAGAAAGACGGCACTATGAGATTTTGCGTGGACTATAGGAAGCTGAATGATGTCACCAAGAAAGACAGTTATCCCCTGCCCCGGATCGACGACACTTTGAACACTTTGGCCGGATCAAAGTGGTTCTCTACATTAGACCTGAAAAGTGGCTACTGGCAAGTAGAACTCCATAAAGACGATAAGGAGAAGACTGCTTTTTCAACCGGGAATGGGTTGTACCAATTCAAGGTCATGCCATTCGGCTTATGTAATGCACCTGCCACCTTCGAGCGACTAATGGAGTTAGTGCTGAGAGGACTGACATGGGAAACATGCCTGGTGTATCTCGATGATGTCATGGTGATTGGAAGGACTTTCGATGAACACCTGTCGAATCTGAAGCAAGTTTTCTCCAGGCTGAGAGGTGCCAATCTGCAACTTAATCCCAAGAAATGCGTCCTCTTCCAGAAGAGAGTGAGTTTCCTCGGACATGTCGTTTCTGAGAAAGGGATAGAAACTGATCCAGAGAAAATAAAGGCAGTAAGAGACTGGCCTGTGCCGAGGAACAAACATGAGGTCAGAAGTTTTCTGGGACTTTGCAGCTACTACCGACGCTTTGTGAAGTACTTCAGCAGCATTGCGAAACCTCTGCATAGCCTGACTGAAAATAAGGTCGAGTTCATCTGGTCACCAGATTGCCAAGAGTCTTTTAGAGAACTCAAACATCGTCTTCTCACTGCTCCTATACTGGCTTATCCTCAGAACGAAGGACTGTTCATACTGGACACTGATGCTTCCCAGTATGGCATTGGGGCAGTACTCTCGCAGCTCCAAGCCGGAGAAGAAGTTGTGATAGGCTACTTCAGCAAAACGTTCGGAAAAGCAGAAAAAAATTACTGTGTAACCCGGAAAGAACTGCTGGCAGTTGTAAGATCCATCGAACATTTCCACAGCTTCCTGTACGGAAGAACATTCCGCATGAGGTCAGATCACTCTGCTCTGCAATGGCTTCTGAACTTTAGAAATCCTGAAGGACAGATAGCACGATGGATAGAGAAACTGCAGAGCTACGACTTCCGGATTGAACATCGAAGAGGAAGAAGTCACGCCAATGCAGACAGCCTGTCGAGAAGACCATGTTCAGTGCATGAATGTAAATTTTGCGAGCGACAAGAGAACAAAGAGATCGACAAAGTAACTCATCAGATCAAACAACTGGTGGCAGGACAGAAGAATAACACCGATCTAGACGTAAATCTTGAATACATCAGAGACGCACAGAAGACAGATCCAGACTTGAAAAATATTAGAGAATGGCTACAAAAGGGGAAAAGACCTGAGTGGCACGATGTGTCCCGGTTTGGGGCGGAGGTTAAAGGATACTGGCTACAATGGGACTCATTGTGTCTAAAGAATGACATGATCACTCGAAAATGGGAAACTGCCGATGGTAGAGACTGTATATACCAGACCGTCGTGCCAAGTGAGTGCATAAGCAGTGTTCTTCAAGAGCTACACAATAGTAGAAGTGGAGGCCACTTTGGGGTCAACAGGACTCTTGCCAGAGTGAGAGACCGCTTCTATTGGATAAACTGCCGAAGAAGCGTGGAAGAATGGTGCAAAAGGTGTGACCAATGTGCTTCAAAGAAAGGACCAAAGACCCGATCCAGAGGAAAAATGATGCAGTACATCTCAGGTACACCGTGGGAGAGAGTTGCCGTAGACATCGCAGGACCTTTTCCCATCACAGAGTCTGGGAACAGATACATAATGGTGGCGATGGACTACTTCTCGAAATGGCCTGAAGTTGCGCCGATCCCCAACCAAGAGGCAACGACCGTAGCAGAAGCCCTGATGGAAAATGTCATATCACGGCATGGCGTACCCTTGGAGATTCACACCGACCAGGGCCGGAATTTCGAATCAGAGGTCTGGAAGAGCCTAATGGACTTGCTAGGCATAAAGAAAACGAGAACAACGCCACTCCACCCTCAATCAGACGGCATGGTAGAACGGCATAACAGGACCATCAATCAGTATCTTGCTATGTTTGTCGACGAGAATCAGAGAACCTGGGACAAGTTGATACCTCTGTTCCTCCTAGCTTACAGAAGCTCTCAGCATGAATCTACCGGCTACACTCCATCCATGATGTTGACCGGCAGAGAGATGCGGTTACCAATCGACATGACGAGACCACCACCGAACGAGGACATAGCGGACCTAGCTACGTTACCTGAGTATGTCGCCGACCTAGAAGGAAAACTGCGCACTATACACAGATGTGTCAGAGATAGGCTCCTCTTAAGCAGTGACCGGATGAAGATGCGCTTGGATCGCAGAGCAACACCCCATACATTCAAGGAAGGTGATGCAGTGTGGCTGTACCAACCAACAAGGAGAAAGGGCCTCAGTCCCAAACTTCAGAAACCATGGGAAGGGCCATACTTGGTGACTAAGAAAATCAACGACCTAGTCTACAGAATCCAGCTGTCTCCAAGAACTAAACCCAAAGTTGTTCACATAGAGAGGTTGAGTCCCTATCGGGGCAACGAACCCCCAAGTTGGCGGCCGGTAAATACTGTTCGGGACGAACAGTCTTAAGGAGGGGGGCAGTGTTACAAAGCACTTCAATAGACGTAGGTGCGGTGTTGCCACATCTCCAGAATTTCCCCAACATCTGGGAATTTTTGCACAATCTGGCAACACCGCCTCCCCACCCCCTGGGGGTGCCTGGGGTGACCCCCCTCAGGCGAAGTCTCAACCCTCTAGGACCAGAAATAACGAAGTTACCAACTTGTGCCCCGTCGGAACGGATAACTGAGGTCTGCACATTCCGAACACCCTGTATATACACCCTGTATACGCAGAGAACCCTTACACCCTGTATACGCAGAGAGATCTTATAGTTCGAGAAACATCTCTTGTGTAGCATAGGAGTGGTGACCACATTTGGATCATCCTGTATACACATCCCCCTGTGTACACACGGGACCGATCTGTATTCACAGAACCTTCTAGTAAAAGAAGGTCCTGGAACGTTCTGGAATGGAATGCTCTAGAAAGGAGGGGAAGGTACGGCGAGTATATAAAAGCGAAAGCAAGCCAGCCCGAGTTAGTTCAGCTCAGTAAGAGAATGTGGTAGTGACTTGAAGAAGCAGTGTAAAGTGTTAAGAGAGTAGCTACTGTAGTACCAGTGTAGAGACTTGTGTGGAGATTAGTAATTGTAGACAGTAAATTAAGTGTTTTGTGAGAGAAAAATTCTAGAAATTTTATTGTATCCATATTTAGAGTGTAAATAAAGTTGTTTTGTTAAAATTTAAAGTCTCACTTATCCAGAACCCGGCGAAAACGCAACAATATTATGCTAATATTTCATAATAAAATTTACTTCGCACTAAAAATTTCAATCTGCGTATGACAAACAGATATTAACAGATATTATTAAAACGACTGTCTTGTAATATCTAATACCTGTGACATTTATATTTTCTGTCTGTGTCCTGGTATGGCTGCATTGTTAATACGTGGCTAATAAGTTAGTCAATTCAGCACACAATGTATAGATTATATTGTTTCAGCTAAAGTTTGATGCAAATAACTATGTATATAACTCGGTCCACCACCTCAGCCATGAGATTGACTACACTAATCTGTCCCTGATTCATTTAATAATACGACAGTAAACGCAAGTCTTTATATACACAAGACAAATATCTAATAACCAGTAAATCTAATCACCCTGCCCTGGTATTTCTTGCACGTAATCTGCTTAATTCAAAACAATTAGGAGCAGTGTAACGGACCAAGGAAGGAACAAGCAACTTCCTTTCAAGATAAAAACTTTATTAGCAACATAACGCGTAACCACTCGGTTGTTATTCAAACTTCTAAATTAAAATTCATAATCGTGTGCTCCAGTTTTGCGGAATTTGAAGATATCGCCTCCGTTGCTTGCTGATGATGTTCCAGATACTCCAAGCCTCGGGGTTTTTTACATTTTTTTTGTCGCTATTACTTCTTATTTTCCTTGCTGCGAGAATTTCTCGTAATGGCTGGGTTATATTTCACAGTTCTTGAATAAGTGTTATTGAAATATTAAAATCTTGCAATTAGAATCTGAATCTTTCTTGACTTAATTATTTAGATTTTTGAAAAGTGAATAGGATAAAAGACAGAGGTTGGACACTGTGGCTGGAAACTGAAACAAAAAGCAGAATCACCCTCAAAAACCACAAAAATAATAACAGAGAGTTATGCACTAGCTACATATTTCGACAACGAAGTTATCTTCGTTAGTAGCTGTCGCTAAACTATCTGTATGGGCAAAATTATCTTATTTATATACCTAAACTGTACACTTAAAATTATTTTTATTATAATGCCGATGATGCAATACCGGATGATGAAACACCAAATGATGAAACACGGTATGATTAGAGGATTTGATCCCGGACCTTTTAGTGAATTTTTATTTTAAAAAAATCACTAATAGAGAGGTATCGATGGTGAGACTTTGAAAAAATTTTTGCAAATGAGGGCGAACTAGGACCCCTAGAACCCATATCCGGGGTCAGTTTCAATTATATATATATATATATATATATATATATATATATATATATATATATATATATATATATATATATATATATATATATATATATATATATATATATATATATATGTATCCGTCCAGTAACTCAAAAAATAATTAACCGATTTCGATGAAACTTGGCAAGTGGCTTTCTTTTATTAATGGCTTGGATGAGTTCGTTATCCAGAAAAACCGGACGGGGTTTTCCGGAAAAATTTTGAGTTCTCTTTGGAAAAAAAAATTTTCTCCGAAAGTAACAAAGCTGTTTCAATGAAATTTACTATATATGTTGCCTTGGGAGAGATCTTACTACTTACTAAAATTCAACTTTCTAAGTTTATAAAAATTGAGTTATTCAAATTTTAAATTTTCTTTAGAAAATTTTTTTTTTACGAAAATTACAACGTTATTTTGATGAAATTTGGTAGATATCTTGCGTTAGGAGAGACCTTACTACACTCCAAAATTAAACTCTCTAAGTTTATAGAAAATTGAGTTATTCAAATTTAATATTTAACATGAAGTTTTTACCACAGAAATCGTAGAAACGACGAGACGATTTTCATGTCTCTACTTTCAGGATCACATGAGAGGATAGGCAGTGGCAGTGTTGTACATGCTAGTTTGTTATTCTGCAGATGATGTTTTCAATTTGTTTTCAATATATGGTGAATGTAACAGAATAGTTGAGACAATAGTTCGAACATTTAACAACAGATTCCTTTATTTGGCTCCAACGAATAGAACAAAATTCAGCAGAATTAAAAGTAAGTCGTCAAGTCATGGAATAATACTGACACGACGCATTGTTAAACGTTTCAAAATTGAAGACAATGAAATGAATGAAATTATAGTTCTTGCATATTTTGAGGCATGTCTACAAAGTTCGTTAAGAAGTAGGTCTCAAGATTTGGGTTTATCTATCTGGGCAATACACAGAATATTGAGAAAGCACAATATGCATAATTAGTGAATTTTTATTTTAAAAAATTCACTAATAGAGAGGTATCGATGGTGAGACTTTGCAAAAATTCTTTCAAATGAGAGTGCGAACTAGGACCCCTAGAACCCATATCCAGGGTCAGTTTCAATTTTTATATGTTATATATATATATATATATATATATATATATATATATATATATATATATATATATATATATATATATATATATATATGTATCCGTCTGATAACTCAAAAAATAAATAACCGATTTCGATTAAACTTGGCAAGTACCTTTCTTTTATAAATGGCTTGGATGAGTTCGTTAGCCAGAAAAATCTGACGGGGTTTTCCAGGAAAATTTTGAGTTTTCTTTTGAAAAAAAAAAAATTTATCCGAAAGTAACAAAGCTGTTTTAATGAAATTTACTATATATGTTGCCTCAGGAGAGATCTTACTACTTACCAATATTCAACTTTCTAAGTTTAGAGAAAATTGAGTTGTTTTCGAAATTTTTTTTTCTCCGAAAATTACAAAGTTATTTTAATGAAATTTGGTGAATATCTTGCCTTAGGAAAGACCTTACTACGTATTAAAATTAAACTATCTAAGTTTATAGAAAATTGAGTTATTTAAATTTGAAACATTTTCTCTAATCCAGGGATTATGAGATTGTATATAGGCAATTCCGTAATCCCGGGATAAACCCGGGATTATGAACATGAAATAAACATCATTGTTTAATAAAAAAATCATTTTTTTATTGGCGAAATAATTAAATGTTTATGAGATAAATCACTTACGTATACAGTAAGTTAAACTTCAAACGAGATCTCTTAAAAAACACAACTCTTACTAAAGTTCCTATATAAAAATCAACAACACTATTCAGCACTAAGTGAGATGTAAGACACGAAGCACGTGCCGCCACCTCGTTGCGGAACCAAGTAGTATGTTGTCACGGCAGCTCCAAATAACACAAAGTGTTAAAAAAATAGAGACTGTATACAACCAACTAACAATTTAGTAAATTGTCAGCGCTGGCCCATTTCTACTCCAATTTGGGGACAAAGTATGTAAGGCTAGATGCATTATCACCACAATTAAACTATTCGTTTTCAGAGATGAATAATAATTTTTAATCTAAATGACAGAATGACAAGCTATGGACTCCATAGTGTTGTCAAGAAAAACTTAAACATACTTTTTCTATTTGAATTGAAAATTAACATAAAAACCTTGATATATTAAAAAAATATTTAAAAGTATTTTCGTTTCAATGTCATAATAAAACTGGCTCATTCTACAGAGATCAACACGTGAGTTTTGGTGGTTGTAATGAGGAGGCGTTACATCTTACATCTTTCTATTGCGAAAATAAAATCTTAGAAATATAGAAGAAAATACATACTATGGATAAAACTCCCTCTCAGGGCTGCAACTAAATTCATATGTTGCATTTACCGGTCATCTTCTGGCAACAACTTTGTCCAGCTCTTCGACTAGCTTTCTGAAAAAAAAACGACCATCTGATTTCTGAATATCTTTCCTCTGAGGTCACTATTCTTGACGACTTCAATGTCCATAATAAGGAATGGCTAGGATCTTCAAAAACCGATCCACAATGGAGAGCAGCGGAGGCCTCTGCAGTCAGAAATTTCTTAGACAATATGGTTCAGCAACCTACTTACTTTCCTCGCATCCCAACACACAGCAACAATTCGCTTGGATTTCCTTCTTACTACAAAACCTGAATGCTATAAGACCTCAGTCACTGCACCCCCTTGGACGCTCAGACCACGGCATGGTCACTGCTCCCTGGGTACTGAAACCCGAGCTCACACAGTAATCACACCCACGTATCGTTTGGCACTACAACTCCCCGAACTGGGACAAAATGCGGGATTATCTTTCCTCATTTCCATGGGCGTCTGCCTGCTTCTCTCATCCTCACCCCTCTGATATCTCACAAAACGTCAGAGAAATTATCCAAGCTGGCATGGAATTATTTATTCCACGTACACGGAAAACCTTTTCAGTCACTCAAAAGCCCCGCTGCTCTAAATCCTGTGACAAGGCCAGACTTCAAAAGGTCAAAGCTGACAAAAGGCTTCTACACAATTCCAGTCAAGGAAACCTACAAGCATTTAACGACGCAAAAACCGCTATGTCCGCATTCTTTCTGAGGCAAAAAACTCGTTTCATAACCACATCACAAACAAAGTCCTCTCAAGCTGCAACGGCAGCAAACCCTTCTGGACTCTTGCTAAATCTATTGGGAATAATTTCTGCAAGAGCACGTTCTCACCTCTTGTTTCAGGGATGAAATTGTTTCTACCGCCTTGGGCAAGGCAGAACTTTTTGCCTCGTTGTTCGCCGGAAATTATACACTTAACCCACCTCCAAATTTTCAACCACCAACAGTCCCCAATGTCGCGCATAAAATGACGGATATCATTTTCAAAACTAAAAAGGCACGAAAGATGCCCTCTGGTCTTAATACCAGGAAAGCATGTGGCCTTGACGGGATCCCAGCAATTGTTCTCAAAAAAAAGCGCACCAGAACTTGCTCCTATCCTGACTCGTCTGTTTCAGATATCTTACAATAGAGGCATATTCCCTAGTAACTGAAAAACTGCTCGAGTACAACCTGTCCCCAAGAAAGGATCAAAAGCGCTTCCCAACAACTACAGGCCTATTTCTCTCCTTTCAGTCGTCTCTAAAGTGATGTAAAAGTATATAAACACCGAATAACTAAAATTTCTTGAAAACCGTCTAATCCACGACAGGCAGTATGGATTCCGTCAGCGCAGATCAGCTGCCGACCCCCTTTCCTTTGTTACCCATTCTTGGAACAAATCTATAGAACTACACGGTGAATCCCAGATTGTCGCTCTAGACGTATCAAAGCATTCGGCCAGGTCTGGCACGCAGCGCTGCTTAACAAACTTCCGGCCTATGGCCTACCAACAAAACTCTGTACCTGGTCACCAAATTTCCTCTCCAACCGGAGCATTTCTATTGTCGTGGATAGCCATTCCTCTAAACTGTATCCAATTAATGCAGGAGTCCCTCAAGGTTCAGCTTAAGCTTTAGCCCATACTTTGCTTTTACCCTTCTCCACATCAATGACCTCCTCTCTAGCACACCCAACCCAGTTCACAGTAACGCGGACGACAGCACCCTCCACTCAAATATACAATATTCTATGCCTGTCTCTTTAGCCCAATTAGATGAGGATCGCAGACTTTTGAAGGGTTCTGTCTTCGTGGATCTTCAAAAAATATTGGACTGGGGAATTAGAAATCTTGTACAATTCAACCCCACCAAATCTCAGTCTTGCGTTCTTTCCCATAAGAGATACACCAGTCCTAGACCCATCACAATGAACAACCAAGTTATTCAAAGTAATGAGTCCTTCTCACTTATTGGCATTTCTGTGGATCAAAATCTCAATTGGCACTAACATGTCACATCAATTGCAGAAGCGGCTGCTAAGAAATTAGGTTTCCTCTTCCGGGCTCGCAAATACTTTTCACCAGCTAATCTCTATACCTTATATACTTCACAAATAAGGCCAAACCTCGAATACTGCTCCCACATCTGGGGTGCCGGTGCCGCTTCTACACTCGTTATCCTGGACTCCTATCAGGAGAGAGCTATATGTCTCATGGGTGACCCTACCCTCACCCAAAGGCTGCCGTCCCTTGCCCACCGACCTCTCTCTTTTTTACAGCACGGACACTGCTCAGAGGAGCTTTCGTCCATAGTTCCTCTACCTGCTGCCCCCAACAAATCTACCAGGGGAACAGAACGAATGCACCATTTTACTGTCCAGGTCACCAGACATAGAACATCTTGCTATGCCCGCTCTTTTGTCCAGAGGACTTCCAAGTTGTGGAATTCCTTGCCGGCACATGTTTTTCCTTCTCCTCCAAAACATCAAAACCTTCAAGTCCAGAATTAACAAGTTGCATATTTTCTCCTTGTCGACACCCATGGTACGATAGTATTTAGACTGCAAGCCCTCGTGGTGTGTTGCTGACTTATAAAAAAAATCTGAGCCTTAGATTTAATGAAAGACCAAAAATGTTTATGGTCACAAGTCACGGGATCCTCAGATTGCCTTATAGAGAGTTTATACGTATCATAAATATCATGTTTTACAAGAGTTATTATTTCTCTGAGCAACAGTAAGTCATTAGGATTTGTATATTTCAAATTGTTATGCGTGTGTTTATTTTATTATTTAATAATACGAATAATATCCAGAGTGAACCATTTGGGATAAATGTATGGGCACTTACATACCGACGATAAACTGGAACGTATATATCAAATAGTTGCTACAACTAGGAATAAAAATGATGACATGCCACAATCAAGCTCCTTAAGAAACTGCCAGTCAATGTCAAATAATGAACCATACAAAGCTGGGAAATTAGCTCATCTAAAGTTATACAGGTTATAATTCTATAAAATGAGAAATTATTTGCTTTATTTAAATAAACAGGTAATTTGAAAGTAAGTGCTGAATGGAAGCAATCTTCGCTAATCTTTGGGTGTGTTGAATAAAAAGGTTTTTTCTTTCCACACAATTTCTTTGTCCTTTTCCCGACGCTTTTCGACCTTTTTAACCGGTCATCCTCAAGGGAATCTAGAATTTACAAAAGACTTGTCAGAAAAACTGAGTTTTCCGGAAGGCTACTTCAGCAAGGGTACAATACAGAATATAATATAAAAATGAGGCGACACAAAGTTAAACCTCAACACTAAGTCAAAAGTAAAGGCTAAAAGCTGTCTAACTGCACAGCTATCAAAGATTACAAGCACAAAGTCATACACCACTACATGCAATAAAATACGAATACAAGTCAAATGCAGCTATAAGAAAAGCTAATTTTGTCCTGAAATTTAAAAACTTACAATGAATCTAAATCAAAAAACTTATAAAAAGTTAAAAAGTCTCAAAAAAGCTACCCCTTAGAAGGGTTTTAGGTTAAGCTGAAGGTAATAATCGGAGCAAAAGCAAACAGCACAAACATTAGCAAGCCATGCAGTTGAGAAGAAACTTTCAGAGAATATTAAACCTACTAACCGAACAGGAGTGTAAACTGAAACGAATTTTTATGAAACATGAAAACGCCAAGATGGCGATTTTTACTTACTTGTCCATTGTTAAACAGGACTAAAAAACTATACAGTTGAATACCCAAGGAACACGTTTCATCTGTTGTTGTAGGATGGAACCACGTAGTCAGTCACTACAACAACAGATGAAGCGTGTTCCTTGGGTATTTAACTGTATAGTTTTTTAGTTCTGTTTAACAATGGACATGTAAGCTGCATGTCTTGCTAAGGTTTGTGCTGTTAGCTTTTGCTCCGATTATTACCTTTAGCTATGGAACAACACGGTGAATCCCAGATTGTTGCTCTAGACATATCCAAAGCATTCGACCAGGTCTGGCACGCATCGCTGCTTAATAAACTTCCGGTCTATGGCCTACCACCAAAACTCTGTATGTGGACAGCAAATTTCCTCTCCAACAGGAGCATATCTGTTGTTGTGGATGGCCATTCCTCTAAACTGTGTCCAATTAACGCAGGAGTTCGTCAAGGTTCAGCTTTAGCCCCTACTTTGTTTCTTCTCCACATCAATGACCTCATCTCGAGCACATCCAACCCAGTTCACAGCTACGCGGACGACAGCACCCTCCATTCAAATATACAATATTCTAAGCCTGTCTCTTTAGCCCAATTAGATGAGGATCGCAGACTCATGGAGGGTTCTGTCTCCGTCGATCTCCAAAAAATATTAGACTGGGGAAGTAGAAATCTTGTACCATTCAACCCCAGCAAAACTAAGTCTTGCTTTCTTTCTCACAAGAGATACACCAGCCCTAGACCCATCACAATGAACAACCAAGTTATCAAAGTAATAAGTCCTTTTCTCTTGTTGGCATTTCTGTGGATCGAAATCTTAATTGGCACCAACCTGTCGCATCAATTGCAGAAGCGGCTGCTAAGAAATTAGATTTCCTCTTCCGGGCTCGCAAATACTTTTCACCAGCTAATCTCTATACCTTATATACTTCACAAATAAGGCCAAACCTCGAATACTGCTCCCACATCTGGGGTGCCGCTGCCGCTTCTACACTCGCTATCCCGGACTCCATTCAAAAGAGAGCTATACGTCTCATAGGTGACCCCATCCTTACCCAAAGGCTGCCATCCCTTGCGCACCGACGTGCCGTTGGTGACCTCTCTCTCTTTTATAGATATCTGCACGGGCACTGCTCACAGGAGCTTTCCTCCATAGTTCCCCCACCTGCTGCCCCCAACAGATCTACCAAGGGAACAGAGCGAATGCACCCTTTTACTGTCCAGGTCACCAGGCATAGAACATCTTGTTATGCCCGCTCTTTTGTCCCGAGGACTTCCAAGTTGTGGAATTCCTTGCCGGCACATGTTTTTCCTTCTCCTCCGAACCTCCAAATCTTTAAGTCCAGAATTAACAAGCTGCCTCTTTTCTCCTTGTCGACACCCATGGTACGATAGTATTTAGGCTGTAAGCCCTCGTGGTGTGTTCTTGAAATTAAAAAAAAAGCTTAACCTGAAACCCTTCTAAAGGTTAGTTTTTTTGTGACTTTTTAAGTTTTTAAAAGTTTTTAGATTCAGATTCATTGTAAGTTTTTAAATTTCAGGACGAAATTAGCTTTTATTATAGCTCAATTTGGCTTGTATTCGTATTTTATTGCATGTAGTGGTGTATGACTTTGTACATGTAATTTTTGATAGCTGTGCAGTTAGACAGTTTTTAGCCTTTACTTTTGACTTAGTGTTGAGGTTTAACTTTGTGTCTCCTCATTTTTATCTTGTATTCTGTATAGTACCCGTGCAGAAGTAGCCTACCGGAAAACTCAGTTTTTCTGACAAGCCTTTTGTAAATTCTAGATTCCCCTGAGGATGAAAAGGTCGAAACCGGTCGGGAAAAGGAATAAAGAAATTGTTTGGAAAGAAAAAGTCTTTTTATTCAACACACCCAAAGATGTCAACCCCAAACATTTTGACTTTTAGGAACAATATAAATCTTCACTAACCCTAGGCATCTAGTCGTGGGCGACATGCCCATAACTCAGCGTTTTCGAAATTTGTTTTCAATTCTACTAACAGTTGATGACTTATCGCCTTTTTCAGGTACTTTTCTCTAAAAAGTTGATATACTTCTTATTGTGTTCTGATTTTATCGCCATATCCAATCATCATTAGCAATTCAACTCTCTGTTTCTCTCTCGATTGAACAATTTTTATTATCAAAAGGTACATTCTACACCTCTAAGCACCGCTGAAACATATGTTGATTTATTATGTATTAATATGCAGATGTAATGCCCATAACTCAACGGTTTGCGGATTTGCTTTACCTTTGAGGATATTATTCATCAAAATATATTCCAGATTATGCATATACCGAAGATCCACTCGCAGATTTTGTGACTTGGTATATGCGGTGGTAACTATTATTACATTTGGTACCCACAAAGTATAATTTATGTATTGCTAAATTAAAACACGGATTGTTTGCGGTATAAATTGTAGTTTTGAAATTTATTGCTAATCTCAAGATAATTGCATTTATCTCATTACAGAGATTGAAATCGACAAAACATCAAGATATAAGCACACTTGGAGAACCCAAATCACCACAACACATTTAAAAAACCTGACGATCGTTTCACTAACCCAGTTAGCACCATCAGATGATGAATTATTCTAAATATCTTATATCCACAACTATATTTATATTCTTCTGTGGGTAGTCGCTCACTAGTGATTTAGGGAGGTACAACGACACCAAAATTATAATATTTCGTTTGGCGGAAAAATCTGTATTCTTTTATTATCCATCGAACGGGCTTTTGCCTGTATTTATTCTGTAAAGTAATATATCAGAAAACTGTCCATAGGCGCCGGAGCGAGATTCATACATTTTTTATCGTATCTAAGATCACAACCTTTACAACCTATTTCATAAATTTCCCCCCTTTTGGCCGTACTATCCTTGTCTTTTGGGTTACCTAGCAAGTCTTTTAAAGTAATTTTTGTTGAAAATGTTAGCAAATTGGCTTTTTAAAAATCCGATCTAGACCCCTCGTGATTCGAGGTTCCAATGGTAAGCAATCAAAGTCTTTTCGGCCAGGTCTCTTCTTAAAGTCGTTGATTCCGCCGCTAACATTTTCTTTGTTTTCTGTTTGTTAATTTATTTCTCCACCAGGCAAGCAGTGTATCCGTTACATTCGGTCACGTTGTTAATATACTTTAATTCTTTGGTATATCTACTTTTACTTAAAGGAAACTGCTTACTAAAGAAATCAAACTGGCCATTTTTGGGTGTACGTATGATGTGACTCATTCAGAATGTAGGTTAGAGTTGTAGTTTACTTTCTATGAACATCGAATTTTAAAGGTCTTTATTTTTGACTAGTACATCAAGAAATTTATTATAAGTTTCTAATTTGAGGGTGAATTGTATAGAATCAAATTTATTGTTTAATTTGGCAATAAAATCTTCTATTCTGCAAACACAGCGAAAATATCATCCACATAACGAAAGCACAGTCTAAGAAAATACTCACTTTAATTTCAAAATCTGTTTGAAATCTGCTCATTAAAAGGTCTGCAGTCAATGGCGATAGCGGGCTGTCCATTGGCCTGCCTTATGTTTGTTAAAAAACTCATTGTTTAATTGAAAAATATTTTGATTAATACAAATGTTTGTTAAAGTTAAATATTCTTTGCCGACCTTTTGATTTATGTTATTCATTTTAACAACTCTTCCAAATACGATAACGTTTGCTTCGTGTATACGCTAGGAAACGATGAGGTTACATCAAATGAAATCAAAACCTCGTCTTCAATCAATTTAACCTCTTTAATCTTATTCATAAACTCAAGTGAATTTGTTACTGAATCGTTACAATGTGTGGGGTGCAATATCGGTGACAGAAATTTCGAATTTTAAAACGCCGTAAAAAGTCTCAAAACATATAGAAAACTTGATTATGGAACGAAGTTTTTTCGCCTGTGGGTATGATGGTCGATCGGTCTGTCGGCCTGTACGTCTGTCTGTTAATAGGCGCAATAACTTTCGATCGACTTGAGATACAATCTTCAAATTTGGTATCCAGTTAGCACCCGACAAGAGAACGCTTCGGATTGATGTTGGTTAATATTGTTTCAGGAGGATAGGGGATGAATGATGGGTGATTTGGTGAAAATTTTAGTTAAAACTCTGGAGTAGTATAACGTTTCAGAAGTTTATGGGTACATGAATATGAATATTCTCTCTGTGATCATGTCATGGACCCTGAATTCATTTCATGAGCTTGTTTTTCTGGGGATACTAGATTATCACAGCTGGAAGCTATGATTCAATTTGCAGCAGTATTTTTTATGAGAGTTCGAAGACAAATACTGAAGATGTAGAGTGAGAGCTACCACAACAGAATCAATACAGGAAAGCAGAAAGAAATTAAAGACAGCAATAACAAAGGCAAAGAAACAGGCATGGGACTCTCTTTGTAAAGAAATAGATGATGATATTTGGGGACTGGGGTACAAGATTGTCACAGGTAAAATTTGTACAAGAACACCAATGACAGTAAGTGATGACGAACAAAATAAGCGCAGGAATTGTTCCCTAAACACGAAGTCGAAGAATGGCCGAGAGTGGAAGTGAAGTCGGGGGATATTCCACCTTGTACAGATGAAGAAATAAGGGAAGCAGGCCAAAGGATGAAATCTGGTAAAGCTGCAGGCCCAGATGGTATACCGATCGAGGTAGTTAAGGCAGTAGCAGAACAGAAACCGGAGATATTACAAGTTACGATAAATAAACTAATCAGTGATGGAAGTTTTCCGTCAGAATGGAAGACTGCTCGATTGGTGTTATTAGAGAAGCCACAGAAAACGAGAGTAAGTAAGTCATATAGAATTATATGCCTGGAAGACGGAATAGCAAAATTAGATGAACATGTAATAAATAACAGACTTATAAAGGAAATCGAGAGAAGATGGGGGTTAGCAGAGAACCAATTTGGCTTCCGCAATGGGCGCTCAACGATGGACGCTGTAAAGAAGGTACAGGACGTGGCAAGGAAAGAAGGCATTAAAAACAAGTTTGTGGCCATGGTAACATTGGACGTAAAAAAACGCCTTCAATACAGCACCGTGGAGAGGCATATACGAAGTGTTAAGAAAGAGGCAGGTTGAACCATATATGCCGAAAATAGTATGTAGTTACCTGGAAAACAGACACCTACTGATTGGACAGAAATATCGGATGCAGGTTACATGTGGCGTGCCTCAGGGGTCGGTCCTGGGACCAACACTGTGGAACTTGTATTACGATAAGGTCTTTAGTCTGGAGTCCGTAAACAACAGGGTTATTATGGCGTATGCAGATGACTTGGCGCTGGTTGTAAGCGGAGGAAATAAGGCTGACATAGAAGAAAATATCAACTGGTCAGTGGCAAGGGTGGAAAACTGGATGGCAAAAAGTGGTCTACAACTCGCGCCCCACAAAACTGAAAGTATAGTGCTAGTGGGTCAAAGAACACTGAGAACAGTATCCTTCAAGGTGGGAAATGCAAAAATTCAGTCGCAGACAAGCCTGAACTACCTCGGTATACAAATAGGACATAACATGAACATGGGGGTGCACATAGAAAGAGTAGTGGCAAAAGCAGACATGATGGTTGCAAAGCTAGGGCGTCTGATGCCAAATATCGGTAGACCAAAACCAGGGAGAAGGAGAGTGCTGAGTAGTGTGGTAAACTCAGTCATACTATACGGTGTACCAGCATGGAAGGCCGTGCTGTCAAAAACAAAGTATAGAAAAAAGATTGAGGGCGCACAGAAGAAGATAGCCATCAGAATAGCAAGCGCATATAGAACAGTGGCAACGAAAGCAATACAGGTGATTGCGGGAACAATCCCTATACACTTTTTGGCAAGTGAGGTAACTTACGAAAGACACGAAAATAGAAGAAAATAAAAAAAGAAGGCAAGATGTTGGAGTGGCAGCGAGAATGGGAAGAGGAAATGTCAACATACCAGTGGACGAAGAGGCTCATCCCCATATAGACATGGATATCGAGACAGCATGGGGAAGTGGGTTACTATTTTACCCAATTTCTGCCATGTCATGGGCGTTTCATGTCTTACCTGAGTAAAATGAAAATAGTCGACAAAGAGGACTGTACGTATTGTGATGATAGAGATACACCAGAACACTCGGTTTTTGAGTGCGCAAGATGGTCGCAAATTAGAGAACAAATGTATAAAGAGATTGGCAGTGATTTAACAGCAGATAATATGGTGGAGTATATGCGGGGAAGTGAAAGGGTATGAAATACTGTGAAGAGAGGAATCGTAGAAATAATGAAGTCAAAGAAGGAGGAAGACAGGATGTAGATGTTTTGAAAACAACAAGAGGTAGGGACGTGGTGAAGCAATGCCAGTGAGTGGTTTCCGCCACGTCTCTAGGTTTCAAGGGGGTGTTTAGTGGGTAATCCCGACCTGGAGGGAAGGGGAGTCACCACAGCCACCGGTCTGCGTAAAAAGCATTCACCTCCGCTATGAGAAAAAAAAAACCACAACAATGAAACATCGCTTTTAGACAGTGATGACAATTATTTAATGAGTCTTTAGAAAAATAAGTTGTTTACGACCAAAGAAAATAAAATATGTAAATTTATAAAATCAGCAAAAAATACTGCTTTAACTAATTTATAATTACCGTTATACTGTTTGATGCGCCTGGTAAATACTGTTAAAAATTTATTTGGACTCCACATGACGATATTCAACAAAAACAGTAAAATACCTGAATGTATCTGTCATCAGACAATGCTAATTACATACGCTTGTCAAAGAAACCAATTTGAATAAAGTGAATTTATGTACAGAACCGACACGTCCGGGAAAAACACCGCAGTCTCCAGCAATAAGAGTTGCATATTAAAGCGGCTTGTAAAATAAAGTATAGATTTACAACATAATTAAGTAAATTTACCAGACAGTTGTCAAATTAATTAAAGTTGCCGATAAACTATGTCCGTGTAATAAAACAAGTATTGACTGGCTGGCGGCAGGTAATAAAATGCTGAATTTTGTTTTAGGTTATAAAACACAATTGTAAAAGCTAAGAATTTTTAACGGTCCTCCACTAGAAATACTGACGTCGAATTTCTGTTTTACGGTTTATATCGAAACAGAGGGAACCCATAAATTCGTTTTATATGGTTCTCTGTTCACATAATTAAATCGTTTCCATACATTTGTTTCAATTTAGTTAAGCTAGTTTCTTCGGCCTTTTCGGGAACTCGTAAAATTTTATCAATCCACTTAGACAAATTGTAATGACTTTCTTGGAATATTTGTGTTTTTTTTTTCAACTCGCAAGTTTACGTATTCATGGCCTACCTCGAAATGAAGACGTTAGCTGAGGCAAATTAAAATAATAAAATTATTGAAAAACATTTGACGTAACAACGCGGTGACTGATTAACATTCTTGGTACCTAATTTTGATTTTTTGTTCTCAAGTAATAAATATAAAACAAAACACAGAGTATATAAATCAACATACTTTGTATGATCTAATTAACCAATTATATTCAGATTAAATTAACTGAGAGTCAGACTCAATATATGCAGGTATTCTCAGATCCAGTTCAAAAAACAACTAAGCAATATTACAGAGTTTCAGTTTTGGCAAAATATCATTTTAATTGTTTATAATAAAAAATTAAATGAATCATTCCTATGGTCGTATTTAGAGATACCGACCTCTCGCGTAATTAAGTAATTAATTAATTAATGGCCAGTATATTTTTTATCACTGGCTTCAACGTTTCTCTATTATCTTCACTTGATAAAAGTTTTATAATAAAAAATGACCGGACGAAGTGCCGCAATAACTCAGGCTGACGTCTCCTTGTCAACTTTGACAGGTAGACCAAGTAAATTGGTCATGCTTGGGACCGGCTTAAAAATATTCACTATGTAAAAACTGGAACCTGTGATGAGCACTAATAAGTACACTTGGAGAACACCCAAATCACCACAACATATATTTCAGAGACCTTACGATCGTTTCGTTGACCATGTCAACATCTTCAGAGGAAGAAAAATTCTAAAATAAAAAACTAGCTACCGTGTATTTATATCGCGTCAAATTAAACGAACTAGTCCGAAGTAAAGTTGTCGTCCAAGATTGATCGTTTGTTTATTGTGTAATAAAAGTAAGAGGTCTAAGACCTGCTTTGATCCTCCGGTCGACAAATTTATGACCCTTATCTAATATAGGTCAAAACGACCCGAGTTATTCAAGGGATCAGCACGTTTTCTTTCGATCTAGAAATTTACTATGTGGATATTGGAACATGCCGCCAAAGGTATCTGGTGAGATAAACAACTTCAACTCAACTCATCTCTTTTAAATAGAAAACTAAAACCCCGAGTGTCTGTCTCGCCATGTTAACTCTAACAAAGAATAAATAATTGAATCAAATACTACATAAAAACTATATTTATATTGATTTTAATTTTTCGTGAAAGCATTTATATTGAATAAATAGATACAACAAATCGAAAGGGTCCTTAATTCGAGACAAACAAATAGATTAGTATATGTATAAACCGGCCGAGTTATTGACAGTAATTTATTATTCCACCAGACAGAGGTGATCCCGACTTAAGTTTAAGTTTATTCATCCAAAATTCTACATCCTTAATTCTAATTACAAATGGAAAATTACTCCAATAAGCACATGATTTTAGTTAACGACGAATAAACTACAAGTTTATTACAGAAGCTTCTAGCTTATATGCATAAAATATACGTCAATTTATTCTAGATCTTAACCTTTTTTATGAGTGGTATACATTCCTCATTCAACTAGTAATAGTTTTCTCAATTTTATCCCTGGGAGTATTTATAAGCCATTTACTTACAGCCCTCTTGAAAGGTCCCACACCACCAATACTTTTGACCAAGTAAGGTAACAGGTTATATAGCTTTGGTCCACAGTATCTATAATATTTTTTGCCTATGGTTTTATGGATTCTGTCAACCTCACACCTCTGCACTCTCATGTTATATCCGTGTTCAACCCGCAGATAAGTATGTTTGTTACCAAAAAACCACAACAACACAGACCTAGCATACAGTTGCCGCAAATCTAGAATCCCCAACTCATCAAAAAGTTGATCCCTGGGATACAATCTATCTTTGCCATACAAAACTTTAAGAATCCATTTCTGAATAACAATCAACCTCCCTAAATACACAGCATCGACTCCGCCCCAGCTTAATATACCATATATAAGTTGACTTTGGATCAATGAAAAATACAATGTTCGCAAACAACTCAGACTAAGAATTCCACTTAAGTGTTTGAATTTAGTAATAAATGAGCGCAACCGTTTAGCGAGATGCTCCATGTGGTGGTTTCACCTAAGATGGCTGTTGAGAATAATACCAAGGTATGTAACACGATTTTGCAATTGTATCTCTAATTCTCCCACTGTAAGAGACTTGAAAGTAGGTATATATTTTTGGTAAGATGTGAAGGGAAGGTACACCGACTTATCAGGATTTAAGGTAAGTAGGATATATATATATATATATATATATATATATATATATATATATATATATATATATATATATATATATATATATATATATATATATATGTATGTATCACATAGAGAACTCAAAAAGTAATAGGCCGATTTTAATCAAATTTGCTGAGTAACTTCCTTTTGTGAGTGGCTTGGCGAAGTTCGTTAACCAGGAAAATTGGTCCAGGTTTTACTGGAAAATTTTTGTTTTTTTGTGATAAAAATGTATATCTCCGGAAATTACAAAGTGAGGGCAACCAGATTTGTGTTTGTATTATAAAGGGTGAACCACCCAAAAACTTGGGTTTTCCTCAAAACGTCAAAGTCGCGATTGGAAACGTCAAAATTGGCAACATTAAGGCAAAGAACTTGAAAGAAATACGGATTATGTAAAAACCCTTAAGTTTCAGCTTCAACCATCATTGCTCTTCATTTTACTAAAATATTTCCACAAAATTAATTTCAAATAGACCTTTTCTCTGATGCTTTGGCAGTAGTTTTAGTTAAGTTTATGGTTGAACGGTCTATAATTTTTATATAATTTTCGAAAAAAAAATCGTTAACGACTTTTGAATTATAAAAAGTTTTCTTCAAATGAGCGCAAACTAGGCCCCCTGGAATCCATATCCGGGTTTACTTTCTGTTTACATATATACAGGCTGATGCATTTCTACGGTAAAACTCAATATAATTGTTATCATGCAATATATGAGAAAAAATTGTATACGTAATTATATGGTGTCTTAAGCTGCATCTTATAAAATTATTTTGACAATCACAGGATATCCCATAAGTCGTCGGTGATACCTGCAATTTTTTTTTGAACTTCCTTATTGCGTTTTTGCATTTTCCAGCGAAATACGATGCATGTTTGTAAACAAAATCGAGACGCAGTAAGTGCGTTGTGGTAGCGATTTTTTATTAAATGCGTTAAAATTCAATAACTCAATTTGCTATTAACCTAAGGTTCGTCGGCTAGGAAACGAGTTTTCTCGGAAACATTTTAAGTTTATTTTCGGAAAATATTGGTACATTTTCAAACAATAAGTTTTTTTAATAAAATATGGTACACTGTTTTTACTATATAGGTTATACCGGTGTCCAAATCGATGCCTGCTTGCATTAGACAGATTTGCTATTAAAAACATTTTTATGAAAATTCACTTCAATAACGCATTTGCTGCGTCCAGACTTTTTCGAAATAATTTAATCCTGATAAAATTAAGTAAATAAGTTAATTTGGTTAAACACATAGCAATAGTTAAGCATGCGGCTAATTTGGCAAGGAGTAGGTATATTATGCTTAATAAAAACTATCTAGACATTGCGGAACCATTCAAAAAGAAATAATGCCACATCCCATAACAAATGTATGTACCTCAAACATAAACATATCAGGTAACAACGTCGAAAATTATTGACTCTTCTCATGTCATGTTAAATCATATACAAATTTATTTTAATACAATACATATTTACATGATTCGGAACCAAATAATTTACTCTCAATGATTTGCAATATGACTTAACATGAAAAATTTACATTCTTATAATGCCATAACATAACATAACATACAACATGGCCTTTATTATAGAATTATTAATGGGTTGTCTGGAGTCAACTACAACGTGGCATGCATGCATGTATATTGCATCTATGTAGACTGGAGTACAAATACATTGACCTTTTTCTTAGATTATTATCAAACATTTTAACAAACTTAAATTTTTAATTGCATACAGACTTGGAGAATACTTCTCTGGCTTCACTGTTGGTTTTTGTAGGTGAAGGACGTAGCCAGCGCGTGAGCTAACTGGAGTAAGTGCCCCTTCGAATTCTGGCAGTTCTAGGATGTTCTTCAATGCTTCTGTGACTATAGTTTCGCTCTTGACAGCATTTTCAGACAGATTAAAATTGAATTAGTACGAAATCATGACAACTACAAATAAATATATGTTGCTATGTTATAATATGATGTTTTGATCAAAAAATTTATCAAATTGAAAATAAAAGGAAACACAGAAGACAGATGAGGTTTTCAAAATATCTATGTGATGTATGTCAATATTTAACATAAAAACTAGAACTAGCCTATAATAACTTTGATAACAGTTACAACAATAAAATAACTAAACAATAACAGTATAAAAGTAGTCTCTATACAACGAAAATATCGACATACATCAACTCATTATTTTATTACAACTTTTTTGAAATAATAGTTAAATTTGTTTTCTTTGGCATATTTAATTAGAAAGAAGAATATCCAAGAAAGGGGAATTCATTAAGTCAGTTTGCTCGTTTAAAACAAGGTAGTTATTGTCGTGTGTGTGCCTTTTGACTTCTAAGGCTTCAAAAAAGTCTAGTTTACGTTTGTCATTATAAAAATGTTGTGGTTGTATGCGGTTATTTATTGTAGGTCTATGTTCGGTATCAATAATATGTTTTGCAAATGTAGATTTATCAGCATGTATCATAGAATGATAGGCTGACAGCTTTTGTCATCGTGCATTTTCAATACCTATGTCATAAAACAGTTTTGAAAAAGAAATATCAATAATTAAGCAAACAGCACTTAATAATGGCTACTCTGTTAAAATAATAGATAAAATGATAGAGAAAAAAGAATACAAATTAGCGATTAATTTAATTTATCCAAATATTAGACAAAGAAGACAACAGATACGTTTCGATAACTTATTTTGGAACCACTTCAGAAAACATTTCAAAAATTTTAAACACTTGTACAAATACAAAGGTAGCTTTTAAATCTTACAACACGACGCGTGATTTGTTATTTAACGCGAAAGAAAAATCTTGTTTCCTGACAAAATCTGGAGTTTATAAATTAGCTTGTACACATTGTAACACAATTTACATAGGTCAAACTTCTAAAAATTTTAACACCCGATACAAAGAACATATTTCTGCATTTAGAAATAACCACGCTGACAAATATACATTTGCAAAACAGATTATTGATACCGAACATAGACCTACAATAAATAACCGCATACAACCACTACATTTTTATAATGACAAACGTAAACTGGACTTTTTTGAAGCTTTAGAAGTCAAAAGGCACACACACGACAATAACTACCTTGTTTTAAACGAGCAAACTGATTTAATGAATTCCTCTTTGTTGGATATTCTTCTTTCTAATTAAATATGTCAAAGAAAAAAAAATTAACTATTATTTCAAAAAAGTTGTAATAAAATAATGAGTATGAGTATTTTATTGTTGTAACTGTTATCATAGTTATTATAGGCTAGTTCTAGTTTTTATGTTAAATATTGACATACATCACATAGACATTTTGAAAACCTCATCTGTCTTCTGTGTTTCATTTTATTTTCAATTTGATAAAAAATTTTTGATCAAAACATCATATCATAACATAGCAACAGATATTTATTTGTAGTTGTCATGATTTCGTACTAATTCAATTTTAATCTGTCTGAGAATGTTGTCAAGCAGCGAAACTATAGTCACAGAAGCATTGAAGAACATCCTAGAACTTCCAGAATTCGAAGGGCCACTTGCTCCAGTTAGCTCACGCGCTGGCTACGTCCTTCACCTACAAAGACCAACAGTGAAGCCAGATAAGTAGTCTCCAAGTCTGTATGCAGTATGGACAAGTTTCACCAAGTAAGGGCAACAACAATCAATGAATTTAATTTTTAAATTTGTCTGTTAACCCGGCGACTGTGTGGTGAACTTTTAAAAACATTACCTGTGTTGTAAAGTGCAAATAACACTATGTTCTTTTTTGATTAAATATTTATATTTAAAAATATATGTGTTAAAAAATTTCGGGACGTAGCAAGTGCGTTATGGTAGCGAATTTCCATTAAATGCTTCAAATTTGTATAACTCAATTTTCTATAAACCCAAAAACTTGAGTTTTGGTGGAGTAAGGTATTTACGAGGGCAACATACCAACCAGATTTCATCAAAATAACTTGGTTATTTTGTTAAGATACAATTCTTTTTCGGAAAAATGTATTTTTGTTTTAGAAAAATTGGTCCAATAGCGCTTACTAACGAACAGATCCAAGCTATTAATAAAATAAAGATTCTTGCCAAATTTAATCAAAATCGGTTAATAATTTTTGAATTATCCTGTGAATATATATATATATATATATATATATATATATATATATATATATATATATATATATATATATATATATATATATATATATATATATATATATATATATATATATATATATATATATATATATTTATATATATATATATATATATATATATATATATATATATATATATATATATATTTATATTTATATTTATATATGAACATATAAAATAAATTTACACGGACTTTGGTTTCGGGTTCTAGGGGCACAAATTTGCGCTTATTTGCTCTCTATTAGCGATTTTTTTTAAATAAAAATTCGTTAATAAGAAATAAAGAGAAAAGACAACAGCAGTTCCCAGGCGGTCACCCATTCAGTCACTGACCGTGCCCGACGTTGCTATAGCCGTTCGCTTGAGATAATCATTTATCCAAGTGTTATATATTGATTATTAATTTTAGTGAATTTTCGTAGAAAAAAATCACTAATGGGGAGATCCCGACTTTTGAATTTTGAAATTTTTTTTGTAAATGAGCGCGAACTAGGACCCCTAGAACCCATATCCGGGGTGAGTTTCAATTTATATATATATATATATATATATATATATATATATATATATATATATATATATATACATATACATATATATATATATATATATATATATATATATATATATATATATATTTATATATATATATATATATATATATATATGTATATGTCTGTATCACACCGATAACTCAAAAAATCATGGACCGATTTAGATATTGGCGTGTGCCTTCCTTTTGTTAGTGGCGTGGATAAATTCGTTAGTGAGGAAAATCGGACGTGGTTTTCCGGGAAAATTTTGAGTTTTCATCCGAAAAAAATTTTTTATCTCAAAAACTAAAAGAGGTATGATAACCAAATTTGGTAGATGGGTTTACGATATAAAAAGTAGACCATAAATCAAAATTCAGATTTCTACGTTACAAGAAAAAAAGTTATAATAAAATATTTTGTGCCAGGTAATATTTATTAAATTACTTTTTAAATTTTGCAATATTTACACAATTTTTAACAGTCCTGATTGTATACGTACTGTTCCTGTGTGAAATAATTTTACATAAGTTATTGTATACCTATATACAAGCGGCCATATGTCGTACCTTATAGGTTAGGGTCTTGGACAATTCACTTATTTCACAATATGATCAAACAACTTTGTTGCTTTCGGCAATGATCTAATTCACAAGGTTTTCATATAAATTAAAATTAGTAATTGAAAAACAACCTATTCTCTCATGAACCTAAAATACAAATAAATTGATATGACATATGACGCTACATAAACCCCGCCATTTTGCTATAAGAATGTAAATAGGGGCGCTAATTGGCGCTCATTTAAAGGAATTTTCCGGAAGCATCACCATCGATACTTTTTTCATTAGTGAATTTTCTTAATTAAACTTCACCAAACTGATGAAAATTCACTAAAATATAGGACGACAACAACTTATTCAATTACATTATGTAACGAAATGATATTCTAGATTTACGTATGGAAACACACCGAAAAATTAAAACTATCTTTTGTACGAAAGAAAAAGACGGGAAGCTAGGACATAATATATAGCTACTGTAAAATGCAGAAAAAGTAAAATGTGAAAATGATTCTGCTGTATCCGAGATCCGTGCAATCTTTTTGTTCTACAGCACATTTTTATAGGCGATAATCGAGTCCCACACGCTGTCAATATGGTCATACGTCGTCGAGCTGCACTAGGAGGCCAAGCCAAACCCTGCTGCTGCCGATGGCCACGCACACTTGGATGCTGATGTCTGGACACAAAACAGCAGGATATTGATAAACAATAAGGGCATTATATCACACTTTATGTGGGTTATAAATATTACACGGTTAAATGTGTCCAACAGAACCAAGGTGAATTATTTGAAAAAATATTTTTGAACATACGTGTCTTGATATTAAAAGACATTACAGAGACCGACCGACAGAAAACTCTCATAATTTTAAGTGGTAATATATAAAGATAAACTAAAAATTTCGGGACGCAGCAAGTGAGTTATGGTAGCGAACATCCATTAAATGCTTCAAATTTGAATAACTCAATTTTCTATAAGCCGAGAAAAATAAATTTTGGTATGTATTCAGGTCTATACCAGGACAATATACTTACGAAATTATATCAAATTAACTTTGTTATTTTTTGAGATACTTTAAAAAAAAGTAATTGTTGTTTTAGAAAAACTGATCCGACTGGGCTGGCTAAGGAACTAGTCGGTGGTCTTAACGAAATGAACATATGTGCCAAGTTTCGTTCAAATCAGTTAAGTATTTTTTTAATTATCGCTCGGATATATATATATATATATATATATATATATATATATATATATATATATATATATATATATATATTTCTTATAATACCGTTTCTATGTAATACAAAAATACTCTTAGAAACGTTTATGAAAAGTCTAACTGTTTGAATTGGTATTTTGAAAATTTTTCATCCAAAAACTATTTTCTCATGTCTTTACACACAACTCGAAGTTTATAATTTGTTAGCGAATTTTTATTTAAAAAAAATTCGCTAATAGAGAGGAATCGATGGTGAGATTTTTAATTTTTTTTTCAAATGAGCGCGAATTTGCGCCGCTAGAACTCAAAACCAGGGTCCGTTAAAATTTTTATATATATATATATATATATATATATATATATATATATATATATATATATATATATATATATATATATATATATATATATATATATATTTATAGTGACAGAGACCTTTTGGCCCTGTCGCATGCTTTTGTTGTATGACCTGTCCAAGTTAGATCACAAGTAATTGTAATCATCAAATCGCTCTGCTCCAAAACCTTCGATAAAACATCTCCATCCATCAGATAACCCACCTTGGGATTGTTTTCTCTAATGTGTAGCACCATACACTTGCCTATATTTAGGGGAAGAAGCCAATCTTTACTCCATTTGCATATTTTTGTAAGGTTTGCAATGAATATTGTGGTCTCGCAATGGATTACAAATAATTTTAGCGTCATCTGCATTGAGTGATCAAGTGGACCTTAACAGAGATGGAAGACCGCCAGTGTATATAACAAAAGTAATGGACCCAACACCGATCCCTGGGGAACTCCACTAACAACAGTCTGAAAATCAGAAAACTGTTTATCCGCTCTCACCCTGCATATTTGTCCAGATAAACAACTCTCAATCCACAAGGGAAGACTACCTCTGACTACAAAATGCTCAAGCAACAATCTTTTGAACGACACTTTGTCAAAAATCGAGATAAATGACATATGTAGGTTGCCCCAAGTCAAGTCTCCTGGTCCAATCATTTAGACATAATAGCAAGTTGGTTGTGGTTCACCTGCCAGGGATAAATCCATGCTGCTCATCAGGAATAATGCCATGTCGGAAGAGGAATGGAATCATAACCTCAAGAAAAAAATTTGCAAGAATTTTTATCTCAGCTGGAGTCAGACTTATCCGGCGATAATTTTCCCTGTCGAGTATATCACCTCTCTTATGGATCACTATAACGTCAGCTGACTTCCATGCAGTAGGTAAAACTTCGGTATCAATGGACGATTGCATTGTTAGTGCAAGTGGAATACAAACTGAAACAGCACACATTCTCAGAAGGAAGGATGAAAACTCTCCAGAACCGTGTGACGTGAGTTGAGCAAGTAGTGTAGACGGTGTTATCTGAACCTCCTCCAGTGAAAACATATCACGTGGCATATATATATATATATATATATATATATATATATATATATATATATATATATATATATATATATATATATTTAAAGTATTATCTCTAGGCTAAAAGAAAAGACAGCAGAAAAACCATCGGTAAAACCAGTCAACGCTTTGATATATGTATTAAAAAAACATTTTTCTGTATATGCTTGGAAGATAGTGGTAAGCGTGGAAAATGTGTGCATGTACGTGTGTCTATGTGCGAGAGACTGGTGGGTTGGCCTCTGAAAGCAGGGTCCATTAGCCACAGACTTTTATAAAATAATTTATTTAAAGATTTTCTCAAGACAAGCTGGTCAACCAATAAACGCTTAATTCAGCCAAGTCTGTGCCATGAATCTAATATTTTTTGAGTTAATAAACTAAAATAATAATTAAAAAAAAAACAATATTTTGTTTATTGGCACAACTTTTAAAATTTGTGCTTTTTAGTAAGTTTTGAAAAAATGACTAAACATTTCTTCAAATGAGCGCAAACTAGGACCCCTAGAACCCATATCCGGGGTCAGTTTCAATTTATATATATATATATATATATATATATATATATATATATATATATATATATATATATATATATATATATATATATATATATATATATATATATATATATATATATATATATATATATGTATATATATATATATATATATATATCTTTTTTTCTTAAAAATTTTTGGGATAGCCGTCAGTTGCACAATTAAAACTCTTTATTAATTGCCGGGCTTTCGGAAAAAATTATTCCATAATCAAGGCTGCAACATGGAAAGAACAAAAATTATAATTTACATAGGAAAAAATACAAAGGTTTTAAATGCTTACATATAGCGCGAGTGTTACTTGCACTTGAGCAAATTTTTTAGAGTTTATTAAGTAGTTTGGGAGGATAAGAGTTGTTAAAAAAATATTATAAACTTTTTTAAAAAATTTTTATGGAAAGAAAGGTGACACATATTTAATATTCTATTTTATAACCTAATAAAATGTTAGTTTTAGTTTTAAATAAATGATCTGAATGAAAATTAATATAGGTACCTTTGAGAATTAGTTGGTTTTATATACCAATCTAAAATTACATTGTTATTGTTTTTTCTAATTAATTTTGTATCTAGGAATGGTAACACTGTTATATGTTTCCTCTTCTAATGTAAATTTAGTAAATGGGTTGTAAGAATTAAAAATATCTAAAATATGTGTTGGTGAATTTAGAGAATATATAAAAACTCTGGACGCAGCAAGTGCGTTATGGTAGTGAATTTTCATAAAAATGTTTTTAATTGCAAATATGTGTGTTTTCTTTTTAAGAAAGCAGGCATCAATTTTGGTTACCAGTATAACCTATATAGTAAAAACAATGTGCCATGTTTCATAAAAATAACTTTATTGTGTGAAAATGTACAAAAATTTCCAAAAGCAAACTTAAAGTGTTCCCGGAAAATCTCGTTTCTTGATCAACCTTATAGGTTAATAGCAAATTGAGCTATTCAAATTTGAAGCATTTAATGAAAATTCGCTACCATAACGCACTTGCTGCGTCCCGAATTTCTTTTCTTACAAACATGCATCGCTGAAAAATTCAAAAATGCAATAACATAAGGCGTGTTTGATTTTAAAAAAAAGAAGAAAATTTGTATCACCAACGACTTATGGGCCATCCTGTGATTGTAGAAATATTTTTTTAAGATGTAGCTCAAGACACCCTATAATTAATATATACAAATTTTCTTCATATCTTGTATAATAACGGATATATTGAGCTTTATTGATTTTTGACGAAAATTCGACAAAAATTATATACCACTAAACGATAAACTCTAAAGCTAAGGCTACTGCCAAGCATCAGAGAAAGGGTCTATTTGAAATGAATTTTCTGGAAACATTTTAGTAAAATGAAGGACAATGACGGTTGAAACTAAGACTTCAGAGTTTGTAAAACATCCTTCTTGAGACATTTGATTTCCATATCCCGTATTAGATTCAACTTCTTTGCCTAAATGTTGCCGATTTTGACGTTTTAAATCGCAACTTTGACGTTTTGAGGAAAACCCCAATTTATTTTTCTTTAAATGCCTATAACTTTTTTGTCTTTTGACCTACATAGCTAAATTTTGGTATGTAGATTACCTATAAGAATGTTAACTAGCGTACCAAATTTGGTTGCCCTTACTTTGTTAATTCCGGAGATATCAATTTTTTTCGAAAGAAAACACAAAATTTTCCGGGAAAACCTGGTCAGATTTTCCTGGCTAACGAACTTATCCAAGCCATTTGCAAAAGGAATTTTTCCACCAAATTTAGTCAAAATCGGCCTATTATTTTTTAGTTATCGGTGTGATACATATATATATATATATATATATATATATATATATATATATATATATAATATATATATATATATATATATATATATATATATATATATATATATATATATATATATATATATATATATATATATATAAATATATATATATATATAAACATATAAAAATTGAAACTGACCCCGGATATGTGTTCTAGGGGGCCTAGTTCGCGGTCATTTGAAGAAATTTTTTCAAAATTCAAAAGTCGGGATCTCCTCATTAGTGAATTTTTTTTTAAGAAAATTCACTAAATACTACAAAGAATGTCATCAACATATTTAAAAAAAAGCAATATTAAAACTCAATTTTGGTACACATGCTTCAAGTAAATCAGCTACAACATATTGTATAATAATTGGAGAGATACGTCGATTTAAAATGTCAAAATTAGCAACAGTTAGGAAAAGATCCTGAAATTAATACGGGCTATGTAAAGAAAATGTTGCAAAAAGATTGTTTTAAAACGCCGAAGTCTTAGTTTCGACCGTTACTGTCCTTCATTTTACTAAAATGTTTCCAGAAAATTCATTTCAAATAGACGCTTTCGCTGATGCTTTGTCAGTAGTTTTAGCTATAGATATTATCGTTTAATGGTATATAATTTTTGTAGAATTTTCGAAAAAGATCAATAAAGTTCACTATATCCGTTATTATACAAGATACGAAAAAGAATTGTATACAATAATTATAGGGTATCTTGGGCGACATCTGAACACATTATTCTTTCAATAACAGGCTGGTCCATAAGTCGTTGGTGATACAAATGTTATTTATTTAAATCGGAGACGCCTTATGTTATTGCATTTTCTATCGAAATATAATGCGTGTTTGTAAGAAAAGAAATTTGAGACGCAGCAAGTGCGTTATGGTAGCGAATGTTCATTAAATGCTTTGAATTTGAATAGCGCAATTTGCTACACACCTATAATGTTCGTTGGCCAAGCAACCAGTTTTTTCGGGAACATTTTAAGTTTACTTTTGGACATTTTTGTACATTTTCAAACAATTAAGTTATTTTGATGAAACATGGTATATCATTTTTCCAATACACGTTATCCTGGTAAACAAATCTGATGCGTGCTTTCTTAAAAAAACACATATTTGCTATTAAAAACATTTTTATGAAAATTCACTACCATAAAGCACTTGCTGCGTCCAGACTTTTTTTTAAATAAAATTAAAATCAAAACCTAACTATGGGATAAACTGAGACACATATCCACTAGAGGTCCAGGTCAGGGCTAACAAAACAGACAAAACTAGATCACGAATAGATAAAGGTTGCCATTTGGCAAAAGGATAGAGCGGAATTTATAATTTTTGATTTTCTGTTATACTTTTAACATGGCTTAGTAAAAGTGAAACATCTATATGCATATATTTCTGACATAACTGATTCTGAAAGAAGATTTAACAAAACAAGGTGGTAGTCTACCCTATTATATAGTCCATTTAACTATAAATATTTTGGTACTTGCAGAAATGTTTAGAAAATAATATAAACTACTGCGTACGTCTAGGGAATTATGAAATTGCATTTTAAAGTTGATGCTCTTCTAGACAGAGTTGTGCAAAATAAAGAAATGCTCAGAGAATTTCTAATAATAGAGCAAGGAATATGAAATGGACGCTATACGGCGCACGGTAGAATCATCGAATGAATTATGCAGCTACTCGACTAGATCCACTCACGTAAACAAATTATCCGCTAACTTAAATTGGAAGTTCTGCATTTTATTTAATAGAGTTAATCGAAAAATATTGTAGATAGCATTCTGAGAATTCTCTAAATTCAGTTTAATTGGCTACGAAATGGTTATCGTATAATAATGATTTTCTTAATAAGGAATGGATTAAATATATTTTATGATGAAGTCTTGATTCGAGTTGCCTGTAACTGGCATCAATACTTCGTCATAAAATAAACATAAACCAAAGACCTTGGTCATTGGCCTTCTGTGTTTGAATTATGAAGTATAAATAAGTTATGTCATTTATAATATAACTTTACCTTAGATCATATCAAATTACCATAACATAGTTCTTGAACTAATAATAATTTCACTAGTAAAAGTGCCTTAACTAATCGCTAATTTTGTTGATTTTTAAAATTATATTACTCTATTCTTATGAATGCTCAACACAGGTTCCAGCACCTTCATCGTCATAAAGTTCTAGGTTTGTAATTTCTAATTAAAAATTGTACAAGCAAAAACACTAGCTAAATTATACAGGGTTCCCAATAAAACTTCCCAACTGAAAAATATCGGAATTAAAAAAAAGAAAAAATGTCTGGACGCAGCAAGGACGAATTTTGGTAAAAATGTTTTTAATACCCAATATATCTTTTTTTAAGAAAGCTGGCATCAAATAGGTTACCAGTATAACCTATAGAGAAGAAAGAATGTACCATATTTCATCAAAATAACTTTATTCTTTAAAAATGTGCAAAAGTCTTCCGAAAATAAACTTAAAATGTTTCCTGACCAACGAGCCTTAGGTTAATAGCAAATTAAGCTATCGAAAGAAACATTTTATGAAAAATTGCTACCATAACGCACTTGCTGAATCTCGCATTATATATCGATGGAAAATGCTATAATATAAGGGGCGTTCGATTAAGAAAAAAAATTTTTATCACCAGCGACTCATGGGTCAGCCTGTAATTGTAAAAATAATTTTATAAAATGCAGCTCCAGACACTTTATAATTAACGTATACAATTTTTTTTTCGTATCTTGTATAATAATGGATATATTGAGCTTTACCCTAGAAATGCGCCACCCTGTATATATGAAAACAGATAAAAACTGAAAATCACCCGGATATGGAATCTATGGGGCCTATTTCACGCTCATTTGAAGAAATCTTTTTAAAATTCAAGTCACTAAAATTAATTCCAACTCTATGTGTAAAATTGTGATGGCCATAAATAAAGATGAATGTAGGAAGAAGAGCATGCATATATCTCTTACACATGTCAGAAAAGAAAATATTTATTCACATGTCACTTTGAAAGTAGATCTGACATTTATCAAAATAATTTGTCAGTTGATTAAGACGTTTAGCGTTGCCATGGACTATTATGCACTACTATATTACGCCTTATAAGAACCTTGTCTTTTTTTTTGGTGCGGAACTTTCTTTCTTCTTCTTCTATTGCTTATCCACTAATGGATATTCGCGATCACATGTGCCCATTCCTCCCTATTTCTGATGGCGCTGAATAGGTCTCCTACAGTTTTTAGTCCTGTCCATCGTCTCACGTTTCTGAGCCATGACGTCCTCTTTCTGCCGACGCCTCTCTTCCCCTCGATCTTCCCTTCGATTACTAATTGTAGGAATTGGTATCGTTCATTCCGTATTACGTGGCCCAGATATTCTGTTTTTATGCGCTTGATGGTGTTCAACAGTTCACGTTCTCTTTTAACCGTTCTTAGGATCTCCTCGTTTATTTTTCCGCCCGTCCATGGCACTTTAAGTATACTTCTGTCTGACCCCTCTAAGGATCTTTGTCGATTCTGTGTGTTCATTGCCAACCTTGACTACGGCTCTTTGGTACCAATAAAGGCTTTTTATGCAGTGGATATCCTTCTAGTCTATATCCATCCTCCTCAAAATTTGAATGAGTTTGTGGTGTTGGACCCTGACAAACGCTTTCTCGTAGTCGATGAAGCATAGCATCACATCCTTCCTCTGGTCGTTGCAGTTCTGGATCAATACTTGAGTTGGATCTATAGCCTCTCTCGTACCTAGTCCCCTTCTAAATCCAAATTGTGTGGACCCTACCCTCTTTCGCATTTTATGGAAATTCTGTAGTGAATAATCTTGAGGAATATCTTTAACGTGTGGCTTATTAGACTGATCAGCCTATGGTCCTCGCATTTCGTCGCGTTACTCTTTTTTGGCAGTGGGATAAAATGTGATGTAATCCACATGGCAGGGAACTCCCCCGTGTTATATATTTTGTTATATATTCTGTGCAGTACGGAAATGCCCCTGTCGTCTAGTATTTTTAGTAGTTTGACAGGTATGCAGTCCGGGCCAACTGCCTCTCTGTCCTTTGACGTATTTATTGCTCTTACAATTTTCTCTTTGGTAATAGGGGGTCCAGACAGGTCTGCGTCCTGCGTAACCTCTCAGGTCTATTGTTGTCAAAAAGGTTGTTAATATATTGCTACCAAATAACTCTTCGCTGACGATCATCGTGTGCCATTTCCCCATGTTCGTTTTCTACATTAGAAAAGTGTCTCTTCCGGCAAACTCCGGACGCCCCTTTTATATTTCTGTGTATGTTAAATTCATCGCGCAGCTCTTGTAGTTGTTGTGTCTCTTCGCATTGCTTCTTTAACCAGTCATTATGTGTCGCTCTTATTTTCCCCCTAATAATTCTTTGGATGTGTTTATAGCTCTCTGGATTCCCTTGATTTTTACATCTTCTTCTTTCTTCGAAAAGCGCCATGATTTCTGCTGTCATCCAATTGTGTTTCTGTGTTTTCCGCTTATTACCTAGTTCACCTTCTGCGACCCTTATCAAGGCTTCCTTCATTTCTCCGCATATGACATCTATGCTTCCACTCTCCTCCAACTTCGGTTCTATGGAAGTTATTATTCATTCATTAATTTTGCAACTATTTCGTTTTTGAGATCCTTGCTTCTAAGTCTATCGTAATCTATCTTCCTCTATTCTATATGGGTTTTGATGTTTTTATCTTATATTTTTAGATTTTGCGGAATCTGGAAATTCGCTACCACAACGTACATGCTTTATCAGATTTTCAAAAATTATTTAGCTGAATATGATTTAAACGATAGATCGCAAACCGCGAGTAATTTTTGTACAATATTTTTTCGGCGACTTTTATTTTAAACCACCTTTTTAGCATCTCAGAAATTAAAGATAATTAACATTTCTGAAACCTTACAAAACTGCAAAATACGACAATGAGAATTATCTGAAGAGCCTCTGACTTATGTAAAAAAAACATTGAACAATAAATTTGTTAAGTAATACGCAAGATAAAGATAAAGCCACTCAAATGTCGGGTATCTATGAAGTTGTAAAGATTGTGATATTAAATACGTTGGGCAGACTAAAATATCCATTTAGACCAGATTTCGTGAGCATCTGGCACAGCTGGGATACGGTACTATAGACAAGTCATGCGTGGCGTAACATATTTGGGATAATAACCACCACATTGATAAATAAAATCTGAAACTTATCAAAAATGTTAGACAGCAAGCGAAGCTAATGCTTACGAAAGTATTCATATTTCTAGCGCAATAAAACACAAAATCTCCTTAATGCGAGCCCCACCACTGGTCTGTAGTCTTTTATTTAAGCTTCGTCTTTGATGCTGATGAACATTCCGAAACTGGTCAGGTGGAGTGATAAAGGAGGTTCAAAGACTTCGTCCGACAATAAATGTAAAATACACATAAAATTTGCGTTCTTTACCCAAGACTATGCTTAAGTAGCAAGCTGTCAGAATTTTTGATCCTCTGATGACGCTAATTTTGTTAGTGAGACAAATGTCGGGTCTTTAAAAAGATGTGTTGGTTTGGGTTCTTTAAGTGTACTGGTAAGAGAAACGTAATATGTTGGTATTAAATATACAGTTATTTAGATAACGAGAAAACTAAGTAATAACAAAGGTCAAATATAATGGTGTTATTCCATAAATAGTATAATCGTAAATGTATGTATAGTTCCCTGCCCATTAAATTTGATCTAATAGAACTAATCAATAGTAATAAGCCCATTCATCTCGAAATGTATTACAGGTGCAAATAGGGATCATTTAATTTGCTCAGGGATGACACACAATCCTATAATTAGACGACTGAATCTGGATTTGAACTGTGATAGGAATAGCATTGATCTATTGACATACGGGACGTTTGTTTACAAATTGTACTAGCTAACAGTTTTCTAATTTAGACGTACATAATAGCTTGAACATATAAGGTCAAAACTCAAGTTGTAAAAAATAGACAAATTACATCTAAACATAAAATATATTGTTTATTAATATCATGGACATATAACTAGAAAGCTGATCCGACATACCCCTGCCATATAGTCTCGCGAGTTAACTTTCTTGTTAACACACTTGACTTTTTAAAAGAATTTATTGATTATAGTTACATAAAATACTTATGAATAATAATAAAAAATGATAAATACAAATTATGACAATTTAAAAGAGACTCAAGCAATAACAATGTAGGAATGTCCGTCCGTGGTCTGGTAACTTCCATATATAGTCTCTGGTGGGGCGTGGACCGAGAGGCGGTTTCCACCTAAGTTGCAGTCTTGAAGGTGATCCTAGCAGGTGGCTGGTTGCTGATTTGAAGGTCTAGTTGTTTACCCATTTATGAATAGTCTATTCTTCTAATTGCGCTGCTTTTAATTAACCCATTCGTCAGCGACCTTGGGTGTTGAATCGGGATCTGTACTTCTTATATACATTGTATGAGTTGGCTATTGTTATCTCCTCCATCCTTTAGAGAACGAAGCCTATGGTTCGTTCCGAATAGTCATCGGGAATCCAGTAATTGGTTTGGAGTCAGCAGTTTTCGTTTTTGATTTCTGCCAGAAGTATCTTGAAGTTATTGTGATTATTGTTATTATTATCACAAGGTATAGTATAATTGTCCATACACTAGGGTGGTATATGGGCAAATCGATGGTTCCTGGAATTTTGCCATTGATGGATTGTAACTGGGATTTGATATTGTTCAAGTCGTGCAGTTGGACATTTTCTAATTTTAGTTCTGGTAATTTGTCTGGGAATATGGGTGCTTTATTTGTTACCAATTCGATGTTTGGGAGATTGAACGATTGTTGTGTTTCCGATGCCATTTGTACTGAACTAAATCTTTCGTTATTGATGATAAGTTGGCATTTGGGTTTCAAAGTCGCCAGTTTTGTTCCGCTGATTATTTTGGTTTCTTCATTTTCTTCGCAGCTAAGTTTGATTTTCGTTTCTTCGGGTGCCACTATTATGTATTGGGTATTGCCATATTTAGAGACTGTTGTTTTTGTTATTTTGACAAGTTCTTGCTTGCAATTGTTTATCGGTTTCTGGAAGTTGATCAGTTTAATTTCGCATGGGTTGTTTTCGTTAAGTGCTGTCGGGTTGTCATTTTCACAAAAGTATGTCTGGTCTTTTAGATTCCTACACTTTTCGTTTCTGTAAACGTAGTGTTTGCTGCTAAGGATTAGGTACTTGGTTCTAGGGACAATCATTCTGAAGGTATACGGATTTTTAGGGACTGGTAATGCATACAATTGATAATAAATATAATCTGATTTGTCTACTAAGGGTATATCTATTTGGAATATAATTTTAAAATCAATTTGAACGGTTTTTATGTTAAATATTTTTTCGTAAAGTGAAATGTCGGATTTTGTTATTAATCTTGATTTTGAGATATGGTTTTCAATCTTTTCTAATTCTTTTGATATAAATTTCGGTTTCAGTATTGACGTATGATACGTGTTCAATTTTGAAAAAGTAATTGCATTTTCTGTTGTTAATATCATGTTTAGTACATTATTTAATAAATAACTGATTTGAGTGAGTAATTCCAAATGTTTTACTCTATGAAAATTTGTTAGTTGGTCGCTTTTTAGACTATCTATTGTATATTCCAAATCGTTTATTCTCGCTACTATGGCTTCTTGGTTATGGTTCAGGTTGTCTATTGTTTTATTGAACTCTGTTATAGCATCTATCATTAGGGATGTCTGTGAACTAAAAAGTTGATGTACTTGATTTTGATCTTTCCTCAAAATTTCAAGAGCTTTATATATTCTGTCGCCGTCATCTGCATCTAAGTTCCCAGTTATTGATTTGAATATCGATCCTAGTCCGTTTATTATACCTCTTTTGTTCCTAATCGTTCTTGGAAATATTCGATAAAATGTGTCATCAATATTGCTGATGGTGAAATTGATTGTTAAAATAAAATTTTTGTATTCTAATTTGTATTCTGCATTCATTACGCTTATCATGTTGTCAAAGTAAGTTTTTAGTCTGTTAAAGTCGTCGTATAGTTGTCTTAGGTCATGTATATGAATCATTCTCCATTTATCGTTTTCTGAAAAGGTTTGTCCCAGTTTGCGTGGCAGTATGCCTGGATTGTCTGTTAGGTCTTCTAATTGTGGTTTTACTCTGGTGAAGAGAATGAACCTGCAAGGCGAAGATTGCGTAAATGGGTGATTGTCTGTTCGTCAGTTCTGTGATTTAGTATTATGGCTTTATTATGTTCAATCAGGGAAATTATTGAATAAGGTCCAGTAAAAGGGTTTTTGTGTTTTTTGTGAAATCCTGGAGGGATCTTTTTGTACACTATGTCTCCTTCTTTAAAAGGTTGGTTAGTATTTTTATTCGTCCGTTCTAACGTTTTGTATTTTGAGTTTTCGATTCGGTCTTGAATGACTTCGTATATAATTTTCATTAAGTCTTTATGTTTCGTGTTATATTCTTGGGTGATAATTACTTCTGGGTCATAATTAAATAATTCCGGTGTATATCCGAATATTAGCTCAAAAGGTGGTTTTAAGGTTTGCGAGTGTATGGAGGAGTTATATGCGAAAATACAATAAGGCATTAAGTCAATTGGTTTCATTTCTTTAAATTTTGTTTTAAATAATCTATAGTGCTCAATTATTGTACTGTGAAATCTTTCTATCGGTCCGTTTGACATCGGATTTTGCGGTGTTGTCACATGTAATTCAATTTGGTAAGCTTTTAATAGCTCTTTTATTAATATATTTGAGAATTCAGTCCCTGCGTCCGAAATTATTGTTTTACAGCTTCCGTATTGGGAAAAGTATTTAATTAAGTTCTTGGAGATTTCTGTTGCATTTTTACTTTTTATCGGAAATGCTTGCCCGAATTTACTAAAGGGGTCGAATACTGTTAGAAATTGAGACGTTTCAATTTGGAAAGTGTCTAGGTGTAAGATTTCTAAAGGCCTAGATGGTGTGGGTGTGTGTTCTAGTGAAATTTGCGCCGGATTTCTGTTGTATTTACATGTTTTACATAACTCGCAACTTTTTATAAACTCTTCTATTTTTCGCTTTAAATTCGGAAAATAGTATTTGCGTTTCATTCGTAAATAGGTCTCATCAGCGCCTCGATGATTACTCTTTCCCTCGTGAAATAGAACTATTCTCTCTTGGAGTTCTTCTTCACTATTTATTTCTTCTCTAGTTTCTAAACATCTATAAAATTTAGGTGAGTCTACGTTATTAAATTTTTGATTAATTGCCGAACTTACCATTTCATAATCTCGTTCATTTACAAATAGTCAGTAATATTTTCTCTGTGGTAGGCAATATTCTTTGATAAATTGTTCTATTTGATTTGGCTCGTTTAAATTGAATGTGGCGTGAATAAAATTCCTTTTGTCTTTTCTGAGTGATAAAATCTCCGGGGTATCAGCATTTTTAAAGAATATCTGGTTTGTTTTACTGTTGATTATTTCTTCTTCTAAGATTGGCATGCCCGGCGCGGAATAAGAATCTGCGTTGGAATTTCTTGTTTCTCCGTCGCTTATGGTTATAACGTCGTCATTTTCGTCTACATTGTTTATCATTGATTGGTTATCTACATCTAAGGGGTTTATCTCTACTCTCGAAAGTGCGTCCGCTGCATTATTTAATTTACCTTTTTTATATTCTATTTTGAAATCGTACTCTTCTAGTTTGAGTCTCCACCTTAATAATTTTGAGTTAGGTTGTTTCAGGGAAAATAGCCATTTTAATGGTTTATGGTCTGTATATATTGTGAATTTCCTGCCGTATAGATAGGGTCTAAAGTAGTTTGTGGCCCATACTATGGCCAGTAGTTCCTTTTCTATTGTGCTGTATCTAGATTCTGTTTCATTTAACGTTCGGCTTGCGTAAGCTATTGGTTGGTCTGATTTCGGATCTCCTTGGCTTAAAATCCCTGCGATTGCCACGTTTGATGCATCTGTTGTTAATATGAACTCCTTTGAAAAATCTGGAGGTATTAATACTGGTGAATTCATCAATATGTCTTTACATGTATTAGAGGCATTTATGTATTCTCCGTCGTTAATGTCGATTGTTACGTTTTTCTTTAAACATTTAGTTAGTGGTTTTGTGACATGCGCAAAGTTTTCTATAAATTTCCTGTAGTAGCCTATAAGTCCTAGGAATGATTTAATTTCTTTTGGTGTCTTGGGTATTGGGAATTTTCTTATGGCGTCTAGTTTCTTTGGATTAGGCTTGATGCCTTCTGGCGTCACTATATGCCCGAGGAATTCCGCTTCTTTTTGCAGAAAGTCGCTTTTGTCTAGCTGTATTTTCAGATTACTTTGTCTAAATCGTTCGAATACTAATCCTAATTTTTCGATATGTTCTTGTAATGATGTCGAGAACACTATCACGTCATCCATGTATACTAAGCATGTTTTTCCTATTAAACCGTTTAAAACGTGTTGCATCAGTCGGGTAAATGTAGCAGGCGCCCCTGAAAGCCCGAACGGCATCCTGAGGTACTCATAATGGCCTGTATCAGTGCTAAACGCCGTTTTTTCAATGTCATTTGGGTCCATTTCAATCTGGTGGTAGCCCGAAATTAAGAGTATGGTCGAAAAATATTGTGCACGCCCGAGTTTATCCAGTATCTCTTCGATTTTTGGTATAGGGTGTCTATCAGGTATAGTCTTCTCATTTAACTTGCGGTAATCCACAACGATCCGCAATTTTTGTTTGCCGCTGGCATCTGCTTTTTTTGGGATCACCCATATTGGACTATTATAAGCGCTATGACTGTTCCTAATTATCCTTTGATTTAGCATTTCGTTAATTTGTTTGTCTACTTCTGGTTTGTGAATATATGGGTATCTATATAGTTTGGCGTTTATTGGTATATCGTCTTTTAGTCTAATTTTGTGTTTAATGACGTTTGTATGCGTCAGTGGTTCATTTTCTTTTGCAAAAATATCTTGAAATTCTGTACATAAATCAATTAAAATTTCTTTCTCCTGGTTATTTAAGTGATTTATCCTAATTTGATTTGTAATATTTTTTTGTACACTCCCCGTATAATTATTATTATAATTCTGGTGATAGTAAGAATTATTTGATATCATATTCGCTTTATTTTCAATTTGATCCGTTATATCTTTTTGTATCGTCCTCGTATCACTCACATTTTTATTTCGACGATATTCATATGTGTTTAATGAAACTTGATCCCGTTTACCTTTATTGTGGGTGAACATTTCTCCTATGTCATTTGTTACTTGTTGTAACCTTCCATCGTCATCATTTAATGGCTGATTACGCTTTCCTAGTTCGAGTTCAAGTGCAATAATGCTTCTGTCTATTGTATTACTTACGTTAAGGTGATTCATTTCATCATTTGCTTTGATGAGCCTACTTATCCGATTGTTATTGCTACTACTATTACTATCCATCTTATCTTCATGATCCCTTGTATCAGGGAAGTTTATCTTAATGCTTCGATTTTTTAAATTGAGTCTCTGGTTTTTAAAATCAATGTTCGCTTGATTTTTTATCAAAAAGTCAATTCCAATAAGAGCTATGAAATTTTTGTTAAATTCAAATAGGCAAAACTCTTGTTCACTGTCCGTTAGTGAGTTTAAAATTATTCTGGCTCGATTATTATGGCTGGAGTAACCATGCGAACTTTTTATCAAAAACGGGTGATTGTAAATCTTATTATAAAAGTTGTTATATGCTATGGACGGGTTTAAAAGGCTCTTAGTACTACCTGAGTCGATCAGTATTTTTCCGGGTAGTTCTTTTATTATTACGTAGGGTAATTGGGATATTGTGTTAAAATTATTAATATCTATTACGGTTCTGTTTTTGAGCTCCCTGCTATCGGAAAATTTTGATGCTGTGCATCGTATAATTCGGAGGGTGATTGTTCATTATATGTTGCGTCATAATTTAATTCTTCTGGTAAGAAATGTTGTCTTTTTTCTAATTCATTGAAAGGAAAAGAATTATTCGTTTCGTTATAGTTTATTTCTTCTGGTATGAAATTTTGTCTTTTTTGAAAATTGTTGGAAGGAAAATTATTTCGTCTATTTTGTGAGGGTTGTTGTCGGCTGAAATTAGTATGTTTCGTGTTGTTACTGCCGACATCCATAGCCTGTGGATATCTTCTAGTATTGTCATTAGGGTTGTACGTCGGTCTTCTCATTGAGAATTGATTTGAAGGATTCCCCTGAAATTGTGGGTGAGACATTTGGGGTCTGTTTGAATTATAGTTAAAAGGTGCACGATAATTTTGTTGTTGGAAGGGTTTTTGAAATTGAATATTGTTAAAATTTGGGGTATTTCTTTGGAAAACTGGTTTTTGTTGTTTGTCGTGCCTGTTATTGTTATTATTGTTGAAATTTGACCGTTGTAATAATCTGTCCCTATATTCATAATTTTCCTCGGAAAATATAAATTTTAAAGCTTGTTCTATGCTGTCCGGTCGAGTGGATCTGACCACCATACCGAGGGGGTTTTTTAATCCACCGATAAACGCTTTCAGTGTTTGTTGTCTGTACATGTTTTGTTTTAATACTAAAATTCCCTCGTTACGTTCATTAGATATTAAATTAGAGATGAGTAATTGTTCAATGTGTCTGCAACGATTACTGAACGCTAAGGCATCCTCGTTATGTCTCTGTTTCAGTGTCAATAATTCGCCTAGTAAGCTAATTTCATCTCGCTGGTCTGTAAAGTTCTCAACAATTGCCCGTCTTAAGTCTACCCATCTGCTTATAATTTTAGTGTTAATAATTAACCTGGCTTGTGCAATTAGTTTCGTTTGAATGTAATTTAATAGAAAATGGTTAAGATATAAATTTGGATTATCTGCATCATAGAATTTGTTCATTACTAGATCACAAGCTTTTAAGAAGTTCCCTACATTTTCAGGTTGTCCGTTAAATTCGGGGATTGCTTTAAGGTAAAACTCTTGGAATTGATTTGCCATATTTAAATTGCTTCTAGAATTATTTATATCGGGTTGTTCTACAATATCAATTTCGCCAATACTAATATTTCTTAATCTATATTCCAAATGTTCTAAATTATCAATATCGCTATCAGACATATAATATTATCAATATATGAGGAGATACAGTATATATATATATATATATATATATATATATATATATATATATATATATATATATATATATATATATATATATATATATATATATATATATATATATATATAGGAAATAAAGGAAGCAAACAACTGACAGAATCGATGCTATTGCTGCTGTCTTCATGACGTCTCTCTTGATCGGTTCTTTGGCTGTTAAGCGTTGAAACGCAAAGAATCAATATACTTTTGGTTCTTCAGCACTATCCGTTGCGACTGCGCCAGTTAACTTTCTTGTTAACACACTTGACTTTTTAAAAGAATTTATTGATTATAGTTACATAAAATACTTCTGAATAATAATAAAAAATGATAAATATAAATTATGACAATTTAAAAGACTCAAGCAATAACAATGTAGGAATGTCCGTCCGTGGTCTGGTAACTTCCATATATAGTCTCTGGTGGGGCGTGGACCGAGAGGCGGTTTCCACCTAAGTTGCAGTCTTGAAGGTGATCCTAGCAGGTGGCTGGTTGCTGATTTGAAGGTCTAGTTGTTTACCCATTTATGAATAGTCTATTCTTCTAATTGCGCTGCTTTTAATTAACCCATTCGTCAGCGACCTTGGGTGTTGAATCGGGATCTGTACTTCTTATATACATTGTATGAGTTGGCTATTGTTATCTCGCGTTTACACATCTGTTGCAGATAATAACATGAAATGGTTAATAATTTACGAATTGATAGTAAAATTTTATTATTTAATAAAGTTCATTTGCAAAAAGTATTTGCTTCAAGAACCGTTGATGTCGTAAGAATTGAAAATGGAGAGTTTAGATACAATGGCATTAAAAATTCTTTAAATACATAGGCTTTTTTACCAGACAATACATTTAATTTACAACTCTACGAGTTTTGCCCCTTAATGAGCCATCTTCAGGCATTAAGACATAGAATGTAAAAAGTTGGTTGTCAGAAACTATGTTTCTGGTGGTCTTAACATGCGAGTCACTACACTGCAACTACATAAAGTACAAGGTCCAACAATGGCGTTGCATCTTAGAATGGGAGACTCAGGAAACTGGTGCGGAGAGGGAGCAGTAATAGGGCATGCAAGAGTCGCCAAGGAGGTGGAAAAGGAAATTCCGATTTCCCCCATAAAGGTGCGGGATACCGAGGACGATATTAGGTTGACCAGCCCATACAGCCTTAGGATCCCCAGTAGGGGTCAGTGGTGGGAAAATGAGGTTGCATTCCAGCCCGCAAGCCTGATCTGTTTCACCGACGGATCGCGGCTGGAGGACCAACAATCCTCCGGGGCAGGAATATGCATCGAGGGCCTGGGGGTACGCGAGAGCTATGCTCTTGGCGCATATACCACGGCATTCGAAACAGAGGTGTACGCTATCCTATGTGTGGCCAATAGACAGGATGTGAAGAGGAGTCCTGAGAAATGTGTTTACATCTGCTCGAATAGCCAGGCGGTCCTCCGGGCAGTCTGCGCGGCCAGAATCAGGTGAACACTGATTCAGAAGTGCGCTGACGCCCTCAGAGGACTATCCAGGAAGAAGAAGGTGCAACTGGTGTGGGTTCCGGGACACTGAGGCGTAGCGGGGAATGAGGTGGCGAATAATCTCGCAAGACTCGGTTCCCGGTGACGGTTCTGTAGCCCGGAGCCTGCGATAGGCATAAGTAGGAAGACAGTCTCTGTCGCCTTAGACAGGTGGACCGAGGAAGCAATGGAGAGGCTCTGGAGGTCGGTTGGTGGCTGCAGGCAGGCGAGGGACTTCGTGGAGGGGCCGGACAGAGATAAAGCTGTCTGGCTACTCGGAAAAAGTCGACTTACGTTTCGCCGCATCCTTGGGGTTCTGACAGGCCACTGCGCCCTTGGAAGACACCTCACATTGATAGGCGCAGAGAGGGAACCCATTTGCCAGGAATGCTGCGAGGACGAAGAAACGTCCTACCACTACCTGTGTGAATGCGAGGCTTTTGGGAGTCTTCGAGCAGACTTGTTCGGATCGAGGACTCTGCAGAGGAATCAGGTAAGTACCGTCCAATGGAAGACCGTCACGGCCTTCATCTCGAGGTCGAGGCGGTTTGGCGACGGAACCGAGGAAAAGTATAGCATGGTTGCTGGGTTGCCGGGCTTGGCAAAAAGGACCCATTATGGCCTACTTGCTTGGTGTTGGCCTCCCCACCACTGCTACTACTAGGTCCAACAAAAGCTTATGTCAAACATCAAAACGAGCCGTAATGGCCATGCAAAGTTAAACTGACAATAGTGTCAGTAGTTTTAAAATATTTCTCACAAATATACATTTAAAACAGGACTAAAGTCTCACAAAAGGACAATACTCTGATGGAGTCAAAACAGCATTTAAAAAGTCAAATTAGTCAACTAATTAAAAATTTTGGGACGCAGCAAGTGCGTTATAGTAACGAGTTTTCATAAGAATTGTATACTATTATTATACGGCATATTAGTAAAGTTAATATTTTAGACATACACAGACCTTGAAGATCGATTTTAGATGTCCTAGTACGCGCACACTTTAAGAATTCTTTCTAAAGTGTTACCGTCGATATCTCTCTATTATCAAAAAAATCTTGCGTTCTAACTTCTTTTGAGAAAAATGCCCAGAGCTCGATTTTATATGAAGCTAAAGAACTAGATTTGTTCTGTATCTGTGTAAGTCTCTTTAAAAGAAACTTGTATTACAAATTTCATTAAAGCTGTACAAAACATTTCCAGAACGAAACTTAATTCATATTTAGAAAAGTAAAGTATCTGACAAATTATAAACGTAGCAGTTATTTTTCCTTATTCATCACAGCATTTTCACGGCTTGACGGATCCAAAACGCTAACACTGGTTTCTAATTTGAATGACAGACAGCACAAAAAAGACGCATGTAAACAAAAACAACCATCATCTAAAACATTGTTAGGTTAAAATGACAGGCAAAGTACAGAGGTTTAAAAGTATCTTTTGCCTTCGGAACCACGAAGTGACAAGGATAACTTCTAACACCCATTTGATAGAATACGACGTAGCTTTTACTGCAAAGTAACTATACAATGCAAAGTCATAGCCCCACTTGCTAACTTTAAGTAGACATAACTTTAAAGTTCCGGCTTCATAGTATTCCGCACCAAAAAAAAAGCTGTAACTACTTTCAAATTCCATATATTGTTAATGCTACTTGAAAGGGTTTATTTTAAAATATTTGCCTTTTTAACTAGAATTCACAAAAAAGATGTACATGAGAATTCGCTGAATAATCACAGAAAATTTTTTCACAAAACTTGACCAAAGTATCTATACAAAAATTGTGTAATTTATTTTTTGCCACAAAAATTCCATATTTGTTTTAAAAAAGTGTAAAAAGAGCACACCTGCCAAAATCTTAAAATTATCAAAAAATTTTATCCCGGGACGCAACAAATGCGTTATAGTAGTGAATTTATGTAAGAATTGTACACTATTATTATACCGAATATTACACACACCTTGATGATCGATTTAAAAGATCCTTCTACGCGGACATTTGAAATTTTTTTTCGAGAGTGTTACCATCAGTATCCCTCTATGATCAAAAAAAATTTGTGGGGAGCAAGTTCTGGTGCGCATTTTTTGAGAACAATTGCTGGGATCTCGTCAAGGCCAGAGGTTTCCTGGTATTAAGAGAAGAGAGCATCTTTCGTACCTTTTTAGTTTTGAAAATGTTATCCGTCATTTTAAGCGCGACATTGGGGACTGTTGATGGTTGAACAATTTGAGATGGGTTGAGAGTGGAATTGCCGGCTAACAACGAGGCAAAAAGTTCAGCCTTGCCCAGGGCGGTAGACACAATTTCATCCCCTGAAACAGGAGGTGGGAACGTGCTCTTGCAAAAATTATTCCTAATAGATTTAGCAAGAGTCCAGAATGGTTTACGGCCGTTGGAGCTTGAGAGGACTTTGTTTTTGATGTGGTTATAAAACGAGTTTTTTGCCTCAGAGATAATGCGGACATAGCGGTTTCTTGCGTCGTTAACTGCTTGACGGTTTTCTTGACTGGGATTGTGTAGCATCGTTTTGTGAGATTTCACCTTTTTCTGGCCTTGTCACAGGATTTAGAGAACCATGGCTTTTAAGTGGCTGAAGAGGTGTTCTGTGTACGTGGAATAAATAATTCCATGCTAGCTTGGATGATTTCGGTGACGTTTTGTGAGATATCAGAGGGGTCGGGATGAGAGAAGCAGACAGACTCCCATGGAAATGAGGAAAAGTAATCCCGCATTTCGTCCCAGCTCGCGGAGTTGTAGTGCCAAACGATACGTGGGTGTGATGACTGTGTGACATCGGGTTGCATTGCGCAAGAAGCAGTGGCCATGCTGTGGTCTGAGCGACCAAGGGGGCGGTGACTGATGTCTTATAGTATTCAGGTTTGGTAGTAAGAAGGAGATCCAAGGGATTTGAGCTGTGTGTTGGGATGCAAGGAAAGTAAGTAGGTTGCTGAACAATATTGGCTAAAGAATTTCTTACTGCGAAGGCCTCCGCTGCTCTCCATTGTGGATCGGTTTTTGAAAATCCTAGCCATTCCTTATTATAGACATTGAAGTTACTAAGGATAGTGACCTCGAAGGAAGGATATTCAGAAATCAGATGGTCGGTTTTTTCAGAAAGGTAGTCGAAGAGCTGGACAAAGTTGTTGTCAGAAGGTGACCGGTAATTGCAACAGATGAATTTAGTTGCAGCTCTGAGAGAGAGTTTCATTCAAAGTATGTATTTTCTTCCAGCTTCCAAATTGAGGAGTCTGGTGCAGGATAGACTGCTACGGACGTATGCGCACACACCTCCATGCAATCTGAAGGAAGCAGGGGCTCATATCCCGATAAATTAAGGTGATCAGTGGCTGTTTTAGCACTGATTTTGGTTCCGGTGAAGAAGAGGAGTTGGAGCCTATTAGCCTGGAGGAAATGGTGAACGGATTTCAGGTTAGAATTTAGGCCACATATAACCGAGAAGGATATGTTAAATCTTGATGTTGGCGCCTCCTGTATACCCTTCTCCCGGAGATCCGAATGGAGGGGTATTTTATCTCCGGAATGTTTTGTACAAAGAGGAGCCATCATCATTTTTGTTCATAAGGGAAACCGACTCATACACTAGAACCGGAAACGTCCGTTGGTACCTCCTCATTATAATTACAAAAGCTTTCCAGAAGGACCCCTAATTCATATTTAGAAAAGTAAAGCATGTGCCAAATTATAAACGTAGCAGTTATTTTTCCTTATTATTAGCCTGAATGATTTCGTTTTAGTCAACCTAATCAAACCGGTTTTAGTGAATTTTCTTAAAAAAAATTCACTAATGAGGAGATCCCGACGTTTGAATTTTGAAAAAATTTCTTCAAATGAGCGCTAATTAGGCCCCCCAGAACACATATTCGGGGTCAGTTTCAATTTTTATATGTTTATATATATATATATATATATATATATATATATATATATATATATATATATATATATATATATATATATATATATATATATATATATATATATGTATCACACCGATAACTCAAAAAATAATTGGCCGATTTTGATTAAATTTGGTGAATACCTTCCTTTTGCAAATGGCTTGGATAAGTTCGTTAGTTAGGAAAATCGGCCCAGGTTTTCCCGGAAAATTTTGGGTTTTCCTTCAAAAAAAAATTATATCTCCGGAATTAACAAAGTAAGGGCAACCAAATTTAGTGTGCTGGTTTATGTCATTATAGGTGAGGCGCCTACTAAAATTTAGCTCTTTAGGTCAAAAGACAAAAAAGTTATGGGCATTTAAAGAAAAATAAATTGGGATTTTCCTCAAAACGTCAAAGTGACAATTGAAAACGTCAAAATTCGCAACATTTAGGCAAAGAACTTGAATCTAATACGGGCTCTGGAAAGAAAATGTCTTAAGAAGAATGTTTTACAAACCCTGAAGTCTTAGTTTCAACCGTCATCGTCCTTCATTTTACTAAAATATTTCCAGAAAATTCATTTCAAATAGACTTTTTCTCTTAAGCTTGGTAGTAGCCTTAGCTATAGAATTTATCGTTTAATGGTATATAATTTTTGTAGAATTTTCGTAAAAAATCAATAATGTTCAATATATCCGTTATTATACAAGATATGAAAAAATATTGTATACATTAATTGTACGGTGTCTTGAGCTACACCTTAAAAAATTATTGCTACCATCACAGGATGGCCCATAAGTCGTTGGTGATACAAATAAAAAATTTTTAGTGGAAAACGCCTTATGTTTTTGCATTTTCCATCGAAATATAATGCATGTTTGTAAGTTAAGAAATTCTTGACGCAGAAAGTGCGTTATGGTAGCGAATTTTGATTAAATGCTTCATATTTGAAAAGCTCAATTTGCTATTAACCTATAAGGTTGACCAAGAAAGGGATTTTTTCGGTTACATTTTAAGTTTACTTTCGGAAATTTCTGTACGTTTTCAAACAATAAAGTTATGTTGATGAAACATGGCACATTGTTTTTACCATATAGGTTATACTGGTAACCAAATTTGATGCCTGCTTTCTGAAAAAAAACACATATTTGCTATTAAAAACATTTTTATGAAAATTCACTACCATAACGCATTTGCTGCGTCCAGAATTTTTTCACTATCAATAATCACAAAATGTCAGTTAAAAATTATAATTTCAGACTCAAATATGACAAAGTTATTCAGGCGTTTTAAACAAAAATTAGATATTGTTCAAAACGTATTGAATCTGTAAACTATTGTTGCACAAAATGTCAAAGTAAAAAAACGGAACCTTCTGCGTAGAAGACAAGCATGCTACCACTGAGCTATCACATAATATTGACGCAACATTTATGCCCCGGGATATTTAATATTATATTAAAAGTAAAGGTAACAATTAATTACAGAAATAATAGAATTGTCACTTAAAACACATTCAACGACTTTTTGATCTTAGATGACGTCTTATGTTCAAGTTTAAAGATAAAAGAAGAAACTGTTTTAAAATTATTTTTATAGAGACTCGGCTTGACTTTGTTTAAATCTCGACTATATAATGCTGCAGTTTTAGTCTAAAACTGTATTTGGGGCCCTCTATTAAGCTACAAATATAGTCTATTTGAAAACTGACTGAATCCCCCAGTTAAAAAACAATCATTTGGTAAATTGGTAATTTCATCTCGTCTGTCACTTGCGATATTTGTACCCGAGATTTCACGATTGTTGGCTCGGGTAGTATGTATTATGCATGTTATTCATTTTGTTTGGTTACCGTTGATGTATGTTTTATACATGTTGTATGAATCAATCTACGCATGGCAGTTAAGTACTCTGTCTGCCTGACTTTAACCACTAAGTCGTTTTAACTCATGTCTTTTAGATTTTATTTTTAATTTGGAAAAAAAACCAAATATTGGAACCAAATTACCTAAAGTTCACAAAATCGGTTTACTTGCACCATCTCTAGCCACGTGTAAAGTCTCATTCTAGTTACTCCAATACATACAAAAATATAGCGTTTAAAAAAATATTTATGTATATTGCTGGGGAAAAAGATCCGTTATAGCTGGGTTACGAACTCGTCCGCGGTCTTAATACAATGAAGATATATGCCAAGTTTCGTTAAAATCAGTTAGGTACTTTTGGGCTCGTATAAATAAGCAGCTAAGTTTTCAAACGGACCTTGGATTTGGATTCTAGGGGTCCTAATTCGCGCACATTTGTATTTTTTTCCGAAAGTCCTAGAGTCCTAGCATCGTTACCTCTCTAGTAGTGGATTTTCTTAATGAAAATTCACTTAATGTGAGAAGATAATTCGCTGAAAAATCCTAAAAAATGTTTTCACAAAACTAAAATCTTCATATAAAAACTCTATAAGCTATTTTTGGCCACCAAAGTTCAATAAAACAATAAAAAATACACCAGCCAAGATATAGAAAATAAAACAAAAACTAGTATTCAGAAAAATCGCTGAAACAAAATTTTCCACAAAAGTTTGCAAAATAAATGTATTTTCACGAATTTTCGCTCAAATGCTTATATCTATTTGAAAGAATTCTATTAAATACGTTTTAGAATAATATTGTCTAAAAAAACTACACAAAAATTCACTGATAAATTCAAAAAATATTTAAGGAAAAATTAAAAGGCTTTCACTACCAGACAACTGTTTTTATTCTTAACTCTACGCGTTTCGGCCCATTATTAAGCCGTCCTCAGGGGTTTAGACTATTTCCTGTCTCAGTTACAGAAAAGTGCTATATGAAATGTTGCCAAAGTTTGGCTTTTCATCTATTGTCTTCAGGATTCCAAACAAAAACTGCATAAAACAAGAAGGCAGGAACATCACAAGACTTGAAGAAATCAGAGGATGAATGTACATTTCATATAGCACTTTTCTGTAACAGAGACAGGAAATAGTCTAAACCCCTGAGGATGGCTCAATAATGGGCCGAAACGCATGGGGTAAAGAATAAAAACAGTTGTCTGTTAGTAAAAGTCTTTTAATTTTTCCTTAAATATGTCAAACCCAGACGTTATGACGTTTAGAAGTAATAATTCAAAAAATGTTTCAGTTGGCTACAAACGCATTTACACCGAAAATTTACTAAAAGAATCGTTTATACAAAAATTTTAATAGCTATTTTGTTACCACAGATATTAGAATTAGATGTAAGTTATAAATAAATTTGAAAAGATTATTATCATTAACCAAGGAAAATCATTCTTAGATATTGTTTCACTAGTACCTCCTTTATCGATCTTTAATCAGAGCATCCTTTCAAATCACCGACCTGTCAAGCAGTTCTCAACTAGAATGCCTAAACTTTGTAATAACCCCCGGCAGACATAATTACAATTATATGAAGACATATAACTCCAACTATTCCACGCACTTAAACACTCAACTTCTAGCGCACAGACTTTCCTTTTCATTAATTATTTCATAAATAAATCGTAGTTTTTAGAAGCGTTTTGAAGTTAGTTGTTAAAAACTGATAGTGTGTAAAACTTTAAACGGTTGGGAAGTATCTAATAAATCAATCAGAAACCCATCCTGTGCAGTTTCTTACAATATTTATACACTCTTACATCAAATATCATTTTAATTTCTAAAAAGCTCATTCTGCTTTTCTTTCCGCGTTTGCAGGTCTAGATGGGTGGCATTAAGTTTCTAAATGCAATCAAAGTTACACACAAATGTTTTAGGCCAGCGCTATATCAATCGACAATCCATAAAATATGGTTCGATAGGTTCTTAACGTGAGAATCTCAGCAAGAAAGCATTTTGATTAATCTGGTGCATCAAGAGATCAAGACTCGGCGAAGAATAAAACAAATGAAGAAAGGGAAACATCACAGAATCTCGCACAAAGAGCATTTGGACTCTTTTAACACAACATTTATGATTAATATACTTCGCGGATACAAATGACGTAGACTTATTAACAAACATTCAGTCGTTTTCAAAGCTTTACAACAGATGCCACATCGAATATTATACATTCGGGTTAAATAGACCGCGGGTTTCGCTGCGCTTATTGTTCACGTCGGTTTTCATATTGGAATCATTCAATCAACTGTGTGTATCTCTTTATGGCTTGTCGGATCTGATCCTGAATATTCATGGAGGTTAAGATTGATCAATGTTAAGACCGACACCTTGCACACTTGATTTGTGAAATTCCTTTACGCTCACTGCTCATCTGGGATGATGGTTTATTAATATTATCTAATTGACATTCACAAGAAATGATGACTTTTAGAGAGGTAGCACTTTAAAATGGCCTATGTAATAAGGACCACCAATCTTTCAGTTAGGTTACTAGGATTAATCATCTTCATTGCAGTTTTAAGGCGACGTCGCCCTGTCCTCCCAACCATGATTCTGTATCCAACCGCCAGGTTGTCCAGAAGTCTTCCTCATGATCTACGTATTGCCTATTTTTAATTAGGTGTCACTTCAATAATATTGTCAGAAGTTTATTATGGATCAGAATATGTACCATAAATTGTGCCTTCCTTCAATTTGTATAAGCAAGGACCTTTTTTCTTCCACCTCTGTTATAACAGTTTTATTCGTCTTTGTGTCAGTATACCTTGTTTTTGGCATTTGTGCGCCTTTACTCAAATAATCGCGCCTGAGGCCCGCTATATTTCGTCCAAAGAGGGACAAAACTGGTTCGTGTCACCTGCTTTTTTTAATTTCAACAACACACCACGAGTGCTTACAGCCTAAATACTATCGTACCGTGGGTGTTGACAGGGAGGAAAGAGGAATCTTGTTAATTCCGGACTTGAAGGTTTGGAGGCTCGGAGGAGAAGGAAACACATGTGCCGGCAAGGAATTCCACAACTTGAAAGTCCTCGGGACAAAAGAGCGGGCATAACAAGAAGTTACCTGGACAGTAAAAGGGTGCATTCGCTCTGTTCCCCTGGTAGATCTGTTAAGAGCAGCAGGTGGGGGAACTATGGAGGAAAGCTCCTCTGAGCAGTGCCCGTGCAGATATCTATAAAATAGAGAGAGGTCACCAACGGCACGTCGGTGGGCAAGGGATGGCAGCCTTTGAGTGAGGGTAGGGTCACCGATGAGACGTATAGCTCTCTTCTGAATGGAGTCCAGGATAGCGAGTGTAGAAGCGGCAGCTGCACCCCAGATGTGGGAGCAGTATTCGAGGTTTGGCCTTATTTGTGAAGTATATAAGGTATAGAGATTAGCTGCTGAAAAGTATTTGCAAGCCCGGAAGAGAAAACCTAATTTCTTAGCAGCCGCTTCTGCAATTGATGTGACATGTTGGTGCCAATTAAGATTTAGATCCACAGAAATGCCAACAAGAGAAAAGGACTCATTACTTTGAATAACTTGGTAGTTCATTGTGATGGGTCAAGGGCTGGTGTATCTCTTATGAGAAAGAAAACAAGACTGAGATTTGGTGCGGTTGAATTGTACAAGATTTCTACTTCCCCAGTCTTATATTTTTTGGAGATCCACGGAGACAGAACCCTCCATGAGTCTGCGATCCTCATCTAATTGGGCTAAAGAGACAGGCTTAAAATGTTGTATATTTGAGTGGAGGGTGCTGTCGTCCGCGTAACTGTGAAGTGGGTTGGATGTGCTAGAGAGGAGGTCATTGATGTTGAGAAGAAACAAAGTAGGGGCTAAATCTGAACCTTGAGGAACTCCTGCATTAATTGGATGCAGTTTAGAGGAATGGCCATCCACAACAACAGAAATGCTCATGTTGAGAGAAAATTTGCTGTTCAGGTACAAAGTTTTGGTGGTAGGCCATAGGCCGGAAGTTTATTAAGCAGCGCTGCGTGCCAGACCTGGTCGAATGCTTTGGATATGTCTAGAGCCACAATCTGGGATTCACCGTGTAGTTCCATAGACTTGTTCCAAGAATGGGTGACAAAAGAAAGGAGGTCGGCAGTCGATCTGCGAGGACGGAATCCATACTGCCTGTCGTGGATTAGACTGTGTTTTTCCAGAAATTTTAGCAATTCGGTGTTTATATACTTTTCCATCACTTTAGAGACGACTGAAAGGAGAGAAATAGGCCTGTAGTTGCTAGGAAGCGCTTTGGATCCCTTCTTGGGGATGGGTTGTACTCGAGCAGTTTTCCATGCTGTCCTAATTTACATCTTACCGCAAGTAGCTGCAGAACTGAAACGATAATGGCTAGCCAGTAATGTAATTTAATGTTTGTCGGGATACTAGCAGCCAAGAGAGTAGTCGTTTTCGTTCGCTAGTTTTCTTCCACAGCTTCCTTCTTGCTGTACAGTGTGTACATACAAACTTCTGTTGAAGCCTAGAACCGTTACAAAACCAGAAATGGCGTTCCCGTTCCACTGCATATATATATATATATATATATATATATATATATATATATATATATATATATATATATATATATATATATATATATACATAGTATAGGGTAGCGAATACTTAAAAGATAGAGAATTTAACGCTGAATCAGATGCTGGGGAGATATGGGTACCGTTCTATTATAAGAGATTGTTATTTGAGGATAGATAGATGTTACGAATTACTATATTACTATATTCTGTTAAATAAGCATTCCTTCAATTTTGAGAACTTTTTGTTTATTAGGCGTTGAAATACTGAAATACCAAAATATCTTCCTATATAGTTACCTGTACGTCAAATTACAACTTTACAATAGTTGATGTATAAAAAACTTTATTGAGAGGCTACAAAAATAGACAGTATCGCTCGTATGTAATTTTCTTGTGATTCATCTTGAATTTAGAACGTCTAAGAAACTGTAACAAGCAGTGATAACTTTATCTCCTTGTAAAGTGTAACACACATTTCTCATTATAGAGACATTCTAGCTGTAATCAGTAGTACATTTGTTAGAGGCATGTTTATCACTGTATACTTATGTGTACATATATGGGAAGCTAGTTTAATTTACAGACTGTGGTATATTTTGCAGGAGGAATCCCATTAAAGAAATGTCTACAACACATATAAATAACATCACAGGGTTTGATGTGACATTGATAATTAGTTAATTAAGGAAACGTGTTGGAGGAGCAAGTTACCTTGGCTCGTGCATCACCCGGAATTTATCTCTGTATGTTTGATGTGGGTTTCCTCAGTCCAGTTTGTCCACGCAAAGATTACAGACAAATAGTACTAAGCCAACAGCTTTTCTGTATGTGACCCTTTTTATACTCTTCCACAATTTATATCTTGTCAACTCTGCTTCTGAAGCTGTCCTGGCAAAGAGGGGGAATTTGTCACATTCATGAAATTAGTTATATCTTTTGCCTTATATTTAAGCTGGCATTTCACCTAGAAAATGCGTAATGTTCTGGCAAAATTAACGCTCCAGAGATTTAAGGCTCTAAGCAAGGTTCAAAAGCGGAGTAATGAAAGCTGCCTAATTTTATAACACCCGCACGCTAGTTATTGATCAGCTACTTACTGCATTGACACAATTAGTCACTAATACTTTGGATGAACGTGTAATTTGAACCCACAGAAAACGTCTGGAAGTAGCAGGAACGTTATGCGGGCGAATTTTTATAGGAGAAAGTACACCATTCAAGGAAGCTAATCATGGTTGTATATTGATTTATTTTATTTATCTATTTACTTATTTATATGCATTAAAATTATACTGTGCATCAAAGTTAGAAACTTGTGGCTGTAATTGATGCAGTTTGGTTAAAGTATTAAACTAAAACATATCAAAATCCTGTTGACACTGGCATTTCTTGGTATTAAATTTCAGTATTCCAAATTTAGAATCTATTCAACCAATCTTCAGTTGTTAGCACCTACAATATTTCCTCCACATCCTTTGAACTTCTCAACTACTTTACATGCCAAAATAGTTTTCTATCAACTTTAGTTTATAAATATTTACAAACATTTAGGACCTAAAAGTGCAAGGTGCCACTTATAAGGCACAATTCGGTAGAAATATCCGTAAATTTTTTATTTAGATCTCCACTGGGTTTAATTTAAATTTTGTAACTTGCTCGTACACAGCTTAGCCTTTTAGTGAATTTTCTTTAAAAAAGTTCACTAATGGAGATTCACGGAGACAGAACCCTCCATAAGTCTGCGATCCTCATCTAATTGGGCTAAAGAGACAGGCTTAAAATATTGTATATTTGAGTGGAGGGTGCTGTCGTCCGCGTAACTGTGAACTGGGTTGGATGTGCTAGAGAAGAGGTCATTGATGTGGAGAAGAAACAAAGTAGGGGCTAAAGCTGAACCTTGAGGAACTCCTGCATTACTTGGGTACAGTTTAGAGAAATGGCCATCCACAACAACAGAAATTCTCTAGTTGGAGAGAAAATGTTCTGTCCAGGTACAGAGTTTTGGTGGTAGGCCATAGGCCGGAAGTTCATTAAGCTGCGCTGCGTGCCAGACCTGGCCAAATGCTTTGGATGTGTCTAGAGCGACAATCTGGGATTCACCGTGTAGTTCCATAGACTTGTTCCAAGAATGGGTGACAAAGGAAAAGAGGTTGGCAGTTGATCTGCGCTGACGGAATCCATACTGCCTGCCGTGGATTAGACTGTGTTTATCAAGAAATTTTAGTAATTCGGTGTTTATATACTTTTCCATCACTTTACAGACAGCTGACAGGAAAGAGATAGGCCTGTAGTTTCTAGGAAGCGCTTTGGATCCTTTTTTGGGGACGGGTTGTACTCGAGCAGTTTTCCAGTTACTAGGAAATATACCCCTATTGTAAGATATCTTAAACAGACGAGTCAGGACAGGAGCAAGTTTTGGTGCGCATTTTTTGAGAACAATTGCTGGGATCTCGTCAAGGCTGGAGGCTTTTCTCGTATTAAGAGAAGAGAGCATCTTTCGTACCTTTTTAGTTTTGAAAATGATATCCGTCATTTTATGCGCGACATTGGGGACTGTTGGTAGTTGAACATTTGGAGGTGGGTTGAGAGTAGAATTGCCAGCGAACAACGAGGCATAAAGTTCAGCATTGCCCAGGGCGGTAGAAACAATTTCATCACCTGAAACAAGGGGTGGGAAAGAGCTCTTGCAATAAGTATTCCCAATATATTTAGCAAGAGTCCAGAAGGGTTTGCTGCCCTTGGAGCTTGTGAGGACATTGTTTTGATGTGGTTATTAAACCAGTTTTTTGCCTCAGAAAGAATGCGGACGTAGCGGATTCTTGCGTCCTTAAATGCTTGACGGTTTTCTTGACTAGGATTGTGTAGAAGCGTTTTGTGGGCTTTGACCTTCTCAAGTCTGGCCTTATCACAGGAGTTAGAGAACCAGGGCTTTTGAGTGGCTGAAGAGGTTTTCTGTGTACGTGGAATAAACAATTTCATGCCAGCTTGGATAATTTCGGTGACGTTTTGTGGGATATCAGAGGGGTCAAGATGATAGAAGCAGACAGACGCCCATGGAAATGGGGAAAAGTAATCCCGCATTACGTCCCAGTTCGCGGAGTTGTAGTGCCAAACGATACGTGGGCCTGATGACTGTGTGACCTTGGGTTGAATTGCGCAGGAAGCAGTGACCATGCCGTGGTCTGAGCGACCAAGGGGGGCGGTGACTTATATCGTATAGCATTCAGGTTTTGTAGTAAGAAAGAGATCCAAGGGATTTTAGCTGTGTGTTGGGATGCGAGGAAAATAAGTAAAAATTGCTGACTGCAAAAGTCCCGCTGCTCTCCCTTGTGGAACGCTTTTTGAGGATCCTAGCTATTCCTTATTATGGACATTGAAGTCACCAAGAATAGTTACCTCGGAGGACTGTGTACAACCAACTAACAATTTTGGAAATTTCAGTCCTGATTCACTATTTTATAACATTTTGTGTTAATTGGAGCTGTCGTGACAACATACTACCTGGCACCTCACCGAGATGGCGACCCTGTCGTACATCTCATATTGTTGTAGGAGGCTGGTTACCATAGCCTTATTGCTTTATAGGTGTGTTCTCGCTGTAATTAGTATCTCGAAACCGGTCTGCGGTTCTAGTTATGGTGAGAACACATCTAGCCTTACATACATTGTCTCTATATTAGGGAAGAAATGGGCCACGGTTGACAATTTACAAAATTGTTATTGGATTACACACAGTCTCTATTTTATAACATTTTGTGTTAATTGGAACTGCCCTGACGACACACTTACTGATTCCGCATCGGGTTGGCGACCCCCTCGTAGATCTTACAATGTTCTAGTTTTACAATGTTAGGACAATATTAGTTAATGCCGGAATTATGTTAAAAATAAATATCTTTATAAATGTATATATAGAGCAGAATGGAGTCTAGGTCAGGCTGTAGTTACCTGGCACTAAGGCCGCTATAAAACATATACTATTGATAACGAATGGTTTCTCGTGACAAAAATTACGATAAGGGATCTCTAAAGGTTGATATGTATCGGCACCATAATTCATTCTGCCACGTAAAGTGGAAGACAAACAGAAGCTAATAAAACTGACGGCTAAACTTCACAGAAATTTATTGAGAATATTGGTGAAAGTTTTTATATTGAAAATGTGAAAGTCACGTTCGCCTCAAACTTTACAGTTTTTGCTTTACGAAAATGTAATTATAATAATATAGTATCTCTCCCTCTCCCTCTCTCTCTCTCTATATATATATATATATATATATATATATATATATATATATATATATATATATATATATATATATATATATATAGTTGAATGTAGATATACAGACATATATACACTTTACTCTGAGTGAAAACAGGTATATTGTTAAGATGCAAAGTGCATCCTTGTTTATTTTGAAAATTGACAGTGACTGAATGAGCTAGTTCTCAAAGTCAAAACTTTAGTAAAAAAAAAGTTCGTGACGCAGCAAGAGATCCTTCAAATTTGAATAACTCAATTTTATATAAACTTAGATAGTTGAATTTAGGTACGTGGCAAGGTTTTTCCCAAAGCAACATCTCCACCGTGTTTAATTAAAATAGCTTTCTAATTTTTTGAGAAAAAAATTTTTTTCGAAGGAAAACTCAAAATTCAAATAACTCAATTTCCTATAAACTTAGAAAGTTGGGTTTTGGTGAGTAGTAAGGTCTTTCCCGACGCTATATATGCGCCGAATTTGATTACAATATACTTGTAATTTTCGGAGAAACAATTTTTTTTCAAAAGAAAACTCAAAATTTTTCCGGAAAAGCTTGTTCGATTTTCTTGGCTGACGAACTCATCCAAACCATTAATTAAAGAAAGTTGCCAAGTTTTATCGAAATCGGTTAGTTATTTTTTGAGTTAGCGGTTGGATACATTGTACTTTTTCAACCTTAGTAAAGTATAGATTCATTTTAAATACTTTGCTCTAGGTTTTATTGCTTTTTTCATTGTAATTTTACCTTTGATTATTTTATAAGCTATAAATCAATGAATTTGTTTACTATCACTTACATATTTTTCTACATTAAAATATGACATATTCTTTAAACTCAATGAAGTCAAACATTTTCTACTACCTAAAACTTGTTTTAATAAACGTGATTGAACACTTAAGATACATCTGGGTCTGTAATTGCTTTTAGTGAATTTTCTTAGAAAAAATTTCTTCAAATGAGCGCGATCTACGACCCCTAGAACCCATATCCGGGGTCAGTTTCAATTTTTATATGTTTATATATATATATATATATATATATATATATATATATATATATATATATATATATATATATATATATATATATATATATATATATATATATATATATATATATATATATACATACATATATATATATATATATATATATATATATATATATATATATATATATATATATATATATATATATATATATATATATATATGTATCACACCGATAACTCAAAAAATAATAGGCCGATTTGGATAAAATTTGGCATGTACTTTTCTTTTGTAAATAGCTTGGATAAGTTCGTTAGTCAGGAAAATCGGACGAGGTTTTCCGGAAAAATTTTGAGTTTTCATTCGAAAAAAATTTTTATCTCAAAGGATAATAGGCCGATTTTGATAAAATTTCGCACGTACCTTCCTTTTGTAAATGGCTTTGACAAGTTCGTTAATCAAAAAAAATGGACGAGGTTTTCCGGAAAAATTTTGAGTTTTCATTTGAAAAAAAATTTTATCCTAAAAAATAAAAATCTATGATAACCAAATTTGGTAGGTAGGTTTACGATATAAAAAGTAAACTATACACCAAAATTTAGATTTCTATGTTACAAGAAAAAAAAGTTATAAAATATTTTGTGCCAGATCATTTCTAGGAAAATTCACTACCATAACGCACTTGCTGCGTCCAGGCTTTTTTTTTTCTTAAAGCTATTACACGAAATTTCTGTCACTATAGGTTCGTTCATAGATTATCCTAATCTTTTGTGTCTTAGTTTCATTTCACTGATTATTCTGTGTCCTGTATAATTTTTTAACATACGAATTATATTCCACTTTATTTTTCCTATCGTCTATTTACAAGTGTTTTATGCTTGTCAGTTATTTCGTTGACTATATAATTAGTTAACGAAATGCTTCGTACATTTCGCTATTTACTTTTATAGATTCAATCTTCATATTATTTTGTAAAGAATTTTGATTACGATTTTACTTTTCCAGGTGGTCATCAGTTGAATTTAATTTACTATGACCTGGCTATGGAGCTACTTACCTGTTTCGCTACCATGGTTACCACACAATATGAAGCATATATCTTATAGTATTCCGATTTTTTATTTTTTTTTGTGGAAATTTTAAGCTTATGTAAAGAACTTATATTTTGGTATTTTATATTGTTTATAATAAGTGGTTTACTTTGCATATTTTTAGTGAATTTTTATTTTTAAAAAATTCACTAATAGAGAGGTATCGATGGTGAGACTTTGCAAATTTTTTTTCAAATGAGCGCGAACTAGGACCCCTAGAACCCATATCCGGGGTCAGTTTCAATTTTTATATGTTCATATATGTATATATATATATATATATATATATATATATATATATATATATATATATATATATATATATATGTATGTATATATATATATATATATATATATATATATATACACATATATGAACATATAAAAATTGAAACTGACCCCGGATATGGGTTCTAGGGGTCTCACCATCGATACCTCTCTATTGGTGAATCTTTTTAAATAAAAATTCACTAGCGAAAAAACGAAAAAAATCAGAGGCTCGGTTTAGTCGCTATGCTGAAAATTCACAAAACCACAATGGGTTTTCCAAGATGGCGGATTTTCCCCAAGTGAGATTCATTAGGATTTTCAGGTTTTCAATAAGAACATCATCCCTAACGTCTCTGGCAAATTTTCAGCTTTTATTACAAATGTCCAGGTCAATGTCTTATTTGACCGGACTAATTGGTGTGCATTGTAACCGCTGTCAAATTAGTTTGACTTTTGCTGTTTTTTGTTTCGATAGATTACATTTTTTATATTTCAACAACACACGACGAGGGCTTACAGCCTAAGTACTATCATACAGTGGGTGTTGACAAGGACGAAAGAGGCAACTTGTTAATTCTGGACTGGAAGGTTTGGAGGTTCGGAGGAGAAGGAAAAACATGTGCCGGCAAGAAATTCCACAACTTGGAAGTCCTCGGGACAAAAGAGCGGGCATAACAAGATGTTCTATGTCTGCTAACCTGGACAGTAAAAGGGTGCATTCGCTCTGTTCCCCTGGTAGATCTGGTGGGGGCACCAGGTAGAGAAACTATGGAAGAAAGCTCCCCTGAGCAGTGCCCGTGCAGATATCTATAAAAGAGAGAGAGGTCAGGTCAGGTTGGTGGGCAAGCGATGGCAGCCTTTGGGTGAAGGTAGGGTCACCGATGAGACGTATAGATCTCTTCTGAATGGATTCTACCTAAACATAAATTTAGTAACTGCTTTAATTATAGACGCCTTTGGTAACTACACATTATTTTGGCTTCAGCTTCATAGCTGTTAATTTCCATGTGAGTGCTTCGATTTTTGTGAAAATTGGGCATTATTTCATTTCTATGAATAAACTCGAGTTGTGCTTAAAAATGTTTTCCATCAATTTCAGTTGTTTGTTGTCATTTCAATTTGATGTATTGCAATTTCCGTTTCAAATTGAAACGTTTGGTGTGAGTTAATTACTGGTAATTAGAACACGTTTGTGATGGGCTTTGCCTTTTGTGTATGCAGAATACAGATGACGCATGCAGGGAGAGAATAGTGGAGATGAGAAGGCCTGGAGCAAGTGCAGATGATGGAAACGAAACATGCAGCAGCTGATATATGATGGCCGGTCGAATTATACAGAACAAGACCAGGTACATTAAAATTCTCTTTAGCCGGTTCATTAAGCCCTTTAGTTAATAATGTTTTGAACATGAATGTTCCAGGTTTCTTTTAGGTTAGTTGTTTTGCCTGCAGGCTTGCTTGCTAATATTAAATATGCACAGGGTGAAAGCGCTTTTCAACTCAGTGTTACATTACATGATCTTGGTTCTCCAAATACTTTAGTTTACGATAGTACTGCGTTAATAAGATTCATCTTAAAAAATCGTATAGTATAATTGGCAAATATAAGCAGCTTGCGTGCTAATTTGTTAGTAAATGTCCCTAAATACTAAAATGCGTGGGATGTGTTTTACCCTAGCATAGTTTTATTGCAAATTTTTATTAAAAAAATTCGCTAATAAATAGGTCTGAGGTCCGTTAAAACTTTTATATCTTTGGGTGAGTTGAATAAGAAGGCTTTTTTTCCCAACAAGTGTTTATTCATTCTCCCGACTCGTTTCTACTTATTAATCGGTCATCCTCAGAAGAACCTGTAAGTACATCGTGCACTGTCTTCAGTCGCATATCGATTGCCTCCTTTCTTGAGTAAGCTGCTCGAAGCTCTCTCTTCAATATGGCTGTGCTGAATCTCTAGACGAGTGAAGTGAATGCTCGCGGTATTGACCTGCTGTACATGTTCTGAATGAATTTTGCAGATAGTCCTCTCCTGACACAAGTTGGAAGGAATTAAATCCCAATAGACAACAAGACTGAAGCCTATGACCACTTTCTGTAAGAATTCTTGACGTTGGCCAGCCTAGCCGAACTAATATTGTTCCTAAACGTCAAAATGTTTGGGGTTGACATATTTGGGTGACTTGCATAAAAATGATTTTTCTTTCTAAACAAATGTGTATTCCTTGTCCCGGCGCGTTTTGACCTATTAATCGGTCACCCTCAGGCGAATCTGTAAGTACATCGTGCACTATCTTCACTCGCAAATCGTTCGCCTCCTTTCCTGAGAAAGCTGCTCGAAGCTTTATCTTCAATATGGCTTTCCGTCCACGCAAATATTTGATCGTTGAGATTAATCTTATCTATTCCTTCCTTAAACATTTCCAGCTACCTCGTATCTCTTCTGGTCTTTCAATTATGTTTTTTGAAGTGTGCTAATCTATTCGATTGTAAATATAATTATAAGGTATGGATATTAGTTTAACAAATAATTTATAAATGGCTTAGTGATTCTAATTTTAGTGTTAGCTGATAAAAACAAGAACGTGAAATAACCACAACTACGATTTCCGCATCAGTAATACCTAATGGTGGAATGCACCATTAAAAGTGTTAAGCCCGGGGCAGAGGTCAGGGCGTACATCCACCACGTCCACCCGCACTCCCTGGTTTCTCACGCCTCGTGACTAGACCGACAGCGTTCTTCCGAACTAACGGATGGCCGACATCGTCAGGTAATACCTGAATCAGCTGCTGCCCGACTCGATCTGCTGCTTCCCTACTCGATCTTCTGCTTCCATCATCTATCTGTACTAGCTCCAGGCACTCAGATCTACAATCACTGGCTCTTTATCTGCATTCTTGAGAGCATTTACACGGAAAACTAATAATATAATGTGCAAGTTTATATTGCATCGTTGTTGCTGTAACACTTTGTAATTAGCTAAGGTTTTCTCTAGATTTTAAATGTCTGGACGCAGCAAGTGCGTTGTTTTAGCGAATTTTCATTATATTTTTCCAATCAAAAAATTGTCCATTTAGTGTTGTACAAATTTCTTGCTCTTTCCTTGCCTTTTCTTGTTCTTGTCGTTAAGTGAATATTGGAACCTGTGATGAGCACTGACAAGTACACTTGGAGAACCCACAACAAATTTAAAAAAAGACATGACGATCGTTTCACTAACCAAGTTAGCGTCATCAGAGGATGAAAAATTCTAACTATTTTAAAAACTAACATCACCTTATATACCGGATCTTAGGTAAAGGGACCGAACTGAGATGGGAAAATAAACGCAGGCAAATTCTGCCGTGTATTGTATTTTTATCGCGGGACGAGGTCTGCACTGTCCCTACTAACTTATCTAAAATGTGTCCATCTTTAGTAATTTTGGAAAGGTTCAACGACACCTAAATTAACATAGTTTGCTTTGTCGGAACTATCTGTATTATGTTATCTCTAGGACGTGTTAAAAACGTGGGAATTTTTATTTAGCGAAGCAATCGATCAGGTGGCTCGTAATCGGCGGTGGTGCCACGTTCATACAATTTTTGTTGTAACTACAACAAAAATTCTATGAACGTGGCACCACCGCCACTACGAGAGTATCTACAACAAGAAGACAAGATTTTTGCAAGTAATTCGTAAGAAACAAGATTTGCTTCCTATCGGATCGATGACAACTGACAAGTAAATAAGACAAAAACATAAGCAAGGAAGACATGTGATTTATTATTTTTTATGCAAATCATCTTAATAAGAAACAAAGTGGGTACCTAATTCTTTTATACAACAAAAACTAGGCATAGTATTATTCTAGATATTTGGCCTGACACCTTTCACGCATATGCTACTTATCTGTGAGATGACAAAGATGGGTGAAAGATGTCAGGCTAAATATCTAAAGTTGCAACATACCAACTCAAATATTAAATAAACGTGATATACCAGTTATCTGCATTTCTTACACTGCCCCATGAATTTCTACAAAGAAGGCATCTGACTGACTCAAAATTTAGCCTATTTCGGTGTTTTCTAATAACCAATGATGCCTTCAAAAAAAGTCTTTCCGCAGGAACTGACGTTACCATAGTACTTAGTATGTCCCTCGGCATGTTAACTAAAGTAGAGTAAGAGTATTAATGCTTGTGCCACCAGTCAAGAATATTTATATTTCCTTCAGCCTTGCTAGCACTAGAATATTCATTAATTTCCTGCCTCCATCTGGTTATTGAAGATAATGCACCTTGTTCAGATATACATAAGAAATCTGACCAAAATCGAAGTCTTTATCATTTTTACTGGAAGTACTGGGTTCTATGTTAGAGTTTGAAACAATGCCGCTTGATTCGTTGCCATTTTCCTTTACATAATAGCTATTTTTATAAATGTCTTCAAATTGTTTTATAGCAGTTTCTTTTAAGTCCTTACCCCAATTTGTAAGAGAAAATGACGCGAATATAAAATTAGAGAAATGCAGTATATCCAGTTAGTTTTTTTGTAGTGTTTTAAAATTTTGTCTTTGGCTTTCTGTAGAGCTATAATAATTTTTTCGTCGGTAGGGTTTCGATTTGGTTTATCATTGAGATCAAAAGCCCACATTTCTAATTTGTCAATTAGCAAGTTTATACCCACTGTAACCATCGATAAAGTGCATTATTTGTCTTCCCCATGTTTGTCAGATAATGTCTTAAACGACTTCAAGTATTTTAAAATATTTTCTAGCAAAAGTCATGTTTGTTCGTCATTAGTGAAATTTCTTAAAAAATATATTACTATTGAGGAGATCCCGACTTTTGAATTTTGAAAAAATTTCTTTAAATGAGCGCGAAGTAGGCCTCCTAGAACCAACATCCAGGGTCAGTTTCGATTTTTATATGTTTATATATAATTAAATAAATAAATAAATAAATAAATATATATATATATATATATATATATATATATATATATATATATATATATATATATATATATATATATATATATATATATATATATATATATATATATATATATATATATTGTAACAGTATAAATTGAATAGCTAAACAACTAAGCTAGTTTGGACGTATTTGTGGTTCCTCCTCTGCTGTGAACAGAGAATTATTGGCGACAACCGTGGTTATTTCTTCTGGATATCCCTCGTATAAGGAATAAAATTGAGATCTTTCGTTAAATCATTTTTATTTGTACTACCCCTGGTATATTGTGTCGGCTGCCACGCTTGCGTTGCAGTTGTCGGTGGTTCGAGAATGGTCCGCATGTTGAGAAGGATAGATGGCTGGGGACGTATGGGATGCGAGTGAGAGCGAAGGAGTAGCGTTGCCTGCTTTCAAGTAGGAAATGTGAATGCTCCGGAAGTTTCGAGAGAGAGATTTCGTTGGCAATTGTTGGAGTTAACACGTGGTTCGTTCTGAGGAGCAAGTTGGATATTCATTATCCCCCTTTGTAGATTTGATTGCTCTCAGAACATAATCTGCAGTCTTTTTGGTGATGTCGTAATGTACGGATTTAGTGCTGAAGGCTGTAGAGATACCCGTTTGAGGGGATTTAAGGACCACATTGATCGTGTCCCGTTGTTGGAGTTTCGTTTCCCTCTTTGGAGGTAAGAAATCATCCTCTCTCGTAACTATAACACCTTTAGCATTCCGTTACTTGTTGTTTTTAGGGTTCTTGTGCCGGATGGAAGAGTTCTAGTAGCGGCTAGATCGATTCTAGTATTGGATAGGAAATTTCTAGTAGCGGGTGGAAAGTCCTTGTGCTGGATGGAAAATTCCTAGTATTGGGCGATCCTAGTATTGGCCGATCCTAGTATTGGCCGTTCCTAGTATTGGGCGATCCTAGTATTGGGCGATTCTTGTGTTGGATAGAGAAATCCTAGTGCCGGCTAGACGAATTCTTGTGCCGGATATTCCTTGTGCCGGATAGGGCAATTCTTGTACCGGGAAGAATTTTGTGTTGGGCGATTTTTGTGCTGAATAGAGTTTTTGTATTGGGCAGTACCGTTGGCGAATTCACGTATCATAGGAGAATTTTCAGTAGAATAAGTCTCGCATGGAATGGCGAATTTTCATGTACCGAATGAAGTATGGCTATGGAAGTAAATGGAGTTTTATGTGCTAGTCAAGAGCAATGATAATTCCTGTCAGCTGTGGAATCTGGAATTTATGAATTAGGATCTCAGTGAGGAGGTCTTCGCTTTCCGTTGTCGCATTGCCGTTCCGTTGTTGCATTATTCCCGTGGTTGCAGTCCCGTACCCCTAAAGGCCTTAGTTGGTATGGAAATTGTTGGTAATTTGATGGCCTAGAAGTCCAGGAATTTCAAGTAAGAATTTTCCGTTTTGTGATAAAGAATAAAGTGATAAGAGACAATCTTGATAAGCTACATTTTTGAATATTCATCTCTGTTACGTTTGCTAAAATCAAACTGAGTTTATTTTATTTAAACTTCAATAAATGTGGTACAGATTTTTACGAAACCTTTGTTAATATAATTGCTTCACTTTTGATAGTACCATCAGTTATCATATATTGTTAGCATTAGTCAAGCTTATTGATTATTCTTTGGGACTTGATCTTTAATCAGGCCACTTACCTTAATTAACGTGTAATTAATTAATATTTGGGGAAATAAGTTGTGAGCTTTGCGTGCACGAAAAGTGGAATTTTCCGTAGAACAATTATATTTGTAGTACATTCATACATACTCAGTAAAGATCTTGACTATTTGGTAGTAAGCCATTTTAGTTATATTATAGAGACTTTTTATTTTAGATCAGAATTTTGGAACAGCTTTTAATAAATTCTTGTATGCCAAAGAAGCTTAATAAAAGCCCTTATTTTATCATATTTTAGGTGTGTTTTGGTTTTGTGTTTGTGTTTTCTTTTCAGGGCTGTTGATAATTAGATCGTTACCGTTATCTTTACTTGTGGGTCTATGAGACCATACCGTTCTGAACTTTAGTTTGTGTTATCATAATTATAACTCCCTTGTAGCTTCCTGTGCTCGATTGTGGTTGGCTATAGTTGCCAGTGTGATCCAAGAATTCTTGGTTGTGTTGTATCTGGGCAAAGAAGCATATTAGTGAATATCTTATTAGAATATCCGGGAGTGGAGGTTAAACAATCAAGTGGCGCCCCTAATTAACATCTTAGTTTAACCCACGCCCATCTCCACTGTATAAAAGCTGGCGGCCCTCTAACTTCCCGGTAACTTAGCTTATGCCAATGACAAATTAGATTTGTGATTAGATTAGGAATTATTTGAGCATTTGTCATCTGGTATAAAAGGAAGTGCGGCGGCGTCATAATAAATAAATATATATATATATATATATATATATATATATATATATATATATATATATATATATATATATATATATATATATATATATATATATATATATATATATATATACATATATAATATATATATATATATATATATATATATATATATATATATATATATATCACACCGATAACTCAAAACCTAATAGACCGATTTTGATTAAATTTGCAAACTACCTTTTTTTCGCAAGTGGCTTGGATAAGTGCGTTAGTCTGGAAAACCGGCCTAGGTTTTCCTGGAAAATTTTGTGTTTTCTTTGGAAAAAAGTTATATCTCCGGAACTAACAAACTAAGGACAACCAAATTTGGCAGACTAGTTTCTGTTATAATGGGCAACCTACGTATCAAAATTCAGACCTCTATAATAAAAGACAAAAAAGTTGGAGGTAAATTAATTTTTAATTAATTAAATTTGATTCAAGAAAGTTAAAACGTCAAAATTAAATTATAAAATTATGGTAGGAGTACGAACGTGAGTAAAAAATGCGACAAGAAATGACTAACAAGCTCCTAGATATGTGTCTAAGTCGTTACTTTCCTCGATTTTGTTAAACCACCTCCCTTACATTGAAACACTTTTATCAACGCCTGTATACGTAGGATGCATAGGATTTGGGTCTTTTATTGCGTGCACTATATGAATTAGACTTTGATTTGACGCAATAGAACGTTTTTAACAGAATTATGATCAGTAAATATACTAATATTAATAGGTTTTGCTAACCACATACACAATTTTGGCATTGTGCAAATTTTTTGCGACTAATTTTTTTTGTGCCTTTCAATTTTCTCTTTAATAATACCAACACCATAGTAGACAAATTTCGCACCTACTGCACACACATATATTCACAAAGGACACCACACGTAACTTATCAGAAACCGGCGTAACTACATTCGAGTTAAGAAACTTACTGTCTGAATACAAGACTTGAACTCGTGACTTCAGACACCGAATTCTAAAGGTTGCTCGCCTCGTGAACTCGGCCATTTTGCCTCTAAAGTCAACTTATACATGAAATCTACATTATATGCTACTTGTGTAATAAATTTTTTCACAACAGCTTTGTCATTTCCGAAGAAAAAAAATTCCGAAAGAAAGCCAAAATTTTCCTGGTCTTGTGAGGTTTTCCTGGCCAAGAAACCTACGCAGCCAATCCAGCAAAGGAAGACAACAGTTATAAATTAAAAAAAAAAGTTCGGGACGCAGCAAGTGCGTTATGGTAGTGAATTTTTATTAAATGCTTTAAACTTGAATAACTCATTTTTCTATAAACTTAGAAAGTTTAATTTTGGTTTGTAGTAAAATCTTTACTAATGCAAAATATCCACCAAATTTCATTAAATAACTTTGTAACATTAGGACAAAAAATTTTTTTCGAAAGAAAACTAAATTTTAATAACTCAATTTTCTATAAACTTAGAAAGTTTAGTTTTGGTACATAGTAATGTCTCTTCCGAAGAAACATATAATAGTAAATTTCATTAAAACATCTTTGTAATTTTCGGAGAAAAATTTTTTTTCGAAAGAAAACGCAAAATTTTCCCGGAAAACCTTATTCGATTTTCCTGACCAACGAACTTATCCAAGACATTAATAAAAGAAAGGCACTTGCCGAGTTTCATCCAAATCGGTTAACCATTCTTTGAGTTATCAGACGGATATATATATATATATATATATATATATATATATATATATATATATATATATATATATATATATATATATATATATATATATATATATATATATATATATATATATATATATATATATATATATATATATATATATATAAACATATAAAAACTGACCCCGGATATGGGTTCTAGGAGTCCTAGTTTGCGCTCATTTGAAAAAAAATTCTCTCACCATCGATACCTCTCTATTAGTGTTTTTTTAGTGAATTTTCTTAAAAAAAATTCACTAATGAGGAGATCCCGACTTTTGAATTTTGAAAAAATTTCTTCAAAAGAGCGCTAATTAGGCCCCCCAGAACACATTTCCGGGGTCAGTTAAAATTTTTATATGTTTATATATATATATATATATATATATATATATATATATATATATATATATATATATATATATATATATATATATATATATATATATATTTATATATATATATATATATATATATATATATATATATATATATATATATGTATCACACCGATAACTCAAAAAATAATGGGCCGATTTTGATCAAATTTAGTGAATACCTTCCCTTTGCAAATGGCTTGGATAAGTTTGTTAGCCAGGAAAATCAGTCCAGGTTTTCCCGGAAAATTTTGTGTTTTCTTTCAAAAAAAATTTATATCTCCGGACTTAACAAAGTAAGGGCAATCAAATTTGGCGCGCGGGTTTACATCCTTATAGGTAAGCTACATTACAAAATTTAGCTCTGTATGTCAAAAGACAAAAAAGTTATAGGCATTTAAAGAAACATAAATTGAGGTTTTTCACAAAACGTCAAAGTTGCGATTTAAACGTCAAAATTGGCAACATTTAGGAAAAAACTTGAATCTAATACGGGCTATGGAAATAAAGTGTCTCAAGAAGAATGTTTTACAAACCCTGAAGTCTTAGTTTCAACCGTCATTGTCCTTCATTTTAATAAAATGTTTCCAGAAAATTCATTTCAAATAGACCCTTTCTCTGACGCTTGGCAGTAGCCTTAGCTATAGAGTTTATCGTTTAATAGTATATAATTGTTGTAGAATTTTCGTAAAAAAATCAATAAAGTTCAATATATATGTTATTATACAACATATGAAAAAAAATTGTATATATTAATTATAGGGTGTCTTGAGCTACATCTTAAAAAATTATTTCTACAATCACAGGCTGGCCCATAAGTCGTTGGTGATACAAATTTTCTTTTTTTTTTAATCAAACACGCCTTATGTTATTGCATTTTTGCATTTTCCATCGAAATATAATGCATGTTTGTAAGAAAAGAAATTCTGGATGCAGCAAGTGCGTTATGGTAGCGAATTTTGATCAAATGCTTAATATTTGAATAGCTCAATTTGCTATTAACCTATAAGGTTGACCAAGAAACGAATTTTTCGGGAACACTTTAAGTTTACTTTCGGAAATTTTTGTACATTTTCAAATAATACAGTTATTTTGATGAAACATGGCACATTGTTTTTACTATATAGATTATACTGGTAACCAAATTTGATGCCTGCTTTCTTAAAAAAAAAACACATTATTGCTATTAAAAAATAGTTTTATGAAAATTCACTACCATAACGCACTTGCTGCGTCCAGAGTTTTTCACTAATAAGCAAATTAAAATTAATACACTACTCTCCGCATGTTAAGGCACGTGTAAGATGTTTTTTTTTTCAGAATTAGCTGTTTAAGTCAATAAACCACATATTTTTCGACCAGATTATCAGATACTTGAATAAAATCTATTAGTATCAACTTGTTGGTAGAGACAACTAAATTTAATGAGAAATTCACAAAGCAGTCCATGCTGTGTTGCTCGAAAGAGACATTCAAGTTGTAAATGCTTTGACATTAATAAATTACATTATGAGAACTGTACTTGAGTTATATAGAAACGTTACGAGAAATGCAAAAGCTAAATAGCTTTCCGGACTGCAATAGTGCAACTTTATAAGGAAAATGGCCTCGGAGAATTGATTTTTCCTGCGGAACTACATTTTCTCCGTGGAGTTTCAATTATAAATATAATTTAATGTTACTACGAAAAGCCATTTAGTTTTATGTATATCAAACTAAAAATAATTGATTTTGTCTTGCAAAATTGCAGGTTAATCGCAAACCGCCGTAATTGCATCAATTGTGGTCTCTTTTAGGAGTCTCTCGTTTATTTTGCCATCACAAAAGTCGGCACCCCAGTGGTCAGTACGCAAGCCTCTGATTCCCAGTAACAGCGTCCTACAATTTTTCAGTCTATATACTAAAAAATTAATACCAACTAAAATTGTGACATCGAGCTTGAGCAAGTGAAATGTCTGCACGTTCAGCCTTTCGAGGGGGCGTAAAGCTGCCAGTTCTGTATAGCATGCGATGTTATGAGCACACTGAAGATACTCTCATTACAAAACCATAGGTTTTTTAAAGTGGGAAAGTGAAACTACTATCTCTCTACGATGATTGTCCTTTTTTTCTCCTCCGTGAGGCCCGTCCCCGATTACGCTCCGGTAGCACTGCATCACTTGCCTTATTTTATTTTGAACACCCTATACTTCTTTCACTCTAGCCATTTGAGGATCACTATGCCTTGAATTATTTTGCACAGCACCTGGTACGGCAAAGTTTTTAATTACTCTGTCTTCGGTCCAGGCTGTACGTAGATCAGTTATCTTTTATCGTCCAGAGATTTACACTCGCACAGGATGTGCTGGACTGATTCTTTCCCCTCGCTGCATAGTCTGTATTCCAGGTTCCCCTCGAATTGCCCCATTTCAGGCGGTTGTTTGTGGAGAGCCATGTGTCCCGCCAAGAGTCCTGTTATGTTCCTGAACTGTATTCTGCTGATAGTTAGAAGCTATAAAGCTATTTTTGAACTGGGTTCCCCAATTAATGTCTTCTAATGTCTTTCAAAGTCTAAACTCTTGTGTCGGTTTCTGACGCAGCACTTACTGGAACCACTGGAAGTGCTCTTCATCACGCCTAGGACCGGTTGTTTACCCATAAATGGGTGTGCTGATCCTCTCTTCGCGAGTCTGTCAAACTCTTGATTGCCTTTGAACCCGAAGTGGCCCGGCACCCAGATGAAGGTAACCTCATTCTGTCCGCCCAGGTCACTCATCTCGCCTCGGCACTCACTAACCAGCCTGGAGTTAACCCGTGGGCAATTTAGAGCCTTAAGGGCTGCCGGGCTGCCTGTAGCTATCAAGATCCACTTGCTGGCGTAGCCCCTCCTCTCGTTCTCTCTTTAGCAGTGCAGGATTGCCTACATTTCGGCCTAAAAGTCCGTTACAAGAACCCCGAGACACATACTGTGACTTGCTCTCGGTCCTTCAGAGTAGTCACAGGCTCGCGTCTCACGCTCCCCGCCAGATCCATTCGTGAACCAGATGAGCGCGCTCCCAAGGAGACCCGGAGTCTTCCTCCGCCATGCCTCGCGGTCGGAGATTACTACCGTGTGGATTTGCGGGCTCGCGAAATGTGACCTCATTTCAAGCGTTGGGTTCCTTCACGATCTCCCGAAACTTGCAGTGGCCTCTCCCGCCTGCGTGGCCTTCAGTCTATCAATACAGGCTAGTCTGTATAGTCGCAGCCTGACCTCTACCCTGATAACAAAATGTTGGGGGAGGAGGGGATCCAGCAACACCTCAATGGCTGCTGTTGGTGTTGAAGTCATGGCCCCTGTGATGTCTAGGCAAGCCATCCTTTGATATTTGCCCATTTTTGTTTGGTACTGGATTGCATCACCTTGGGCCACTATACCAGTGCTGCGTATGCTAACCATCGTCTGTCCACCCTAGTGTGCAGCCATTGGGCCATACTAGGTATCAGTCCCCACGTTTTTACATATAGCCGCCTAGTGAGTGCTAGGGTCATGACTGCTTTGCGCAGTATTTCTTCAACGTGGACGTTCCAGGTTATCGTGTAGTCCAGTACTACCCCAAGATATTTTACCTAACTGGCCATAGGAATGTCCCTACCATATAAAGTCCGAATTCGTACGTCCCACTTCCTCTTCCAAGTGGTATGACGGTGGCCTGTTCGAGGCTAACCCCGAGCCTTTGGACAGCTTTCCACCACTTTCAGTGCTGTCTGCGTACTCTCCCAGACTGAATGTGTGACCTTTCCTATTACTATGATGACGACGTCATCCAAAAAGCCCTGTACTTCGTACCCTTCTCCCGAGACCCTCCTCAGCGCACCATCTACGACTAGGCATAAGAGCAGGGGAGACAGAACGCTACCCTGCGGGCAGCCCGCCGCGACACTCTCCAGCCGACTCTCCCACGCGAGTGAAATGAACACCGTCTACCTGCAACAGGTTTCCTCTCTTTCCCACTCTCTGACAGCTGCCAGTACCGATCCGATTGATTGGCCATAGTCGCAGATATATGCCGAAGATGAAGAAACCAACTGCAATACATTTTTATTCTCTGTTGTTTATACTGGCTCTGAGTACTTTAATTTAGCTACGGATTATTCAGCATTGATATGTAACGTACCAAGACACCTCCGCTAATTTACGGAGCTCCTTATCGGCCAAAAAGGGGGCTAAAATGTTATATTTTACAATTAATATGGCTTATATAGTTGTCTATAAGTGTTACAATTAATTTCAATTCAGTTTCAGCAAAAATAAACAACTCTTTTTGAGAAAAGTGAACCCTTTGTGTTTCATACAGATTATCAAGCTTCAGCCCCAGATTCGCTTGACCTCTCGAGAATACATCGTACGTACAATTTATCTGGTCATCACCCACGAAAATGCCATATACCACTTCCTGACTTTTCTCTTGGGAGAAAATAAGAGCCTGTGGTGGGCACTAACTGCTGATTTCCACATGTGCAGCATCCGCAACCAACCAACAGGTGAATTGGGACCCTTGAAATCCCAATATAATCCAGCACCCGGTGAGTCATTTTGAGTTTTGTGTATGTGATTTTTGAAACTAAACGAATATAACATCCATACGTCACCTAAATTTTCTACCAACTTGCAGTATAAACTTTGATCCAGTTAAATTAAATCAAAACTTTAATCAGTGAGATTGTCATTTATAATAACTGTATTTTGTATTTTTCTTTAATATTTTGTCATTGGTGTAAATCAGAAATATTACTGTGTAAATTAAAATTAATCAATATTTTGTTTATAAAACTTTCTAACCTTCAAACGTTTTAAATTTTTATTTATAATTAGTAAATAGTAATTTAACTTTGTATTGTCTGAGCTTCTCTCACAATTTTTCTTCCAAGAATAAAATAACACGTGGCCAGGAAAGCATCTAGAAATTCACCTGACCTGTCAAAATTTGAGGACTTTGGTAGATCTGATAGAAAATTGAGTACTTTAACATTTAATGTTTAGTTTCTTTCTTGTATGCAATATTTACTTTCTTTCTTGTAATAGGTATATTATCCATTTTCGTTCTTGTTATATGCAATGGTTATTTAATTTACCAGGAGTATTGACTTAAATACTTCCCACTATTACTTATGTCAATAAATTTAAGCATTTATATATTTTTTAACATCTGTTTGATTGAATAACAATTCCTCATTAAACCATTTCATCTCTGGTAGCAGTGCAGTTGTAAATTATAGATATCTACAAATTAACTAAGTATTGTAGTAACAGTGTTATGACTTGAAGATCTCATAAATCTAGGACTTTGGGCAGAATAGGACTAGAGCCGAGTAAGTATTTGATTACCTTTCATCTTCAAACCAAGCTGAGTGTTCTTTATCTTGTAAATAATACATCTGAGAGATAGATACATTTGGGTTAAGGTTTAGTAGGTAATAGTGACCTCACTTTCGTCCGGATTTAGTTCCACTTGAAGTTAATCGCGAAGTATCACTCGCGAATAACAACCAAGTAAATACTCTCAGTCTTTTATCGTTATTTACCTTTTTTTAACTCTTTCTTTTTTTTTCGAACGGTTATAAGGTGAACATAACACCGTCCTTGCTTCTTGTTTCGCCGATATAAAGCCGCATGTTAGCAACACGGCAATCGATTAGTGCTGTTGGGCCAAGTAACACTGGACTCATTTAACATTGCCGTTTCTCTTACATTTTTTTATATACTTCCGTGACTGTTATCCTTTAGATAATTTCTTTAGCAGAAGTACCGTTGATTGCCTCTACCGATTATCTAAGTGTCGAAACGAAGCCGATAAAACCAAAGCAACCGATGTGGTCACGTGTTACTTGCCAGTGTACCAGACGAAGACATCGAGGTGCTCAAAACTGCGTGGTGACTTGTGCTATTTGCAAGATCGGACCAACAAGGGAGTAGCAGTGAGGGCTGCACCAAGTAGGTCCAAGCAAGGGCGACAAGGCACAAGCTAGTAAACTATTCCACGGAAGAGCACATCCAAATATAATGGCATCAGCCGGGTTACGTATGCTCCCGTTCGACTATGGCCTGATAATAATCACCTCAAGTGAACACTCTGGGGAACTCCCCACGCTTTAGTGTATGTATCCAAACGACTTGAAGCTTCTTACGCTCCTTGCATATAGTTGTCTATGGTGTTATATTAGATAAAATAACAATTATTGCGGGTACTCTAGATGATTCCGCTCTGGTTCCAACACTTGTTATTTTGGATATATTGTTCAGATGGCTAACAAAATATTGCCAATAACATTCACACTTGTTTGCTACTTTTGACTGGTCCAGGTGATCTTTGCTGGCATTTATATCATTCGAGGATCGCAGGACAACATCAAAGCAAACCCGTTTTACCTGAAAAGCACACTTTTTAGTGACCAATAACTCACCTGTCGGAGAATTCGTTGAAAATCCTTGTTCTTCCTGTAGGTCAAAGCTTTGGAATGCCCTCTCGGCAGACATATTTTCAAAGATATTTAATCTTAAACTATTCAAGTAGCGAGTAAACACCCATCTTGTGTCACAACAGTTAAGTCCGTGATGTCTTAAAGACACATAGGCTTTGTCTTTTATCGCCTATTTCATAATTATAGCAAAAGATATATCAAATTTATATATATATATATATATATATATATATATATATATATATATATATATATATATATATACAGTGTGTCCACGGATTGAGTATGGGTAAGGTATAAGTGACAAAAAAATTTCGAATTAGATTATGATATTCTGGGAATCGCTCCTGCTTTGTATTAAACTGAGATGTTGAGAAAATGAACAAAATCAATTAATATACACGGTGGTTTAGAACTGATTTAATTAAATGTATTAAGAGTAAACTACCTTCTTTATGAAGATACTGCAACAAGTTATTAACAAAAATTGTTTAGAATTAAAATTTATGACAGGCTCTCAATTATCAAACAGATCAGCCTACTATGAATTTTTTTTTTAGCTGCGATTTATTTAAATGACGTTTGACGGCTTTTGTGATTAGGTGTACTTTAAAAAATACCTGAAACTGTATTAAAAAAACTCTTTACCATAATTGAACTTGGGGTAGGTTTGCTTTCATCTCAACCAATAAAAAAAGTAAAGTAAACGCACCATTGGACATTCAAAGCAATAATTGGCGAGTTGCATTGCTACTTGAGCTCTGCCTTGTTGGTTTCCCGGGATACTACTTATTTGGAAAATTGAAACGTCAATTTCATTTGTCACGAACGGCAAGCTTCTGTATTTAAAAATGTGAGCAACAGAACAAAAAATGTTCACTGTGCAGTGCTATGGTTTGGGTGAAGAACATTCTTATCAGGGAGTGATAAGAAAATTCCTTAAACGCTGGCCAAATTATTCGGTTTCCGCTACTGGTGTAAAAAAAGTTATTACAAAATTTATGCGTACTGGGAGTGTTTTAAATGTTAAGAAGACAAAATCCGACCTAAATGAAGAATACAATGCTGCAGCTGCATTAGCTATGGATTCTGTTAGGCGTTTTCCGAAATTATCATTAAGAAGAAAGGCATTAGAAATTGGCAATATTAGCAAATCGCACTTGCAACAAATTTATCTTACCAACAAGGTGAAACCTTTCAAAGCAAAACTTATACACACTTTGGAAGAAAATGACGAGTCAAAACGATTAGATTTTTGTTTATGGTACGGCGAGCAATATCTACAAAATCACAATTTTGGCAGAAGTATTATTTTTTCGGACGAATCCACTTTCACCACCACTGAGGTGGTAAATTCCCAAAATGCACGACATTGGTCTATGGAGAATCCAAATTATAGAGTTAATTGTAGAAGACAATGCCATAAAAAAGTAAATGTGTGGTGTGCTGTTTCTTACACTGGGATAATTGGGCCATATTTTTTTGAGCGGAATATGAACCAGTACAGTTATCTGGAAATGCTGGAAAATATTCTTCAAGACCATTTGCATAACATGTCACTAGAAGATAGACAAACAGCATACTTTCAGCATGACGGCCACCCAGCACATGCAACAGGAATCGTTCGAGAATGGTTAGATCGCGAATTTCCTGGGCGGTGGATTGGTCGATATGAGCCAATACCTTGGCCTCCCAGAAGTCTCGATCTTACCTTAAAGGACTTGTATTTATGGGGCTATCTCAAACAGAAAGTCTACGCGGCTCCATTAAAAAACGATCTTGAATTGTTGAAACTGAGGTTGAGAGAGGCAATTGACGGTATTCCAATTCGACATATTCAAAATGCCTACAAAGCATTTACTAAACGGGCTGAGTTATGTGTATCAGTTGGTGGCAGCACATTTGAATACTTTCTTTATTTTTCTTTGTTCGTTTTGATTTTTGTTAGCAATAAGCGTTTTGTATTTTACTAACAAATTATTATTTAACATTTGATGGCTACTTACTTTGCGCACCTGCGTTCAGAAAACTACAGGTAAAAAGCTCCATGTTGATAGGGAAAAATGTTGATAATTTACTTGAAAATTCAAAGTATGCTGATCTGGCTGAAAGTTGAGAACCTGTCATAAATTTTAATTCTAAATAAGTTTTGTTAATAACTTTTTGGGGTATCTTTATAAACGAAGGTAGTTTACTCTTAACACATTTAATTAAATCAGTTTCAAACCATTTATATTAATTGATTTTGTTCATTTCCTCAACATCTTAGTTTAAGACAAAGCAGGAGCGATTCCAAGAATATCATAATCTAATTCAAAAATGTTTTGTCACTTATACCTTACCCACACTCAATCCGTGGACACACTGTATATATATATATATATATATATATATATATATATATATATATATATATATATATATATATATATATCAGAAATATCGTACACCGTTGCCAAACTTGCTTCAACTATGCATAATACGAGTGGCCTAGTGTCCTATGCAAATTTTATAGTATAATAGATAAAATAATAACCTAGGTGTTAGTGATACCAGCAATTAATAGCCGAATGGAGGAATATACCGTAAGCTTGAGAACATCAGAGCTCGCGTCCTTGCAGCTCGTCGGCTGGCACGCCGACATATCATTATTATACCCTCTGGCGATGGTAATGGACAAACTCAAAAGTGCGTGCGGGGTTGTATTTAATACTACCAATACTCCGATGCTCTTCTGTTAGCCACAGCTGTCTATTTTTTATGTTGAGTGGTATCAAACGCATAATGTTCTCATAGAAAAGTGCCGGAGGTCTTTATTATTAATTGATGTTATAATTTAAGAACTATGTCTGGTCTCAAGTATGGAATTTTTTGTTCGTTTGTATTGTTATCTAAGTGTGGTGTATTATTTTAGTAAAAAGATATGATACAAGGTACTTAGTGGGCGAACGTGTGAAATAAATTTCATTGAGCTATGTAATATTGTTTGCGTTCAAATTCCCACAAAATTTTACGTATATTGAATGATGCAAGAAAGTTCGAAAAAAATCATCAGCTTGTCAATCTCAAAAATAGAACAACTTTCAAGCTATTGAGGATAATTTCGAAAAACGATCAGCAAAAATACATTTTCGTACTTTGTGAAACTGTTCCGTACTAAAGGCCGATATAAAGACTTTTTCTCTTAAATACAGATGTAGCGACTACTTCTCTAGTTTCACAAATGTTTGTTTTGTCACCTGAGTAGAAGACAGAAGAAAACGAACAACTGTGAAGCCAGAAAAATAGTCTCTACCTCTATATTTAATCCATTGATATATTTTCAGAATATCATTTAGCTAGTGAAAGCAAGTAACAATTATAAAAAAATCTAACAATTTGTAAAACACATTTTATGCTATATACATTTATTTTTCGGAAATCTGATTCTTTTCAGAATCTTAATTTGAGAATCATCAAATCAGACATCAGCCAATTATAAAAAAATCTAACAATTTGTAAAACACATTTTATGCTATATGCATTTATTTTTCGGAAATCTGATTCTTTTCAGAATCTTAATTTGAGAATCATCAAATCAGACATGTGAACTTCGTCGGCTCTATTTCAAACCACCGCCCCAAAAATTTCAGTAAATATCATTTTTAGTGAATTCTCATTAAACAATTCACTAATAGAGAGGTAACGATGGGGAGACTTTCGGAAAATGTTTTCAAATGAGCGCGAATTAGGGCCCCTACAAGCCAAATCCAAGGTCCGTTTTAATTTGTATATATATATATATATATATATATATATATATATATATATATATATATATATATATATATATATATATATATATATATATATATATATATATATATATATATATATATATATATATATATATATATATATATATATATATATTTATGTATGTATGTATGTATGTATGTATCACACCGATAACTCAAAAGATAATGGTTTCAAATTTGAAATTTGGAACATACCTTCCCTTTGCAAGTGGCTCGGATAAGTTCATTATTCAGGAAAATCGGCCCAGATTTTCCAGGAAAATTTGGTGTTTTCTTTTGAAAAAATGTATATCTCCGGAAATAATAAAGCACGGGTAACCAGGCTGGTTTCTGTCATAAAGCGTATTCCATGAACCAAAAAAGACAAAAAAGTTATAGGTAAATTAATTTTGAATTAACTAAATCTGATTCAAGACAGTTGAAACCTCAAAATTTATTAGGCACGAATGTAAGTAAAAAATACTACAAGAAATGACTAACAAGCTCATAGATATGTGGCTAAGTCGTTATTTTTCTTGATTTCGTTAAAATATGAGCAAAAAATCCATTGTAAATCTAAATGGTTTTGCGTAAATTGTAAAACTTTGAACAATTAAGATGTATTATGGGATATACCTGCTAGTACATAAATGTCGAGCGTACTCAGTGGCCTAAGTTCCTGTACATCGGATAGTCGACTTCTATATGACGAGTTCTAATCCTAGTTAGTGGCTTTACTTTTTATCAAAGTCTCGTTTCACTTTACCGTTATCTAATCAGATTGTTGTTATTCCGATGAATTTTTTAGCGAGTTTTTGTATAAAAAATAACTTAATAAAAAGGAGATGGAAGTTTTAAGACTTAATTCAATTTGCATAGCACATCTGGTTGTTTGTTTCACTATCAAAGAGCTCCCGACTTTTGAAATTAGAAAACATTTCTTCAAATGAGCGCGGACTAGGCCCCCTAGAACCCATATCCAGGGTCAATTTCAATTATATATATATATATATATATATATATATATATATATATATATATATATATATATATATATATATATATATATATATATCTGTCTGTTTGTAGCCACGATAACTTTAGAACAAATTTAGATATCGTCTTTAAATTTGGTATACAGTTACCACTCGACAAACGAACGGTTCTGATTGTTTTTGGTCAAAATTGCTCCAGGGAGTAGAGGACGAATAGAGTGATTTGGTGAAAATTGACATTTTTTCGTTAAACCTCGAGTAATATAACGTTTTACAGTTTGTTTATTAGAAAACTTCCAATTTCATTAAACATCTGGTATTCTGTGCGGAAATTAAACTAGGGGTTGAATGCGTGAAGGTGGAATATCCATGACAAATTTTTTGTTGTTGCTAAAATGGCGTAAAACGTCTTAAAACATAGAAAACTTGATTCTGGAACGAAAATTCTTATCTGTCGGTCTGTACGCCTGTCTGTTAGTAGGCGCAATAATTTTCGAACGAATTAAGATATCATCTTTAAATTTGGTGTCCAGTTAGCACCTGACAAAGAAAGTTGTTTTTGGGTAAGATCGTTTCAGGAAGTATGGGATAAATGAGGGGTGAGTTGGTGAAATTTGACATTTTTTTCGCTAAAACTTAAGTAATATAACGTTTCAGAAGTCTATGTGTACAGAAATACGAATATTTTATATATATTTGTGGTCAAGTCATGGGCACTGAATTAATTTCACGAGAATGTCTTTCTGAGGAGAGTAGATAATCGCAGCTGTTTGCAAGTTATGATTCAATTTGCAGCACTATTTCCTTTCTGGTGACAGAAAGTAATGAGAATGATTTTTCAAAATTCGAATGTACACTTTTAGGATGCCTTTCAATAATTCCTCCCATTTAGCAAGGTGGAGAGAAATATTACATAACACACATACATTTTTACCTTTAGCTTCTGTAAAGAAGTATTGTTATTCCAATTTCGAATGGAAATGGTATGTCTTCACCTTCTTACTACTGCTTGCCATAATATTTTTATTGCTCTCTACTAACCCAACCGCTGGACGTTAGTTATGCCGTTCAGTTTTAAACTGAGATCCAGATCGTTCTCGATTACTAGCGCGCTGGTCGGTCCCAGCCGATTCTAGCATGGTGACGTACGCGGCAGAGCGCTCGCCGCAGTGTTACCGATGCTTGTGTTTATTATGATAATTTGCGAAATTCACGGAAACTTCAACGATTTTTACACCTTGTTCTTTCATAATTTAAAATATGTTGTAAGCTACCAGAATTGCATTTGCGAGCTACCGGTTACTCGCGATCGACAAGTGGGCGACTGCTGTGCTAGAGACTGGTTGTGACGACAACATGATGTCGCCAATAGACTGTGATAATTTAGGCACTTTAAAGTTAATTGTATTAACTAAGTCAACTGACTTAACAAGCCAAGAGTGTTTTGAAGCCAGCGGAAATTTGATACGGCACAGAATATTAAAAGCTATAACAATCAAACATAAAACATAAAAGACTGAGGCTTGACACTGTGGCTGGAAAAACACATAAAACAGTATACACACTACCTGAGATTAAGTTTGGCTGGACTTGCTACATTATGAATGGGACTCATAAATGAAACATGCCTTTCTTTAGGTAATCTACAAGAAAGTAATTTAAATACCATATCTTCTAATGAAGTGTAGTATAAATAAAAATAAAATTCATTTGCTACTTCGTCCCTTCGTTTGTTGTGTTGGAACACATATGGGGAATGAACGTATTCGCAGCTAACTAAGCAGGAAAATTGAATTTTCTTCAAAGAAGTCGTAAAAGGCTGAAAGTAATATAAGACTGGAATATAGAGATTAATATTTGACAGGCAGTTTAGCAGAATGAGCAATCTACGATTTATTAGGTTCCAGCAGGTTTGTGTTTTATGATTTCGTACACAGGTGGGCTTAATCAAAGCCATGTAGATGAGATTTGGGGATGTATATTTTTATTTATCAGGGGCAATCACTTAGCAAAAATGTAATTGGCGTCACACAGCGTAGCAATGTGAATTTTGATTGACAATAATTACAAATTGAAAGCACCAGGAACGATAATAATAAATGTAAAACAAACATATACAGAGCGTTACTTATAAAGCTCACTCCATCAAATATTTATAAACTATAGATTCATAGACTATTTATTATAGATTAAAAAATCGCTCATGACAAGATTACAAACTAAATAATGAACAGGGACTGGAAGAGGTTAAAATCAAAATCAATAAGGCAAATCTAGGCTAAGAAATATCTACGTGAAGAGCCATAAAACACGATTTAGAGGCAGTTGCGGATAAAATACTGGACAAAAAGAAACCAGAACCCAGGAAACCTTTGGTGGCATCGGAGGTACTAAGTTAATTCAATGTTGTCATAAGTATTACGACCATTCTCTTAGTCTTTCTTGGAAATTATAATTTTGGCCGCCAAGATCAGGATTACATTATTTTAACCTCCACATTTATTTGATTGAATCACAAGTTTCTTAATTAGGCTTCCATAACTAATAAATCGCTGAAACGATTTGCATTGAACTTTTAAATACTTATTCCTCCAATCAAGTGTAAATGAAAACAATGTCTCCGACACAGTCTTGGGGTGCAGATGATTGTCCTTATTCATGGCAGATGGTAAAATTATGGCGATATAGCTGTCTGCTGTAAAAATCGGCTTGGCGTAGCATTTTTCCTTTATCGGTCTTTAAAAAGCAATTATGCCATTTTACAGCCTAGATATTCCCTCAGTCTTCTTTTTTTTTTCATCAACGAGGGCTCACAGCCTAAATACTATCGTACCGTGGGTGTCGACAAGGAGGAAAGAGGCAACTTGTGAATTCTGGACTTGAAAGTTTGGAGGTTCGGGGGAGAATGAAAACATGTGCCGGCAAGGAGTTCCACAATTTGGAAGTCCTCGGGACAAAAGAGCGGGCATAACAAGATGTTATATGTCTGGTGACCTGGACAGTAAAAGGGTGCATTCGCTATGTTCCCCTGGTAGATCTGTTGGGGACAGCAGGTGGAGGAACTATGGAAGAAAGCTCCTCTGAGCAGTGCCCGTGCAGATGTCTATAAAAGAGGAGAGGTCACAAACGGCACGTCGGTGGGCAAGGGATGGCAGTCTTTGGGTGAGGGTACGGTCACCAATGAGACGTATAGCTCTCTTCTGAATGGAGTCCAGGATAACGAGTGTAGAAGCGGCAGCAGCACCCCAGATGTGGGAGCAGTATTCGAGGTTTGGTCTTATTTGTGAAGTATATAAAGTATAGAGATTAGCTGGTGAAAAGTATTTGCGAGCCCGGAAGAGGAAACCTAATTTCTTAGCAGTCGCTTCTGTAATTGATGTAGTGCCATTTGAGATTTCGATCCACAGATATGCCAACAAGTGAAAAGGACTCACTACTTTGAATAACTTGGTTGTTTATTGTGATGGGTCTAGGACTAGTGTATCGCTTATGAGAAAGAAAGCAAGACTGTGATTTGGTGGGGTTGAATTGTACAAGATTTCTACTTCCCCATTCCAATATTTTTTGGAGATCCACGGAGATAGAACCCTCCATGAGTCTGCGATCCTCATCTAGTTGGGCTAAAGAGACAGGCTTAGAATATTGTATATTGGAGTGGAGAGTGCTCTCGTCCGGGTAACTGTGAACTGGGTTGGATGTGCTAGAGACGAGGTGATTGATGTGGAGAAGAAACAAAGTAGGGGCTAAAGCTGAACCTTGAGGAACTCCTGCATTAATTGGATACAGTTTAGAGGAATGGCCATCCACGACAACAGAAATGCTCCGGTTAGAGAGGAAATTTGCTGTCCACGTACAGAGTTTTGGTGGTAGTCCATAGGCTGGTAATTTGTTAAGCAGCGCTGCGTGCCAGACCTGGTCGAATGCTTTGGATATGTCTAGAGCGACAATCTGGGATTCACCGTGTAGTTCCATAGACTTGTTCCAAGAATGGGTGACAAAGGAAAGGAGGTCGGCAGTTGATCTGCGCTGACGGAATCCATACTGTCTGTCGTGGATTAGACTGTGTTTTTCAAGAAATTTTAGTAATTCGGTGTTTATATACTTTTCCATCACTTTAGAGATGACTGAAAGGAGATAAATGGGCCTGTAGCGGTTTCTTGCTTCGTTAAATTCTTGACGGTTTTCTTGACTGGGATTGTGTAGAAGCTTTTTGTGAGCTATGACCTTTTCAAGTCTGGCCTTGTCACAGGATTTAGAGAACCAGGGCTTTTGAGTGGGTGCAGAGGTTTTCTGTATACGTGGAATAAATAATTCCATGCCAGCTTGGATAATTTCGGTGACGTTTTGTGAGATATCAGATGGGTCAGGTCAGGTCAGGTCCCAGTTCGCGGAGTTGTAGTGCCAAACGATACGTGGGTGTGATGACTGTGTGACCTCGGGTTGCATTGCGCAGGAAGCAGTGACCATGCCGTGGTCTGAGCGACCCAGAGGGGCGGTGACTGGTATCTTATAGCAGTCAGGATTTGTAGTAAGAAGGAGATCCAAGGGATTTGAGCTATGTGTTGGAATGCGAGGAAAGTATGTAGGTTGCTGAACCATATTGGCTAAAGAATTGCTGACTGCAAAAGCCTCCGCTGCTCTTCCTTGTGGATCGGTTTTTGAAGATCCTAGCCATTCCTTATTATGGACATTGAAGTCACCAAGAATAGTGACCTCGGAGGAAGGATATTCAGAAATCAGATGGTCGTTTTTTCAGAAAGGTAGTCAAAGAGCTGGAGAAAGTTGTTGTCAGAAGGTGACCAGTAAATGCAACAGATGAATTTAGTTGCAGAGAGAGTTTTATCCATAGTATGTCTTTTCTTCCAGCTTCTAAATTGGGGAGTCTGGTGCAGGGTATATTGCTACGGACGTACGCGCACACGCCTCCATGCAATCTAAAAGAAGTAAGGAGCTCATACCCCGGGAAATTAAGGTTATTAGTGGCTGTTTTGGCACTGATTTGAGTTTCGGTCAGGAAGAGGAGTTGGAGCCTATTAGCCTGGAGGCAATAGTGGACGGAGTTCAGGTTAGAATTTAGGCCACATATATTCGAGAAGGATATTGTAAATCTCGATGCTGGCGCCCCGTGTACACCCCTCTCCCGGAGATCCGAATGAAGGGGTATTTTGCCTCCGGAATCTTTTGTACAAGGAGGAGCCATCATCATTTTTGCTTATAAGGGAAACCGACTTATACACCAGAACCGGAAACGTCCGTTGGGACTTCACTGGCCCCTTAATGCAAGAGGTGGTACCTCCTCAGGCGTGAAAAAACTCCTTTATAATCACGTAAAGGAAAATTCCACTACCACCTGCTATATTGCAAGTATACCACACCAGCCAACTATTAACGAGCTGACCAGACCAATGTTTAATGTATTTTGAGCATGCATCTGCAGTAAGTGTGACTAAAGCAATATATTAGTCCCTACCAAAAACTTGCCGGAAATAAGAGTATTTGATTTTTCCGCGATTTTAGAGAACTTGTATATAAAAAAATTCCCTATAAGAAGGCTGCTACTGCATTTTGGAAAACTTTCTTTAAATGAGCGCATTGATAACTCAAAAAGTAATAAGCCGATTTTGACGAAAATTTCGTAGGTGACTTTCTTTTGTAAGTAGCTTAGATAACTTGAATGAAAACTTTTTGTATCTACAAAATTTGCAACAAAGTTATGGCGACCATTATTGTTACGGAAGTTTATACAATAAAAAGTATCCTATATCCCAGAATTCAGATTTAAATTTTCTTGGTGCAAAAGGTCAAGAACTACCAGAAAAGTTATTTGAATTTTATATAGTTTATTTTATTTAAACGTCACAGTCGCTATTTCAAGTGACAAAATTGGTGGTTTTTAAACACAGATTTTAAAGTAAATGGTAACTTGAGCGAATGGCAGTTTGCCGCAGCCAAACCCCTAGAATTAAAAAAAAAATGAATGCGAGTTATGTAGAATAAATTTCGCAAAAATAGTGATTCACACAGCCTTAAGTTTTTGCTTCAACCGACATTGTGCTTCATTTTATGAAAATATTTGCCTAAAATTCTTTTAAGTTATAAGAGTTTTGGTTTAATTAATTAATAATATATTTTTTTTATTTAACCAAATAAAATTGAAAAAGTCCCTGTCTTCAGGCAATAAATCATCGATGAACGTCAAACCACATATCAATTAGTAGGAGTTCGACGTAGCAAGTGCGTTATGGTGGCGCATTTTTATAAACCGTTTTTTTTTCAAACTCTAGTAACTAGGCTTCCATTTAACTATTCTCAAAAAAAAATGTGTGGGACGCAGAAATAGTGCATTATAGTAGTGAATTTTTATAAGAATTGTACACCGTTAGTAAGGTATATTATTAAAACTAATTCTTTAAATTTAAATGGACCTTGGAGATCAGTTTTAGAGGTCCCAGTTGGAGATTATATGAAGAAATTTCTATTTTATATGAAGCTAGAGAATTATAATTTGGTAGAGATATATGTAAGTACTGCAAGTCTCTTTAAAAAAATGTGTTACAAATTTCATTAGAGTTACAAAAACTTTCCGGAAGAAAATTAAGTATTTACAAAGGGAATGTATCTGCCAAATTGTTAATATGGCAAGTATTTTTCCTTTTATTGCTTCGATGGTTTTGTTTTAGTCAACACGATAGAACTAGTTTTTGCAAACAAAAAAGGTTTTTTTTAAACCACTTTGTAGTTATCTGCGAAGCTGATTATGTTATTTTTCTTCAATTTAGTACCAACGACTCGTTTGCATAGGTGTTACTATGATTCAACATTGAAGATTATAGCTGAATTGGGAATCGAGTTAATTGATTTCAAATATTTTTACAAAAATACTTTACCATAATATATTTGCTGCACACAGACCCTTTTCAACACGTATTTACAGTTGCTGTATCAAAATTTTTGAAAATGATTAATTATTGTAGTTTTCTATGTAAGACTGACAAACAAGGCAACCTCAATATCATTTTTGGAAAAATATTTTAAACAAACGAAAACGTAAATTTAAAATCTTGGTTCGCTGCTTTGGCGCGGGGGTTCTCCGTCCCATGCTGTATACCTACAACCACCCTCAATGCATAACAAAAACAATGTAAATATGAAAAATGTCTTGGGAACAGCCCCAACAAAGTTCGCGACCTACGTGATATAGCGGTTCTGGGTGGGTAAACAGGATTTTAAGGAGGTAAAGCTGCAAATTGGGATAAAGGGAGCCTATAGAGGTCCAACTAAGCTATTTTTTTCGCTCTTTCCGCTTACATTTTTTTTCTCTTGTTCACCGCTCAACATCCTTATTCACTCCTGGTCCCGTAACTTTCTTGGGGGCTGTTTGCAAGAAATTGTTTTTGTGGTTTATGCATCCAGAAGGAGATCTAAGCATGTTTCTGAATTTTGTTTATAGAAAGCCCCCGTGTGCTAATACGCAAATTTACCGAAAATTTAATTTTTCTTTACAAATGGAATGTACCTGCCAAATTAAAAACGCGGTAGGTATTTTACCTTATTAGTCGCTTAGATGGTGCGTTTTCGGCAATTCAATCAAGCCATTTTCTGCAAACAAAATAACCAAAATAGTGTTCTAAAACAAATGTATCATTGCCTGTGAAGCTCATTGTGTCATTTTTAAAATTTAGTACCCACGCTGTTTTTATATAGGTTTTAGTAAGTATCAAAACTGAATATTCTAGTTCAATGGATATTGAATTATCACCATTTAACATATTTTTAGGAAAATTCGCTACCATAACGCACTTTCTGCACGTAAACTCTTTTCAACACTTATTTACTATTGCTGTATCCATACTTTTTGAAAATAAAATAAATAAAGATAAACAATAAAAAAAATTGAAGTTAAAATTTTAATAATTTACACTGAACATCTGTTTATGGGTATAATTTAAACTACTGTATGATATTACATATATGGTTTTTTTTTCCAAAACACACCACGGGGGCTTACAGCCAGAATACTATCGTACCGTGGGTGTCGACAAGGAGGAGAGAGGCAACTTGTTAATTCTGGACTTGAAGGTTTGGAGATTCGGGGGAGAAGGAAAAACATGCGCCGGCAAGGAATTCCACAACCTGGAAGTCCTCGGGACAAAAGAGCGGGCATAACAAGATGTTCTATGTCTGGTGACCTGAACAGTAAAAGGGTGCATTCGCTATGTTCCCCTGGTAGATCTGTTGGGGGCAGCAGGCGGAGGAACTATGGAAGAAAGCTCATCTAAGCAGTGTCCGTGCAGATCTCTATAAAAGAGAGAGACAGGTCACCAACGGCACGTCTATGGGCAAGGGGTGGCAGCCTTTGGGTGAGGGTAGGGTCACCGATGAGACGTATAGCTCTCTTCTGAATGGAGTCCAGGATAGCGAGTGTAGAAGCGGCAGCAGCACCCCAGATGTGGGAGCAGTATTCTTATTTGTAAAGTATATAAGGTATAGAGATTAGCTGGTGAAAAGCATTTGCGAGCCCGGAAGAGGAAACCTAATTTCTTAGCAGCCGCTTCTGCAATTGATGTGACATGTTGGTGCGAATTGAGATTTCGATCCACAGAAATACCAACGAGTGTAAAGGATCCATTACTTTGAATAACTTGGTTGTTTATTATGATGGGCCTAGGGCTGGTGTATCTCGTATGAGAAAGAAAGCAAGACTGTGATCTGGTGGGGTTGAATTGTACAAGGTTTCTACTTCCCGTCTAATATTTTTGGAGAGCCACGGAGATAGAACTCTCCATGAGTCTGCGATCCTTATCTAATTGGACTAAAGAGACAGGCTTAGAATATTGTATATTTGAGTGGAGGATGCTGTCGTCCGCATAACTGTGAACTGGGTTGGATGTGCTTGAGAGGAGGCCATTGATGTGGAGAAGAAACAAAGTAGGGGATAAAGCTGAGCCTTGAGGAACTCCTGCATTAATTGGATACAGTTTAGAGGAATGGCCATCCACGACAACAGAAATGCTCCGGTTAGAGAGGAAATTTGCTGTCCACGTACATAGTTTTGGTGGTAGGCCATAGGCCGGTAGTTTATTAAGCAGCGCTGCGTGCCAGACCTCGTCGAATGCTTTGGATATGTCGAGAGCGACAATCTGGGATTCACCGTGTAGTTCCATAGACTTGTTCCAAGAATGGGTGACAAAGGAAAGGAGGTCGGCAGTTGATCTGCGCTGACGGAATCCATACTGCCTGTCGTGGATTAGACTGTCTTTTTCAAGAAATTTTAGTAATTTGGTGTTTATATACTTTTCCACCATTCAGACGATTGAAAGGAGAGAAATAGGTCTGTAGTTGCTAGGAAGTGCTTTGGATCCTTTCTTGGGGACGGGTTATACTCGAGCAGTTTTCCAATTACTAGGGAATATGCCTCTATTGTAAGATGTCTGAAGACGAGTCAGGACAGGAGCAAGTTCTGGTGCGCATTTTTTGAGAACAATTGCTGGGATCTCGTCAAGACCAGAGGCTTTCCTGGTATTAAGAGAAGAGAGCATCTTTCGTACCTTTTTAGTTTTGAAAATGATATCAGTCATTTTATGCGCGACATTGGAGACTGTTGGTGGTTGAATATTTGGAGGTGGGTTGAGAGTTGAATTTCCGGCGAATAACGAGGCAAAAAATTCAGCCTTACCCAGGGCGGTAGAAACAATTTCATCCCCTGAGACAAGAGGTGGGAACGTGCTCTTGCAGAAATTATTCCCAATAGATTTTGTAAGAGTCCAGAAGGGTTCGCTGCCGTTGGTGCTTAAGAGGACTTTGTTTTTGATGTGGTTGTTAAACGAGTTTTTTGCCTCAGAAGGAATGCGGACATAGCGGTTTCTTGCATCGTTAAACGCTTGGCGGTTTTCTTGGCTGGGATTGTGTAGAAGCTTTTTGTGAGCTTTGACCTTTTCAAGTCTGGCCTTGTCACATAATTTAGAGAACCAGGGCTTTTGAGTGGCTGCAGAGGTTTTCTGTGTACGTGGAATAAATAATTCCATGCCAGCTTGGATAATTTCGGTGACGTTTTGTGAGATATCAGAGGGGTCAGGATGAGAGAAGCAGACAGCCCAGGGAAATGAGGAAAAGTAATCTCGCATTTCGTCCCAGTTCGCGGAGTTGTAGTGCCAAACGACACTTGGGTGTGATGACTGTGTGACCTTGCGTTGCATTGCGCAGAAAGCAGTGACCATGCCGTGGTCTGAGCGACCAAGGGGGGCGGTGACTGATATCTTATAGCAGTTAGGATTTGTAGTAAGAAGAAGATTCAAGGGATTTGAGCTATGTGTTGGGATGCGAGGAAAGTAAGTATGGTATCATTTACCTCAAATTTTTCATACGCTACAGGAAGAGTAAATGAAAACCATAAGCACCTTATTATAAGGTATTAGCGGATTAGCGGAGTAGGGGTTATCTTCTTTTTCTTTGTTTATGACGTTTATAAACAAAGAAGAAGATAACCAAGATACTGAGTTCCATTTGGCTGTTCCACATTGCAAGAAACATTTTCTACGGATTCTAAAGATTGGCGCTCTAAAACATAATCATTTGTAAAAAAAATTCAAAGAAAAATCTCTAAAAGGTATTATTTCCTGTGGTTATAAAGAATTAAAGTTAGACACTACTTATTCATGCTAAATTTTGTAAATGCTAAGTCAACGGCAATACCTGATAAAGTAGTCTGGCGCTAGTTAACAAACGAACGCAAATAAATCTGTTGTAAACACAAATATATCATACAGGCTAGTACATGTTACGTTAAATCCTCTGTAAAACTCCCAGGAGAGGTACCGCTTTAAAAAAGCTAATTATTTTACATACATATTGACACTTTTGTATCCTGTATTAGTTTGATAGTGGTGGTTTATGTTATTTCAGTCGATTTTTAAGCCGAACTCTGAATGTGTATCAGAGTTTGGAGCGGGTAACGATCAGTAATATTTTAGAGAACGAAACGAGCTACTGGAATATTGCACAGGACTAAATCATGTTCGGCCAGCCGATAGTATTGTTACAGATCACATAAATTATATATATGTGGACCGTATATACAGAAGTTGATTTTGGCAGCAGAACGATTTACGTTTATGATCAGCCTCGCTTCTGGCTGTCCATGAAGTAGTCTAAAATAATCTCTTAATTGAGGCGAGTCTGCTAAAACGTGCACATGTGAGCACTCGGCTCCAATACTAAATTATACTCCTTGATATATTCGCTTAGATTGTGCGCTTGCTTTTTCAATACCTCATGTGTATTTTGTTTTCTATTTTTAAACACTGTGAATTTAACAGGATTTATATTTCTTTGGAAATTTAGGGATACATTTAAAATTAATTAAACCATACGGACACATAAGACAAAATAGTAGGAACAAAAAGAAACATCAAAAGCTAAAGTACATCTTTCTAAGGAACTCTTCAAATCAACTAGAAGAAACAAACAGATAACTAAATTGATCGTGGACTATTTTTGGTACCCTTAACTTTATTTTTGAAAGGAAATAATAATAATAAAAAAGTATTTTACCAAAATAATTAGTCATACATATACTAGTGAAATTAATTGCCTTCTGTCGAGATTACAGTTTTGTAATACACTAAACGAAAAAGTTACCTAAAATTTGTGTCAGTAGAAAATTCATTTATATATCTTTCTTTATTTTAATTTTTTCATAGAAAAATCCTAATGAAGAACTTGAACGAGAGGAGTGTCTAGTTCGCGATTGTCCACTTCTACTGGATACGAGTGCAGATCTGCAATGTGAGCAGTTGTATAATAGACCAAAGAAAAGGACTATGAAAAGAAAATCTCTAAAGGTTCAAACAAAAACTAAGCTATTTGAGAAGCAATTAAAAAAAATATTATTGTGGGGAAGTTCAATGGCGGGGTCGCTAATCTCAATATTGTGCCTAGTGACGAAGTCGTCATGACAAATCCTAATATAATTGCTATCTATCTCAATACAATACAACCAAATACAATTGACAAACGTACTTTACAGTACGACCATTAAATTTACTGTCGGAAGATAACGTTAAAAATGTTTATCTCCTAAGCAACCTGATAAACTGACTGATAATTATTACTTATCGCAAATATGAACGTTGCAAATTTTGAACATTTAGTGTGAAGTCATAACACAAAAATCTCTTTGTTCCCTAATAATGTTTTACTCTTATGAAATTTTGGATGAAACTCTCCATTCTTAGAAATTTTTTAGTAGTATTCTGATCATGTCACGAGTTAATCTGTGTTTATGTTAAAATCTCTTTGCAACCACACGACATCTTCTGTTTATAATTCGATTATACTCCTCGTAAATAAAAGTCATATTCAAAAGTCGTCGCATATTTTACTCATGTCGGAAGATGACGTTTAAAATGTTCATCTCATAGGCAACCTGATAAACTAACTAATAATTATTTCTTATCGCAAATAATGCTTAAATATCTTAAAATCGGTGGGACTTAGGTATAGGGAATGCTGATACCAATCGAAAGAACAATCAAAAGGACATGAACTAACGTTATAAAATATAGGGTGTTGTATTTAAAATAAGAGAGTTATTAGGTTTTAAAGTTGTCACATTTGACCCTGTCCAACTTATACTAGCCTCAGTAAATTCCAAATATTTTGTGGCATTTCAGAATTTGCATTTTGGAATGTCAACTCTTCAGGTTGAAAAATAAGAGAGGTACATGTGTGTAAATGTGAGAATGTTTTTTCAGAAATTTTTAAAAAAAGTCAAAATATCTGGAAAATGGTTGAGAAAAATGACATAACATGTTAGTGAAGCATACCATAAAATTTGAGGATCAATCTAGATCCGTAATAAAACCAACATCATCTTTCATTTGAAATAAGAAAGTTGACATCAACTTCCGGTATAACCGAAAGTCCCATACTAACGTCAATATTTTCAGTGAACTGGAAATTTTGAGAAACCCACGTGCCTGAATTTTCAGAATTCAATTGTGAGCCGTGCTCCAGAAACGGCTAGTGGAGGGTCTACGTGTGACACCATGTATATATATATATATATATATATATATATATATATATATATATATATATATATATATATATATATATATATATATATATATATATATATATATGGGTGTGTATCCGAGCGATAACTCAAAAAATACGAAACTGATTTGAACGAAACTTGGCACATACCTTCATTTTGTTAAGACCGCGGAAGAGTTCGTTAGCCAGCTCGTTGCACCAGTTTCTCATAAAAAGTGCATTCAAAAGAATAACAACTTTTTTTTTCAATGAAGTTTGGTCGCTATGTTGCCCTGATAAGAATCTTTATATGTAGCAAAATTCAACTTTCTAGAAACAAAAAAATCTAGGATCTATCAAATTAAATATAAATGGAGTTCTGATCAGCAAAAGCGAACTGGTGACAGAAAGGTTTGGCGAATATTTGTGTTCGTCTGCTAAAACTAATATTAGACATAACTTTGGCGAGAGTCCATCCCGGCGTGGCACTGCGGTCGCCTCCTGTTCAAACACAATTTTTATGCCTCCAGTTACAATGGAGGAGGTTCTTCAATGCGTGAGGGAGTTAAAGAATTCTAATTCCGCTGGTATCGATAATGTCCCAACAGATATAGTAAAAGCATTATAGGCTTAATAGTTATACCACTAACTTTTGTTATCAATGTTTCTCTTGATACCGGACACTTCCCTTCATTATTGAAGAGAGCTCTGGTTATAATACTTTATAAGAAGGGGAATACGACTTTATTGGAAAATTTTCGTCCAATCTCCTTGTTATGTACATTCGCCAAAATCTTCGAAAGGATCGTGTTTAAGAGAATCTTGGCCTTTTTCGATAATGAACGCTTGATATCCTTGTCAGCACGTCTTCCGCAATTGTATGTCTACAGAAACTGCTGTTTCTCGACTTCTATTTGATATTAATAGTCATCTAGACACGGGATTAAAGGTTAGTGGTATATTTTTCATCCTAAGTAGAGCATGCGATACCATTGACCATAAGATTTTGTTGCACAAGTTGGAAGCAATGGTAATCAGGGGTTTACTGTTACGGTGGATAAGGTCATATCTATCCGACAGAATGATCCGGGTACGTGTGGACGCTGGACTTTCAGCGGAGTATCACATGGGGCTGGGCGTCCCTCAGCGTTCCATTTTGTCACCACTGCTCTTTTTGACTTACGTCAATGATTTGCCAACTCATCTGGGAGAGGATGATGTCACCATGTATGCGAACGACATTTCGGTGGTCGTTGCTGGGAGTAATTTTTGGGACCTTGAGATCCGTACATTGAGTGTGCTCCAAGACTTTAAGTTGTGGTGTCGATCTAATCAATTGGTCCTTAATATCGACAAGACAGCCGTAGACAATTTCTCAAGGAGGAAAGGTCCACCTGAAAATGTAGAAAAAGGTTTGGCGTTGTGGTGGGTTAAGCGTCGCTGGCTGTGTCGCTTTTGGGAATGATTATGCAGGGTAACTTGTGCTGGGACGCCCAGATAAGTGCAGTTTGTAAGAAACTCATTGGTTCATTTTTTGGCTTGAGTAGACTCAAAACTCTATTAGATACAAAAACACTGTTGTCTGTTTATTACTCCATGGTCTATTCAATATTAAATTATAATATACTTGCCTGGGGTGCCACCTCGGAGACGCAGCGAGTCTTTGTTATTCAGAAGAGAATAATCCGGCTCCTATTCGGTTTGGGATCTAGATGCTCATCCCGCCAGTATTTTCGTGACTCTGGTATTCTGACTGTCTATTCTGTCTACATTTTAGGGGCAGTATGCTTCGTCAGGTCTTACCCAAAGATTTTCGGTTCGGACGCTGAAGCTGGTCACTCACATAGCCTGTGGGACAGATACACCATCCCATTCACTAGGCATCGTTCGGCTGGCTACGAGCGGTCGCCCTATTATGCCTCTGTCAAGTTTTTTAATAACTTACCACTTGCGCTGAGACAAATTAGATCCGGAAATAAATTTAAAAACACACTATGCGTTATCTCCAGTAAAACTGTTTTTACTCACTGCAAGAATTTTTAGCAGAGTGAAGGAGTTTTTTCTTGTGTGTGACTTAATTTTATGATTTTATGTAGTTTAATAATTTTTTTATGTATTGTCTGTGCAACCTGTGCGGGCTTGTTGCCTATTGGCTCTTAGCCTGTTTAGTCTCTGATAGCCTCCCATTTGTGTTTTTTATCTATTTTTTTTTGTGTTTGTGGCAGATATTTTGTAATGGTTTGCACATATTTGATGTTTTTTTTTAATATATTTTTATGGCGAACAAATCTGCTTTGAACAGCAGCTAAGTGGAATAAAACTATCTATCTATCTATCTGTCTATCTAGGTTTATAGCAAATTTGGTTATTCGAATTTGAAGCATTTAATATAAATTCGCTGACATAACTTGCTGCGCCCCGAATTTTTGGTGAATTTTTATTTTAAAAAATTCACTAATAGAGAGGTATCGATGGTGAGACTTTGCAAAAAAATTTTCAAATGAGCGCGATTTAGGACCCCTAGAACCCATATCCGGGGTCAGTTTCAGTTTCAGTTTTTATATGTTTATATATATATATATATATATATATATATATATATATATATATATATATATATATATATATATGTGTATATATGTATCCGTCTGATAACTCAAAAAATAATTAACCGATTTCAATGAAACTCGGCAAGTGCCTTTCTTTTATTATAGGCTTGGATGAGTTCGTTAGGCATGAAAATCGGACGGGTTTTTCCGGGAAAATTGAGTTTTCTTTCAAAAAAAAATTCTTTTTCCGAAAATGACAAAGATGTTTTAATGAAACTTACTATATATGTTGCTTGGGAGAGGACTTACTAATTACTAAAATTCAACTTTCTCAGTTTATAGAAAATTCAATTATTCAAATTTTAAATTTTCTTTTGAAATAATTTTTTTTTCACCAAAAATTACAGTTATTTTAATGAAATTTGGTGGGTATCTTGTCCTAGGAAATACCTTACTACCTACCAAAATTAAGCTTTCTAAGATTATATAAAACTGAGTTAATCAAATTTTTATAGCTCACTGCAGTGTTAAAATCAATGGTATTTTCCTCACTATTTTAACCACGTGGCTGGGGGACTGACCGAATTCATTCCCAGTTGCTATTGATCTACTCATATTCTCTGAATATGTTAGAAGACGTGGTATCTACTTCATTCCAAGTCACTATTAACCGACTATTTATGAAATCAAATAAGTAAATTAAATCGATTGTCATAAAATATGTAGTGTATTAAGACTAAGGGAAAAAGAAATAAAACATATATAACTGTGCACATTTTGATTATATTTTAGGGTGTGCGGCTCACTAGGACAAATCGCCACTGCTTGAGAGAGGTATTGTCACAGCATAATATCTTATTAAAGTTCATTTGTAAATAGGTTTAATTTATATATATATATATATATATATATATATATATATATATATATATATATATATATATATATATAGATATATATATATATATATATATATATATATATATATATATATGTATATATATATATATATATATATATATATATATATATATATATATATATATATATATATATATGTGTGTGTGTGTGTGTGTGTGTGTGTGTCCGTCTGATAACTCAAAAAATAATTAACCGATTTCGAAGAAACTTGGCAAACTTGGTAAAAGTAACAAAGCTGTTTTAATGAAATTTACTATATATGTTGCCTCAGTAGAGATATAACTACGTACCAAAAATCAACTTTCTAAGTTTAGAGAAAATTGAGTTATTCAAATTTAAATTTTCTTTAGAAAAAAATTTTTTTCTTTAAAAATTACAAAGTTATTTTAATGAAATTTTGTGGATATCTTGCCTTAGGAAAGACCTTACTACGTATTAAAACTAAACTCTCTAAGTTTATAGAAAATTGAGTTATTTAAATTTGAAGAATTTAATAAAAATTCACTACCATAACGCACTTGCTGCGTCCCGAGTTTTTACTTTTACTACGTTAGATTATTCATCCCTCTAATAAATCTCAAATGGTTAGCGAAACGATCGCCAGGTCTTATGAATATTTTGTGGTGAATTGGGTTCTCTAATTCGTTTAGATTTCGAACAGATTCGGTCTTTTCTTGTATCACGCAGCTAAAATTCACTGAAGCTTCACAAACTATGATTTTATCCTGTAGGTTGCTGTTAATTTAACCAATAGAATTTGTAAAACAAATAGGATCAGTACAGATTGCGACTTTACGAAACCCTTTCTAACACACATAAGCATTATTTCTGGATTGGAATATCAATGAACGACTAAGAAGGAGCCTAGCTCAAAATAAACTGGGAATTTATTGGATCTGTGTGTGTATCAATAAGACAGAAAGATTTGTTGGTATTTGTTGAAACCCTTTCAGATATCCAAACTGATAGCAAGAAATCCATATTGATTAGGGGAATAGTCGTTATCAGTCTTTCTCCTTCACCCCTTATCCTTTATCGAAGATTAAATCTAGATTCGCATAAAGCAAAGGAAACTGACGACCATATACATTTTTTTAGGAAATTGAATTTGTTTCCATGTTTTTTATGATAGATAAAAACATCGAACAGGCCAAATAAAAAAAAAGGCTTCGGACCTTTATCGTTGCAATCAGAATAAATAAAATACTATGCCGAATGCTTTGCGTTCGATTCTGAATTGCTTGCGGTGGAATGGTTATGGAAATTAAGGTATAAATAATGTTTGTTGGATTTTTTCTTGGCTTCGAGATTATGGAAATGTAATAATCGTTCTAATTTTTTTGGCCCGTTTTATTTGGTAAGTTGATTTTTATGGCTTTTATGGGAGGCAGAAAACCATTAAGTGGAATGACAGCAAAGCGTAGTCTAAGTTTTGAAGTTTTACCCATTCGGGTTTATGATTATACGTTTTTCCAAAGGTTGGTGTCATGCATGCGTTGGGTGGATTTATGTGTAACGAAACTCCCGTTTCATTGCAATATATTTATATTTCACTACCACAACACCACTCTGACAGTCTTGTTAATTAATATTTTCAATAAATAAATATTATTAAATCGCCACTGCAAACGAAAAATCAATACAAAATATCTTCCTTTATCATTAAGAATTCGATAAATTAAATTCCACATCGTTATCAACTAGATTACACGAATAAAAATATACAAATTAAACAAATTTTTATTTTTAAATTCTCACGTCCACTATGAGTTAAATAAAGAAAACAAAACTTCTAGAATGAAACAAGGACACCAGATTTTTACCATATAAAAGCAGGCCCACTGGCCAAATAAAATCAGTTGAGTTAAACTCCGTCCAGCAAGAATATTGAATATAGTGAAGTAGCTTCGCCAAGTATCCTCCCAGTATTTTCGAATCTCCAGTTAGAGAACCGTCAGCCCCCTCCCTTTTATTTTTCGCCGTTATTATATTTCCTTGGTAAGAAACCTATAATTCATTTAATTTTTGATATTTATATTTTCTGAATTAATTTAAATCATGTATAGCTGACCCCAAACCTAGAACGTATTCTATATTTATTTCTCCGAGTTTCAATATACAGGTGTCCCCCCAGATACCTCGTTTTCACTTACAAAGGATTGACAGAGTGCTTTCGGCCCCCTATGTATTTTTATTTTATTTTGTCTAAGCACACCACGCATAGCCGAGGGTTGTACTAACATTATAATATTTTTTTTATTTCTAGCTGTTTTGGTAATATACCTTAGTGAATCAGTAACATTGTGTACCGTTGTGACTCCCACCTCCTAGTTAAAATAACTTGGGAGTTTGGAGGACTATACATAATTTCCACTGTGTTAGCACTCACTGGTGTCCCCAGAAGCGGCCCGAGTGTTGGGGCAGTGTAAATTATCGTCTCCTTATTGTCGTTCTTTGAGTAAAAATCTCCCTTAGCATTTGGGAGACACGCCAGCTAGAGATAAGAGAAATTCCGCGTTCTGATTTTCCGGAGAATCGTTAGTATGTTAGTGCAAAAACCCATCCCCTGTGTTTAATTTGTATTAAAGCTTGTGCCTTTGACTGAGCATCCAGGTTGGTTTATCTCCTATATGTGTGTGTGCGTTGTTTCTTTAAAGTCGGCCTATTTCTGCTACTATGGCCAATCACCGACGCCAGGGAGCAGTTTCATCTCACTATCCCGGAAATGTTGCCGAACCCCTGCCTTTCTGTAAGGAGGGTAGGGATATTTAACGTGCCCAACATCGCATGGATACGGAACCGACGGCTTTACGCCCCCTCCGAAGGGTGGAACGTGCAGACATTCAACTTGCTCAAATACAATGCCACAACCTCGGTTGATGGTAATTGTACAGTATGTACTGAAAAAGTGAAAGGAGAACCCTGGGACCGAACCCAGTACCCTGCGGTTCAGAGGCACACGTCCTTACCTCTGGACCACCGAGGCTCTTTATCGTTTATATAAATTTTATTCCTTCATTAAAATAAAATCAATTAGTAAATATATTCAGTTATACTAGAGCCCAACGTTCAGGCATTAATTGAGTTATACAAGTTAAAAAACTCGGGACGCAGCAAGTGCGTTATGGTAGTGAATTTTCTTAAATATGTTTTTATTGCAAATATGTCTGTTTTCTTTTTATTTAAGAAAGCAGGCATCAATTTTGGTTACCAGTATAACCTATATAGCAAAAACAATGTGCCATGTTTCATAAAAATAACTTTATTGTGTGAAAATGTACAAAAATTTCCAAAAGTAAACTTAAAGTGTTCCCACAAAAATTCGTTTCTTGGTCAACCTTATAGGTTAATAGCAAATTGGGAATTCAAATATGAAGCATTTGATCAAAATTCGCTACCATAACGCACTTGCTGCATCCAAAATTTCTTTTCTTACAAACATGTATTATATTTCGATGGAAAATGCAAAAATGCAATAACATAAGGCGTGTTTGATTAAAAAAAAATAAGAAAATTTGTATCACCAACGACTTATGGGCCACCCTATGAGTGTAGAAATATTTTTTCAAGATGTAGCTCAAGACACCCTATAATTAATATATAAAAATTTTTTTCATATCTTGTATAATAACGGATATATTGAGCTTTATTGATTTTTTACGAAAATTCGACAAAAATTATATACCATTAAACGATAAACTCTATAGCTAAGACTACTGCCAAGCATCAGAGAAAGGGTCAATTTTAAATTAATTTTCTGGAAATATTTTAGCAAAATGAAGGACAATGACGGTTGAAACTAAGACTTCAGGCTTTGTAAAACATTCTTCTTGAGACATTTTCCTTCCATAGCTCATATTATTTTCAAGTTCATTGCGTAAATATTACCAATTCTGACGTTTTAAATCGCGACGTTTTGAGGAAAACCCAATTTTCTTTTTCTTTCCATAGCCCGTACTAGATTCAAGTTCTTTGCCTAAATGTTGCCAATTTTTGACGTTTTAAATCGCAACTTTGACATTTTGAGGAAAATCCCAATAATTAGTGAATTTTCTTAATGGGCCCCCCAGAAAACATATCCGGGGTCAGTTTCAATTTTTATATGTTTATATATATATATATATATATATATATATATATATATATATATATATATATATATATATATATATATATATATATATATATATATATATATATGTATCACACCGATAACTCAAATAATAATGGGCCGATTTTGATTAAGTTTGGTGAAAAAATTCCTTTTGCAAATGGATTGGATGAGTTCGTTAGCCAGAAAAATCTGCCCAGGTTTTCCCGGAAAATTTTGTGTTTTCTTTCGAAAAAAAATTATATCTCCGGAAGTAACAAAGTGAGGGCAACCAAATTTGGCACGCAGGTTCACATCCTTATAGTAAGTCACCTAGCAAAATTTAGCTATGTAGGTCAAAAGACAAAAAAGTTATAGGCATTTAAAGAAAAATAAATTGGGGTTTTCCTTAAAACGTCAAAGTGGCGATTTAAAATGTCAAAATTGGCAACATTTAGGCAAAGAACTTGAATCTAATACGGGCTATAGAAATAAAATGTCTCAAGAAGGATGTTTTACAAACCCTAAAGTCTTAGTTTCAATCGTCACTGTCCTTCATTTTACTAAAATATTCCCAGAAAATTCATTTCAAATAGACCCTTTCTCTGATGCTTGGCAGTAGCCTTAGCTATAGAGTTTATCGTTTAATGGTATATAATTTTTGTCAAATTTTCGTAAAAAATCAATAAAGCGCAATATATCCGTTATTATATAAGATATGAAAAATTTTTGTATATATTAATTATAGGGTGTCTTGAGCTACATCTTAAAATAATATTTCTACAGCCACAGGTGGCCCATAAGTCGTTGGTGATACAAATTTCCATTTTTTTTAATCAAACACGTCTTATGCTATTGCATTTTTGCATTTTCCATCGAAATATAATGCATGTTTGTAAGAAAAGAAAATCTGGACGCAGCAAGTGCGTTACGGTACCGAATTTTAATCAAATGTTTCATATTTGAACAGCTCAATTTGCTATTAACCTATAAGGTTGACCAAGAAACGTGTTTTTTCGGGAACACTATAAGTTTACTTTTGGAAATTTTTCTACATTTTCAAACAATAAAGTTATTTTTTATGAAACATTGCACATTGTTTTTACTATATAGGTTATACTGGTAACCAAATTTGATGCCTGATTTCTTAAAAAAAAAAAACCATATTTGTTATTAAAAACATTTTTATGAAAATTCACTACCATAACGCACTTGCTGCGTCCAGATTTTTTTTATTTAAATGCCTGTAACTTTCTTGTCTTTCGATATACAAAGCTAAATTTTGGTAAGTAGCTGACGTATAACGATATAAACCCGCGCACCAAATTTGGTTGCCCTTACTTTGTTAATTTTGGAGATATAATTTTTTTCGAAAGAAAACACAAAATTTCCGGGAAAACCTGGGCAGATTTTCCTGGCTAACGAACTCATCCAATCCATTTGCAAAAGGAATTTTTTCACCAAACTTAATCAAAATCGGCCCATTATTATTTGAGTTATCGGTGTGATACTATATATATATATATATATATATATATATATATATATATATATATATATATATATATATATATATATATATATATATATATATATATATATAAATTTTGGAGTTTTCCTCAAAACGCCAAACTCGCAATTTAAAACGGCAATGTTTAGACAAAGAACGTGAAACAAATACGGATCGTGAAAAGAAAATGTTGCAAGAAGAGTGTTCTGCGAACGGGCTATAGAAATAAAATGTCTCAAAAAGGATGTTTTACAAACCCTAAAGTCTTAGTTTCAATCGTCATTGTCCTTCATTTTACTAAAATATTCCCAGAAAATTCATTTCAAATAGACCCTTTCTCTGATGCTTGGCAGTAGCCTTAGCTATAGAGTTTATCGTTTAATGGTATATAATTTTTGTCGAATTTTCGTAAAAAATCAATAAAGCTCAATATATCCGTTATTATATAAGATATGAAAATTTTTTGTATATATTAATTATAGGGTGTCTTGAGCTACATCTTAAAATAATATTTCTACAGTCACAGGTGGCCCATAAGTCGTTGGTGATACAAATTTCCATTTTTTTTAAATCAAACACGCCTTATGCTATTGCATTTTTTGCATTTTCCATCGAAATATAATGCATGTTTGTAAGAAAAGAAAATCTGGACGCAGCAAGTGCGTTACGGTACCGAATTTTAATCAAATGTTTCATATTTGAACAGCTCAATTTGCTATTAACCTATAAGGTTGACCAAGAAACGTGTTTTTTCGGCAACACTTTAAGTTTACTTTTGGAAATTTTTCTACATTTTCAAACAATAAAGTTATTTTTATGAAACATGGCACATTGGTTTTACTATATAGGTTATACTGGTAACCAAATTTGATGCCTGCATTGTTAAAAAAAAAACACACACATATTTGTTATTAAAAACATTTTTATGAAAATTCACTACCATAACGCACTTGCTGCGTCCAGATTTTTTTTTATTTAAATGCCTATAACTTTTTTGTCTTTTGATATACAAAGCTACATTTTGGTAGGTAGCTTACGTATAACGATATAAACCCGCGCACCAAATTTGGTTGCCCTTACTTTGTTAATTTTGGAGATATAAATTTTTTACAATTTTTTTCGAAAGAAAACTCAAAATTTTCCGGGAAAACCTGCGTCGATTTTCCTGGCTAACGAACTTATCCAAGCCATTTGTAAAAGGAAGGTACTCACCAAATTTAATCAAAATCGGCCCATAATTTTTTGAGTTATCGGTGTGATACATATATATATATATATATATATATATATATATATATATATATATATATATATATATAAACATATAAAAATTGAAACCGACCCCGGATATGTGTTCTGGGGGTCCTAATTAGCGCTCATTTGAAGAAATTTTTTCAAAATTCAAAAGTCGGGATCTCCTCATTTGTGAATTTTTTTAAGAAAATTCACTAAAAACTAAGTTGAAGCTAAAACAAGCAGTCAAAATGAGTGAAAATATCAGAGTAAACTGACCAGCACAGAAAGCCAAAGAACAGGTGGAAAATTTATTATTTGAAAAATCAATTAATTAAGTCTATTGCGGAATTGAATAAGCCAAAGAGCAAACTGACAGGGTAAACAGCGAAATCGGCAAGACATACAGCTTAATAATATATAAATTACGATTTTCATATACTTTTGTAAGTCATTCTATATGAAATCTACGGCAGATAATAGATTTTACAGAAACAGCATGAACCTAATATTGAAAAGACAATATGAAAAAGTGCTAAAAATTCTGGGTACAGTATGTGTCAGCTATCCTGAAAAATCTGTTCAATTTTCAGGAAAGAGGAAATAACAGTTTGTTTACTCTACACTTTTAAGGGTATAAATCCAGTTAAGAGTTCTACATGTTACCTTAACAAGCGGGTCGTCTGGATTGTTGGAAAATTGATTTCTGAATACCGAGCACAATATATTGTAAAGCATATTCAATAATTTATAAAGTCTCGAACACATGGAAGCGATTTGTGGCAATAAATATAGGGATTCTTTTCATCTGTGCTGAAAAATCACCTATAAATCCGGTACGAATGATTCGGTTGAATTAGTGCTTCCCAAATTGATCGTAGATAACGACGATCTGTTTCAGTATGTTTGGGAAATTTCGTACGCTTCGTGTTTTTACCTGTTTTTATATAATACAGGCGGATTCTTTCGTCTGATTTTTTGTGAACATCCTAGAAATACTGTTTTTATATTAGCAAGTTTTTTTAACAGTACCGGTTCTTTTTGGAAGGTGGAATATTGTTGATGTTTTTTCGGATGTGTGCACATTCTTTACAAGACGTTTGTATAATATTATTGCAAATATACAGTAGTCCTCAGAGGTGTACGGTTCCCGGATTCAATGGAAGCGCTGCTTCCCCTTAATATTTCTAGTAAAATTAGGTTTTTCCTTGATTCTTTTACATTTCCTACATTTTTCCTTTTATTAAGTTTGATTCTAGTTGCGGGTACATATTTAAAATGTTTGCTGAGTTTCGCAATGTCTCAAACGCCAGACAGACGCCGCGGCGCTGTATAATATTTTTTTTATTTGTTTGTTTATTTATTTATTTATTCATTCATTCATTTATTCATCCATCCATCCATCCATCCATCCATCCATCCATCCATCCATCCATCCATCCATCCATCCATCCATCCATCCATCCATCCATCCATCCATCCATCCATCCATCCATCCATCCATCCATCCATCCATCCATCCATCCATCCATCCATCCATCCATCCATCCATCCATCCATCCATCCATCCATCCATCCATCCATCCATCCATCCATCCATCCATCCATCCATCCATCCATCCATCCATCCATCCATCCATCCATCCATCCATCCATCCATCCATCCATCCATCCATCCATCCATCCATCCATCCATCCATCCATCCATCCATCCATCCATCCATCCATCCATCCATCCATCCATCCATCCATCCATCCATCCATCCATCCATCCATCCATCCATCCATCCATCCATCCATCCATCCATCCATCCATCCATCCATCCATCCATCCATCCATCCATCCATCCATCCATCCATCCATCCATCCATCCATCCATCCATCCATCCATCCATCCATCCATCCATCCATCCATCCATCCATCCATCCATCCATCCATCCATCCATCCATCCATCCATCCATCCATCCATCCATCCATCCATCCATCCATCCATCCATCCATCCATCCATCCATCCATCCATCCATCCATCCATCCATCCATCCATCCATCCATCCATCCATCCATCCATCCATCCATCCATCCATCCATCCATCCATCCATCCATCCATCCATCCATCCATCCATCCATCCATCCATCCATCCATCCATCCATCCATCCATCCATCCATCCATCCATCCATCCATCCATCCATCCATCCATCCATCCATCCATCCATCCATCCATCCATCCATCCATCCATCCATCCATCCATCCATCCATCCATCCATCCATCCATCCATCCATCCATCCATCCATCCATCCATCCATCCATCCATCCATCCATCCATCCATCCATCCATCCATCCATCCATCCATCCATCCATCCATCCATCCATCCATCCATCCATCCATCCATCCATCCATCCATCCATCCATCCATCCATCCATCCATCCATCCATCCATCCATCCATCCATCCATCCATCCATCCATCCATCCATCCATCCATCCATCCATCCATCCATCCATCCATCCATCCATCCATCCATCCATCCATCCATCCATCCATCCATCCATCCATCCATCCATCCATCCATCCATCCATCCATCCATCCATCCATCCATCCATCCATCCATCCATCCATCCATCCATCCATCCATCCATCCATCCATCCATCCATCCATCCATCCATCCATCCATCCATCCATCCATCCATCCATCCATCCATCCATCCATCCATCCATCCATCCATCCATCCATCCATCCATCCATCCATCCATCCATCCATCCATCCATCCATCCATCCATCCATCCATCCATCCATCCATCCATCCATCCATCCATCCATCCATCCATCCATCCATCCATCCAAAAAATATTAGACTGGGGAAGTAGAAGTACAATTCAACTACACCACTCAGGCTTGCTTTCTATCTCATAAGAGATACACCAGCCCTAGACCCATCAAAACGAACAAGTTATTCAAAGTAATGAATCCTTTTCACTTGTTGGCACTTCTGTGGATTGAAATCTCAATTGGCACCAACATGTCACATCAATTGCAGAAGCGGCTGCTAATAAATTAGGTTTCCTCTTTCTGGCTCGCTAATACTTTTCACCAGCTAATCTCTATACCTCATATACTTCACAAATAAAGCCAAACCTCGAATACTGCTCCCACATCTGGGATGCAGCTGCCGCTTCTACACTCTCTATCCTGGACCCCATTCAGAAGAAAGCTATACGTTTCATCGGTGACCCTACCCTCACCCAAAGATTGTCATCCCTTGCCCACCGATGGGCCGTTGGTGACCTCCCTCCGTTTTATAGATATCTGCACGGGCACTGCTCAGAGGAGCTTTCTTTCATATTTCCTCCACCTGCTGCCCCCAACAGATTTACCAGGGAAACAGAGCGAATGCACCCTTTTACTGTCCAGGTCACCAGACATAAAACATCTTGTTATGTCCGCTCTTTTGTCCCGAGGACTTCCAAGTTGTGGAATTCCTTGCCGGCACATGTTTTTCCTTCTCCCCCGAACCTCCAAACCTTCAAGTCCAGAATTAACAAGTCGCCTCTTTCCTCCTTGTCGACACCCGTGGTACGATAGTATTTAGACTATGAGCCTCTGTGATGTGTTGTTGAAATAAAAGAAATAAAAAAATTGGGTTCTTGAAAAGTGTACTTATCAGCGCTCATCACAGATTTCAATATTTGCTTAGTCCCGAGATGTCTTTATGATTGTGCAACCTTAACGTCATTTACATTTTTATCTCTTGTAAGTTTCGAGATTCTAAAAGTGTGTACGCTTAAATCTCTCACCCTGTATACTCGTATAAAATATTTGTTAACATTTCTCTGCTAATCTTATGATATTGTTAAACGCTTCAAGTTAAGGTGCTGTTTTTTGTTGTTATGATAATATATTTGTAAAAGCACTGAATTTAAATCGATGCCACTTTGAATGTTTTGATGCTTAAACATGTGAGGTTGAAATTCATTGGTGCATGGACCATAAAACTTTACTCTTTATGCAACATAAAAAATATCACGTTCAGTATGTCGAACCGCCACGATTAGTAGGATTACCGAAAGGTTTCTCCATCATGAATACCATCACTTCATCCGACTAATGTAAAGATTACAGTTTAAGACTAAAACACTTGTTCCATTAATCCTGTTTAATCTTATCCCCTATTAAATACCTAACTATGGACTTAATGATAAAACACCAAACAGACTTGGAGCAACACAAATGCACTCTCTATCTATATACATTGCCTGCCTGATAACACATAAATATAACAGACTGCTTTGGGATTACAAGATCACATTTTGACTTCACTCTCAATACAAAATTCCATTAAAGGATTAAGCTGAAAAGGCAGGTCGAACTGACAGGTCTACTCGGACGCATATTGGAGCTTTTCCCGCGCGTTATCCAAACTAACGGATCGCGTCTTTCCCCTATCCGCTAATGTTTTAATCCTGCTTGATGCCAGACCCTCAACCCTTGCTTTATTCACCCTAGCAGTATTACTAGTTTATACGACTTGTCTCATGGTTGATGCACATCCACTTTCTCTTTTATCGTTACTATTTGACGTGTTGAAATAATGAAAGCGGAATCATGTTAGATATCGCTATTGTTTTTACTTTTTTATTAACTATTTGTAAGAGAAATTTCATAGAAAAAAATCACCATTCGGGAAATCCCGACTTTTAAATTTTGCAAATTAAATTTTGCAAAGCTTTATTCATGTGAGCGTGAAGTAGAACTTTTATACCTGGGGTTAGTTTGAATTTTTACGTGTTTATGTTACAGTGACACAACAAGTTGCTAAACTAACATTGCCCACTATGACGAATGCTGATGAGATTTTATGTCTTTTCTTTAATTGATACCGTTCAGAAAGGACACCAAAATTATTTTTCCTTGCTTTGTGATTATCAAGATCCAACGCGATTTGTTTCTAATTTTACTTCCACATCGTCAATGCGTGTCGAAGTATGGTATTGGTGACAGAAATTTCAAAAAAAAATTCGCTTAAACATTGTAAAAAGTGTCAAAACTAACACAAAACATGATTTCGGAACGAACATTTTTGTTGTCTGTCGGTCTGTCGATCCGTCGGTCTATCGATCCGTCGGTCTGTAGTAGTAGTAGCAGTGGTGGGGAGGCAAACGCCAAGCAAGTAGGCCACAATGGGCCCTTTTTGCTAACCCCAGCAACCCAGCAACCATGCTCTGCTCTTTCTCGATTCCGTCTCCAAACCGCCTCGACCTCGAAATGAAGGCCGTGATGGTCTTCAATTGGACGGTACTTACCTGATTCCTCTGCAGAGTCCTTGAACCGAACAATTCTGCTCGAAGACTCCCAAAAGCCTCGCATTCACACAGGTAGTGGTAAGACGTTTCTTCATCCTCGCCGCATTCGTGGCAAATGGGATCCCTCTCTACGCCTTTCAATGTGAGGTGTCTGCTAAGACTGCAGTGGCCTGTCAGCACCCCAAGGATGCGGCGAAGCGTAGGTCTCCTACCGAGTAGCCAGACAGCTTGACCTCTGTCCAGCCCAATCACGAAGTCCCTCGCCTGCCTACCACCACCAACCGATCCACAGTGCCTCTCCATGGCTTTCTCAGTCCACCTGTCTAAGGCGACAGAAACCGTCTTTCTACTTATGCCTATCGCAGACTCCGGGTCACAGAACGGCCGCCGGGAACCAAGCCTTGCGAGATTATTCGCTACCTCATTCCTCGCTACGCCACAGTGTCCCGGAACCCACACCAGTTGCACCTCCTTTGTCCTGGCTAGTCCTTTGAGTGCGTCAGCGCACTCCTGAATCAGTGTTGACCGAGCAAATGTATACACATTTCTCGGGGCTCCTTCTAACAACCTGTCTATTGGCCACAGACAGGATAGCGTACACCTCTGTTTTAAATGCCGTGGTATATATATATATATATATATATATATATATATATATATATATATATATATATATATATATATATATATATATATATATATATATATATATAAAGGGTTAACAATTTACCAAAATTTAGGTCTGTGAGTTTAAAGACAAGAAAGACACTTTCTCTGATACTTTGGAAGTAGTTTTAGTTAAATTTATGGTTAAACGGTCTATAATTTTTAGCGAATTTTCATAGAAAAAATTTGTTAACGAGGAGACTGCGGCTTTTGAATTGTAAAAAAATTTCTTCAAATGAGCGCAAACTAGACCCCCTAGAATCCATATCCGGGTTTACTTTCTGTTTACATATATACAGTGTGACGCATTTCTACGGTAAAGCTCAATATAATTGTTATTATGCAAGATACAAGAAAAAATTGTATACGTTACCTATAGGGTGTTTTGAGCTGCATCCTATAAAATCATTTTGACAACCACAGGTTGGCCCAAAAGTTGTTGGTGATACTTACTATTTTTTAACATTCCCTATTGCATTTTTGCATTTTTCATCGAAATATGATGCATGTTTGTAAACTAATCGAGACGCAGTAAGTGCGTTTTAGTAGCGAATTTTCAATAAACGCTTTAAAATTCAATTACGCAATTCGTTATTAACCTAAGGTTCGTCAGCTATGAAACAAATTTTCTCGGAAATATTTTAAGTTTATTTTCGGAAAATTTATGTACATTTTTAAACAAGTTATCTTGGTAAAATATGGTACAATGTTCCTACTATATAGGTTATACCGGTGACCAAATTGATTCATGCTTGCAATAGAGAGACATATTTTCTATTAACAACATTTTAAGAAAATTCACTTCCATAACGCACTTGCTGCGTCCAGACATTTTTAGTTTCTCTCCTGGTGAACTTTATCAACTCAACTTACCTGTTTCACTTTAAACGAGACACGTAAATATCCTGTAAAGTTATAAAATCTATTGAATTTCAATTCGTGAAAATGGTGGAAAAATGTAAATAATTAGATTGTTCCAGAAGAATGACAACTGTCCACTACAAGCAGCACAAATTTTAAATGATCGTCATCCTGAAAAAACTCTTTGCATCGGTACGTGCTCGATGTAATGCATAAATGTTGGGAAACTGGATCGGTAGCAAACAAAAAAAAAACATCAACGTGAGCAGGTCATACGTAATGACGGTATTCAGGTGGCTCTCCTGGGTCACATCGCAATGGAACCAAATGTGTGTCTCAGGAAACTTGCAAGTACTTCAGCATCTTCTGTTGCCAATTGTAGACGAATGTCGAAAAGTTAATAAGTACGACCCACTCAAAATTAGTTTAGTACATAAACTTAATAAGGACGATCCTGATCGCCGCGTGCAGTTCTTTTTTTTTTAATTTCAACAATACACTACGAGGGCTTACAGCCCAAATACTATCGTACCGTGGGTGTCGACAAAGAGGAAAGAGGCAACTTGTTAATTCTGGACTTGAAGGTTTGGAGGAGAAGGAAAAATATGTGCCGGCAAAGAATTCCATAACTTGGAAGTCCTCGGGACAAAAGAGCGGGCATAACAAGATGTTCTATGTCTGGAGACCTGGACAGTAAAAGGATGCATTCGCTCTATTCCCCTGGTAGATCTGTTGGGGGCAGCAGGTGGAGGAACTATGGAAGAAAGCTCCGCTGAGCAGTGCCCGTGCAGATATCTATAAAAGAGAGAGAGGTCACCAACGGCACGTCGGTGGGCAAGGGATGGCAGCCTTTGGGTGAGTGTAGGGTCACCGATGAGACGTATAGCTCTCTTCTGAATTTAGTCCAGGATAGGGAGTGTAGAACAAATGAGTGATCGTGCCAGAAGGAATTCAAACTTTTTGTACTCAATCTGTTTTTCCGATGAATGTACATACATCCAGCTAGATGACCAAGTCAACCGCCATATTTGCCGCTACTGGAGTAATGAAAATACAAGAATTTTCCGTGAAACTCATACACAGCATCACAGAAAATTGAATGTTTGGGCGGGCATACTGGAAGACCACCTCATATGGCCGTTCTTTCTATCTGGAAATATGGGTGGAAACATGTATCTGGATCTACTGGAGACCCATATCTATTCCAAGATGGTGGAAGTATTGGGAAAACACAACAGTTTGGCAGAAGACGGTGTGCGGTTTCAATTAAATAACATTCTTTCCTCCATTGAGATTTTATCTTATTTTTTAACTGATGATTCAATTGCCACATTCAAACAAACATAAAAAAGTCTGGACGCAGCAAGTGCGTTATAGAAGTGAATTTTCTTAAAATGATTTTATTAGAAAATATGTCCGTTTAATGCAAGCAGAAATCAATTTGGTTACCGGTATAACCTATATAGTAGGAACAATGTACCATAGTTTACCAACATAACTTGCTTGAAAATTTAAAAAAAATCCGAAAATAAACTTAAAACATTTCCGAGAAAACTCGTTTTCTCGCTGACGAACCTTAGGTTAATAGCAAATTGCGTTGTTGAATTTTGAATCGTTTAATGAAAATTCGCTACTAAAACGCACTTACTGCGTCTCGATTTTTTTTACAAACATGCATTTCAAGTAGATTTTTTACCCATATTATAACGAAATCAAGGAAAATAACGACTTAGACACTTATCTTGGAGCTTGCTAGTCATTTCTTGTAGTATTTTTCACTCCGATTCGTACTCAATAAATTTTGACGTTTTAACTTTCTTGGTTGCCTGTATTTTGTTATTTACGAAGATAGAATTTTTTTTCGAAAGAAAACACAAACTTATCCGGGAAAACCTGGGCCGATTTTCCTGACTAACAAACTTATATATATATATATATATATATATATATATATATATATATATATATATATATATATATATATATATATATATATATATATATATACATATATATATATATATATATATATATATATATATATATATATATATATATATATATATAAACATACATAAATTGAAAATGACCCTGGATATGGGTTCTAGGGGGCCTAGTTCGCGGTCATTTGAAAAAAATTTTCAAAATTCAAAATTCGGGATCTCCTCAGTAGTGATTATTTTTTAAAGAAAATTCACTAAAAGGTCGTATGTCGTCGTGATCAGAATTGAGAAAGCTTTAAAATGAATTGTCACTCAACCTCGGGTGCCTTTTTTAACTTGAGGTTACCTTACGCTCCTGCCTAAGGGGTTGGGTTCCAAGACACCAAAATTTACCCATCATGTGCGCCCCTTGAAAACAAAGTGGACATGACTCGTCTTTTTTATCTCTTTTTTTTTAATGCCGATATTATCCAGGCGGAAAATTTTAATTGGCTCAACCTGTATATGTTTTATTTGATTAACATATACTTCAGACGCCCCTAGTTACTAAGTAATTTCTGAACGTCACAACGTCTGGGTTAGACATATTTCTGTTCTTTTTTACCTTGAAAACCTAGTTACTAAAAATAAATAGATTTAAGCCATTTATCCGAGTCTTTAAGCACTGTTATTTAGTTGTGCTGTCTCTGAGTTAGAGCTAAATATCGTCTAGCCTTATCAGATTTTGTGTAACGCGAGTCTTGTACTAATAGTAAGTTTGTAAACAGTAGGTAGAAATGTATTACGTTTCTGCATCTCAGTTTGATATGTTGTACGTACCGTGTGTCAGTATATTCAGCAATTACTGTTTCCATGCTCCTAGGTTACTCGTAGTAGCAGCTCTGCATTGGAATGAGATTGGAACTATGAGTATATAAGTTTTAGAGACAAGAAACTTTATATGATTTTACACCTATGTGGTACACTTCATAATGCTAGGTGCATTCGGGTAATATAATAACTGCATCACGTTCTGTTCTTGATTTCTAATGTATTAACAGAAAAATAGTTTCTCTCGCAACTAGATTTTAGGTCTTTAACGTATATTTGAAATCAGTATTTCATACAATTAACCAAGCTAAGAAACATAGGATTATGATATCTCTGGGGTGTTAACTCAAATACAAAGGGCACTTATTCTCTCTTATACTTCATTTATAAATGGTGGTTTTGTTCGCTGGTGATACCTCTATGGCTTTAACATTTATTCATCTTAATAAAAAAATAAACATTTGGAGTTATTAGCTGGTTTCTGGATATTATGAGCAACATAGGTGGGTAGGTGACTCGGTAGGTGGTAGTGGACTTTTCTTTATGTGATAGTAAACGATTTTTTCACGCACGAGGAGGTACCACCCCTTACATAAAGGGGCCGGTGAAGTCTCAACGGACGTTTCCGGTTCTGGTGTATGGGTCGGTTTCCCTTATAAACAAAAGTGATAATGGCCCCTCCTTGTACAAAAGATTTCGGAGATAAAATACCCCTCCATTTGGATATCCGTGATAGGGGTGTGCAGGGGGCGCCGGCATCAAGATCCCGCATCTGCTCGAATATATGTGGCCTAAATTCTAACCTGAATTCCGTCCACCATTTCCTCCATGCTAGTAGGCCCCAACTCTCCTTCCTCACCGAAACCCAAATCAGTGCCAAAACAGCCACTAGTCACCTTAATTTCCCTCCTTACTTCCTTTAGATTGCACGGAGGTGTGTGTGCATACGTACGTAGCAATCTACCCTGCACCAGACTCTCAATTTGGAATCTGGAAGAGAAGACATACTTTGGATGAAACACTCTCTCTACCGGTCACCTTCTGACAACAACTTTGTCCAGGTCTTTGACTACCTTTTTAAAAAGCCGCCCATCTGATTTCTGGATATCCTTTTCCTCCGAGGTCACTGTTCTTGGTGACTTCAATGCCCATAATGAGGAATGGCTAAGATCTTCAAAAACCGATCTACAAGGGAAAGCAGCGGAGGCTTTTGCAGTCACCAATCGTTAGCCAATTGAGTTCAGAAACTTACTTACTTTCCTCCCATCCCAACACACAGCTCAAATCCTTTGGATCTCCTTCCTACTACAAAACCTGAATGCTATAAGATATCAGTCACCGCCCCACTTGGTCGCTCAGACCACGGCTTGGTCACTGCTTCCTGCGCAATGCAACCCGAGGTCACACAGTCATCACACCCACGTATTGTTTGGCACTACAGCTCCGCGAACTGGGACGAAATGCGGGACTTTTCCTCATTTCCATGGGCGTCTGTCTGTTTCTCTCATCCTGACCCCTCTAATATCTCACAAAACGTCACCGAAATTATCCAAGCTAGCATGGAATTATTTATTCCACGTACACAGAAAACCTTTTCAGCCACTCAAAATCCCTGGTTCTCTAAATCCTCTGACAAGGCCAGACTTGAAAAGGCAATAACCCGTCCCCAAGAAAGGATCCAAAGCGCTTCCTAGCAACTACAGGTCTATTTCCCTTCTTTCAGTCGTCTCTAAAGTGATGGAAAAGTATATAAACAGGCAGTATGGATTCCGTCAGTGCAGATCAACTGCCGACCTCCTTTCCCTTGTCGCCCATTCTTGGAACTAGTCTATGGAACTACACGGTAAATCCCAGATTGTCGCTCTAGACATATTCAAAGCATTCGACCAGGTCTGGCACGCAGCGTTGCTTAATAAACTTCTGGCCTATGTCCTACCACCAAAACTCTGCACCTGGACAGCAAATTTCCTCTCCACCCGGAGCATTTCTGTTGTCGTGGATGGCCATTCCTCTAAACTGTATCCAATTAATGCAGGAGTACCTCAAGGTTCAGCTTTAGCCCCTACTTTGTTTCTTCTCCACATCAATGACCTCCTCTCCAGCACATCCAACCCAGTTCACAATTATGCGGATGACAGCACCCTCCACTCAAATATACAATATTCTAAGCCTATCTCTTTAGCCCAATTAGATGAGAATCGCAGACTCATGGAGGGTTCTGTCTCTGTGGACCTCCAAAAAATATTAGACTGGGGAAGTAGAAATCTTGTACAATTCAACGCCACCAAATCTCAGTCTTGCTTTCTATCTCACAAGAGATAAACAAGCACTAGACCATCACAATGAACAACTACGTTATTGAAAGTAATGAGTCGTTTTAACTTGTTGGCATTTCTGTGAATCGAAATCTCAATTTGCACCAACAAGTCACATCAATTTCAGAAGCAGCTGCTAAGAAATTAGGTTTCCTCTTCCGGTCTCGCAAATACTTTTCGCCACCTAATCTCTATACCTTATATACATCACAAATAAGGCCAAACCTCGAATACTGCTCCCACATCTGGGGTGCCGCTGCCGCTTCTACACTCGCTATCCTGGACTCCATTCAGAAGAGAGCTATACGTCTCATCGGTAACCCTACCCTCGCCCAAAGGCTGCCGCCATCCCTTGCCCACCGACGTACCGTTGGGGACCTCTCTCTCTCTCTCTCTCTCTTTTATAGATATCTGCACAGGCACTGCTTAGAGGAGCTTCCTTCCATAGTTCCTCCACCTGCTGCCCCCAACAGATCTACCAGTGGAACAGGGTGAATGCGCTCTTTTACTGTCCAGGTCTCCAGAGACAGAACATCTTGTTATGTCCGCTCTTTTGTCCCGAGGACTTCCAAGTTTTGGAATTCCTTGCCGGCACATGTTTTTACTTCTCCTCCGAACCTCCAAACCTTCAAGTCTACAATTAACAAGTTGCCTCTTTCCTCCTTGTCGAGACTTACGATACGATAGTATTTAGGCTGTGAGCTCTCGTGATGTGTTGTTTACTAAATAAATAAAACTTTTACTAAATAAATAAAACAAAATAAATAAAAAAGACTACTCTTCAGAAATTTCTTTGTTATAATCTCTTCTCGCTTCTGGGGCTGATGGCACAAAAGTGATATATGTTTACAAAAAAGATCAAGTGCTTTTTGAAAAACGATATACATATATATATATATATATATATATATATATATATATATATATATATATATATATATAATAAATTTCTACGTATGGTGAGAATACATCTAGTCTTACGTACATTGTCCCTATATTAGGGAAGAAATCGACCAGGGCTGACAATTTACAGAATTGCTTGTTGGTTGTACACAGTCTCTATTTTATAACATTATTTTACAACATTTTGTGTTATTTAGAGCTGTCGTGACAACATGCTACCTAGTTCCGCAACAAGATGGCGACCCTGTCGTACATCTCACAATGTCCTAGGAGGGTATTACTTTTAGTTGTGTTCTCGCTGTAATTAGTATACTGCACTGACGAGCTCTGATTAAAGCAAAACCGGTCTACTGTTCTAACTATGGTGAGAATACATCTAGCCTTACATACATTGTCCCTATATTCGGGAAGAAATCGGCCAGGGCTGACGATTTACAGAATTGTCAGTTAGTTGTACACAGTCTCTGTTTTATCACACTTTGTGTTATTTGGAGCTGTCATGACATCATACTACCTGGTTCCGCACCAAGATGACGACCCTGTCGTACATCTCACAAGGTTCTATGAGGCTGGCTACCATACCCGTATTACGTTATAGGTGTGTTTTCGCTGTCATTAGTATAGCGCACTGACGAGCTCTAGTTAGAGCGAAACCGCTCTGTGGTTCTAATTATGGTAAGAATACATCTAGCCTTAGAGAAAGTGAAGGCAACAATTGTAATTAAAAATGGAATTAATAACTGGTAAAGTAAATCTGGTTAATCTGATGCATTATATGCAAGCTGTCAGTGTCAATTGGTGTGTTTTGGAGACAATGTTTGGAACTTGCCGCTGAAAAACAAGTTTAGAATTTATTTGCTATATGTTGCATTGTACAACTACTTAAAATAATAATAACTATTATTATTATTATTTGCAACGGCTCCCATCCATCACAATAAATTATAGTCATTTTGGGCTTATATAAAATCGATATTTATTAATAAATGAAGTTAACCGAGCCTCGATTTTTATTTCGATGTCAGACGCCACCCAGTGGCGGAAAAAAGGGGGGGGGCGGTGGCGGTCCGCCCCGGGTGCCAAAACCAAAGGGTGACAACGTGGGACAACTGACTCGCGTAGCTTAGTAGCCAGCTCTGATGCATCTGCTCGACGAGGAAAGCGCGGGCGGCAGGGGCAAGTGAAGCAAATGGAGAAAAAGTAATCAGAAAATAGATAGTATACTCTACAACAAAAAACAGTGTATACTGTTTTTGCTGAAAACTGTTTACGCACCGTGAAACGAAACATCAGAGTTTTTCCAACGGGTTTAGTTCATAGTGGGAACTAAATCCTAAAGTGTCTGAACACGACAATTCTGAAAACCATCTCTCCTGTTTTGATAAATGGAAAGTCTTGGAAAATGGATTGGGACTGCAAAAAACTATCGACCATGAACACCAAATGGTTCTAGACCAAGAAAAAAAGAAGTCGCCTGACATTTTCAGTCGCCTTTTAGATCTTATTCTTTTCCTGGCAAGCCAAAATCTTCCTCTTAGAGGGCATATAGAGAGTGGACTTCATCAGACATTAGAGGGAATTTTTTAGAATTAGTTTATCTATCGTCTAAATATGACCCATTGCTAAAAGAGCATATGCTAAGAATTAAACATGCTATCGCCTGTACAAAAAGCAAACGGGTAGATTCTTATTTATTCAAAGAGATTCAAAATGAGTTCATCAGCCTTTCGGGGAAAGAGGTGAAAAATAACATTGTGGACGACATAAGAAAAGCAAAATATTTCGGAATTCTGTTCGATAGCACTCCAGACATATCACATGTTGATCAGATGAGTTATGTAATCAGATATGTTCATATTGAAGGCGATCAAGTTGAAGTAAAGGAATCATTTCTAGGTTTCTTCCCAATATCTGGAAAGACTGCTGTCGACCTTACTGTAAATATGCTTACGCAGCTGGAGGGTGATTACTTGGACATACATATATATGTCAGGTTCAAGGATATGATGACACTGCAACCATGGCTGGATCTCATGGTGGTGTACAAGTAAAAATAATAAAACACAATCCTAAAGCATTGTTTATGCCTTGTGCTAATCATTCGCTAAATCTATGTGGAGTGCACTCTTTCGGGAGTGTTAGTTCAAGTGTAGTTTTTTTTTGGAACAGTAGAAAGACTTATTTTCGTCATCCACACATCGATGGGAAATTCTAATGAAAAGTGTAGGCGTATCGGTCAAAAGACTAGTAGAGACAAGATAGAGTGCTGATCACGACGCTGTTAAACCACTGAAGAATAATTTTGAGAAACTTGTATCATTACTCGAAGACATGTGTGATCCCAGCAGTAGCAGAGAAAACGCCGATACAAGAGAAGCAGCATCCACACTCTTACCAGCTTTGTGTGACTTCAGTTTTCTATGATACCTTTCTTTTTAATGTGAAGTCCTAGAAGAAGTTAACCAGACACAAAGGTATATACAAACATCTGGGCTATTGCTGTAAAAGTGTGTCATAAAAATCAAAGCCCTACAAATTTTTCTTCGAAGCCAACATATCCAAATAGTGGAAAGAGCTATTGCCTACGCAACTTAACAATGTGAAGACTTGGATATTTCGATTAAAAGAAGAGGAAGGACGAGATTTCGAAAGCTCATGTCAGGAGAAATGGCCCAAAACGCAAGACTAATATTGCCAGAAGACCTGCAGAGAGCTATGTTAGAATGTCTTAATAGACTTTACGGAGAACTAGACCTACGTTACAAGGCGATGGATGACATTCTCATAACATTTGGTGTTGTTCAGCCTAAAACTCTGCTTACGTCAACAGAAGAACAACTTCGTGGTATAGTTCCAAATCTGACAAAAATCTACGAAGAATTTTCTGCAGAGGACATTATTTTGGAGATTTTACGACTGAGGCGCCACTTAGAATCCGCGAGCTTTTCTTTCCAAGAAGCGGTCCCATGGACTACCTTGGAGCTTCTGAAATTCATTGTACAATGGGACTATTCTGAGTCTGTTCCGCGTCTAGCGCTGTGTCTAGGATTTTTTAACTATTTGTGTTTCGGTGGCTTCTTGTGAAAGAAGTTTCTCAAAATTGAAATTGATAAAATCTTATTTAAGATCCACAATGAGCCAAGCGCGACTTGCCAATCTTTGCATATTGTCCATTGAAAAGGGCAGGAAAGTAAGTTTTGATAACGTGATCTAATATTTTAAAAAAATAAAGTCACGTAAGCACGTTTAGTATTTGATCTGTGATTTTATTTTTGGGGTGCTCAATAGAAAACCGCCCCGGGTGCCAACCTATGCCACGCCGCCACTGACGCCATCTAAATTATAAGGCACGAACCCACATACTTTTCAGAATTGTATTTATTCTCATGTTCTGCCCTGAGCAGTCACAGAACTTCTTTTTAGTGAATTTTCGTAGAAAAAATTCACTAATGGGGAGATCCCGACTTTTGAATTTTGAAAAAATTTTTGCATATGAGCGCGAACTAGGACCCCTAGAACCCATATCCGGGGTCAGTTTCAATTTTTATATGTTTATATATATATATATATATATATATATATATATATATATATATATATATATATATACATATATATATATATATATATATATATATATATATATATATATATATATATATATATATATATATATATATGTATCACACCGATAACTCAAAAAATAATGGGCCGATTTTGATAAAATTTGGCATGTACCTTTCTTTTGTAAATGGCTTGGATAAGTTCGTTGGTCAGGAAAATCGGACGAGGTTTTCCGGGAAAATTTTGAGTTTTCATTCGAAAAAAATTCTTATCTCAAAAAGTAATAAGCCGATTTTAATAAAATTTGGCATGTATCTTCCTTTTGTAAATGGCTTTGACAACTTTGTTAGTCAGGAAAATCGGACGAGGTTTTCCGGGAAAATTTTGAGTTTTCATTCGAAAAAAATTTTTATCTCAGAGAATAATGAGCCGATTTTGATAAAATTTGGCGTGTATCGTCCTTTTGTAAATGGCTTTGACAAGTTCATTAATCAGAAAAATCGAACGAGGTTTTCTGAAAAAAATTTGAGTTTTCATTTGAAAAAAAATTTTATCTTAAAAAATAAAAAATCTATGATAACCAAATTTGGTAGGTAGGTTAACGATATAAAAAGTAAACTATACACCAAAATTCAGAGTACTATGTTACAAGAAAAAAAAGTTATAATAAAATATTTTGTGCCAGATCATTTCTATGAAAATTCACTACCATAACGCACTTGCTGCGTCCCGAGATTTTTTAATTTTAATAATATATTTTATTATTGACTTCATTGGCGAAAAAGTGATTTAGTTTTAGTGAATTTAAAAAAAAAAATTCACTAATGAGGAGATCCCGACTTTTGAATTTTGAAAAAATTTCTTCAAATGAGCGCCCCCCAGAACTCATATCCGGGGTCAGTTTCAATTTTTATATGTTTATATATATATATATATATATATATATATATATATATATATATATATATATATATATATATATATATATATATATATATATATATGTATCACACCGATAACTCAAAAAATAATGGGCCGATTTTGATCAAATTTGGTGAATACCTTCCTTTTGCAAATGGCTTGGATAAGTTCGTTAGTCAGGAAAATCGGCCCTGGTTTTCCCAGAAAATTTTGGGTTTTCTTTAAAAAAAAATGTATATCTTCGAAATTAACAAAGTAAGGGCAACCAACGCTGGTTTATGTCATTATAGGTGAGGTTCCTACGAAATTTTGGCTCTGTTGGTCAAAAGACAAAAAAGTTATGGGCATTTAAAGAAAAATAAATTGGGGTTTTCCTCAAAACGTCAAAGTGACAATTTAAAACGTCGAAATTCGCAACATTTAGGTAAAGAACTTGAATGTTATACGGGCTCTGGAAAGAAAATGTCTTAAGAATATTTTACAAACCCTGAAGTCTTAGTTTCAACCGTCATCGTCCTTCATTTTACTAAAATGTTTCCAGAAAATTCATTGGAAATGGACCCTTTCTCTGATGCTTGGCAGTAGCCTTAGCTAAAGAATTTTTCGTTTAATGGTATATAATTTTTGTAGAATTTTCGTAAAAAATCAATAAAGCTCAATATATCCGTTATTATACAAGATATGAAAAAATATTGTATACATTAATTATACGGTGTCTTGAGCTACACCTTAAAAAATTATTGCTACCATCACAGGTGGCCCATAAGTCGTTGGTGATACAAATAATATTTTTTTTAGTGGAAAACGCCTTATTTTCCATCGAAATATAATGTATGTTTGTAAGTTAAGAAATTCTGGATGCAGCAAGTGCGTTATAGTAGCGAATTTTGATTAAATGCTTCAGATTTGAAAAGCTCAATTTGCTATTAACCTATAAGGTTGACCAAGAAACGGATTTTTTCGGTTACATTTTAAGTTTACTTGCGGAAATTTCTGTACGTCTTCAAACAATAAAGTTATTTTGATGAAACATGGCACATTGTTTTTACTATATAGGTTATACTGGTAACCAAATTTGATGCCTGCTTTCTGAAAAAAAAACACATATTTGCTATTAAAAACATTTTTATGAAAATTCACTACCATAACGCACTTGCTGCGTCCAGAATTTTTTGTCTTTATCTCATTTATTTGACCTCGTATAAAGAAACGAAAGCACATTCTCACAGCCATTTTTCTTATTTCTATATGCTGTCTGACTCAATTTTTCTACAACGTTGGACCCTCTTTGAGACATCATCGCCTTTCTTATTTCTTATGAGCGCCATATTGGATTTTGACATCATATGATTCCCGTTTTTCTTTCCGAATTCAACAATATAAAACATATAAGTACAATTTGGAGAACACAGTTCATTACAATGCAGGTTTTAGACCTGAGGGTCGTTTCGCTAACAACGTTATCGTCATCAGAGAGACGAACACGCTTCAGGTAAACGTCAGTTCTAAAAACTGTATTGTGATGGATTGGGTTCTCCAAATTGTACTTATCAGTGCCCATCACAGTTTCCAGTTTTTACTCGCTGTATAACGTGCTGAAAAATAATTTTTAACAATTAGAATTAATTGTCAAACAGTCCAAAATCACTTTAATTTGTCTCCTTGCGTTGGGTATGGAATAATCTACCGTTGTTCTGTATATTATTTTTCTTGGACCACCCTAAAATAGATTTCTCTGTAATCAGAGAGACAGCAGCCCCAACACTTCAACACGTTTAAGTAACAGTTTGCTAAAATATATCTATATCTGTGTGTATATTCGACTTAATAATATTTTATGTCTTAAAATTTCCGATTTAAATCACAAAACCTTAAAATAGGCCAGTTTTATTCTAACGAATATTGCAGGAAACAAGAAATGCATTAACTTCATCATAAGTGGAAACCAGTCTCGTGGTTTATATCCTTATGTAAGGCAATAGAATTAAATGAGCGTCTTTTGTGAGATACATACAGTCTGAAGTACTCCCTCATTCTATACATTAGTATGAAATCGAGACTATAGAAAATTCACATTAAAAAGACATTACTACATTTCCTTCGTACACTCTATTAAATTATTCATGCAGCTATATAAAATGAATTTAAACGTTGTAGTATCTTTCGAGTAACAATGAGCAATCAAAGAACTAAATTATAGTAATTTCTGTGGAGATAGTGCTTAGGCAATCAAACATAAAACCAAACTCGTATATAAACTTAAAAGTGTCTAACTTATATAATATTCTGTATTTAAATGTTTGTCTCCCATTACAAGGTACACAAAGTTTAACCGTTTTAACTACAACGTCTATGTCAGTATTGCAAAACGATAAACTCTACTTTTAGTGGATTTATTAAAAAAAGCCTGGACGCAGCAAGTGCGTTATGGTAGTGAATTTTCATAGAAATAATCTGGCACAAAATATTTTATTATAACTTTTTTTTCTTGCAACATAGAAATCTAAATTTTGGTGTATAGTTTACTTTTTATATCGTAAGCCTACCTACCAAATTTCGTTATCATAGATTTTTTATTTTTTAAGATAAATTTTTTTTTCAAATGAAAACTCAAAATTTTTCCGGAAAACCTCGTCCGATTTTTTTGATTAACGAACTTGTCAAAGTCATTTACAAAAGGAAGGTACATGGCAAATTTTATCAAAATCGGCCTATTATTCTTTAAGATAAAATTTTTTTCGAATGAAAACTCAAAATTTTCCCGGAAAACCTCGTCTGATTTTCCTGACTAACGAACTTATCCAAGCCATTTACAGAAGAAAGGTACGTGCCAAATTTTATCAAAATCGGCCCATTATTTTTTGAGTTATCGGTGTGATACATATATATATATATATATATATATATATATATATATATATATATATATATATATATATATATATATATATATATATATATATATATATATATATATATATATATATATATATATATATATATATATATATATATATATATATATATATATATATATATATATATATATATATATATATATATATAAACATATAAAAATTGAAACTGACCCCGGATATGTGTTCTGGGGGGCCTAATTAGCGCTCATTTCAAGAAATTTGTTCAAAATTCAAAAGTCTGGATCTCCTCATTAGCGTGCTAATTATTGTATACTTTTAAGGACAGTTACGACCAAAAGAGAGGGCTATACTTTAAAGAAAGTCACTCTGTACTAACTCTATATATTTCGCTTGTGATTGCAAGCATCTTCAGGAGTAAGCACCGTAACTAATTAAAAGCAAGGCCAAAACATCAAACCAGAGAAACTCTGCCATAAAAGCACACGAAAAAACAGTAATGTAAAAAACATCTTTAAAATACATGTAACTCTACGCCAACATTTCCACTCTAAAAAACATTCAAAGCAAGTCGTAAACAAGCATATAAAAGAGTCATCAAAGGTTAAAATACTAAAAAAGCTTTGAAAATTTCGCGTGTAGGAATTCGGCATTCTAACGTGAAAAAATAGGGTTAGATGTCCAAATTACTACAAGTAATTGTAGTAATTTTGTAGCTGTTGATGTGCGCTGACGGAATCCCTACTGCATGTCGTGGATTAGACTGTGTTTTTCAAAAAAAATTTAGTAATTCGGTGACGACTGAAATGAGAGAAATAGGCCTGTATTTTCTAGGAAGCGCCTTGGATTCTTTCTTGGGGACGGGTTGTACTCGATCAGTTTCCCAGTTACTAGGGAATATGCCTCTATTGTAAGATGTCTAAAACAGACGAGTCAAGACAGGAGCAAGTTCTGGTGCGCATTTTTTGAGAACAATTGCTGGGATCTCGTCAAGGCCAGATCCTTTCCTGTTATTAAGAGAAGAGAGCATCTTTTGTACCTTTTTAGTTTTGAAAATTATATCCGTCATTTTATGCGCGACATTGGGGACTGTTGGTGGTTGAACATTTGGAGGTGGGTTGAGAGTAGAATATCCGGAGAACAACGAGGTAAAAAGTTCATGCTTGTCCAGGGCGGTAGAGGCAATTTCAACGCCTGAAACAAGAGGTGGGAACGTGCTCTTGCAGAAATTATTCCCAGTAGATTAAGCAAGAGTCCCGTAGGGTTTGCTGCCGTTGGAGCTTGAGAGGACATTGGTTTTGATGTGGCTATTAAAGAAAGAATGCGGACATAGCGGTTACTTGCGTCGTTAAATGCTTGACGGTTTTCTTGACTGGGATTGTGTAGAAGCTTTTTGTGAGCTTTAACCTTTTCAAGTCTGACCTTGTCATAGGATTTAGAGAACCAGGGCTTTTGAGTGGCAGAAGATGTTTTCTGTGTACGTGGGATAAATAATTCCATGCCAGCTTGGATGATTTCGGTGACGTTTTGTGAGATATCAGAGGGGTCTGGATGAGATAAGCAGACAGATGCCCATGTAAATGAGGAAAAGTAATCCCTCATTTCGTCCCAGTACGCGGAGCTGTAGTGTCAAGCGAGACGTGGGTGTGATGACTGTGTGACCTCGGGTTGGATTGCGCAGGAAGCAGTGACCATGCCGTGGTCTGAGCGACCAAGGGGGGGGGGGGGGGTGACTGATATCTTATAGCATTCAGGTTTTGTAGTAAGAAGGAGATCCAAGGGATTTGAGCTGTGTGTTGGGATGCGAGGAAAGTAAGTTGGTTGCTGAACCATACTGGCTAAAGAATTGCTGACTGCGAAGGCCTCCACTGCTCTCCCTTGTGGATCGGTTTTTGAAGATCCTAGCCATTCCTTATTATGGACGTTGAAGTCACCAAGAATACTGACCTCGGAGAAAGGATATTCAGAAATCAGATGGCGGGTTTTTTCAGAAAGGTAGTCGAAGAGCTGAACAGAGTTGTTGTCAGAAGGTGACCGGTAAATGCAACAGATGAATTTAGTTGCAGCCCTGAGAGGGAGCTTCATCCGAAGTATGTCTTTTCTTCCAGCTTTCAACTTGGGGAGTCTGGTGCAGGGTAGATTGCTACTGACGTATGCGCACACACCTCCATACAATCTAAAGGAAGTAAGTAGCTCATACCCCGGGAAATTAAGGTGATTAGTGGCTGCTTTGGCACTGATTTGGATTTCGGTCAGGAAGAAGAGTTGGGGCCTATTAGAAACGGTGGACGGAGTTTAGGTTAGAATTTAGGCCACATATATTCGAGAAGGATATGTTAAATCTTGATGCCGGCGCCCCCTGTACACCCCTCTCCCAGAGATTCGAATGGAGGGGTATTTTATCTCCGGAATCTTTTGTACAAGGAGGAGCCACCATCATTTTTGTTTATAAGGGAAATCGACTCATACACCAGAACCGGAAACGTCCGTTGGGACTTCACCCTTGATGTAAGGGGTGGTACCTCCTCGGGCGTGAAAAAAATCCTTTACTGTTCTAAGGCATTTTGTAATTTCCATTTTAAATGACTTTTGAAAACCATTTTACCAATTTCTGTCTAGCACTAAACATAAAAAATTTAGGATATATGTCGTTCTTTCAAGAAAGGCAAAAATTTCGTTTCTTGTACAGAGCTACAAGGGTAGTGCAAAGCATTGTTGACTTGAAAAGTAGTTGCTTGGTTTGATGAGTAAAAGGCGATATATACAAGGGCGTACCCAGCAAGGGACAGGGGGGCAGCTGCCCCCCCTTCCTGGAAACCTGGAAGCAAAAAAATAAATCCTTATATGAAAAATAATACCACAAACAAATAGGATAATTATCGTACATCTCGCAAAGCTTTACACTGATCTAGAGCCATCTAGTGACTGGTAGCGAAATCTGTCAGCCAGTTAGTGGGATTCGAGAAAGACTGAGAGATCGCTAGAGTCTACAGGCGGCAGCCAATGAGAGAAAAGTAAATCTTCTAGAAAGGTCTCCGCCTTCCCCTTCGATCTAGAGAGTTCCGCATGTCCGCATCACTATATAAACTGACCCGCCCGCCGCTACTTGATCAGTATTTGTATGTTAGTTGAACTGTTGGTGTTTACTACTAAGTATTTTTTTAAACAGTCATTTATTATAGTTTACTAGTTTACCTTCTTATTTACGTTTGGAGGCTGCCTAAATGGATATAAGAAACTGGTTTCAAAAAGGTAAGTTAAGTAATTTCTCAATTTATGTAAAAAATAAAATTTTAAATTAAATTTATCATATAATATAATGAAAATTACTTCAAAATGAGATTTACACTTTATCAAAATTGTGATTTTCATTTCTTAAATGAGTCGCGTAATGTGAAATACCATTATCCAAATCAAAACTTATTTTCTGCTTTGAAATACGAGCTTAAAAATTTTTTCCGATATAAAATTTATCGCAACTACCGCAATTTAGTTGATAGACACCTGATTTATTTTCTTTTAAACTCCTTGCTTTATTGTCCTTAATGTATTTACTGAGATTATTGTTTGTTCTGAACGCAATATTTAAATTAAAATTTGATAAAAATGATTTCAATTTATTGCTGGATTTATTGATATAGGTTAAAGCAGTGAATTTCGTATTGTCTTCAACTAACAGATAAGCCTGTCTTATTGAAATTTGAATTATGTCAATTTCTATTATTTTCAGGCAGAGGTATTTCTTTGACTTTTTAAATTTGAGAATTGACTGTGGTGATGTGAAGCTAAAGAATCATTTGGATACATGTCGAAAAAATGCAGTCTACACTTCACCAAAAATTTACAATGAGATTATAAGATTATGTGGTGAAGTTGTCAAGGAAAGAATTATTGAAGATTGTAAACAAGCAAAAGCTTACGCTGTAATGGCCGATGAAATAGGAGAAAGCGCTGGAAAAGAATATGTTTCTATCGGATTGCGGTTTTATGATGAGAATCAAGAAAAAAATCAGAGGAATTTGTAGGCTATGTTGAGCTGAAATCTCAAGATGCCCCTACAATCGCTAGCACAATTCAGAGTTTTTTAGTTGATCAGAATCTTTCAGCAGAGAATTGTGTTGGATTTGGATTTGACGGATGTTCTACGATGGCTGGAAAAGAAGGTGGTGTACAGGCTATTTTGAAGAAAAAGTACAATAGATCTTTAATTTTCGATTGTTCAAGTCACAAACTAAATCTTGTGGTCAATGATGCCAGCAAACTACCGGAAATAAGAAACTTAATTGCAACAGTTAAGGATACAATATCCTTCTTTCGTGAGTCGCCAGCCCGCAGGAGTTCGGCTCCTAATCTATCAAGGTTCAGTGAGACCAGATGGTCTGAGAAATACAAGAACATTAGAAAGTTTTCAGGCAGCTTCGATGAAATCGTCAATGCGCTAGAACATCTCTCAAAGGAAACTATGCTACAAGAAAATTTGCCTGTCAATTGCACTGTGCAGTTACTAAACCAATTTTCATCGTAGGTTTAGTCATGATTGCAAAGTACTCTGCGATTTTGGAACCCGTTGTAAACGTTCTACAAAGTAAAAATATGGATTTGATTATGGTGAGGAAACATATTGGTGCAATCCTTGATGTAATCAAGAAGGATCGACAAGAAATTGAACATGTTTCTGATGAATTACTTGAAAAAACACATGATATCGCGGAAAAAGTCGGCGTTGAGTTAACAGTCCCACGAATTGTTCAAAAGCAAATACACAGAAGTAATCCGCCATCTGAAACTGCGACTGAATATTGAAGACGGTCGTTGATCATCCCTTATCTTGATTCTTTAACTTTATCATTGAATGTTAGATTCTCACACGAAAATACACCTGCTTTTGCCTTATCCCATCTTCATCCTTCATACATGCTAAAAATGACTTCAAAAGATTTGGAGAAAAATACAAAATCTTTCATGGAGTTTTATGAGTTGGGTGATATCTCTGCAGAATTAGATTTGTGGTATAATCTGTGGAAAAAGAAGGATTTAGCAGGAGACAAATTAAAGGATATTGAAGTGGCTGCACTTTTTTCCCTGCAACAAGGCATGCACTCCTCATTTTAAGTGCTTTCCCATCAACTGCGGCTACTGTTGAACGATCTTTCAGTACCCTTCGAAGGGTAAAGACCTGGCTGAGAAATACAATGGGAGAAGACTGACTGACTGGGTTGTGTTTGATGAGCGTCCATCGGAAATTCTTCAAGGAAAATCAGGACTGGATTGAAACGAGAGTTTTGAACAAGTTTTGTACAAATCCAAGAAAAATTATACTACTATAAGACATGTAACTAGAATAATTTTTTTCAAGCAAATAATTGTAATAACTTGGTTGATAAATCACTGCTATAATTATACATAATTTTCTTAAAATTTTGGTTTCATTCACTTTTCCGCGATAAGGTGTTACAACCTGAACGACCATGGCTTCCCAGTCCCCTAGTTTTGATCCTAGGTACGCCCTTGGATATATATAAAATAATGTCCAGCTAAACAAAAGTCAGTAAATACATATTTTGTGGCAGAAAAATAAGCTTATAGTGTCGTTGAGGTAGATGCTTCTATTTACATAAAATATTTTATAAGAAAGATAGACTATTTAGGGTTGTTTCGTAAGTAAATTAGGAAGGAAAATATTATTATACAAAGTAACACTGTGTAAATTGTAAAGGGATTACTTTTCCAAAGCCTCTGTATGTATACACAAGGCATATTGGTGTTGTACTCGTACAGATACACGCACGTCGAACTCGCAGTGATGAATAGAGCCGTAGAATGGCGACAAGATAAATACACTTGTCAAAATTTCAATTTCCGAAGCCGTGTTCCATTCAGCGACCCACAGGCATCAACATGCAAATTCCCGTACACTCTCCGTCACATAACGCCATCTCTTTCTGTCTAATATCCGCTAATAGACCACAGTCGACTCGATCAACAGACTCTATCGAACCCCTGTTTCCTATTCGATCAATCCCTCCACTATCATATTATAAACAACAATAATTGTGTTATTGATTACCATATCATGATAAATAATTTGGGTGTAATTGATTTATTTGAACGAATGATACATTTGTAAAAGTCAGCTCTCTAACTTCCGACTATATATCAATTATTTAAATTTTCTCTGGGTGATATATTTCATTTTGTCTTACGGTTACAGCGATTGGACCGTAACTCACTCGATCTAAATTTATGTATCACCAGTGATTTTGGCGAATTATAGGGCAATATTATTTCATCGTTTGGGAATATCGTTACGTAAAATCACTGGGTAATTTTGTCTCTGAATTTCACTTTTCTACAACGAGTGGGATTTATTAATCGACGGGGATTTGATAACCTTTTATAGCAAAAATAGAACTGATTTATTTTTACCGAATTCTGTAGAAAAAATTCGTTAATCGAGAGGTCATGGCTCTTGAACTTTGGAAAAAAGTTCTTTAAATAAATTACTACCTTCCAATCCGCATTTAGGGTCAATTTGAATTTGTAGATGTACATATATAAGTACAAATTGGAGAACCCAAATCACCATAACACATTTAAAAAAGTCTTGACGCTGCAGGTTCGTTATGGTAGTGAATTTTCATAGAAATGATCTGGCACCAAACATTTTTTTATAACTTTTTTTTCTTGTAAAATAAAAATATAAATTTTGGTATCTGGTTTCCTTTTAATATCATAAACTTACCTGACAAATTTGGTTAACATAGCTTTCCTATTTTTTGAAATAAAAATTCCTTATTATGGACATTGAAGTCACCAAGAATAGTGACCTCGGAGGAAGGATATTCAGAAATCAAATAGTCGCTTTTTCAGAAAGGTAGTCAAAGAGCTGGACAAAGCTGTTGTCAGAAGGTGACCGGTAAATGCAACAGATGAATTTAGTTGCAGCCCTGAGAGAGAGAGTTTTATCCATAGTATGTTTTATCTTCCAGCTTTTAAATTGGGGAGTCTGGTGCAGGGTAGATTGCTACGGATGTATGCGCACACGCCTCCATGCAATCTAAAGGAAGTAAGGAGCTCATACCCCGGGAAATTAAGGCGATTAGTGGCTGTTTTGGCACTCATTTGGGTTTCGGTGAGGAAGAGGAGTTGGGGCTTGTTAGCCTGGAGGAAATGGTGGACGGAGTTCAGGTTAGAATTTAGGCCACATATATTCGAAAATAATATGTTAAATCTTGATGTTGGCGCCCCCTGTACACCCCTCTCCCGGAGATCCGAATGGAGGGGTATTTTACCTCCGGAATCTTTTGTACAAGGAGGAGCTATCATAAATTTTGCTTATAAGGGAAACCGACTCGTACACCAGAACCGGAAACATCCGTTGGAACTTCACCGGCCCCTTGATGTATGGGGTGGTACCTCCTCGGGCGTGAAAGAAATCCTTTACTACTACGTAAAGGAAAATTCCACTACCACCTGCTATGGATTCGATTGGATCAATGTCTACCCCTTTAAAAATAAGATTAACAAAGGGACTATCAATTGTCCAATAGTTATGCTTTTCGACATAGTAGGAGGATACAAAACATTATCATTTTGCATCCATGCCTATTGTCGGCAATAGATATGACTCCCTTTTCTCCATAATCAGTTTCTTATTTTCATGCTATATTTGCTATACATAGCAATGTATATATATATATATATATATATATATATATATATATATATATATATATATATATATATATATATATATATATATATATATATATATATATATATATAGATATAGTCAATAGTGAATAATTTATTTTGCCTTAATTCCATTAACAAATGGTTGAGCACGTCAATTATTAAATAAAAACAATACTATGAAAACAAATGTAAAAAACAAACTAAAAAAGATTTCAAACAAACAAACACAATAAAATTTTCGTTCGTCTCAGCTCTGTACCCCACGGGTATCAGACAAATACTCCGCAATGGAGTAATAGCAATTATTGGTTAGGTGTGATTTTAGCGATGCTTTAAATTCATTCACATTTTGAATTGCTTTTATAGTTTCCGGCAACCTGTTATATAGATCCACCCCCGCAAAAGAGGGCGACTTTCTGTACATCATTTTACAGAACTGCCTGTTTCTAAACAGATTCCCGTGGCGAGTGGAGTAAGAGTGCATCTCAGACTGCCTTGTTAGCCCATCTTTGACACCATGAATAGAATTTAAAAGTTTATATAGGTAAACGCATGTTAGCGTCATTATTTTTGCGTCCCTGAAAAGCGCCCTACAAGATTGTGTTACTCTCATACCAAAAATCACTCTTATTATTCTTTTTTGCAGCATAAAAACTCTTTCCACCTCAACCGACTGTCCCCAAGCAACAATGTTGTAAGATATCAATAAATAAACTTCCGAGTAGTAGACAGTCATCAGAGCTTTGGTCTCAAGGAACTCTGCTAATCGAAATATTAGGAAATGGGTCTGATTAAGCCTACCGCATACAACCTCAATATGTTCTTTCCATGAAAGATGCTGGTCAATAGTTACCCCCAATACTCTCACGCTTGTGGCCTGAGACACTACAGTGCCCTGAAAATCAAGGTTAATTCCCTGCTTTTGCTGGGCTCTGAATTCAAGAAATACGGTTTTCTGGTAATTTATAAGGAGCTGGTTTGCCTCACACCACTTACCGAACCGTTCAAGTAACGAGTTAACCTTCCGGCTAACCTCGTGTGTATCCGACCCCGACACAACCACTGTCGTATCGTCCGCGTACATGAACAACCTCCCCTCCCCAATATATTCAGGTAGATCATTCCCATACAAGACAAACAACAATGGGCCCAAAACACTTCCCTGCGGAGTGCCAAGCTGTACATCAAAAGGTCGTGATTGTACTCCATCCACCGATACTACCAATTGTCTGTTAGAAACGAGAGCAGCCAGTCGCAAACTGGGCCCCGAACACGCAGCAACTGCAGCTTTTTCCCAAGCAGTTGCGGATTTAGCGTATCAAACGCCCTAGAGAGATCAAACATAAAAGCCACCACGCGCTGACCCCTATCAAGTTCGTCGTATATACTGCACCATGTCAATAACAGCCGTTTCCGTTGATAGTCCAGGCCTGAAACCGTGCTGGCACTTCGATATTATTCCCTGATCTCCCAAGAAGTTCTCTAATCGTACAGCCATCGCTTTTTACATTATTTTAGAAAATACACTAAGTATTGAGAGTTGCCTGTAATTGAAAATATCTTGTTTGTCTCCCTTTTTTGCAGATGGAATTACCTTGGCTTGCTTTAGCTGACTTGGGAACTCACCGGCGACAAGTGACAAGTTCATTATATGGCAGATGCAACCGGCTACTGTTTCTGGATATTGCTTTATTACCGATATAGGAACTTCATCAATACCAGATGATTTTTTATTTTTTAAGTTATGTATAATGTTTTCAATTTCAAAAGGAGTGAACGGTTCTACCAAAATTGACCGATTATTCGCTCTAGTCGTTGTGCTACCGATAGCCTGACCACCATACTGAGATCTCACCTGATTTTGAACTTCCGAAGAGAAAACATGACCAAACAAGTCAACTATGGTTTTTGTATCGGAAATAATCTGACCATTATGTCTTATTTTAATATTATTAGGCCCATTTCTTATATTTTTTTATGTTTATTATTGTTGACAAGTGACCAAAAAGGTTTTGTCTTATTAGCCGAGCCTTCTATCAAGCTTAAGTAAAATTGCTGCTTTTCTTCTCGAATGCGCAAATTAAATTATTTTTTCAAGTCCTTATATTTTTCATCTATATCGTTTGAATTGTACAATTTTCTAAGTCGATTAAATAAGTTTAAATTTTCAGAACATCTCTTCAGTTCCGGAGAATACTGAAACCTGGTCATTATATCATGGGGGTTCCCTAGTTTGACCAGTCTCACCGGAAATGCCAAATTAAACAATGTAATAAACTGATAAAAAAAATCACCAAAAACCTGATCGATATTAGCCCTCTCCAAATAATTAACCTGAATAGGATATTTTTTAAAAACCTACCAAATAAGTCATCTGCCCGGCTAGAAAACACTCTACGCCTAATAAAACAAGATCGATCACCCGCTACAGGAAGCTCAATATATATATATATATATATATATATATATATATATATATATATATATATATATATATATATATATATATATATATATATATATATATATATATATATATATATATATATATATATATATATATATATATATATATATATATATATATATATATATATATATATATATATATATATATATATATATATATATATATATATATATATATATATATATATATATATATATATATATAAAGAAATATATATAAAGAAAACCCTGCCATATTTTTTGCGAGAAAACTTTGGATCTGTCCGAAAATATTTGTATCTCAGAAATTAACAAAGGTATGGTAGCCAAATTTGATACGCAGGTTTTATGTACTTAAATAAAAAGCTTGCGGTACCACTTAAAGACATAAGACGAAAATACTTGTGTATTAAACAAAATCTATTAAACATTACAGCAAATGTTTTCTTGGCGCATATATGATTTTTGTAAAAAACAAAATGAAGATCATCCCTATGAAAATTCGTTACCATAACACTTGCTGCGTCCAGATTTTCTTACATTCCTATAGGGGAATATAAAACATAATGTAATAACTTAAACCTAAAACAAATCACGTCTTGTTTAATAGCTACCACTCGTGTGGAATTAAAGCGACGCTGGACCTGTATGTAAGATCATCATTCTCATAAATCATTCCAAATCTACTCCACCAGATTACCGGGATCAAGTCGTAGAAGTAAAAAACAAGGGAAATATTATACATAGGAGCAAAGTGACAATTACCGCCTCTCTGGTTTAACTTTTTCATAGCAGTTCCTGCGCAAACGTTTAACGATCACTTAATGAAGGAAGGCAGGGAAAGTTTTTTTTTTACAAATCAAAAGGAGGATAATGTCATCCAAGATTAACGATGAAATGCTTCTTTCAACATAAGTGGTGCACAAAAAATGAAGTCGCTTGTTCACACGTATATAACTCCACAGATGCTACGCATGGTTTTCAAATAACGTATAAAAAAGCTTGCACTGACTCATATGCTGCTGGTTGCCGCTTGTTTGTTTTATTTATTTTTACCATTCCGTTTGTAAGTAATATTTATAAAAGGGGTCTATTCAAAGTGTGTGCGATATGATATGAAAGCTCTTGGTGGTTCTTTTAAAATGTCGTAAAACCCAAGCATATGTGGACTAGTTACTGTAAATGCATATCTAGGATCTACTTTATGCTGTTTACAGTCATAAAATAGAGTGAATAATAAACAAAGCTAGAAAAGCTATGTTTCCTATGATTCTTTTTATGATATTTTTATTATGGTGGAAATATGTTAGGTTTGCTTAAAAATTCATCATTAACATTATTAAAATCCTTCATCATTATCATTACAGTCTGACGGCCACGTCGCCCTGTCAACGCAACCATCTCCAGAAGCTCTTTTAGTGAATTTTCTTTAAAAAAATTCACTAATGAGGAGATCCCGACTTTTGAATTTTGAAAAAATTTCTTCAAATGAGCGCTAATTAGGCCCCCCAGAACACATATCCGGGGTCAGTTTCAATTTTTATATGTTTATATATATATATATATATATATATATATATATATATATATATATATATATATATATATATATATATATATATATATATATATATATATATATATATATATGTATGTATCACACCGATAACTCAAAAAATAATTGGCCGATTTTAATAAAATTTGGTGAATACCTTCCTTTTGCAAATGGCTTGAACAAGTTCGTTATTCAGGAAAATCGTCCCAGGTTATCCCGGAAAATTTTGGGTTTTCCTTAAAAAAAAAATTATATCTCCGGAATTAACAAAGTAAGGGCAACTCAATTTAGTACGCTGGTTTAGGTCATTATAGGTGAGGCTCCTACCAAAATTTAGCTCTATAGGTTAAAAGACAAAAAAGTTATGGGCACTTAAAGAAAAATAAATTGGGGTTTTCCTCATAACGTCAAAGTGACAATTTAAAACGTCAAAATTCGCAACATTTGGGCAAAGAACTTGAATCTAATACGGGCTCTGGAAAGAAAATGTCTTAAGAAGAATGTTTTGCAAACCCTGAAGTCTTAGTTTCGACCGTCATCGTCCTTCATTTTACTAAAATATTTCCAGAAAATTCATTTCAAATAGACCCTTTCTCTGATGCTTGGCAGTAGCCTTAGCTATAGAATTTATCGTTTAATGGTATATAATTTTTGTAGAATTTTCGTAAAAGATCAATAAAGCTCAATATATCCGTCATTATACAATATATCCCTTATTATACAAGATATTAAAAAATATTGTATACATTAATTATACGGTGTCTTGAGCTACACCTTAAAAAATTATTGCTACCATCACAGGCTGGCCCATAAGTCGTTGGTGATACAAATAATAATTTTTTTTAGTGGAAAACGCCTTATGTTTTTGCATTTTCTATCGAAATATAATGCATGTTTGTAAGTTAAGAAATTCTGGACGCAGCAAGTGCGTTATGGTAGCAAATTTTGATTTAATGCTTCATATTTGAAAAGCTCAATTTGCTATTAACCTATAAGGCTGACCAAAAAACGGATTTTTTCGGTTACATTTTAGGTTTACTTTCGGAAATTTCTGTACGTTTTCAAACAATAAAGTTATTTTGATGAAACATGGCACATTGTTTTTACTATATAGGTTATACTGGTAACCAAATTTGATGCCTGCTTTCTGAAAAAAAAAACACATATTTGCTATTAAAAACATTTTTATGAAAATTCACTACCATAACGCGCTTGCTGCGTCCAGAATTTTTTTTTATTTTCTAGTATCTTCGACACTTCATTAATTAGACCAGGTTTTCCACATTTTTTTCTACCTTGTCCTATGTATCTTTTAAGTAATGTTGTTAGAAAGTTATTATGTTTTCGAATAAGTCCACCAAATTTTGACTTTCTCCTCTAAATTATTTACAGAAGCATCATTACTTTTGCAGCGCTGGTGTTTTTGGAATACCTAATTGAAGTAAACTTATATATTCTCTCAGAAAATTTAATGAACATTTTCTATACGATGCGATGTGATTACATTGGAAATTTAGGCTTGAACGTGATAAGTACACTTGGAGAACCCAAATCACCACAACACGTATTTCACAGACCTAACAATCGTTTCGCTAACCACGTTTGCCTCATCGGAGGATGAATTTTTTCATCCTTTGATGAGACTAAGGTGGTTAGCGAAATGATAAGGTCTTTAAAAGATGTGTTGTGGTGATTTGGGTTCTCCAAGGGTACTCATCAGTGCTCATCACAGGTTCTAGTCTTCACAAACTTGACAGTGATCTTTTATTAGCCACGGACTTGAAAAAAAGGCTGGACGCAGCAAATCGTGAATTTTCATAAAAATGTTTTTAATAGCAAATATGTCTTTTTTTAAATGGAAGCAGGCATCAAATTTGGTTTTTCTTTTTTTAGTTTCAACAACACACCACGAGGGCTTAGAGCCCAAATACTATCCTACCGTGGGTGTTGACAAGGAGGAAAGAGGCAACTTGTTAATTCTGGACTTGAAGGTTTGGAGGTTCGGAGGAGAAAACATGTGCCGGCAAGGAATTCCACAACTTGGAAGTCCTTGGGTCAAAAGAGCGGGCATAACAAGATGTTCTATGTCTGGTGACCTGGACAGTAAAGGGGTGCATTCGCTCTGTTCCCCTGGTAGATCTGTTAGGGGCAGCAGGTGGGGGAACTATGGAGGAAAGCTCCTCTGAGCAGTGTCCGTGCAGATATGTATAAAAGAGAGAAAGGTCACCAACGCCACGTCGGTGGGCAAGAGATGGCAGCCTTTGGGCGAGGGTAGGGTCACTGATAAGACGTATAGCTCTCTTTTGAATGGAGTCCAGGATAGCGAGTGTAGAAGCGGCAGCTGCACCCCAGATGTGGGAGCAGTATTCGAGGTTTGGCCTTATTTGTGGAGTATATAAGGTATAGAGATTAGCTAGTGAAAAGTATTTGCGAGCCCGGAAGAGGAAACCTAATTTCTTAGCAGCCGCTTCTGCAATTTATGTGACATGTTGGTGCCAATTAAGATTTCGATCCACAGAAATGCCAACAAGAGAAAAGGACTCATTACTTTGAATAACTTCGTTGTTCATTGTGATGGGTCTAGGGCTGGTGTATCTCTTATGAGAAAGAAAGCAAGACTGTGATTTGGTGGGGTTGAATTGTACAAGATTTCTACTTCCTCAGTCTAATATTTTTTGGAGATCCACGGAGACAGAACCCTCCATGAGTCTGCGATCCTCATGTAATTGGGCTAAAGAGACAGGCTTAGAATATTGTATATTTGAGTGGAGGGTGCTGTCGTCCGTGTAACTATGAACTGGGTTGGATGTACTAGAGAGGAGCTCATTGATGTAGAAAAGAAACAAAGTAGGGGCTAAAGATGAAGCTTGAGGAACTCCTGCATTAATTGGATACAGTTTAGAGAAATGGCCATTCACAACAACCCAAATGCTCCTGTTGGAGAGGAAATTTGATGTCCAGGTACAAAGTTTTGGTGCTAGGCCATAGGACGGAAGTTTATTAAGCAGCGCTGCGTGCCAGACCTGGTCGAATGCTTTGGATATGTCTAGAGCGACAATCTGGGATTCACCGTGTAGTTCCATAGACTTGTTCCAAGACTGGGTGAGAAAGGAAAGGAGGTCGGCAGTCGATCTGCGTTGACGGAATCCATACTGCCTGTCGTGGATTAGACTGTGTTTTTCAAGAAATTTTAGTAATTCGGTGTTTATATACTTTTCCATCACTTTAAAGACGATTGAAAGGAGAAAAATAAGCCTGTAGTTGCTAGGAAGCACTTTGGACCCTTTCTTGGGGACAGGTTGTACTCGAGCAGTTTTCCAGTTACTAGGGAATATGCCTTTATTGTAAGATATCGGAAACAGACGAGTCAGGGCAGGAGCAAGTTCTGGTGCGCATTTTTTGAGAACAATTGCTGGGATCTCGTCAAGGCCAGAGGCTTTCCTGGTATTAAGAGAAGAGAGCATCTTTCGTACCTTTTTAATTTTGAAAATGATATCCGTCATTTTATGCGCGACATTTGGGACTGTTGGTGGTTGAACATTTGGAGGTGGGTTGAGAGTAGAATTGCCAGCGAACAACGAAGCAAAAAGTTCAGCCTTGCCCAGGGCGGCAGAGACAATTTCATCCCCTGAGACAAGAGGTGGGAACGTGCTTTTGCAGAAATTATTCCCACTAGATTTAGCAAGAGTCCAGAAGGGTTTGCCGCCGTTGGAGCTTAAGAGGACTTTGTTTTTGATGTGGTTATTAAACGAGTTTTTTGCCTCAGAAAGAATGCGGACATAGCGGTTTCTTGCGTCGTTAAATGCTTGACGGTTTTCTTGACTGGGCTTGTATAGAAGCGTTTTGTGAGCTTTGACCTTTTCAAGTCTGGCCTTGCCACAGGATTTAGAGAACCAGGGCTTTTAAGTGGATAAAGAGGTTTTGTGTACGTGGAATGAAAAATTCCATTCCAGCTTGGATAATTTCGGTGACGTTTTGTGAGATATCAGAGGGGTCAGGATGAGAAAAGCAGACAGACGCCTATGGAAATGAGGAAAAGTAATCCCGCATTTCGTCCCAGTTTGCGGAGTTGTAGTGCCAAAACGATACGTGGGTGTGATGACTGTGTGACCTCTGGTTGCATTGCGCAGGAAGCAGTGACCATGCCGTGGTCTGAGCGACCAAGAGGGCGGTGACTGATATCTTATAGCATTCAGGTTTTGTACTAAGAAGGAGATCCAAGAGATTTGAGCTGTGTGTTGGGATACGAGGAAAGTAAGTAGGTTGCTGAACCATATTGGCTAAAGAATTGCTGACTGCAGAGGTCTCCGCTGCCCTTCCTTGTGGATCGGTTTTTGAAGATCCTAGCCATTCCTTATTATGGACATTGACGTCACCAAGAATAGTGACCTCGGAGGAAGGATATTCAGAAATCAGATAGTCCGTTTTTTCAGAAAAGTTGTCAAAAGCTGGACAAAGTTGTTGTCAGAAGGTGACCTGTAAATGCAACAGATGAATTTAGTTGCAGCCCTGAGAGGGAGTTTTATCCATAGTATGTCTTTTCTTCCAGCTTCTAAATTGGGGAGTCTGGTGCAGGGTAGATTGCTACGGACCTATGCGCACACGCCCCCATGCAATCTAACGGAAGTAAGGAGCTGATACCCCGGGAAATTAAGGTGATTAGTGGCTGTTTTGCCACTGATTTGGGTTTCAGTGAGGAAGAGGAGTTGGGGCCTGTTAGCCTGAAGGAAATGGTGGACGGAGTTCAGGTTAGAATTTAGGCCACATATATTCGAAAAGGATGTGTTAAATCTTGATGTTGGCGCCCCCTGTACACCCCTCTCTCGGAGATCCGAATGCAGGGGTATTTTACCACCGGAATATTTTGTACGAGGAGGAGCCATCATCATTTTAGTGAATTTTCGTAGAAAAAATTCACTAATGGAGAGATCCCGACTTTTGAATTTTGAAAATTTTTTTGCAAATGAGCACGAACTAGGACCCCTAGAACCCATATCCGGTGTCAGTTTCAATTTTTTATATGTTTATATATATATATATATATATATATATATATATATATATATATATATATATATATATATATATATATATATATATATATATATATATATATATATATATATATATATATATATATATATATATATATATATATATATGTATGTATCACACCGATAGCTCAAAAAATAATGGGCCGATTTTGATAAAATTTGGCATGTACCTTCCTTTTGTAAGTGGCTTGGATAAGTTCGTTAGTCAGGAAAATCTAACGAGGTTTTCCGGGAAAATTTTGAGTTTTCATTCAAAAAAAAATTTTATCTCAAAAAATAAAAAATCTATGATAACCAAATTTGGTGGGTAGGTTTATGATATGAAAAGTAAATTGTACACAAAAATTTAGATTTATATGTTTCAAGAAAAAAAAGTTATAATAAAATATTTGGTGCCATTCTATGAAAATTCACTACCATAACGCACTTGCTGCGTCTTCGAGTTTTTTCTTATAAGGGAAACCGACTCATACACCAGAACCGGAAACGTCTGTTGGGACTTCACCGGCGGCCCCTTGATGTATGGGGTGGTACCTACTCGGGCGTGAGAAAAATCCTTCACTATTACGTAAAGGAAAATTCCACTACCACCTGCTATGGATTGGATTGGATCAATGTCTACCCCTTTAAAAATAAGATTAATAAAGGGACTATCAATTGTCCAATAGTTATGCCTTTCGGCATAGTAGGAGGATACAAAACATTATCATTTTGCATCCATCCCTATTGTCTTTGCCGGTATAACTTATATAGTAGCAAAAATGTACCATAATTCATGAAATAAGCTTTTCTACAAAACTCCCAAAAAGTTGTTTGCATGAAAATTTACAAACAATTTTTTCACAAAAATTCGATTTTTTTTAAACAACTTATTAAACATTTAATATTATGCGCTTCACTTCTGATATACAATAGACAGGCTGTTTCTATTTGAAACAATTGAGTTACAACAGTTTGATATTTTTAATACAGTCACTATTTGAGAGCGCCCTGTATACGGCTTCTCGATTTTTTAATAAAATAATATAAACAAAGACCTCTCTGAATGCGTCGTTTGCATGTGACCTCGATTTGTATTGGTAGAAACGCCGTATCACAATTTTTGATATGTGCCAAAAATGTGAAAACTGGCACAACAGTTAAAATAACTCAAAAACCAGCCTTACAATTCAATGGAAAATTCAAAAATGCAAAACTTACAGAAAAATAATTTCGTTAAAATTTTCACACAATTTTTTCCGCAAAAATTCGAAAACATTTCTTTTCTGCATTTTATCATAGCCAATATGTATTTTTTTAATGAAACCAGGCATCAAATTTGGTTACCAGTATAACTGATATAGCAGAAACAATGTACCATATTTCATCAAACCAGCTTTATTTCCCGAAAATATACAAACATTTTCTGAAAATAAACTTTAAATGATCACGACAAAAAACTGGCGACAATATCCAGGACCTGTGAATACTGCACGCTTAGAATTCGTTCTTAGCTTTTTTTTTTAATCTTACCATTATTACTGATATGAATAAAAGGGTCATGTTTTCAAATTTGGTTTCAGTGAGTCTAATAAATATTTTAATAACATAATGTACTAATACGCAAATGCAATTCAGTATTGCCTAATATTATTGGTACCAATCTGTTAAGTTCTCATCATAAATGTTAGGGGCAAAAATTCGATTGTATTTTACTGTGCAAAATACATTGAAACTCCAACAGTCCTGGAAATCTAGTTCTCTAGTAATGTGAGGATTTTCGTCGGACCAATAGTGACTGTTGTGACGATTAAACATGTCCCTCTTTGAAAATTTTGACTCATCGCACCATATAACTTTTCTTGAGAAACTTTGATCTTCTTGAGTTTTCAAAAGATACCATTCGCAGAATTCTACACGCCGGGAAAAATCCCCAGGTTCAGTGGTGTATTAAAGTGAATGAAAATGGTGTCTATTTGTTAATTTCTAGAATTCTGTTAATAGTTCCTCTTGAAAGATGCCAATTTCTACTGCAGTCTCTGATTGACGCATGCGGATAAGCAGTAAAAAATGCCAAAACATTTATTTGTGTCTCTTCATTGTCCAGTAGCGGTTTATTTTTATTACCTTCTGAACGAAACGTTCCATTCTCAGAACAATTTTTCAATAATCTTCTGATCATGTCAGGAGTTGGTCTATGTCTATCTGGAAATCTCGCTGCAAACACACGACATGTTCTGCTAACAATTCGATTACACTCACCGTAAATAATAATTAAATTCAAAAAGTCATCGTTTGAGTAATTGAAGTGTGCCATTCTTGTGGAAAATACTCTCTTTTATTAAAATACAATTGACAAACGTATTTTACAGTACAACCATTAAGTTTACCGTTGAAAGATGACGTTTAAAATTTTTATCTCCTAGGCAACCTGATAAATATTTCTTATTATAAATGTGCATCGAAGTGAACGCTGCAAATTTTGAACATTTATTGTGAAGTGATAACACACAAATCTTGTTGTTCACTAATAATTATTTACTCTTATGAAATTTTGGACCAAACACTACATTCTTAGAAATTTATAGTAGTATTATGATCATGTAACGAGTGGATCTGTGTTTGGAAATCTCGTTGCTACCACAAGACATCTTCTGTTAATAATTCGATTGTACTCCTCGTAACTAAAAGTTATATTCAAAAGTCGTCGCATATTTTACTTATGTCGGAAGATGACATTTAAAATTTTCATCTCCTAGGCAACCTGATAAACTGGCTAATAACTATTTCTTATCGCAAATAATGTTTAAATATCTTCAAATCGTTGGGACTTAGGTATAGGAAATGCTGATACCAATCGAAAGAACAATAAAAAGTACATGAACTGACGTTATAAAATATAGGGTGTTCTATTTAAAATAAGAGAGTTATTAGGTTTTAAAGTTGTCAAGATTGACCGGTTTATCTCCGACATCCTGTCTAACTTGTAACTTAGTTAAATCCAAATATTTTGTGGCATTTTAGAATTTGCATTTTAAAATTTGGATTTGAATTTGAATTTTTTCAAAAAGAAAATTACTAAAAAAGTCGCAAACTCGTCCAAAGTAGCAAAGTATCTAAGAGCGAAATTTTCTTTACGACAATTGGCTAAGAGCAGCCTATATGTAAAAATGTACAATATTTTATTACTAATAATCAATGTCCATTCCTGCATTTGTAGAGCACACTGTAGTTCTCTAGATTTTTTGTAGACATGCTATGGTGGCTACAGAAATGGCCCGTTTTATATCCATCCTAATGAAAGCGAAATTTCACGCTCTTCAGCAGAATGAAACGTCTGCTATATGTTGCCCGAAATATCTCCGATTCAAACTTAATGAAAGCACTTTTTCAAACAATAAAAATAGACCACTTTACTCCTCATAAGTGAAAGCACGTTAAAAGCTTTAAAAGATTGATGAAGTAAATTCTTTGGAACACCCGAGTATAACTCACTTCTCTTTGACCTCAGAGGTTTAGAAAATCCTTTATATTTACCGAAACTAGAAAAACATTGCGTCACACAAGTCACAATAGACTATAAAAGCTCTCTGACGACATAAGATTTAGATTACTTCTAGAAAAGGACACTGAGTCTGTAAAGCTTTATTATATAGCTAATTATGATTTGATATGAGCTAACTTAGAAAACTAGAACTACTACACGTGGGTTCGTGACCTTTTGTGGCCGATGTGACGCACGCTGATAAGGATTTAGGGTTACATAATCCGCAGTTAAACTTAATCAAGGATTAAACGTTGGCGAACGTGTCCAAAAGATCTTTCTGCACTAGGAACGTCGGAAGTTAAGTAAGCATGATTCTTGAATATAGGTGTAGAGACTACTTCTGTTGGTGTCGGTCTAGCGTATTATCCTGCCAGCAACCGGTTTCGTGTTTTATAAAAAAAAATATTTATACGCACCCAGGGCATCTATAGATTAAAATTCATTGCTAAGTACTGTGATTTTGTCCGTCAATTATTTGGAAGATAAAATATAATAAATAACAGCGCTTCTGGGATTTAGGTATTGTGTATACCAAAACTGCATATGACAGTAAAATCAGCTAGTCATAAGAACGCAAATCTTACAAAAATGATTAAAATAAAATAATATAAATAAATAATAATAAGAGCAATAGACATGTATTAACTTATCACAATTATTACAATTATTACTATTTTAAATACAGCTAGACATATTTGTTTGTAATTTAAAAACCTATTTAAAACCAGGAGTTTTTTTAATAGAACGTGTAACGTTTTACACGTTTTATAATTTACATATTTCCATTACAAGGTTTATTGGTACATGAATACATTATTTTCTTAGTCAATGAAACTGACTACTTTCCTTCTCAATGAACTTTATAATATAACGTGTTAAATTCATGCCCATAGAAACACATGTTCTCTGGTATTGTTCGTGAATATCTTGAAAGCAACACTTGGTAGCCGACTTCAATATCTATAACACCTAATTTTCATTTGTCAGATAACAGAATCCTTTATAAGCTTGAATAGCCTTCAGCTCACTACCTTTTCAACAAAATCTTAGCAACAGTACAAATGTTAAGAACAACTATAACTGACTAAGAGAAAAAGGCAGCACGTTCATATGAGGTGAGTTAGATTAAATCCTTTGCTATCTTAAATCCTGTCTTTTCTTTGTAGCAATAGATGCTAACTGCTTATTTTAATTGCGATTGCTCTGTTTGATGCTTCTTTTCTTGTTTTGTGATAGCTTGTGGCGGTATTCTCGTACAGTCTCATTATTAGTAGCTGAAGGAACTAATACAGATTAACTTTGTTTTTAACGTGGATACCTTACAAGCATATAAGACATGGATAACCTCGAATGTGACAATTTACTTAGACGGAATCAACTATTTTTAGCTATCCCGTTTTGAGTGCACCGTTCAGCTGTACCATTATGGAAGCCCTTCAACACCACCGTTTTCAGGGTCCCGTTCAGCTGCACCATTATGGAAGTCCCAACAACACCACCCTTTTTGAGGGCCCCTTTCAACATCATTATGGAAACCCTTCAACACCACAATTTTGAGGGCCCCGTTCGACATCATTGTTATGGCAGCCCCGTTCAGCTGCGCCATTATGGAAGCCCTACCAACACCGCCGTTTTGGGAGCTCCACCATTTTGGCAGCCCCGTACAACACCGTCGTTATGGGAGCCCTATTTAACACCATGCCGCGCGGAAGCACCTGCTGGAGCAGGATTCTCTGAAGTCAATCGAGCGGATTTGCCAGCCCAGAGTGGTCCTCACAATAACGTCAATCCAAGAATATATCCAGAGGTTTTGCTAGCCGTGGGTAGCCCCACGTCCTCTCAAACGCAGTTAATCCAAGGAGCACGGGCATACACACCACAATTAAATAACCCTCATTTAACTTCAAAATTTTTATTTATAGCTGCTTCCATATATCACAATAACTCATGGTAATTTTGCTTATATAAAAACATTATTTAATAATAAATTAAATGAACTGAGTCCTGATTTTAATATGTATGTCTGACGCCTCCCAAATTATAAGGTATGAACCCACATATTTTTCAGAATTGCCTTAGATCTCATGTTCTGCCCTAAGCATCCACCAACCTATAACTCCAAAAATACTTCACCAACCAAAACCAAGTTGGCATGGCAAATGGCAATACCCTTCATTCGGTTAATAGCTTGGATGAGTTCGTTAGACAGTTTTGGCACTCAAATATGGTTAGAAAAAAAATGCGTAAAACTGCTTGAAAACGAAATATCTTCTAGATTACTAAAAGTGTGAAACTAAAATTTTACACGCATGTAGATATCGTATAAGTGGTCCTCTCTACCGAATTTGAATTTATTAGGATGAGTAAATTTCGCGTTATAACGAAACAAAAATAAATAATTTACGATATGGAGTAAAAGTAATATACCAGATGTTTACACTGTATTGATGGTGTGCTTGTTGAATTGGGCCCATGTGATTTTGGTTTTGCAGCGGTTGAAGGTGACATGGTTCCAGAAAAGAACTTACAAACATATCCCGCTAATTCTATTGAGGCATGTAATTGTCTAAAATGTGCCAAGTCCTCCTGCGTTTGTAGGGAAAATAAAGTTAGCTGTTGCGCCTTCTGCAAGTGCGGTTAGGATTATATTCTACTTGTAACAATTATTTTTAAGATGGTCTGAACATGTTTCAATACAATCACATTTTGTACTTGGATGATAAGAGGTATTTGTGTAGTAATAGGAAATAATAAACATTTTAGCAAAACTATTGTTTGTTTATTATAAGTGACACTTTAATTACATTTATGTTCACCTTACAAATAGTAATTACAACATAACGACTTAATTTTCATGCAAAAATATCAAGTATCAAGATAGATATAAGCAGTTAAGAAATCGAGCGGCCGCCATCTTTGATGACGTCATAACTGGAAAATGTACCAGGTGGCGGATATCCGCCCAAGTCTAAAATACTTACTAAGACTCCTACTAGAGTTTCCTGAAAAAAAATTTACCATACGCGAACTTTCCTACAGGACTACAGTCAGGTACTGGATTATACCTGGTTCCGCACCGTGATGGCGACACTGTCGTACATATCCTAGTGTTTTAGCACGCATTTTTGGATTAAGGTAAAGTGGGTTGAACCGACCTAAAATCACGTCTAGTATTCAAGATTTCAGTTGGGCAGGCGCTATCTAAGAGATTTCGATTAACCCGTTAGCGCCCGGCGTCCTATTTATAGGACAATGCATTCTTGAATTTATTACCGGCACTTACCGATACATGATGAATACCGGGTATTCCCCGACTAAGAATAGATACACAACAGCCTGCCAAGCTTGCATTAGTTTGCCCGCATTAGTTATTACAGCTCGGCTCTTGCTGCCTGAACATTATCGTTTTTTTATCACTGTGCACCGTGTGTTTACTTCAGTGAATTTGTAGATAATATACGAGGTAAGTATCTTTTTATTGTGACTTTGTCAAGGCATTAGGTCAATTTTACTATGGAAAATATAAATTCTATTTGCTTTTTTGTCACTGTGCACCGTGTGTTTACTTCAGTGAATTTGTAGATAATATACGAGGTAAGTAACTTTTTATTGTGACTTTGTCAAGGCACTAGGTCAATTTTACTATGGAAAATATAAATTCTATTTGTTTGTGACTTGATTTTTGTGTGTAGGCCTGGAAATCCTGGTGTCATATAAATATGACGCTGGGCGTTTCAGAGAATATTTGACCATCTTAGCCATTATCTCATAATATATGAATTTTATTTCAGGTTTCATTCTAAATCAACAAAAATGAGAAGGGTACTCAAAACCATGGAGGAAGCCTGTGAGTATGCGCTTTCAACGGAATGTGAAGCAAAAATGTTAGCTCTACCACCTGAAGTCGATGATTTGACCGATGAGGAAGAATTTGATGATGGAGATCTTGGCATACCTATGGTCACTGACATACCAGGAAATATAGAGGTAGATATCAACAGTGATGAAGAAGACCCAGATGAAAAAAGTGACACAATAGAAAAAGACAATGATGATGAAGACAGCTTGCCATTAGCATCATTGGTAACCAAAAGTCAAGCTTCAACTTCAGCTAGAAGCCGGCCGTCATCTCCTTTCACAAATAGCCCTTCCACTTCAGCAGATTGCCACCTGCCTGCAAAGAAAAGAAGACTTGCCAAACCAACTATCATAGCAGACTGGAAAATAATTTCTCCAGAGTATAGATTTGATCCAATACAAGACATCCCAAGTCAAAAGCTCCATGAACTGAAACTAGTTTTACAAGAAGCAACTCCTGTTGGTATTTTTGAACAATTTTTCGATGAAAATGTTTATAATATGATCGTGGAAGAAACCCTGAGGTATGCCAGTCAAAAAAATAAGCACTCATTTAGTATATCTATAGATGAGATCAAATTTTTTCTGGGATTTCTAATATTTTCTGGTTATCACACTTTACCAAGTGAAAGGGACTACTGGTCCGAGAGTGAGGATTTAGGAATACCTTTGGTTCGTAATGCTATGAGTCGCAATGCATATTTAGAAATTAAATCCCTAATTCACTTTCAAGACAATACCAAAGCCGATGAAAATAAGCACGATAAATCTTTCAAAATTAGACCTCTTATTCAAATGGTAAACTCTAATTTTTCTAAATGGGGAGTGTTTCAGTCAAATCTATCCATTGATGAAATGATTGTTCGATACTATGGACACCACCCACTGAAGCAGTTTATAAGGCAAAACCTATCAGATTTGGCTATAAATTATGGGCTATGTGTGGAAACGATGGCTACTGTTTCAATTTCTCCCTATACTGCGGCAAATACCAAGCAGAAATATCGATGGACTCGCTTGGAACCAGAGTAGTTACTAAAATGTTGTCTGTGGTTGAAGACCCTAAAAGTTATTACATTTATTTTGATAACTTTTCCACTAGCTATACATTATTGTGTAGAAAAAAAGAGCAAGTTGCTCTTCCCCAGCCAAGACTAATTTACAATTATAACCATTATATGGGCGGTGTAGACCAGCACGATTGGCTGTTGGAAAAACACAATAATTCAGTGAGGGGAAAAAAGTGGTATTGGTCCCTAGTGACACGCATTATTGATATGGCCGTGGTGAATGCTTTTCTTTTATATCGAAAAATTCATGGCAAGAAATCAATTTCCATAAAGGAATTTAGGAGATCAATTGCAGTTGAATACCTAAAAATTGGGCATGGTAAACGTGTTCTAAAAGGTAGACCCCTAAGTTTCCCTTCAACTTCCAGGTCAAAGGTTTCTGATGAAAGAGGACATTTTCTGGAAAAACGTGAAAAACAACGGCGCTGTCAGTATGCAAACTGCTCGGGTAAGCCGACTACTTTCTGCAGCAAGTGCAACGTTACTTTATGCACTCAATGTTTCCCTAAATACCACCTCAAGCCATGAGTAATTTATTTTATACATCTTGTTTATTCCTTATTTGATCATTTATACTATGCTGCCTTATTTTTTCTCTGTAGAATCGACCTATGTTGTAGTTTTTGAAAAATAAATATTTTAATCATCTTTCAAATTTTACTTTCATTCCGCAAAACTATTCATATCCTCCCAGTGTCCTATTTATAGGACAGCTTTTTTGAAAAAACACTAAATCTTTTTGATCATTTTGATCACTCTTACTGACTTTAGGTGCAATATAGCAGCAACATATTAAAATTTTATAGAATTTTGACGAAAAAAAAAAGAATTTGGGCGTTAATGGGTTAACATGAATAAATTTAAATAGAGGTTAAATATTAGCAATGTACTAAAGTATAGTGTGTATTCCGGTGCTCCTTGGATTAACTGGGTATGAAAGGGCTGAGGTTACTTAGGGATAGCGAAACCTCTGGATATATTCCGGGATTGATGAAATCTTTCTCGTATAGGTGCTTCCGCATTGCATGGTATTGATGAGGCCCAACCTAGAATGATAGTACTCGTCAAAACATAAAACGGGATAGCTGAAATAGTTGCCTCTGTGACAATTTGCATTCGTTCTTTCAATTATTAGTTATGACATTGTACGAAAATATTGCCACAAGCTATCACAAAACAAGAAAAGAAGCATCAAATAAAGCAATCAATCACATTTGAAATAAGCCGTTATCATGGATTGTTACAAAGTAAAAACAGCTTTTAAGATAGCAAAGTATTCAATCTAACTCACCTCATATGCGCGTGCTGCCTTTTCCTTTTAGCTACTTATAGCTACTCTTAACATCTTTATTGCTGCTAAAATTTTGTTGAAAAGGGAGTGAGCTGAAGGCTACACGAACTTATAGAGTATTATCTTATCTGACAAATGAAAATGAAGTACAGATTGGGTACTGAAACCAGCTATTAACTATGGGAACGAATTTAAGACGTTATATTATGAAGTGCATTGAGTAGTAAAATAATAAATTTCATTGACTAAGACAATAATATTATACTAGTGTACCAATAACCGCTATAATAGAAATATATAAGTTGTAAAACGTGTAAAACATAACAAATTCCTGTTGATAGTTGCCCCTGTATTAGGCCGGGCCGAAATAAGCCGTTTTTAATTTTTTTTTGAAAATATTGACGCGCTAGTTGTGGAAAGCTGTGAATGGGTATTATATTGACTCTGTTAAAAACTGGATGATCTAGGACAAATTTTGACCGCCCCCATTTAGACCTAAAGGTGAAAAAAAAATATTTTTTTTTTGGCAAAATTGACTTCGCGCTACCAAAAAAAATATTCATTCAGGGCCTCTATTTACTTCTATAACATATAAACTTAATCGAAAACTGTTTAGCCGACCCCATGGTGTTTAGAATATTAATATTTCAATAAAAAATTTGAATTTTTATTATTTGTGCAGCTCTTTGCCTGACTTAATCTTTACCTGCTTAAAAATATTATATCTGTAAGTGGCAAGCACTAAGTCAACCCAGAACTCACCGCGTGGAGGTGTCTGCACATCGAGTTCCTCCCTCCCTGCCACCCTATTTTAGTGCATTTTAGTTACATTTCCTGTTTTCAAAATATTGCTTTTTGTTTTCAAATGAAGGCAATAGTTTTCTCCCTTCTAGTTTTGAGCGGATATAACCATCTCTTTCTTCGTCTCCGCACACTTTTTGAGAAGCTTCGGTTACAATTTTCACGCATCGCTCTACTGCTTGCGTGTGACAGGGAAATTTCTTAAAGCTAGGAAGTCTTTCTCCATCTGTAATTTTTTCAAAATCTTCAATTGAAAGACTCGCTGTTAATGGTGGCTCACTTAAAGCACAGGTTTGCCAATCAATCATTGCTGTGTAGTCCTCCGAAGAAAAATTAATAGCCGGAATTTTAAAATATCTAACATCTTTGTTGCCTCTGAGAGATCTTGCTTTCACAATTCTTCTTACAGCTAATTGACGAATATGTTGGCGAGAGTCTGTAAGCATCGCTAATAAAACGTTTTCAGGATGAGCAAAGTAAGCGTTGTCCTGAAACACCTTGTCTATAACTTTCTTTACACTGTCCGAAAAAATTCTGGATGCTTTAATGGCTCTCCACAAATGCCTTGCACCATCATAAATTAGTGGTTTTGTTTTTATCGCAAACCACACAGGGGAATAAACTTTCATGATATATTCTGTTAAAATCTGCAGGTTTAAGGATGGATTAATGGTTGAGACGTACAAACGCAACACCCTGTTTGCCGTTGTTAGCCACCTGGCATGTGACATTATGCCAGGATCTTTTGTAGCTAAGTTGGTGGGGCAATTACCGTCTCGAATTGCACAGCACATTTGAAATAAATATTTTTGGTCGGTACTTAAATCGGTTTGGGTCGCTTCTGGTAGTTCAGTTTTAATTGACTTAAAACTGACCAAAGGCAAAGTTTCACAATTTTTTAAAAGTAAGCCAATGGAACCAGAATAACTAGATGGTCCTTTAGTTTCACCATCCAAAGACTGTAATAAATGTCTTAATGGTAATTCATTAAAATGCAGAAGGCAAATACTCCACTGAAGTGGCCTTTAAAGATGAGTTTCAAGAAGTCTAATGGCTCCACCTTTCCAACCAGTATTAACGTTAGTTCCATCACAACCTATAACAGTTAAATTGTCAATATTTGTTTTATACTTATTTAAACATTCCAGAAGTCCGTTTTCAATATTAACAGCAGATACAGGAGGTTTTAACGACACATGACAAAAGTAGTTACTTCCAGGTTCTTGGATAACTGAGATGTGCTCCTGTTGAATAATAATACGTCGATCACTTTCTCGTGAATAAGTTTGGTCCTTTCGCCCATCAAAGTATAAACCATCAATTGTACTGTTATTAACCAAACTCTGCTCTTGCTGTCTGTGCCTATTTCTATGTAATGCGCGGCGTATCTTGTTTTTATCAACTACTTTTGAAGGATTTTCTGCTGAGATAACACTAAGATCTTCGAAAACGGCGTTTACCAATTTAGCCACAGTTCTGTTAGATGATCCTGTTAGATCTGCAACTCTAGCCGTATTTTGTAGGTGTATTTTCTTCAGGATTTGATTATTCGGTTCTGGTAACTCTTTGTTTTTTTCATAATAGGATAGCTCGAAATTTTCATTGGTTGTACTACCCTCGGACTCCTCGGAGCTGGAAATTTCCAAACTGTTCTCATTTAATTGACAAACATTTTTAATTCCGCTGGTGCTTGGAATTGGCTCATCTAAGATCTTATATCTATTGCAATCCGCAATTTTTCTTGCTATTTTGTTTCGTGTTTGTGCTGTAACAACTTTATCAATTCCACCAATTCTCATTTTTCGCTCAAATCTTTGATCCTTTAAAAACGACCATTCTAAAGTCGGCACCTTTCTAGCTCTCTCGCAACTGCAAAGCTCCATATTTACACATTTGCAAGAACATATATCAAAAAGCTTTTTGGAGTTTATTTGAAACTGATTCATTTTATTTTGTAAAAATGGTGACATTATTCCCTTGATAGGCTTTATAAGGTTTTGATATTTGCTGTTGTAAGCTAGGATAAGTTTTACGATGCGCTAATGACTAATAATCGGTAAAGAAGCACGGTTCCAAACTTCTGTCACTTTTGTTGCTACAGATTTGGCCACTATTGCAGCCGGCGGTTGCTTACTACCACCGCCCTTTAATGCCAATCTAACAGCAATATAACATCGTATAACATCTTCGTATGTCGGCAATTTGTATACCTCCGCAGAAATATCCTTGGCACTACCAAATATTGGGCAAGTTGAACTTGTTCTTGTCTTTACTAAATGTTTAGGCATTGTAAACCACTCATAAAAAAATGCACAAAAATATATAGACGCTAAAAGCGATAACTAAGAATCAAATTAACGTAACGAACGACACGTATTCAAAGATAGTCACGCCAGTACTAAATAAATACCGAACAAAATGCATGTTGAAAACTATGTAGTTGAATTATTCTCAAGGCCAGATGACGTAAGATAGCTGCGCGCGGTCCATATCATACTGTTTCGTGCGCTAGGCAGGTCCGGCTTATAAGTAAGTATGCAAATAACGATATGGGGCCGGCTAAAATTAAACGTAGGTTCTTGATTTTTTTTGGGGTATTAAGAAGTACATAAAGATTAATTTTTTCGGTAGCGCAACGAAAAAAAAACTGCCCTTTTTAAAGGCCCGTGGGCCCGGTTAAATTTTAACTTAGCCAGCTGAGTTTTTTTCCGTGTCTTATTTATCGACATCCACAACGTTTCCACAGTAGCGCCAGAGCAATTTAAAAAAAAAATTATTTCGGCCCGGCCTACCCTGTATGCTCCAATGCAAAAAGCTGTTTATTTTTGTGTGGAAAATACACAAAAGCGTCCATTTTTATACCTCATAATGCAAGTACAATGCGGAACATATTTTAAATGGAAATTGAAATCATAATTGAATATGGCTCTACACCCTAACACTGATAAAATTTCCAGTAAACTAGATTTCGGTTTTGTATGTTGTTATGTGAACTTACAATCCCGCATAGCAGTGACAAATAAATCATTCATTAAACCCATTTATAATAGCGGACCTGCTTTGTACCACCCACTAAACACAAAACCACTATACATATATGACACTCTCATATCAATTAGCAGTTGGCATACATGCTGAAACTGAATATGGATTCTGCTTTGTCGGGCTTATTAGAGCTCTTATTGGACTGTTTCGACTTAGCATAGGTGACCACTAGATCTCAATTTATAATATTTATCATCATCAACACAGTCTCAAGACTATGTCGCTTTGCCATCGTAAGAATTCACGTTTTCTTTGGCAGGTCTTTTAATTTTATTGTAACTTTCGGATTTCATTAATCTGGCTACCCAACTAGCAATTTTATATTTTATTATAGTTGTGGAAACGTTTTCGACAAAAAGTTTATAAAATAACCTCACTCCCTTAATATTTTTCAATACGTTTATAAAACAGCTATAAACGCAAAATTGGCATCATTTTATAAAATACTTTAGTCTCCGTGAATATATACAACTCTAAAAAAGTCTGGACGCAGCAAGTACGTTATGGAAGTGAATTTTTTCAAAAAATGTTTTTAATAGCAAATGCGAGCAGGCATCAACCTGATTACCGGTATAGCCTATGTAGTAGAAACAATGTACTATATTTTATCAAAATTACTTATTCTTTGAAAATATACAAAAAGGTATTCACTAAATTTGATTAAGATTGGCCTATTATTTTTTGTCATATATAGGGTGTGGCATAATGGAGGGGCGTTTTTAAAATAACAATAACTCCGCTGTTTTGAATTTTAAAAAAATGTATTTAAAAAAAAATTTAAGTATACATATTACCATTTAACAACTAAAATGTGAAATTTTGTTTTGAAAACAATGTCAGGCAGATGACGACCGTTTTCGGCAATGCACTGCTGTAGTCGTTCCTCAAAGTTCCGCATCACCTTCGCACACAAGTCTGTTGTGATTGCTTCTTTCAACTCTTGCAGATTTCGGCATAAACTTTTGCTTTTAGGTATCCCCATAAAAAATAATCAGCAGCTGAGAGATCAGGGGAACGAGGGGGCCATGGCACATCATCGAAGCGGGAGATTACGTGTCCAGGAAAAATGCGATGCACAACTTCCATGGAGTCTCTGGCTGTATGTGCCGTGGCACCGTCTGGTTGGAACCAAACATTTCTTGTATCGATTCCTCGTCGTCGCAATTCTGTTCATGTTTGAAAGATATTGAGAAATATGTTAAATACAATTAAAACTATTTAACTTAAAGAAAAGAACCTTACAGTAAATAGTTAGTCCTCGCATGGCATTAATCAGGCGTAAAATAAATGCAAATATTCTAAGGAGAATGTTTATTATCGATATGGCGTCGATTAGTGCATAAACGATTCCGACAAATTGAAAAGGGTAGTGAAATCCAGAAGGAGGTAACTCCAATAAGGAGATTAACAATAAGTGCCATAGAGGGTAAAAAAAGGCGGGGGCGTATCAGCTGTGTTTCTCCAATATTAATTATGATTAATTATTATTAACTATTAATTAAACAAGAAAAAACAAATAATATGTTACCAGTATTACCACAGAAGGAAATATAGTATATACATAGTAAGTACACTTGGAGAACACCCAAATCACCACAACACATATTTCAGAGACCTTACGATCGTTTCATTGACAATGTCAACATCTTCAGAGGAAGAAAATTAGAAGAATTTAGAATTTTCTTCCTCTGAAGATGTTGATATTGTCAACGAAACGATCGTAAGGTCTCTGAAATATGTGTTGTGGTGATTTGGGTGTTATCCAAGTGTACTTATTAGTGATCATCACAGGTTCCAGTTTTCACATAATATACATAGTCCCTAAAACAAATTTTCAATTTGTCCGACTCTTACTTTTGAACACATCCAATTTCCGCCTTATTTTTCTTACTGAAGCTTCACGTAACATTTCTCTAGATAGTTCATCGCACGCATTTCTAATGTTTGCTTTTCAATATTTCAAGTTTCAGATGGTTTTCTCTAAACTTTATTTTTCAATGTTCCCTACAAGAAGAAGTCTAGTTTGGTTAAGTCCGGTGATTTAGGCGCCCACTTTATTGGTCCATTCATACCTATCCTATTTTCTCCATAAGTTTTATATAAGTATTGTTGCACAATTCTTGCGATGCGGTGAAGCTTCGTCATGCTGGTAACAGATGTGTGCTCGCAGCTGTAATGGCACATTTTCGAGAAAGATAGGAAGTTGTTCTTGAAGAAATTGAGAAAATCGTCATTAACTAAAATTCCTTCGTAAAAATTAGGACCAATCAAATGCCCATTAACAAACAGAACGTTTTGCGTGGCAGTTGTTGTTCTGACAGAAAGTATGATTTGTGGGCGAACGTTGTAAGAGACCAAAAGCATTTTGTTTAGCCAAAGACAAAGTTTCTACGCCGCTTTTTAGTATGGAACGGCTTTACGAAGTTAGGGAAACGGCAATCAATGTATTATTGCTCACCATTTTTACTTTGTGTGTTAACTAAACATGTGTACTATTTTCTTCTTTGACAAGTGGCACAATTGCGTAATAATTTAGACCGAGAGAGCAACTTTACAACTTAACGTCATAATGTTCTCTTATCTATAGAGTATGTTCTGTGGGCGAATGTTGCAAAAGAGACCAAAAGCATTTGTTTAGCCAAAGACGAAGTTTCTACGCCACTATTTAGCAAGAAACGACTTTAACCCGTAACCACTGGGGTGGATTATTTTCCTTTAACTGCTGAGGTGGAGTCTTACAGACTCCGACAAATAAATAGGGCTAATTAAAATACGAAAATTGAAATAATTGCAATCCACATGCTGCACTAGTAAGATTGATATTTTTGGAAGTACGTATCACTAATTTTAACAAAAAAATATCGTAAAGGTGTAATAATAATATTTATTTGCAAATTACGGTACAAAAAGAACACATATTCCTTTTAAGTCATTTCTGACTTTGAAACGAGAAAAATAAATTACATAACTGCGTAAGTATGGTAATAAAGGTTGAGACAAAGTAAAAACGTAAAAAACAAAAAAATATCTACTAAGGAAAAAATTCGTGCAGGTGGTTCTTACTCCCTTAGTTCGGCACAGGTTGCACAGATTTTTCTGGAACATCCAAGACAGATTGGCTTCTGGCAGTGAATGCATACGTATTTCGTCTTCCTGTGCAACTTGGATGGACAGAGGAAGCAATATCGTCTATTTTCAAGGACAATTTCCTCATCAAGAACGGGAATAGGCATGTCCAGTATTCGACTGATGAGCATTTTTACTTCTTTGTTTATCCTTGGATTTCTGAGTCTGATTTCCATGTAGGGTTTGACGAGAGACATTGCCAGATTTTTTATAAAGTTACTTCGTGAAACGTCTTGGTTGTTTTTGTAACAACCGTTTAAAATGTAAGCATTTACCGCTGACATATCCAAGATTCTGAAGAATATGGCCATGGGCCATCTTTGCGTTCGGCGACTTGTTCCATAGATCGCACACTTTTCGTCCAAGGAATCCACTCCGCCTTTTGTGGTATTATAGTAAGCTATAATTTCTGGCTTTCCAGTTTCAGGATCATCGGACATGGAGTGGTGCATGGATGATACCAGTAACACAACCTTTCCTTTTTTCGGAACATGCGACAATAAAGTCACATCTTTGGTGAACCCGTATATGCTTGTACCTTCTTCTCTTTTCTTCCCCAAGAACTGCAAAGGCACTTCCCTTTTATTTTTTTTCAATGTACCGACGTATGTCAGGTCTTGCTTCTTCAATTCGTCAACTACTTGCAATGACGAAAACCAATTGTCAGCTGTTACATTGCGGTTGGACCCGTAAATTGGCTGTGTCAAACGCATTACTGCTTGAGTGGGTACATTCCAGTTCTTTTTTTGCGAATCAGTCAAAGGCATTCCATCACTTCCTTTTCCAGAATAAATATAAGCATTGTATGCATATCCAGTTCGAGCGTCAGTCAGCATCATTATCTTGAAACCATACTTGACCGGTTTATTGGGCATATACATTTTGAAACGGCAACGTCCCCTGAAACCTACCAACATCTCGTCTATGCATGCATTTGCACCGATTGAGTACATTGATTGTGCGTTTCTTATGAAATTGTTGAAAATCTCACTCACTGCTGCAGTTGGATCAGTTTTCTTTCTTTCATTCCGATCGACTGGGTTGTCGAATCTCAAATGTATGAGTAGCATGTTGAACCTTTCTTTACTCAATACTGCCCGAAAGATATCTCTTCCACTGCCATCTGTGGCAAACAGCAGCGAAGAATCTTCATGATTGGACTTAAAGACAGCCGTGTAATACAGAAGACCAATAAACGCCTTCATCTCAATTGCATCAGTGTCCCGCAATTCGGTTCTCTTGTCATCTTTATATTTTGAGGCTTCTTTTCGCAGTTTTACATTTGTCCATTGAACGACCATCGCGATCATTTGACTATCAAACATTGTGTTCCAGATTTCTTGTGGAGTTGCAGACTCCACCAAGCGAGCAGCACCGCGTAATGTTGGAAGCTTCAAGATATTGTGCTGGGGTGTTCTTACATTTCTCTTTGGTGCTGTTAGTGCCCATTTCATCCTATTCTTTCCGTATGCATATCTTTTCACTACCAGTTGTTCTTCTTCGCTACTTTCTTGTTCACTGCTGGTAGATGGCCTTCTCTTTCTTTGACTTCCTCCAGCTTCAGCATCCTGTCCCGAATTTTCGCCGCCAACTTCCGCATCCTCATCCGAATTTCTTCCCTCGTTCCCTGCTGATTCCTCCGAAACTGTGTTGTGATCACTGTGTGCAATTTCTTCGGCAAAATCGTCGCCAGTTTCACTTAGATCACTGTCAAGTTCATCAAGCCAACCGATCGCAATTTCTGCAAAGTCATTTTCAAGGGGATTGATTGTTTGTCGGTAAGTCCCAGGCTTGGGATCCATTTCTAGTCAGTTTTTACGCTATAAAATTTTGATTATTAGTGAAGAGTGAAAATAATAAAAAAGTTACGTACTTACTGAGGTGGAGTCTGCGAGACTCCTGCCTTATTTCAACTGCTAATAACAATTTGTGCGATTACGACATGCGGCTGCCCTTACCTGCATGGCTAGACTGACCTAAGATGGGAAGGTACCTGGGAAGGTGGAGTGATGGGTTTAAAATTGGGGGTGGGGCTGAGAGTTTAAGGTGACACGGAGTCTGAGATACTCCACCTCAGTGGTTAAGGGTTAAGAAGTTAGGGCAACGGAAATGAATGGATTATTGCTCTTCATTTTTACTTTGTGTGTTAACTAAATATGTATACTATTAGTGAATTTTTATTTTAAAAAATTCACTAATAGAGAGGTCTCGATGGTGAGACTTTGCAAAATTTTTTTCAAATGAGCGCGAATTAGGACCCCTAGAACCCATATCCGGGGTCAAATTGAATTTTTATATGTTATATATATATATATATATATATATATATATATATATATATATATATATATATATATATATATATATATATATATATATATATATGTATGTATGTATGTATCCGTCTGATAACTCAAATAATAATTAACCGATTTCGATGAAAATCGGCAAATGCCTTTCTTTTATTAATGGCTTGGATGAGTTCGTTGGTCTACATATTGCTTTGAGAAAGACCTAACTACGTGCCAAAATTCAGGTTTCTAGGGTTACAGAACATTGAGCTATTCAAATTTGAAACATTTATGTTTATTGAAACGGCGTTTTCGAATCTCACTTAAGCCTGACCCATCAGGAGTACATAAGCTGTCAAGGAGTATATTAATACACGAAAACAGTAATGCGTCGCTGGTTAGTCAATGACACCTATTATTGTCATTGACTCATGATATTCATTTTTAAGATTCAGAGAAATGTCAATAATACTGAATTCACTGATCATTGGCAATCATTGGCAGCATTTACGATTATATATAAGCCTATTGTAATTTATCATCATTTATCACCTCTGTAGTATAATTATTTACTATATTTAAGCAGTGTGGGTATGTATTCAAGGTTCAAATCTTAGTTTAGGAAGAGTCTAATGTTTCACTAAAAGTAGTGAATGAATACTTTTACCTACCATAATTTAAGATATTATCATTGAGTTTTACCATCTCTATTTGGTCAGTGGTAAGCCGCTATGAGATTTACACAAAAAGACATCTTCTGTTTTTATGATATCCTGATCCGAAATGTGAACAATTTGATATTAAAACCATGAAGTATGTCAAATTAAAATGTAATTTTTGGTCTCGTACAAAATTTACAATTTCGGCAAAAATATGGGTAGTTGAGAGAGGCTTGCAGTTGGAAAAGTATTATGGAGTGATTAGTATTAATTGTAAATGGAGGTATCAGGTGAAACATTAGAAGAACGAAATGGAACAGGAAAGAAATTTTTTGGAATGTCAAAATTTTAAGATTGTTGAATTTGGAGTGTTGTCAAGCAGTTTTGGATGCAGCTATGTATAAAATTATGTTAATATTCACCACAAGTCTTAGACTTATTGAATAAACATGTTGTATAATTTTAAGCAATAAAGGTAATAATAATAATAATAAATGTAGTTGGCGACCCCGATGTGACGGCAGCAAAATAAAGAGAACTTATTCTCCACATTTTACCAAGTCGGCATACTTTCGTTGCTCCTGATAGGTGTGTCTTTTATTCTTTTATTAAATAATAAATATTATTTTATTTAAAAAAATTCACTAATAGAGAGGTATCAATGGTGAGACTTTGCAAATTTTTTTTCAAATGAGCACGAACTATCTTTATGTATATATATATATATATATATATATATATATATATATATATATATATATATGTATGTATATATATAATATATATATATATATATATATATATATATATATATATATATATATATATATATATATATATATATATATGTATGTATGTATGTATCCGTCTGATAACTTAAAAAATAATTAACCGATTTCGATGAAACTTGGCAAGTGCCTTTCTTTTATTAATGGCTTCAATGAGTTCGTTAGTCAGAAAAATCGGACAGGGTTTTCCTAGAAAATTTTAAGTTTTCTTTCGAAAAAAATTTTTTTCGCCTAAAGTAACAAAGCTGTTTTAGTGAAATTTACTACATATATTGCCTTGGGAGAGATATTACTACTTACCAAAATTCAACTTTCTAAGTTTATAGAAAATTGAGTTATTCCAATTTTAAATTTTCTTTCGAAACAAATTTTTTATCCGAAAATCACAAAGTTATTTTAATGAAATTTGGTGGATATCTTGCTTTAGGAAAGACCTTACCACATACCAAAATTAAATTCTCTAAGTTTATAAAAAATTGAGTTATTCAAATTTGAAGCATTTAATAAAAATTCACTACCATAACGCATTTGCTGCGTCCCGAGTTTTTTTTCTTTGACAAGCGGCACAATTGCGTAACACTTTAGGCCGAGATAGCAACTTTACAACTTAATGTCATAATATAATGCCCCCTTATATATCTTTCTACAGACCAATGTTTAAAATATCTATAAAAAATAGAGATAATCACATGATTACAAGACTGCACGTAAGCAGCCCTTAGCTTTCAATTAAATAATTTTTGTATTAACCACAGACTACATGATATTGAATAAAATGCTCTGTAATACACATATCGTTGAAAAATTATGCTACGAATCACATTTGCATAATGAATACACCGCTTTTGCTCGAACCCCTATGTCATTACGGGGTTAGTTTGTTAACTCACAAAGTACTTACAGAATTAATTAATAAGAACCGGTGCATGTTCTTGCGCGAATGAATATGTATGTATATATTTCACTAAACCTACTCATTTTACTATCAAACAATGACAAATTAAGATGATAATACACGCTGTGAACCCGCTTGACCCTATTGTTTTGGGCGAAGGAATATTTTGTTACATTCTTTACAAAGTTTACACCCACAAATGTGCAAGTAATTTGGTCGATTAAAACGTTTATAACAGACCATATGAGACACCGTAAAGGTTATTACTCGTGTAATATAAGTTTACTAACCAAAATTAATTTTATTTATAAAGATTTTGTAATTGCCTGTTTTGTATATAAAAAGTCTGGAAGCAGCAAGTGCGTTACGCAAGAGAATTTTCATAAAAATGTTTTTAATAGCAAATATGTCTCTTTAATGTAAGCAGGCATCAATTTGGTCACCAGTATAACCTATATAGTAGAAACAATGTACCATATTTTATCAAAATAACTTGTTTGAAAATGTACAAATATTTTCCGAAAATGAACCTAAAAAGTTTTCGAGAAAACTCGTTTCCTAGCCGACGAATCTTACGTTAATATCAAATTGAGTTATTGAATTTTGAAGCATTCAATGAAAATTCGCCACCAAAACGCACTTACTGCGTGTCGATTTTTTTACAAACGTGCATCATATTTCGATGAAAAATGCAAAAATGCAAAAATGCAATAAGGAGTGTTCAAAAAAATTTGTATGTATCACCAACGACCTATGGGGTACCTTTGATTGTCAAAATACTTTTATAAGATGCAGCTCAAGACACCCTATAAGTAATGCATATAATATTTTCTCGTATCTTGCATAATAACAATTATATTGAGCCTTACCGTATAAATGCGTCACTCAGTATTTATGTAAACTGAAAGTAAACCCGGATATGGATTCTAGGGGGCCTAGTTTGCGCTGATTTGAAGAAATCTTTTTAGAAGCCAAAAGACGCGATCTCCTCATTAACGAATTTTTTCTACGAAAATTGTGTAAAAGTTATAGACCGTTAAACCATAAACTTAACTAAAACTACAGCCAAAGCATCAGAGAAAGTGTCTATTTGAAATGAATTTTCTGGAAATATTTTATTAAAATGAAGGCAATGATGGTTGAAGCTGAAACTTAAGGGTTTGCAGAACACTCTTTACATAATCCGTACTTCTTTCAGACTCTTTGCCTAAAAGTTGGCAATTTTGACGTTTCAAATCGCGACTTTTTCCGTTTTGAGGAAAACCCCAATTTTTATCTTTAAATGCCTCTAACTTTTTTGTATTTAAACTTACAGACCTAAATTTTGGTAAATGGTTCACCCTTTATATATATATATATATATATATATATATATATATATATATATATATATATATATATATATATATAATTGAAACTGACCCTGGATATGGTCTAGGGGGCATATTAGATATGGAACGGTTTGACTAAGTTAGGGCAAGAACAAACAACCAGATATGCTATTCAAACTGAACTAAGTCTTAAAACTTTCATCTCCACTTTATCAGATTCTTTTTTTATACAAACACTCGCTAAACAATTCATCGGAATAACAACAATCTGATTATATAACGGTAAAGTGAAATGAGGTTAAGAAAAGTTCATAAAAAGTAAAGTCACTAACTAGGGTTAGAACTCGTCATGTAGGAGTCGATTATACGATGTACACAGCTTAGCCAACTGGACTACGCTCGACATATATGTACTAGCAGGTATATCTCGTAACACATGTTAATCGTCTAACGTTACTATTTACACAAAACAACTTTGATTTACATTGGATTTTTTGCTCATATTTTAACGAAATAAAGGGAAATAACGACTTAGACACATATCTAGGAGCTTGTTTCTCATTTATTGTCGTATTTTTTACTTATATTCGTCTCCTTACCATAAATCTCAATTTTGACGTTTTCACTTTCTTCAATCAGATTTAGTTAATTAAAAATTAATTTACCTCTAACTTTTGTGTCCTTTAATATAGAGATCTAAATTTTGGCACATAGAATTTTTGTCTAAAGGAAACCCACAATTTTCTTGGAAAACCTGGGCCGTGTGCTTTTACTTTTCTTATCGGCAAATTAAAACAAAACCATCGAAGCAATTACTAAGTAAAATACTTGTCATACTTATAATTTGAGACGTACATTATCCCTTTGTAAATAATTAATTTTTTCTGTAAAACTTTTGTAATTTTAATGACATTTGTAACACAATCTTTTTAAATACACTTGCAGTGCGTACATATTATTATCTAAGACTAAATTTTAATTTTGTAGCTCCATATAAAATATAATTTTTTTCTAATAATCGCTAACTGGGACTCTAAAGCCGAATTCCAAGGTCCATTTAAATTTAAAGAATTAGTTTTAATAATATATCTTATTAACAGTGTACAAATCTTATGAAAATTCACTACTATAACGCACTTGCTGCGTCCCGAAATGTTCATCTGTTTACATGAATTACCGCATTTCTACGGTAAAGCTCAATATAATTGTTATTATACAATATACGAGAAAAAGTTGTATACGTTAATAATAGCGTCTTCAGCTGCATCTTATAAAATAAGTTTTACAATCACAGGCTGGCCACAAGTCGTTGGTGGTACCTACAATTTTTTTCGAACACCCTTATATTATGGTATTTTTGCATTTTCTATCGAAACATGATATCAAAAAAATATATATCAAGACGCAGTAAGTGCATTTTGTTAGCGAATTTTCATTAGATTCTTCAAGTTTCAATAACTCAATTTGCTATTAACCCAAGCTTTGTTGGCTAGGAAACTAGTTTTCTTGCAAACATTTTAAGTTTATTTTCGCAAACTTTTTGTACATTTTCAAGCAGTAAGTTATTTGGATAAAACATGGTATATTGTTTCTACTATATAGGTTATACTGGTCACCAGGTTGATGCTCGCTTGCTTTAGAGATACATATTTGCTATTAAAAATATTGTTATGAAAATTCACGTCCATAACGCACCTACTGCATCCAGACTTTCAGTGAATTTTTATTTAAAAAAATTCACTAATAAAGAGTTATCGATGGTGAGACTTTGCAAAGTTTTTTTCAAATGAGCGCGAATTAGGACCCCTAGAACCCATATCCGGGGTCAGTTTCAATTTTTATATGTTTATATATATATATATATATATATATATATATATATATATATATATATATATATATATATATATATATATATATATATATATATATATATATATATATATATATATATATCCGTCTGATAACTCAAAAAATAATTAACCGATTTAAATGAAACTCGGCAAGTGCCTTTCTTTTATTAATGGCTTGGATGAGTTCGTTAGCCAGGAAAATTGGACAGGGTTTTCTAGGAAAATTTTGAATTTTCTTAAGAAAAAATTCTCCGAAAATAACAACGCTGTTTTAATGAAATTTACTACATATGTTGCCTTGGGAAAGGCCTTACTACATACCAAAATTCAACTTTCTAAGTTTATAGAAAACTTATAGAAAACTTACTCACATTTTAAATTTTCTTTCAAAAAAAATTTTTTTCTCCGAAAATTACAAAGCTATTTTAATGAAATTGGGTGTATATCTTGTTTATATTGCTTACCTGCGACTTTGATTCTTAAAAGCTTTATCTATGGCTAAAATCCTTTACATGTACTATTTTAAGATTTCTCGCATTGTAAACTGGCGTTTAAACTGCGACACATTACATAGAGCAACACTTATAAGAAGTAACAATGGTTTTATATGTTGTGTATTGTGTGTTGCCTAAGATATCATACTAAGATCAGCAGGTCCCGTTCCAACACTATAGGATTAAAAATGCATTGCCAAAAAAAAAATAATTGCTTATCCTTTAACCAAAATATTAGTGCATTTTTATTTAAAAAAATTCTGTAAAGAGAGGTATAGATGGTGAGACTTTGCACAAATTTTTTCAAATGAGCGCGAATTAGGACCCGTATATATATATATATATATATATATATATATATATATATATATATATATATATATATATATCCATCCGATAACTCAAAAAATAATTAACCTATTTCGATGAAACTCGGCAAGTGCCTTTCTTTTATTAATGGCTTGGATGAGTTCGTTGGCCAGGAAAATGGGAAAGGCTTTTCCGGGAAAAAAAATTTCCTCGAAAATTACAAAGCTGTTCTAATCTAATTTAAAGGGCATGTTGCCCTGGAGGGACCTTACTACGTATCAAAATTCAACTTTCTAAGTTTATGAAAAATTGAGTTATTCAAATTTTGATTTTTCTCTCAGAAAAAAATTTTTTTTCCAAAAATTACAAAGGTATTTTAATGAAATTTCGTGTATATGTCGCCTTAGGAAAGACCTTACTACATACCAAAACTAAACTTTCTAAGTTTATAGAAAATTGAGTTATTCAAAATTGAAGCATTTAATAAAAATTCACTAACATAACGCACTTGCTGCGTCCCGAATTTTTTTTATATGTTTATGTAAAAAAATTGAAATATTTAAATTTAAAGCTTGACTATACATTTTCGTTACACTACTTAAAATATTATTCAAATGACTTTATAAAACTAATTTGATTAACATAATGTTGTCGTTGTTCTACCAACTGCCAAGCAAAGTATCAATTAACTTTATATGGCTCTCCGAGTAGGCATTTCGTTCCACTCATTCTTACACCTACAAATCCATGTATTTTGTTTCAAACATGTAGAAAAATTCACTAATGAGACCCACGAGATAAGAAGGACATCTTTAGCGTATGCTGTTTTGCATATCTTAAAATAAAAAAAAAACCAGATTTAACATTTTAGATTTCCGACCTTAATTATAAGATCTGTATCTCCTTTAAGACATATATTATACAGAAACTTTAAAACTACAAATGAGCTTACTACTGTGCAGACGGCTCAAGTTGCCTTAATTAAAAAATGCAATAAAACATAAAACTAATACACTCGTTGTGTCGCGGCTTGTCCGAGTCTTCGAATTCGAATACATTTTATCTAATTACTCGTCTTTATTACTTCTTAGCGTTCCATGTATGCACCCATCACAGTTTTATTGCTGCAGATAAGATACATTTGAGTATTTTGAGGAAGACATAATAATAAAGCCAGTTGATGGTTACTTAAAATAAATTAACGTTTAATGCGTGAAACTCATACCAGTTTGTGAGAATATGTAAATTAACCATAGCAATTATCGAAGAATAATTTTACATAAGAAAGTTAGATTATGCATTTATAGCATGTCGTTGCTTTATGTTTACTTCTTAGTATGATTAGAGCGGACCTTAAATTAGTAATTGAGTGTATAAAAAAGAGGCAGGTGTGTGAGGAATAACGCTTCCTGATCTTGTTACTAGTCGAGAAGACGTCTATTTATGTAGCGTACGGTGAATTTCAATTCCAACAAACAATCTGTAACTGTCCTAAGAAAATTGAAAGTGCACCCCTAGTATGACCTAGTTTTTTTTTTCAATAACACACCACGAGGGCTTACAGCCTAAATACTATCGTACCGTTGGTGTCGACAAGGAGGAAAGAGGCAACTTGTTAATTCTGGACTTGAAGGTTTGGAGGTTCGGAGGAGAAGGAAAAACATGTGCCGGCAAGGAATTCCACAACTTGGAAGTCCTCGGGACAAAAGAGCGAACATAACAAGATGTTCTATGTCTGGTGACCTGGACAGTAAAAGGGTGCATTCGCTCTGTTCCCCTGGTAGATCTGTTGGGGGCAGTAGGTGGAGGAACTATGGAAGAAAGCTCCTCTGAGCAGTGTCCGTGCATATATCTATAAAAGAGAGAGAGGTCACCAACGGCACTTCGGTGGGCAAGGGATGGCAGCCTTTGGGTGAGGGTAGGGTTACCGATGAGACGTATAGCTCTCTTCTGAGTGGAGTCCAGGATAGCGAGTGTAGAAGCGGCAGCAGCACCCCAGATGTGGGAACAGTATTCGAGGTTGGTCTTATTTGTGAAGTGTATAAAGTATAGAGATTAGCTTGTGAAAAGTATTTGCGAGCCCGGAAGAGGAAACCTAATTTCTTAGCAGCCGCTTCTGCAATTGATGTGACATGTTGGTGCCAATTGAGATTTCGATCCACAGAGATGCCAACAAGTGAAAAGGACTCATTACTTTGAATAACTTGGTTGTTTATTGTGATGGGTCTAGGGCTGGTGTATCTCTTATGAGAAAGAAAGCAAGACTGTAATTTGGTGGGGTTGAATTGTACAAGATTTCTATTTCCCCAGTCTAATATTTTTTGGAGATCCACGGAGATAGAACCCTCCATGAGTCTGCGATCCTCACCTTGTTGGGCTAAAGAGACAGGCTTAGAATATTGTATATTTGAGTGGAGGGTGCTGTCGTCCGCGTAACTGTGAACTGAGTTGGATGTGCTAGAGAGGAGGTCATTGATGTGGAGAAGAAACAAAGTAGGGGCTAAAGCTGAACCTTGAGGAACTCCTGCATTAATTGAATACAGTTTAGAGGAATAGCCATCCACGACAACAGAAATGCTCCGGTTGGAGAGGAAATTTGCTGTCCACGTACAGAGTTTTGGTGGTAAGCCATAGGCCGGTAGTTTATTAAACAGCGCTGCGTGCCAGACCTGGTCGAATGCTTTGGATATGTCTAGAGCGATAATCTGGGATTCGCCGTGTAGTTCCATAGACTTGTTCCAAGAATGGGTGACAAAGGAAAGGAGGTCGGCAGTTGATCTGCGCTGACGGAATCCATACTGCCTGTCGTGGATTAGACTGTGTTTTTCAAGAAATTTTAGTAATTCGGTGTTTATATACTTTTCCACCACTTTAGAGATGACTGAAAGGAGAGAAATAGGCCTGTAGTTGCTAGGAAGCGCTTTCGATCCTTGTGGACGAGTTGTACTCGAGAAGTTTTCCAGTTACTTGGGAATATGGCTCTATTGTAGGATGTCTGAAACAGACGAGTCAGGACAGGAGCAAGTTCTGGTGCGCATTTTTTGAGAACAATTGCTGGGATCTCGTTTAGGCCAGAGGCTTTCCTGGTATTAAGAGAAGAGAGCATCTTTCGTACCATTCTAGTTTTGAAAATGATATTATGCGCGACATTGGGGATTGTTGGTGGTTGAACATTTGGAGGTGGGTTGAGAGTAGAATTGCCGGCGAACAACGAGACAAAAAGTTCAGCCTTGCCCAGGGGGTAGAAACAATTTCATCCCCTGAGACAAGAGGTGGGAATGTGCTCTTGCAGACATTATTCCCAATAGATTTAGCAAGAGTCCAGAAGGGTAGTGTGACCGTTCAAAAGATTTTAAGGTAAATGACTATAAAAGACCGAGAGTATTTATTTGGTTGTTATTCGTGAGTGATATCTCGCGATTGATCTCAAGTGGAGTCAAATGCGGACGATAGTGAGGTCACCATCACCTACTAAACCCTAACCTAAATGTACATATCTATCTGATTTATTATTTACAAGACAAAGAACACTTTGTAAGGTTAGAAGATGTTGAGATAATTAAATACTTACTCGACTTTTATGTTGTTCTGTCAGGAATCCTAGATTTCAAGTCAGAACACTGTTACTGGAATACTTATTCAATTTATATATATCTAGATAGTACATATAAAGAATCTTCACTCACATTTTCACCAGTATTAAGAAGTTTTAGGGAGGAAATGTTGTTCAATTAAACATATATTAAAAAATGTAAATACTTAAATTTAATTATATAAATTGTTGAGGGAGCAAAATGAATTAGTACTCCTGGTGAATTAAAATAAACATTGCATTTCACATTAAAGAAAACAAATATGAAATGTCACAAGAAAGAAATTAACTATTGCATATAACCAAAAAAAAAGAACTCTGTACGCAGCAAGTGCGTTATGATAGTGAATTTTCATAAAAATGTTTTTATTGCAAATATGTGTGCTTTCTTTTTAAGAAAGCAGGCATCAATTTTGGTTACCAGTATAACCTATATAGTAAAAACATTGTGCCATGTTTCATAAAAATAACTTTATTGTGTGAAAATGTACAAACATTTCCAAAAGTAAACTTAAAGTATCTTTTGGTCAACCTTATAGGTTAATAACAAATTGGGCTATTAAAATATGAAGCATTTGATCAAAATTCGCTACCACAACGCACTTGCTGCATCCATAATTTCTTTTCTTACAAACATGCATTATATTTCGATGGAAAATGCAAAAATGCAATAACGTGTTTGATTAAAAAAGAAAAAGAAAATTTGTATGACCAACGGCTTATGGGCCACCCCGTGATTGTAGTAATATTTTTTTAAGATGTAGCTCAAGACACCCTCTAATTAATATATACCTATTTTTATATCTTGTATAATAACGGATATATTGAACTTTATTGATTTTTTTACGAAAATTCGACAAAAATTATATACCATTAAACGATAAACTCTATAGCTAAGACTACTGCCAAGCATCAGAGAAAGTGTCTATTTAAAATGAATTTTCTGGTCACATTTTAGTAAAATGAAGGACAATGACGGTTGAAACTAAGACTTCAGGGTTTTTAAACATCCTTCTTGAGACATTTGATTTCAATAGCCCGTATTAGATTCAAGCTATTGCCTAAATATTGCCGATTTGGACGTTTTAAATCGCAACTTTGACGTTTTGAGGAAAACCCCAATTTTTTTTAAATGCCTATAACTTTTTTTCTTTTGACCTACATAGCTAAATTTTGGTAGGTAACGTACCTATAATGATATAAACCCGCGTACCAAATTTAGTTGCCCTTATTTTGTTAATTCCGGAGATATAATTTTTTTCGAAAGAAAACACAACATTTTCCGGGAAAACCTGGGCAGATTTTCCTGGCTAACGAACGAACATTCGCAAAAGGAATTTATTCACAAAATTAAGCAAAATCGGCCTATTATTTTTTGAGTTCGGTGTGATACATACATATATATATATATATATATATATATATATATATATATATATATATATATATATATATATATATATATATATATATATATATATATATATATATATATATATATATATAACATATAAAAATTGAAACTGACCCCGGATATGTGTTCTGGGGGCCTAATTAGCGCTTATTTGAAGAAATTTTTTCAAAATTCAAAAGTCGGGATCTCCTCATTAGTGAATTTTTTTTTTAAGAAAATTCACTAAAAAAATGGATATTATGTTACAAGATAGAAAGTAAATATTACATGTGTACTAGAAAGAAATTAAATGTTGTACATTACAATCACGAAAATAAACGTTAAACTGTTAAGGTAATTGTTTTTCTGTCAAATCTACTGATGTTCTCAAAATTTTAACAGGTTTAGGTGTAATTACTAGATATTGTCCTGGCCAGGTTAGGTCTTATTCCTTAAAGAAAAAATACTGAGAGAAGCTCATACAAATACAAAGTCAAATTTTTATTTGCTGATTATAAATGAAAAATTCAAAACATTTGAGGGTTAGGTAGTTCATAAACAAAACATTGATCAATTTCAAATCTACACAGTGATATTTTTGATTTTACATTACTGGCAAAATATTAAGAAAAAGGTACAAAATACAGTTATTTTTAAGTAACAATCGCACTGATAAGAATTTAATTTAATTTCGCTGGATGAAAGTTCATATTGCCAGTTGGTAGAACATTTCAAAATGACGTATAAATGTTTGAAAAATCACACACATAAAAACTCAAAATGACTCACCGGAGCTCGACTGTATGTGGGACTTCAAGGGTCCCAATCACCTGTTGGTTGGTTACAGATGTTACACAGGTAGACATCAACGATCAGTGTCCACCATAGGTTCTTAATTTCTCCCCAGAAAAGAGTAAAGAAGTGGCGAAAAGGTTTTTCTTAGGTGTCGACCAGACAAATTGTTACGTACCATTGGATTGTAAGAGGGGATTGGTAAACCTGCAGTTAAAACCTACTGCTCTTGAAATTATATCGCAGGCAAGTAATTTAACTGAAACTTCTGCGGCGAGAATATACTTGAAGGTATGCGGAATTCACTGACATTGAATGCTGATTTGCTTTAGAGATCGGAAACTTAGGTTGTGCACTCGAGATTGCGTTAAAAACTTTCACTATAACAAAAAAACAAAGCTTCACTGTTTAACTCACACTTTCTTCAAAACGGGCTATTAATTTCTACTTAAAACGAGATCAAAACACTTGTAGCACCCACCGATAATTATATTAGGCGATATTAGTGGTAAAAGGTGGGATTTTAAACCCTTTTTTGGCTAATAAACGAGCTCCGACAGTTCCCGCGATGTTGATTGTCTGCTTGCCGAAGCCCTCCTCCTCGAAGCAAGCACGTACGTCACGATCTTCCTGACTTTCGCGCCATTTTCTCTGCGACCGTTGAAACCTGATTCCCATTCAGGCCTATATGTCTGAGAGAGACAGATAGCGTTCGAACTCCCCTCGATACCACAATGGACGCTGTCCGATTTTAGCCAGCTTGGCTGTTTTGTAACCGTTGTCTTATTGCGTCATGATGACATCATTCTGGGACTTTACATGGAAACTTCCAGAACAATCTAGATCTTTCTTGCTCAATAAAAATATTCGGTCTCTGATATTTCAATTTCAATGCATATTTAAGGGATACAGTAAGGGCATTACGATGGTTATAGATATAAGGGAGTTTTCAACGAATAATTTTGAAACTAAAATTTGAATTGCTTTCCAGAAATAAAGTCACCTGTCATTATTTAAGCTTCTTGGGGGTTCTCTTTGTGTTAGTAACGTAGCAATGATGGTGTATAAAAACACAATCGTTACAAATCTCAACAATACCATGACTTTTGATCAGTTAAACCATGACAAAGACTTTACAAAAATATATACTGATAGAGCAAAAAACGACCAGTGAGTTAGTTGCGCTTTCTTTGAGCCAAAAACAAAATTTTCAGCCATATTTAAGCTGAACTCCTTTACATTCATAAACACTGCTGAGCTGTATGCAATAAAATGAGCTTTAGACTGGTGTGGAACACGAAAATATTAAAAAACATAATTTTAAGTGATGGTCAGCCAACATTGTTGACAGTCAAATACGTTGGCCCGAAACATTATACCAATCACATCGCCTGCAACATAACCAAAATTTATCATCTCCTAAAGAAGGAGTTGGTCGGTTTACTGTACTCTGACTGTGCCTTCGGACTGTGTCGTGGGTATCGGTCTCCTGTCTTGATCACTGTGATTTCATAATTTGTCTATTTAAAAATAATAAACAAAATAAATAAAAAACAAGAACACAACCCACATGAATTAAACGGAATATATCAAATAGAATGTAACACATGCAATAAAAATATATAGTAACGACTAAAAAATCAATAGAAACAAGATTCAAGGAACATATAACAGCATTGGATAAAATCCACATACCTAGCTACAAATAAAACGTAGCTACACACATTCACAACACAAAACACCAAAAACCAGATAACACCCAATTATAACTAATGAAACATGTTAAAGGCCACAAAAAAACGAAAATCTGGGAACAATGCTACATTCAACAAACAAACGATAATAAGCAGTTACTGCCAGAGCAAGCACAAGTACAAACATTTTAACAAAACTTAATAAAAGCCATACAAATAGACAAATTATCAAACCACAATGATTAAGACAGAAGACCGATACACACGAGACAGTCCGAAGACACAACCAATCAGAGAACAGTTAACCGACCAATAGAAGCTCAACGCGCAGGCGTACAATCTCAGACGTAGACCACACAGGAGCGATCACAGTCAGTAGCGTGGTGATGATGAACCGGGACGGTTCGAAACTGCAGTCCACGCAAATCAATTAAAAAATCACAAAAATTACAGCAAATAAATAAAGTGTATATTTAAAAGTAATTACAGTGTAGTGCAACATTCCAAAAGATATATATATATATATATATATATATATATATATATATATATATATATATATATATATATATATATATATATATATATATATATATATATATATATATATATATATATATATATATATATATATATATATATATATATATATATATATATATATATATATATATATATATATATATATATATATATATATATATATATATATATATATATATATATATATATATATATATATATATATATATATATATATATATATGTGTGTGTGTGTATCAGACCGATAACTCAAAAAATAATGGGCCGAATATGAAAAAATTTGGCATGTACCTTTCTTTTGCAAGTGGGTTGGATAGGATCGTTAGCCACGAAAATCGGCCCAGATTTTCCCGGAAAATTGTGCATTTGTTTTGAAAATAAATTTGTCTTAAAAAATGAAAAAGCTATGGTAACCAAATTTGGTAGGTGCGTTTATGATATAAAGAGTAAACTATACATCAAAATTTAGATTTCTATGTTACAAGAAAAATGTTATAAAAAATATTTGGTGCCAGATCATTTCATGAAAATTCACTACCATAACGCACTTGCTGCGTTCAGACTTTGGATAAATATCGACAACAACAGCGAACCGGAATTTATTTCATTTGGCTATTCGACACTGTATGTAAATTCAAAAGAAATATATCATCACAAATTTTCGTTATATAATTGACTGTTTTATCTTACAGTTTTTTTTTCTGGTCTCAAAGAGAATATTTCTCTCGACCAACAAGGAACCTGTCAAGACTAAAACAGCTTCAAAGTAAATCACTCGTAAACATAAATTACGTATGCTGGCTTGAATGCAATTTTTTACTTCAAATAACACGTTCCGTAGCTTTTTAAAATTCTGCTGGCGTAATGGTCTTCATGTAATGAAAACATTATTCCTGATGTTTGTGTGATTTATGTAAAATTGTATAACATTTTTTATGAACGTAAAATTTTTCAATATCCTTGTATCACCGAATTTCGCCTGTTTGGATACAATTACGGAACTTCGTAATAAATACAAGTTTTATAGGTATTACTCTACACTTAACAATATGCCACAGTCTTGATGTCTAGTTTCACTAGACTAATCGATAACTAATTATGTAAGAAAGAAATTAGACTGAGTATCAATTTGTCTGCTGCAAATAAACGTATTCAAAGACGTTGGTTTATTTGTAAGACTCGATGCATTTTCGCAACAATTAGAACCGTAGACCGGTTTCGCTCTCATTAGAGCTCTTCAGTACGGCATAATAATTGCAGCAAAAATGCACCAAAAATAATACGGCTATCGTATAGCCAGTCTTAAAATACTCAGTAAGTGGTGGACGTGCCGCCACCTAGTTGCGGAACCAAGTAGTATGTTGTCACGCCAGCTCCAAATAACACAAAGTGTTAAAAAATAGAGACTGGATACAGCTACCTAACAATTTAGAAAATTGTCAGCCCTGGCCCATTTCTACCCCAATATAGGGACAAAGTATGTAAGACTCGATACATTTTCGCAACAATCAGAACCGTTAGAGTATTTTAAGACTGGCTATACGATAGCCGTATTATTTTTGGTGCATTTTTGCTGCAATTAGTATGCCGTACTGAAGAGCTCTAATGAGAACGAAACCTGTGTTCTTTGGAGCTGACGTGACAGCATACTACTAGGTTCCGCAACTAGGTGGTGGCACGTCCACCACTTACTGAGTATTTTAAGACTGGCTATACGATAGCCGTATTATTTTTCGTGCATTTTTGCTGCAATTAGTATGCCGTACTGAAGAGCTATAATGAGAGCGAAACCGGTCTACGGTTCTAATTGTTGCGAAAATGCATCGAGTCTTACATACTTTGTCCCTATATTGGGGTAGAAATGGGCCAGGGCTGACAATTTTCTAAATTGTTAGTTAGCTGTATCCAGTCTCTATTTTTTAACACTTTGTGTTATTTGGAGCTGGCGTGACAGCATTACTACTAGGTTCCGCAACTAGGTGGCGGCACGTCCACCACTTACTGAGTATGTTGGTTTATTTGGAAAGTTAAAGCATCGGTGGTTCAGTGGTAACAACGTTTGGCTCTGGACTAGGGATGTTCGATTCTAAATCGATTTTCTCAAAGATCGATTATTAGTGTTGCAAAATTTCTATTTCATAATCGATTCTCCAGGTCTCGATTTTTCGGAATATCGATTCATTCTCCCCGAGATAGAATTATAAAAAATTAATACACATATGATATTAATTAATTTTCAAAGAAAAAACAGTACATTAATTTGTGCCACTATTTTAATATGGTACCACTTAATACCACAGAATATAAAGTATATATGTGGCGTGTGGTAAAAAATGGGGTCCAAATTAGAAATATGCTAATTCAATACAGTGGTGTGGATTGTCAGTTATTGTCACTCATTGTCATTTGTCATCCAATCCGTCAAATTGGGGATCTATGGTTTGTTTTTCATTTTTTCCTGATTTTGATGTTTGAATGGAAGGTGTTATTAAATTATATGCTCTGACATGCACAATTGCCTATCGGAAAAACTAATGTTTTTCTGACAGACCTGTCTTGTTATGTTTGTAGATTTATCCCCTGAAGATGACCTCTTGGAGTGTCGAAACGCGTCGGGAGTAAGGTAAATCTGAAATAAATTTTGGTGTCTGGAGGAGAAGCTGTTCATTCAACGTTTAATTATGGTATTATTGTATTATTAATTTACAGATGTTGCTTCGGCTGTTTTTATCATTAATCATTCAAGCGTGTTAGTTCCTTTAGCGTTTAGCATGCCTTTTGTAAGAAAGTAAAGTATGATATCGATCTATTTCATAAAAGTAATTGATAATGAGGCCCAGTGCAAGTTGTGTAATTCGAATTCGATTTTTCAAAAATTGTTTCTTTTAGCTCCGATTTTTATCGAATCGATATTTGAACAAACGATTCTTCACGATTCAAAAATCGATTTTTTTTTAAACAAATTGAACATCCCAGCTCTGAACCGAAGGGTACTAGGGTTCTCCTTTCACTTTTTCAGTACACACTGCACAATTAACATCAACCGAAGTTCTGGCATTGTATTTGAGCAAGTTGAATGTCTGCACGGTCCGTCCTTCGAAGGGGTCGTAAAGCCGTCGCTCCCGTGTCAATGCGATGTTCGGCACGTTACCCTTCTTACAGAAAGGCAGGGTTTTGGCAACATTTCCAGAATAGTGGGGTAAAACTGCTCCCTGGCGTCGGTGATTGGTCATAGTAGCGAAAATAGACCGACGTTAAAAAAACCAAAAGCACACAGATACACATTTGGAAAGTTAAAATTGTAATGGCAGTATTATAGACAGCGGGCGCTCCAGCATAATGCTTACCTCAGTAAACACTGGTCACAATTGTGCGTATCACTTCCTATTGGTTGTAGTGTCATATTATGATACACGGCGCCCATTTAGTGTCAAAATCCATAGAGTATCGGTATTTCTTCATGCATATGTTAACTACTTATGTGCGTGTCATGCTATGCTAAGTGAAGGTTGGAACCTGTGATTAGCACTGAGGAGTGCACTTGGAGAACCCAAATCACCACAACACGTAAAAAACCTGACGATCGTTTCACCAACCAAGTTAGCGTCCTCGGAGAATGATAAATTATGTGTTTATAGGTTTATATTCTGCACAAGTCCTCGGCTTAGACGCTTTAGGGTGGTTCAAACAAACAAACTTTCAATGATCATTTACCGGAAACTCCCTCTATCCGAGTTCCGTTATTCTCATCCCCATGCTCTCTGTCGGCATCTCTAGTAAAGTGGTCAATCAATAAACTGTACATAGGGAGAAGTACCAAATTCATACAAATTTTATTATTACTATATTTAATTATATATATATATATATATATATATATATATATATATATATATATATATATATATATATATATATATATATATATATATATATATATATATATATATATACTTTCGTGTTTGGCTGTCCTGTATGCCTAACATTTTTGATTAGTTTTAGATTCTCTTCATCTACGTGGTGGTTATTATCCCAAATATGTCAGGCCACGTATGATTTATCTACAGTACCGTTTCTTAGTTGTGCTACATCTTCTTTAAATCTAACTTCAATAGATCATTTAATTTTTCCGACTAAATTAAGATCAATCTTCAAAATATATTTCATAGATCCTCGAAATTTTAGCGATACTATCCTTGTCTCTTGGGTTACCTACTTTTTTAAGTATTTTTTGTCGAAAATGTTAGTTGCAAATTTGCTTTCTTAAAAATGCTTTGTAGGTCCCTTATGAGTTGCGGCTCATATATATATATATATATATATATATATATATATATATATATATATATATATATATATATATATATATATATATATATATATATATTGTGCTGAGAATTTCTAAGGCCATATAAAAGTTATAAAAACAAAAATGAAAACCCTTACGGAAACTACTATGATAATGTTAAATTCTGATTATTGATTAAAAATTTGGGTGATCAGATTAGTGATGGGGGGTAGTAGTTGTACCACTGGTCAGTAATAAGTAAAATACTTACGGTTTACACGTAATGCATATGGGTTCTCTGTATATTGTATACATATCCACATCGTTCGACATATTTTACTGTACACTAAAACAGAAAACAAAATAATAACATTAAAACACAAGCACATTCACTATTATTGTTAGTCAGTGTTATTTGGAGAAGCAATGAAAGATATATATAGCCATAATTTGTTGGAATGATAATTAAATGAGTCTTAAAAAGTTTAACTAGCAATTTGGAAAATATCTCAGTTAAAGTGAAATAAAAAGAGCCAGAAATCTATATGTAGATAGATTGAAATATTAAGCATGAAATACATACCAAAGAATTATGTTCAAAATCAATTACCAAAAGGTAATGAACAAAACAAACCCCTTGTATGATGTTTTCAATATGTGAATTTAGTTTATTTTTATGTGAACAATGAACTGAAATGTACCCATATATGTGTCTGTGTTTGTAAAAACAATGAACTGGAAGTTATTAAAAAACAGTGTTAAGTGTTCTGGAACTTTTAAATCAAGATTACAGCATGAACTTAATGAATTTATACATTTATTATTGATTATAATTAGATTAAAAAAGTAAGGTTAGATCAGATGTCAATTTTAAAAATAGAATATTTTATACTTACTCGATGGTTCCAAGGAGAATATCTGTCAAAACATTAATTAATGAATTGGAAGAGAGAATGCTATGATTAGACAGGAAACACCAAATGTTAGATGAATTTGGGCAACATTTCCGCTTTTGTTAAAATTTTATGGTTGGTTGTTGTTGAAATTCAGATGCGAGAGAGCGTCATTATTGCTTCCCATTTTAAATATAAATATTTTAAAGTATAAATTGTCCAAGGGAAATTCTATTTGCCGCTAAAACAAAGAAGAGACGTTACATCAAGTTTTTAACGTAAGAAAGTACGAGATAAGTAGTAAATATATGAAGAATACTTACATTTGAGGATACCCAATACCATTAGCGAGGAAGCCAAGGTTAGAGATTTATTTTATTTAATGTATAGCAGCTCAACCAGACAAATATTTCAATAAAAAGACAGCCCATTCTGTCAAATATCATTTTAAGCAAATGTGTTTATGGGAAATTAAGATTTAAACGCATAAAGTAGAAATCTTATGGGATAATTTAACCATAGTTCAACATTGAGAATACAGAGGGAGTGCAGGTCAAGGATCCATATTTATTAAAAAGAACAATTGAATGAAAGCCGTAAATTCGGATACTAAATTTAATCATTGTAAATTGATATTAGTTTGATAATTAGAACAACGGATCCGTTTAAAGTTTAGAGTTTAGATTTTAAATTTGAAATTGTGCCAATAAAATTTGTTTAAGAATTTTGAAACGTAATTCTTTGAAAACCCATAATAAGATAATAAGGCTACTATAAATATTTGCAGGCTACTTTCTTCCTATTTTAGCAGAACTCACCACTGAGATAAGTAAGTAAATAAAATATTTGAATATAATTTATTTGACATACATATATGTATATATAATAGAAGGATAGGCAACCCAAATAACCCTGAGATAGCTTAAATCACAAGAGTCACAAAACATATTTTATTCAGATAAAGTTTCACACAAATAATATACAGTCACCCATAATACATGGTGTAAAATAATACATGGTGTAATAATTAATTTTTTATATCATTTTTCCATATATAAATAATTCTAAATATAAATATCAAATATCATTTCAATATCATAAATATAATAATAATAAAAATATATAAAATTAAAGCCAACAATTAAAATAATTGACGCCCAACAGTGGGGCATTAAAATATAAAATATATAATATAATAGTAAATATAAAAGGAAGCCAATAATAATTATATAATTGGCGCCGCAACGTTCGGGCACAGCAAAAATAGGGGAAACTAGCCATAACGTCCAGGCACAGCAAAACAGAGGAGCAAACTGCAACATCTGGGCACAGGAATTCTTAACATTGGTAGAACCAGACCTAAAAAACAAAAATTTAATTACTGACCATCCTAAATAAAGAAATTTAAACATAAAAATGTCGCAACAAAAGCAAACAAGAGCTAGAAAAACAAAGAAGACTGAAGAAATACAACAGGAAGAACAATTTGATGAAGGAGACACAGGAGAAGAGAAAACAGAAGAAATGTTAGTAAAAGAAACCGTATCGCAGGAGGAAATACCAAATAAACCGGAGGAGAGTGAAGAAACTGAAACGGTAGAACCGAACGCACAAGAAGAAACGCCAAGCATGGAACAAAATTTATTGCAACAAATGGCAAGTATGTTTCGACAAAATATGGAAAGTATAAATGAAAATATGAATGAAAAATTGGCGGAGCAAGAGAGAAGTATAAAGGAAAGTATAAATGAAAACATGAATGAAAAATTGCAGAAACAAGAAGAAAATTTAGAAGTATTTATACAAAAGGAAATAACAGAAATCAAACAGGATATGAATAAATTACAAGAAAATGATACTATATTGTATCGTAACATTCAAGATCTCAGAGAAGAAACGAAAGAAAATATAGAAAAACTCAAGCAAGATATGGAAAACAGGATGGCAGGAAAAATAGAAGAGAGTGAGAAATATCTCATGGAGGAAATGAACAGGAAACAAAATACCTTGGAAAAGGAAAATGAGGTGGTAATTATACAAATAAGAAGTGACGTGGACGAGGCAAAACAGAAATGTCAACAAAATTGCCAGAAAATAGAAACTGAAATGAATACAGGGATGCAAGAAATCCACGACCACTTATATAATCAAGCCGAGAAGACCAGAGAAGAGTTTACAAAAGTCGAAACACAAATACAAATGGTTGACTCAGAAATAACACACATAAAAAAGAAAACAGAGGAGCAAATTGGCAAGACGAGAGAAGAAATCTTCAACAAAATAAACAGTCAAAACACCAGAAGCTACGGTATGCCAATAAATATGGATACAGGAACAAAATTTGATGGAAATATAAACAAACTACACCCCAGAGTGTTTATCAACAGTATAAAAAACAAAGTAAGATATATAACTGATATCAACGATGTAAAGGACGTGATAAGGATGCAGCTGATAGGAAATCCTTTACTATGGTTTTCCAGTAGAGAAAACGAAATCCACAACATAGAAGAATTTGAACATCTTTTTATGAAATTTTACTGGGGAGAGTTCCATCAAGGGATATTCAGAGAAAAACTTTACTTTGGACGGTTAGATTACAATAAAAATCAAGATTTTAGCAACTATTGTCTGCATTTGTACAATACAGCGCAGTACCTACACCCGAGAATGGAGGAAGAAGAAATAGTCATGTATATCTCCAGGCATTTCGAAAACCAGATTACGGAGACAATTGCCATTAATAATATCAAAACGATGGAGCAACTATTAACTTATTTGACAAGAATTGAGAGAACCCTAAGGACAAGAAATATAAGAAATAAAGGGGAAAACAAACCAGACTACAGAAGACCAAATTATCAAGAGAGTCAAAGATATGGAGGTAACACGTATGACAATAGGCCACGCTACAACCAGAATGAAACAAGACCTGGGGTATCGAACAACAATAGCAACCAAAGAAATTATCAGTATCAAAACAGGGATAGAAACAGAAATGACCAAGGAAATTACGACAACACAAGACAAGATCAGAGGCAATACAGACCTAACAACAATTATCAGCCTGGAAGAACACAGATGCCCAGAACAAATGACAACAATAACCGTCAATATCCTAATCCAGGTGGCCAACTAAGAAATTGTGCAATGGAAAGTAATATACCACAACAAATTGAAGAGCAAAACCGAATTGAAGTAGCAGCACAGATACATCGACCCAGCCAAAATTTTTTAGAATAAGCGCACCTTTGTTTGTAAATAATGTCATGCAGTATAGTCACCCGAGAGAATTTATAAAATTAGAAAATGAAAAAAACATTGAAAACAAAAATAAATTAGTTTTTGTAAAAGCAAACTTCCAAAACAAAATGGTGAATATAATGGTGGACTCTGGATCAAATGCGTCAATCATCAGTAGTAATATAATAGATCAATTAAAGTTAAACAAATTTAGTTATAATATACCAAAGGTGTCACTAATAAATGCGAGGGGAAGAAAGATTTGTGAAGTATCGAAGGCAGTAATGGGAAAATTACAATTTAACAAAAATAAAAAGGAAATCAACGTTAATTTATTAATAATGGAAGGTTTGGAATTTGATGTAGTAATGGGATCAGATATATTAAATGAAAATAATGCTATCATAGATTATGAACGGAATATAGTAATTATCGACAACGAAATAGTGCATATGACTGACGAAATTGTGAATAAATGTGAAGAAAATAGTAGTGAAAATGAAAATATGAATTATATAAATAGTATAGATTATATGAAAGAATATGAAGAAAAGAATATAAAAGAAATAATAAATGAAAATGAAGAATATGATAGAAAAATAAAGAATATATTATGTAAGTATGAAAGTTTGTTCGATGAAACTAGTCGAGTAGCTGTGGGTCATATGCATCAATTTAAAGTAAAAGAGATAGCAAATTTTAAATCGAAAACGTATCCGATTCCATATAAATATCAGAAACAAGTACACCAGGAAATAAATAACATGTTAGAGCAAGGAATAATAGAAAGAAGTGATACTCCATATATCAACCCAATAGTCGTAGTAAAAAAGGCAGATGGGGGAATAAGATTGTGTTTAGATGCTAGAAATATTAATAAATTGTCAATTCCTCAATATAGTTCACCAGTAGGAATAGAAAGTATTTTCGGAAGTATAACGGGTGCAAATATATTTTCAAAAGTAGATTTAAAACATAGTTTTTGGTTGATACCACTGGAAGAATCATGTAGAGAGTACACAGGCTTTATGATAGATGGTTCAGTATATCGATTTGCTGTAACCCCATTTGGAATACAATCAGCTTGTTCTGCTCTAGTTAAAGCATTACACAAAATCCTAGACAAATTTGAAGATTTTGTACTGCATTATGTCGATGACATATTAATCTACTCCAAAACCATTGAAGATCATTACAGACATGTAGACGTTGTTTTAAGAGCATTAGACAGAGAAGGTTTAAAGGTAAACTTGGAGAAATGCCATTTCTGCAAAATGCAAGTCAAATATTTGGGATACGAACTGAACGACAAAGGAGTTAAAATGGACGAAGATCGAGTCAAGAGTATATTGGAATATCATCGACCAAGAAACCTAAAGGCATTACGAGGATTTCTCGGGGTACTGAATTATTTTAAAAGATTAATTCCAGATCTCTCAAATAAAATGTTACCTTTGTTGAGATTACTGAAAAAGGATGTCAAATGGAAATGGGGGGTCGAGCATGAAGAGGCTTTTTGCAAAATAAAAAAGGAATTTACGAAGAATTTAGAGGTATATCATCCTAGATATGATCAAGCATTTACTCTGAGAACTGATGCTTCGCTAAATAGATTCGCTGGAGTTCTTTTGCAAGACCAAGATGGCATAGAGGTTCCTATATCGTTCGTATCAAGGGTGACAAAGAAACACGAAAGGGGATATTCCGTTACTGAACTAGAATTGGCGAGCATTATATTTTGTGTAACCAAGTTAAGATTTTATTTGCTCGGAAATGAATTCATAATAGAAACAGACCATTTGTCGTTAATACATATAATGAATAACAAATTAATGAACAACCGAGTACATAGATGGGCCTTATTGCTACAAGAATACAAATTTACCATCAAGTATATACCAGGAAAGCTAAATATTATAGCAGACGCTTTAACTAGGGAAAATGATAGCAACAGGAAAGAACAGGAAAAGAGAATAAGAATAGGAATGAATATACTGAAGGATAAACAAGGAATCTTTTCACTACATCAGATAACGCAAGATCAAGTAAACTTGTCCGAGAAAGAATAAAGAGGCTCTAGAATTTGTCAAAATATATATGTAAAAGGACCGATTGACGATGAGAAATATTTAATTACTAATAGCTTGGCCTATAAAGTCATTGATCAACTACATACAGAAAACTGTCATATGGGTGCTAGAAAACTATGGCTGACATTTCGAGAAAATTATATTACCATAAACGACTACAAAGTAATAAAGGAACGAGTGAGAAAATGTGCCACATGTCAGTTGGGAAAATGGAAGAATCTTAGGTATCAAAATAGCCCTAAATCAATCATAGCAAGGGAACCATTGGAGATTATAGCCATAGATTTCTTATCTGACCTAATACCTAGCTATCAAGGCAACAAGCACATATTAGTCGTAGTAGATCTATTTTCGAAATTTGTGAAGTTATATCCATGTGTGAGAACTAACGTTAAATGTGTCAATGATTAATTGAGAAATTATTTTCAAATCGTAGGCAGTCCAAAGTTCTGTATTGTCGACAATGCGACATGTTTCCAATCAGAACGTTTTAAAAGATTTTGTCAACAAAACCAAGTGACATTACGATTTACGAGTATCCGTCATCCACAATCAAACATTTCTGAGAGATATATACAAGAACTTAACAAGTATTTGAGGATAATGGTACACAGCGATCACCGAGAGTGGCAAGATAAACTAAATATAATAGAAGAATTACTTAATAATAGTCCACATACAATGACTGGACAATCACCGATTTATCTATTCAAAGGTGTCATGCCTGAAAGAAAATGGCTCCAACAAAATAGTAAAACCTACGAAGAAGTAGTAAAAATGGTCAATAAATTAAATGAGAGACGTGCAGAGAAATGTGCAAAAAGGTTTTTGAAAAAGAAATCTAAGAAATCGACATTTAAAAGAGGAGATGTTAATGATGCCATTTGAGGGTACATTCGAGATCACAACAGAAAACCCAGTTAATAGTTGTGAAATCAAAGACCCAATCACAGGAAAAATTAGAGGAATATTTAATATACAAGATATATTCCACTTCTATCAATAACAATGAAAATAAAATATCAGCACGTATCTAAATTTTGCTTCCATTACTTTCGAGAATCGAAATAATGTATGCAAAATTGGGGGGTGTTGTGCTGAGAATTGCTAAGGCCATATAAAAGTTATAAAAACAAAAATGAAAACCCTTACGGAAACTACTATGATAATGTTAAATTCTGATTATTGATTAAAAATTTGGGTGATCAGATTAGTGATGGGGGGTAGTAGTTGTACCACTGGTCAGTAATAAGTAAAATACTTACGGTTTACACGTAATGCATATGGGTTCTCTGTATATTGTATACATATCCACATCGTTCGACATATTTTACTGTACACTAAAACAGAAAACAAAATAATAACATTAAAACACAAGCACATTCACTATTATTGTTAGTCAGTGTTATTTGGAGAAGCAATGAAAGATATATATAGCCATAATTTGTTGGAATGATAATTAAATGAGTCTTAAAAAGTTTAACTAGCAATTTGGAAAATATCTCAGTTAAAGTGAAATAAAAAGAGCCAGAAATCTATATGTAGATAGATTGAAATATTAAGCATGAAATACATACCAAAGAATTATGTTCAAAATCAATTACCAAAAGGTAATGAACAAAACAAACCCTTTGTATGATGTTTTCAATTTGTGAATTTAGTTTATTTTTATGTGAACAATGAACTGAAATGTACCCATATATGTGTCTGTGTTTGTAAAAACAATGAACTGGAAGTTATTAAAAAACAGTGTTAAGTGTTCTGGAACTTTTAAATCAAGATTACAGCATGAACTTAATGAATTTATACATTTATTATTGATTATAATTAGATTAAAAAAGTAAGGTTAGATCAGATGTCAATTTTAAAAATAGAATATTTTATACTTACTCGATGGTTCCAAGGAGAATATCTGTCAAAACATTAATTAATGAATTGGAAGAGAGAATGCTATGATTAGACAGGAAACACCAAATGTTAGATGAATTTGGGCAACATTTCCGCTTTTGTTAGAATTTTATGGTTGGTTGTTGTTGAAATTCAGATGCGAGAGAGCGTCATTATTGCTTCCCATTTTAAATATAAATATTTTAAAGTATAAATTGTCCAAGGGAAATTCTATTTGCCGCTAAAACAAAGAAGAGACGTTACATCAAGTTTTTAACGTAAGAAAGTACGAGATAAGTAGTAAATATATGAAGAATACTTACATTTGAGGATACCCAATACCATTAGCGAGGAAGCCAAGGTTAGAGATTTATTTTATTTAATGTATAGCAGCTCAACCAGACAAATATTTCAATAAAAAGACAGCCCATTCTGTCAAATATCATTTTAAGCAAATGTGTTTATGGGAAATTAAGATTTAAACGCATAAAGTAGAAATCTTATGGGATAATTTAACCATAGTTCAACATTGAGAATACAGAGGGAGTGCAGGTCAAGGATCCATATTTATTAAAAAGAACAATTGAATGAAAGCCGTAAATTCGGATACTAAATTTAATCATTGTAAATTGATATTAGTTTGATAATTAGAACAACGGATCCGTTTAAAGTTTAGAGTTTAGATTTTAAATTTGAAATTGTGCCAATAAAATTTGTTTAAGAATTTTGAAACGTAATTCTTTGAAAACCCATAATAAGATAATAAGGCTACTATAAATATTTGCAGGCTACTTTCTTCCTATTTTAGCAGAACTCACCACTGAGATAAGTAAGTAAATAAAATATTTGAATATAATTTATTTGACATACATATATGTATATATAATAGAAGGATAGGCAACCCAAATAACCCTGAGATAGCTTAAATCACAAGAGTCACAAAACATATTTTATTCAGATAAAGTTTCACACAAATAATATACAGTCACCCATAATACATGGTGTAAAATAATACATGGTGTAATAATTATTTTTTTATATCATTTTTCCATATATAAATAATTCTAAATATAAATATCAAATATCATTTCAATATCATAAATATAATAATAATAAAAATATATAAAATTAAAGCCAACAATTAAAATAATTGACGCCCAACAGTGGGGCATTAAAATATAAAATATATAATATAATAGTAAATATAAAAGGAAGCCAATAATAATTATATAATATATATATATATATATATATATATATATATATATATATATATATATATATATATATATATATATATATATATATATATATATATATATATACACCGTATCTGATCGAATACATTGAGCTTGACCGTAGAAAGGCTCCACCCTGTATATTATATAACCACATACAAAACTGAAACTGACTTCGGATATGGGTTCTATGAGGCCTGCCTCGCGCTCATTTGAAAACAAAATTTCAAAATTCAAAAGTCACAATCTCCACAATGGCGAATTTGTTACACAAAAATTTGAAAAATAGACCATGAAACCAAAAGCTCTACTAAATTTTAAACTACTACTGCCCAGGCATCAAAGCGTCTTCTTCTAATAAGTTTTCCGCACATATGTAAGTAAAGTGAAGGACAATGACAGCTATAGTAGAAACTTAAGGCGTTGTGAAACACACTTCTTCACGATATTTCTGCTGCATAGCTCGTATTCGTTTCAGGATCTTTGTCTAAAAGTCTAAAATATCGACCTTTCAAATCACGACTTTACCTTTTAAGAAGAACTATATAATTTTTAAAGTTTATTTGTGGTATCGTCTGCCCTCTTTGCACCAAGAAAACTCGTTTTGTCTGTAATGTTCAATAGGATTCGTTAACCACACAAAATATTTTTGTTTCGTGCGATTCCCTGATCCTCGGTTGCACCCAATTTTTTTAAACGCTTATAACTTTTTTTTCTTTTAAACTAAAGATCTGAAGTTTGGCATGTAGGAGACGTTTTTAGTAGACACTTGTGTACCAAATTTGGTTGCCAAGGCTTTGTCCAAAAATTTACCGGAAAAACAGGTCTGGTCAGGTTCAAGATCTTTTCTAAGCGACTTACTAAATTTGATCTAAGATGCTTATTAATTTGACCAAAATCGACAATGGTTGCTTCTAACATTCTACTGAATGAATTAAATAACACTGTTTTCAAGTCATTTGTGGAAAAATATTGTAAACAGTCTATACCAGATGAAAGTGCTTTGAGAAAAAATATGGTTGAAAATGCTATTTAGAAACATTTTCAGAAGTAAAAATTCTTATAAAAAATATATTTTGTTACGTTGTAGTGAATGGAACTCAAGATGTTTGTGGTAGATATATTGCTAATTTAATGATAGGCACCTTAAATGAAATTTCTTACTCTAGACCTTATTTAATTGCAGTCAAATAATATTACTAAAACAAGATTTATTCAAGAAGTCTGTCAAACGTGTTTTTACCACATGCTGTACCAGTTGATAAAGTTTTATTACTGCTTACCGATGCTGCTTCATATATGGTCAAAGTTGGAATTCATTTTAAAATGTTTTATCTCAACTTAATTCATTGCCTGGCTCACGGGTTAAACAGGGTAGCAGAAGAAATTAGACAGCAAGTTCAAAGATATAGAAAAGTTCTGCCTGGGGTACCATTACCTCCTAGATCTGTAATCACGCGATGGGGAACCTGGATCGAGGTTGCCATATTTTATTTTGAACATTTTAAAGTAATCACGGATGTACTGCTTGAATTTGTAGATGAAGCAGTGCGTCAGTGAAGTAAGCAAAAATTATTTTAAAGGACTCCAAATTGAGCCAGCAATTATGTTTTATAAACAGTAATTATAAAATAGTTACAGAAACTATAACAACATTCTACACCAATTGTTTTGATAACTGAATCGGTTAAATTAATAGAACATTTCAAAGAAACTATTAATAAAGCAAATGGGCCTGTTGCAAAACAAATTACATTTTTTTATCAGAAACACTCACAAAAAATTAGGGTTTTACCAAGTTAACTCAGATTGCAAAAGCCTTGGATAGAGATTTTTCAGACGATTTATACAATGTAGACCCTATTATATTGTCAAGCTTAAAATATGCTCCAATTACCGCAGTCGACGTAGAACGGAGCTTTTCTTCGTATAAAAACTTACTGACTGAGAGAAGACAATCTTTCAAAATAGATAATTTAGAGCCCCACTTAATAATATCTGTTAATAGTAATAATTGCAATAATAATATTAATAAATAATTAATTATTAATATAATTAGGGTCCTATGTCGTATTGATTGTGAATAAAATTAATAGCTTAGACCTTTGAAAACTTGTTTAATTTGTTACTATGATTATTTATGTATTGCATATATCGATATTTTTGTGCATATTTTTTTCAAATTTCCTTAATATACATGCACATATTTCACCTAAAAAGTTTGCATACAAATCCGAGCCCTGCTTATAATAGATTCCCTTATCAAGGGCATACCCAGCGAGGGGCAGGGGGTGCAACTGCCCCCCTGGAAGCCTGGAAGCAAAAAAATAAATCCTTATAAAAAAATAATACCACAAACAAATAGGATAATTATCGTACATCTCGCAAAGCTTTACACTGATCTAAAGCCATCTAGCGACTGGTAGCGAAATCTGTCAGCCAGTTAGTGGGATTCGAGAAAGACTGAGAGATCGCTAGAGTCCACAGGCGGCAGCCAATGAGAGAAAAGGAAATCTTCTAGAAAGGTCTCCGCCTTCCCCTTCGATCTAGAGAGTTCCGCATGTCCGCATCACTATATAAACTGACCCGCCCGCCGCTACTTGATCAGTATTTGTATGTTAGTTGAACTGTTGGTGTTTACTAGTAAGTATCTTTTTAAACAACCAATTAATATAGTTAGGTTAGTTAAGTAATGTCTCAATTTATGTAGAAAATAAAATTTTAAATTAAATTTATCATATAATATAATGAAAGGTACTTTAAAATGAGATTTACACTTTATCAAAATTATGATTTTCATTTCGTAAATGAGTCGCGTAATGTGAAATACCATTATCCAAATCAAAACTTCTTTTGTGCTCTAAATTACGAGTTTAAAGTTTTTCCGATATAAAATTTATCGCAATTGCCGCAATTTAGTTGATAGACACCTGATTTATTTTCTTTTAAACTCCTTGCTTTATTGTTCTTAATGTATTTACTGAGATTATTGTTTGTTCTGAACGCAATATTTAAATTAAAATTTGATAAAAATGATTTCAATCTATTGCTGGATTTATTGATATAGGTTAAAGCAGTGAATTTCGTATTGTCTTCAACTAACGGATAAGCCTGTTTTATTGAAATTTAAATTATGTCAATTTCTATTATTTTCAGACAGAAAACCTCTCAAACAAAAAAAGGATCAAGATGGCAGTAGTGGAAGTGGAAGCAGTGATGGTGATGAAGATGGAACTAAACTGACCGAACCATCGGATTCTGTGTCTATTATGGAACAAGGGTCCAGTAATTATTCACCTCTACACGTAGCTGTTCCTGGGACATCTAAAACGATTGAAGAATACGATGGCTACCATGAAAATGACATTGGTCGTTATGTTGGTCATGCCCTTAAGTTGCCATCAGAAAAAAGGAAGGATTTGCTTACAAATTCCTAGGTTCCACCATCAAATTACATTTTTGGTTCTGATGCCAGCCATTTGAAAAGAAAATTTTACCGCCGCTGGTTAGATCAATATACTCCTTGGTTGGTGTACTCAAGTCGTTTGAAAGGTGCTCTATATATGCATTGTGTTCTTTTTCCTCCTAGTATTGCTACAGTTGAAGGAGTTTTCTGGTCATTCATGGTAAGGTCATACGTGAAGTTTAAAGATATACATGAAGATTGTAGAAAACACGTCGGCAGTCACTACCACAAAACTTCAACAGCTGCTGCAAAAGCATTCCTTGAAAATGTTCCAGTTGATGTACAGTTGCAAAGTGGTCCCGAGAAGATGACAAACAAATATTGTCATCAATTATTTCTTGTATCATATTTTGTGGAACTCATGATTTGCCACTTAGAGGAGAGGAAGGAAATGAGGGGGTTTTCTTTGATCTTTTAAATTTGAGAATTGACTGTGGTGATGTGAAGCTAAAGATTGGATACATGTCGAAAAAATGCAGTCTACACTTCACCAAAAATTCAAAATGAGATTATAAGATTATGTGGTGAAGTTGTCAAAGAAATAATTATTGAAGATTGTAAATAAGCAAAAGCTTACGCTGCAATGGCCAATGAAACAGGAGATATCGCTGGAAAAGAACAAATTTCTATCGGACTGCGGTTTTATGATGAGAATCAGAGAGGAATTTGTAGGCTATGTTGAGCTGAAATCTCAAGATGCCCCTACAATCGCTAGCACAATTCAGAGTTTTTTAGTTGATCAGAATCTTTCAGCAGAGAATTGTGTTGGATTTGGATTTGACGGATGTTCTACGATGGCTGGAAAAGAAGGTGGTGTACAGGACATTTTGAAGAAAAAGTACAATAAATCTTTATTTTTACATTGGTCAAGCCACAAACTAAATCTTGTGGTCAATGATGCTAGAAAACTACCGAAAATAAGAAACGTAATTGCAACAGTTAAGGATACAATATCCTTCTTTCGTGAGTCGCCAGCCCGGAGGAATTCGGCTCCTAATCTATCAAGGCTCAGTGAGACCAGATGGTCTGAGAAATACAAGAGCATTAGGAAGTTTTCAGGCAGCTTCCATGAAATCGTCAATGCGCTAGAACATCTCTGGGTTGAAGGAAACTATGCTACAAGAAAATTTGCCTATCAATTGCACTGTGCAGTTACTAAACCAATTTTCATCGTAGGTTTAGTCATGATTGCAAAGTACTCTGCGATTTTGGAACCCGTTGTGAACGTTCTACAACGTAAAAATATGGATTTGATTATGGTGAGGAAACATATTGGTGCAATCCTTGATGTCATCAAGAAGGATCGACAAGAAATTGAACATGTTTCTGATGAATTACTTGAAAAATCACATGATATCGCGGAGAAAGTCGGCGTTGAGTTAACAGTCCCACGAATTGTTCAAAAGCAAATACACAGAAGTAATCCGCCATCTGAAACTGCGACAGAATATTTCAGACGGTCGTTGATCATCCCTTACTTTGACTCTTTAACTTTATCATTGAATGTTATATTCTCACACGAAAATACACCTGCTTTTGCCTTATCCCATCTTCATCCATCATACATGCTAAAAATGACTTCAAAAGATTTGGAGAAAAATGCAAAATCTTTCATGGAGTTTTACGAGCTGGGTGATATCTCTGCAGAATTAGATTTGTGGTATAATCTGTGGACAAAGAAGGATTTAGCAGGAGACAAATTAAAGAATATTGAAGTGGCTGCACTTTTGGAGGAGGCTAATATTTTTTTCCCTGCAACAAGGCATGCACTCCTCATTTTAAATGCTTTCCCATCAACTACGGCTACTGTTAAATGGTCTTTCAGTACCCTTCGAAGGGTAAATACCTGGCTGAGAAGTACAATGGGAGAAGACAGACTGACTGGGTTGTGTTTGATGAGCGTCCATCGGAAATTCTTCAAGGAAAATCAGGACTGGATTGAAACGACAGTTTTGAACAAGTTTTGTACAAATCCAAGAAAAATTATACTACTATAAGACATGTAACTAGAATATATTTTTTTCAAGCAAATAATTGTAATAACTTAATTGATAAAGCACTGCTATAATTATACATAATTTTCTTAAAGTTTTGGTTTCATTCACCTTTTCCGCGATAAGATGTTACAACCTAAACGACCATGGCTTGCCCCCCTCCTAGTTTTGATCCTGGGTACGCTCTTGTCCCTTATGTTCACCTTTATATTGTAAACATCATTTTTCTTTCTATGATCTATTTAAAAATTGATATAAATCCTGATAGGGATATTTATAATCTAGTATTTCACCATGCTCCGGAGCATCCTTCGCTAACTCGTCAAATATTGACTGTGTTTACATTATTTTGCACACTACTGTAGGTTTACAAATAAATTACATAAATCAACAACAGAGAGAACATGGTTGTATTAAGAAAAAAGGCAACTATCCGTTAAATTCATCAGCATTCGTTGAAGCGATACTTGTGTCGCTGACTCGTGATACACGCACGTTTTGTATTAAAGTGCTTTTATTATTTATTTGACAATTAAAATAAAACGAGTTAAAATTTACATTACAATATTTTATATTGCGTGCTAAAATCAACATCCTTTTTTTAATAATGCTAGCATAAAATGTTTGAGTGTTATGAGTGTAATATCGTGTACTCTATTATATTGTATGCGTTCACATTTAACTCTTTATTTCATGACGAATCCAATCGATAACCAATTTAAAATATTTTTCCAATCATTATGCAATAACATAATTTTCAGCGAATTATATTCATTTTATATGGAACGGAAAATTAAAATATTTTTAAGGTTTTGTTTATTCTATTGTAATTTTAAATGTCAGCATTTTGTTCGTCCATCATGTCACAGGAAATACAATTAAGTAAAATTTGGTGATGTGAATAATAAAACAACAAATAAATAAAACCATGCCTTTAATTGGAGATAAAAAAAAAGTCTAGACGCAGTAAGTGCGTTATGGTAGTGAATTTTTATTAAATGCTTCAAATTTAAATAACTCAGTTTTCTATAAACTTGGAAAGTTTAATTTTGATATGTAGTAATGTCTTTCCTAGGGCAAGATATCCACCAAATTTCATTAAAATAACTTTGTAATTTTTGGAGAAAAAAATTTTTCCGAAAGAAAATTTAAAATTTGAATAACTCAATTTTCTATAAACAGAGAAAGTTGAATTTTGGTACTTAGTAAGGTCTCTCCAAACATATATAGTAAATTTCATTAAAACAGCATATAAAAATTGAAAGTGATCCCGGATATGGGTTCTAGGGGTCCTAAATCGCGCTCATTTGAAAAAACTTTTGCAAAGTCGATACCTCTCTATTAGTGAATTAAAATAAAAATTCACTAAAAATCAAGTAGAATTTGCTTATTTTTTGCTTTTACTGCCAGGGTGCTAAAAATTTTGCTAACGACAGCTGGAATTAGCACACTTGAAGAACCCAAATCACCACAACACATATTTTTAAAGACCTTACGCTCGTTTCACTGACGACGTCAGCATCATCAGAGGACGAAAAATTTTAAACTAAGTTGACAGCTACAATATATTTATATAACACTTAGGTAGACGAACTAAGCTGAGGTAAAAACTGTACTCAGGGATACGTCGTTTGTCTATTTATTGCACGGACGAGGTCGACGAACTACTTTAATCTTCTGGTTAACAAATTTATGACCTTTTATCTGATATTAAGGCTAAATGGCTTAAAATAAAAGGTGCCGCAATATTTAAGGAAGCTCATGTTCTTTTTGATCTATAACTTCACTATGTGAATATTGGAGCCCGTGACGAGCGCCGATAAGCACATCTAGCGAACAGACCAATAACCACTGCACATCTGTAAAAAAACAGAAACTGTTTCGCACCCGTCGGTGCTCGTCACGGGCTTTAATATTCACACAGTGAAGTTATAGATCAAAAAGAACGTGAGATTCCTTAAATATTGCGGCACCTTTCATTTTATGTCAATTATCCTTTAAATTAGATAAAAGATAAAGATATTACGGCGCAATTTTTCTGCTCTATGTTTGCCGCGTCGTATGAGAATTCGAATGATGGCTGCGAGTGTAAACGCCGATTAGGAAACTGTCAGAAAAATTGTACATGAGGAATTAAACACGAAGAAAATCTGTGCAAAGTTGGTTCCAAAAAATTTGACCCATGACCAAAAGCTCGTCCGTCAACAGATCTGCTCAGATTTTCTTGAGAGGTTAGATGAAGAGCCTGAATTGATGGAAAACATCATAATTTGCGATGAAACGCGGATATTCTAATACGATGTTGAAACTAAGCGGCAATCCATGCACTGGAAAACACCTGAATCGCCCAGGATGAAAAAAGCAAGCATGTCGAAATCAAAATTTAAAGCCATGCTAATCGTTTTTTTTTTAGACATCAACGATATCGTGATGACTGAATGGGTTCCAGAAGGTCAAACTGTAAACCAAATTTACTATTTGGATGTTTTGGCAATACTGCGAGAGCGAGTTCAACATGAACGGTCGAGGTTGTGGAAGAACAAGTCGTGGATCTTGCATCAGGACAACACTCTAGCCCACAACGCGCTATCTGTGAAGGGTTATTTAGCCGCTAGAGGAACTCAAGTGCTCGAACACTCGCCGTACTTGGCTGATTTAGCGCCCTGTAACTTTTTTCCTGTTTCCGAAGATCAAGCCTGTCTTAAAAGGAACCCAGTTCGAGTCGATGAAAGAGGCGAAGCGAAAATCGGCGGAGCTCCTAAATGCTCTTACAAAAGACGACTTCCAGATATTTATAAACTTTGTTTTAGAATAATACAGAGAACTTTTATTTAATGATTGCATGTGTTTCTAAGACATCATGAACTTGATTGTTGTACGATAAGATCGGTGCTTCCTCGCTTCCGAAATATATTTGCCGGAAGGGCATTCCTAAACTTAGATTCTTTAGAAAGAACGACATTTCGTAACCAGCCATTCGACAAGTGGGTACCAGCGAGGTAAATTCTAAGAAGGAATGTCGATAGTTACATCAATAAGAAAGGCAGATATCTTCAACCTTTTTTTTGTGGCCAAGAGGAGTGAAACCAGTTTTATCTAAAAAAAAAAATTATCAAAACAAAACTGTATTCACAAAACTATCTTCTTATCTTTTGGGATTGGAAATATTTTTGTGAAAATTCGTTACCATAACGCAGTTACTGCCTCTAGACTTTTTTTAACTAACAAGCTTATGCAAGCTATTTACAAAAGTAACATGTCTACCCGGTTGGATCAAAATGGGTCAATTACTTTCTGACTTACCCCCTCTATATCCTAGAACATCGGGATTGCAATTCAATTTTAAGAAATTCTCAAAATTTTAAAGGCGAAGTCTGCTCATAAGCAGAGATTTTGCTCAAAGAAGCGCTAATGAAACAAGCTATTGAGAATCCAAAGCGCTTCCTAGCAACTACAGGCCTATTTCTCCCTTTTCAGTCGTCTCTAAAGTGATGGAAAAGTATATAAACACCGAATTACTAACATTTCTTGAAAAACACAGTCTAATCCACGACAGGCAGTATGGATTCCATCAGCGCAGATCAACTGTCGACCTCCTTTCCTTTGTCACCCCTTCTTGGAACAAGTCTATGAAAATACACGGTGAATCCCAGATTGTCGCTGTAGACATATCCAAAGCATTCGACCAGGTCTGGCACGCAGCGCTGCTTAATAAACTTCAGGCCTATGACCCACCACCAAAACTCTGTGCCTGGACGGCAAATTTCCTCTACAACCGGAGCATTTCTGTTATCGTGGATGGCTATTTCCCTAAACTGTATCCAGTTAATGCAGGAGTCCGTCAAGGTTCAGCTTTAGCCCCTACTTTGTTTCTTCTCCACATCAATGACCTCCTCTCTGGCACATCCATCCTAGTTCACAGTTACGCGGACGACAGCACTCTCCACTCAAATATACAATATTCTAAGCCTGTCTCTTTAGCCCAATTAGATGAGGATCTCAGACTCATGGAATGTTCTGTCTTTGTGGATCTCCAAAAAGTATTAGACTGGGGAAGTATAAATCTTGTACAATTCAACTCCACCAAAACTCAGTCTTGCTTTCTATCTCATAAGAGATACACCAGCCCTAGACACATCACAATGAACAGCCAAGTTATTTAAAGTAATGGGTCCTTTTCACTTGTTGGCATTTCTGTGGATCGAAATCTCAATTGGCACCAACATGTCACATCAATTGCAGAAGCGGCTGCTAAGAAATTAGGTTTCCTCTTTCGGGCACGCAAATGCTTTTCACCAGCTAATCTCTATACCTCGAATACTGCTCCCACATCTGGGGTGCCACTGCCGCTATCCTGGACTCCATTAAGGAGGGAGCTATACGTCTCATCGGTGACCCTACCCACACCAAAAGGCTGCCATCCCTTGCCCACCGACCCGCCGTTGGTGACATCTCTCTCTCTTTTATAGATATCTGCACGGGTACTGCTCAGAGGAACTTTCTTCCATAGTTCCTCCAACTGCTGCCTCCAACAGATCTACCAGGGGAACAGAGCGAGTGCACCCTTTTACTGTCCAGGTCACCAGACATAGAACATCTTGTTATGCCCGCTGTTTTGTCCCGAGGACATCCAAGTTGTGGAGCTCCTTGCCTAAACATGTTTTTCCTTCTCCTCCAAACCCTCAGGTCCAGAATTAACAAGTTGCCTCTTTCCTCCTTGTCGACACCCACGGTGCGATAGTATTTAGTCTGCGAGCTCTCGTGGTGTGTTGTTGATATAAAATAAAAAAGCAGAAACGGCTGTATATCGAGTTGTAAACAAATACGATATCTCGATGGAAGAAGACCTCAAGATTTATATATATATATATATATATATATATATATATATATATATATATATATATATATATATATATATATATATATATATATATATATATATATATATATATATATGTATACATAAGTGGAGGTGAGATTAGACTACAATATTCGTATGACATTTGAGGTAGGTAGGTCAATTATTTGTAAGTTTTTAGGTACTTTCCAAAACATTTAATCTGCCCAAAGTGAAGTCTATTTAAGTCAAATAATCCACAATTAATTCACAAAAAGCGTAGCTAATGGTTTTGCGCTGTATAAGCCATGAAACGTTATCCGGATTTAGACGCTGAAACGGTGAGCATTATCAAGAAACTATAAATATAGGTATACAATTAAAATCAGTAAAAAACAGAATGAGTTTCCCATTACACTCAGCGCCCTCTTACCTACATACCATAGAACGAGGTAATAATAATAATTTAAATCTGGAGTAGAGATAAGGTTTCAGCCTGCAGCGCAAATGGGAGCTTTTCAGCTGTTTTAGGAAGTAATGCATTGAGACTGCTGTTACTGATGCCACTACTATACACGGGCTGTTTCCCTTATCGCTTCTAGGCGGATTCTTTACATTTTAAGAGATTTCCTAATTACTGCGACCACTAGTTTGCATTAAACATGAATATGTTATAGCCTAATTTACAGGTAAAACGCTGTGTGGACTCAGAGGTTACTAATTTCTGGACGCAACCATTTCAGCGGTGGACTATGTTTTAACAAGTTTTGGTTAAACTTTGCACTAAGCTACTAATTTAAGAAAATATGTAGTCCATACGATTTTATTGTTATATTTATTTGAGACTTGAGACGGTTCTAACCTCTCTTTATATTTTTGACAGCTTGTTAACTTCAGGGGTGAAAAACATAGTTAACATATGGACATAATACTCACTTGTGAACACTCTGTAGCTAATAGTATAGCATGTTTTGGTATATAAACAGTTTGTTTGTAATGCATACTTGTAAAACCTTGGAAAGGCGCCAATTATACTTTCACTTTGATTGTAGTTTAACGTTTGATACAAATAAACCACCCTCTTCATCTAAGTTCACTTGTAAAAATTAACCAAGTCCAAAACAGTAAACAAAAAAGTTTGATGTTCTCTTTACATTTTTAATAATAGCAATTGCCCTTAGGTATGTACTGTCTACTTCTCTCTTTTGACTATCCATGTTTTTCTATCTCACTCTTCAGTGTATAGTATCTTTTTCATCCTCTCTCTTTCTCCCAGATATAATTTCTGAAATTAATAAAATTCATTTAAAAGGAAATATTAACAGCTCTCTTATCACTTCTTATCAAAAGTTTTTGTTCTTTGGAAAATGATTAATATTCACATGAATATATATTTTTACTAATATTCCTGTAACTGAACAACAAAGTTGACTGCAGCTAGAAGCTGGATTTAGTTACAACTTAACAATTAATTACTTTAATTATTAAGGTTCAGTGGAAATTATTTATATTTTGTTAAACAAGAAACCTCATCTATTTGGGTAAGCTTTTATAATTTGTTAAATTTTCCCCACATTTATTCTGCCTAATAAAAACAAAAACAATTGAAATAAGTAGTACCTGCTGAGAAAGCTATTTATTCATTGTAGGGTTTCTTGCTGGGGCTAAAATCTGGTGGTGTTTTCTGCTTTAACTGGGTCAGCACTCGCACCTCCAGGTCCAAAGAAGCTAAAGGACAAGGACTAAGTTCCAGATAAGTCAACGAAGTTTTTTTTTGTTTATTTTTTTTGTGTATCTGTTGTTGAATTTTGAATAGTACACCTACAATTAGATGATTATTAAGCTATAAATACGTTTAAGTTGATGTTTTAACCTTGTCTTTGTGTGTAAACTCGAACAGTCGACTGTAAGGGGGATCTCTGCATCTTTGTTAAATTAAGTAAAAATTGTAGATATGAATTATTTTATAGTAAAAGTATGCCATACGAGTCAACGCATCAACTGATAAAGTAACTACTTTAGCTCATACAATAAATGTAAAATCATCATAATATACAGTTCCTTTTTAAATCAACATAATTCCAAACCAGAGCAGAAAATTATGCAGACAAGGTAGTCGCAAAGTTATCAAAATGCCAATGCTGGATACGAAGAAGGTGCTACTAGCACGACACCGTGGTGCGTGGAATTTCGAGGTACTGTGAGAGTCCTACTCACTAAAACTCCGCTCACTGGAGTACCGGACCTTAGGTCCACACCTCCGCGGGAAAGAATTCGCTCAATGACAATGGGGTTTGAATGTTTCCATTCTGAAATGCCGCGGGGGCGTCATCTGGCAAGCACAAGCCTGGAACGCTTTTGCCCATGTGAAAGTTGCATATTGCAGCCAACAGTACCATAGAGAGGGGCACCCGGGCCACAAACGGCCTCCACGAACCGAGCGGCGAAAGATCGAGTCACAAATCCAAGCATCGAAGGAATCTCCAGATCTGAGCCTGGAAACCGACCCGATACCAGAGTCCACAACGCAACCATCCACCACCAAGCCCGCAAAAGCCGCGTCACACCCAGACGCCCCCCTCCGCAGCGCCGTCAACTACGGCAATCAACCTGCTGCACACTGCTGCCAGCAGAGGGCACCTGTTCTAAACATGACAAAAACAACAGTGACAACCGCCGGCATCCAGCCAGCGCGACCGACTACTCACTACACTCTTGCAAGTAGCTTAGAGCAGCAGAATTTTGTTTGAGGTAGGGTGTACTTACTTGTCATTCCATTTATGTATTATAAGAAGAAATGTTATTCAATCCTGGGAACAGTTGAAGATATCACACTCAAATCAGCCGCTCTGCAGCCAGGCCTGGAGAGATTGTACATAGGACACACACACACAAACACACACAAGAATAATGGCCTCTAATCGGCGTGTTTACATCGTGATTCCGTTAAAACACATCGTTAGAATCTTTAAGAAAATAGAGGTAATAATAATTTTCAACGTGTGTTTTCTACCATTGAATTCTCATTTGACGTAAGTGACAGCTATCAATCGTTTCGATTTGGATTCATAGAGCGAGAATAAAGTAGCGACCATCTTGTTGGCCAAAAACATAGAGCACATGGAGAGCCAAGGAGCATAGAGATGATCTTCCATTGACTCAGCAACGTCCAGTGAGACCATCTAGATATGAGTCGCGCTTTGGAGGTGAAGTAAAGTAAAGTATGATATAAACATAAAAAAGGAAGTGAAACAGCAAGTTAATTTTGTTACCTTAGTGCTGCATTCGATATTATCTAAAAAAGGCATTATAGGCGACGTTGTGGGATGTAATTTAAGTAAATTTATAGTGCATGGAGGGTTTTTAGATTTTTTTTCAGAAACATGCGTAGAACCCTCCTTGGATGCACAAGCCACAAAAAAATTTGTTGCAAACAACCCCCAAGAAAGTTATGGGACCAAGAATGAATAGGGGTGCTGGGCGGGGAGGAAATATAAGCGGAAAATGCTAAAAAAATATTTAGTTAGACTTTGAAAAAATGCGTTTTTTACATTTTGCAGCAACACCTCCTTTAAGCCCTGTCTACCCCGCACCGCATCCATATTCGCCCAGGTCCAGTAACTTTTTTGGGGTTTGCTCCCAATAAATTTTTCTTGGGAGTTTGAAGATAGTTGCGTATGCATTAACAAGGGGAAGGGGAATCCCTGAGCATCGTGTTTTTGCTTGCCTTTCTTTGCCTAACTTTTTACTGTTCCTAAGTAAATAAAGTAATGTTTTATAACTTGTAATATAAGGTTAAATTACTATAATATATTATTCTTATGAAAATTCACTACCATAACGCAATTGCTGCGTCAGGAATTTTTTTTTCAAATTTGTATTTAGAATGTTTTAGATTTTTTTAATTTTGTACAATATTTTAGTTATATATGTATCCATCTTTATTAGTGAATTTTTATTTAAAAAAATTCACTAATAGAGAGGTATCGATGGTGAGACTTTGTAAATATTTTTGCAAATGAGCGCGAACTAGGACCCCTAGAACCCATATCCAGGGTCAGTTTCAATTTTTATATGTTTATATATATATATATATATATATATATATATATATATATATATATATATATATATATATATATATATATATATATATATATATATATATATATATATATATATATATATATCCGTCTGGTAACTCGAAAAATAATTAACTAATTTCGATGAAACTTGGCAAGTGGCTTTCTTTTATTAATGGCTTGGATGAGTTCGTTATCCAAAAAAATCGGACAGGATTTTCCGGGAAAAATTTAAGTTTTATTTCGAAAAAAAATTTTTTCTCCGAAAGTAACAAAGATGTTTTAATAAAATTTACTATATATGTTGCCTTGGGAGAGATATTACTATGCACTGAAATTCAACTTTCTTAGTTTATAAAAAATTGAGTTATTCAAATTTTAAATTTTCTTTTGAATTTTTTTTTTCTCGAAAATTACAAAGTTATTTTAATGAAATTTAGCAGATATCTTGCGTTAGCAGATACCTTACTACACACCAAAATTGAACTCTCTAAGTTTATAGAAAATTGAGTTATTCAAGTTTAAAGCATTTAATATTTAACATGAAGTTTTTACCACAGAAATCGTAGAAACGACTAGACGATTTTCACGTCTGTAGTATCAGGATCACATGAGAGGATAGGCAGTGGCAGTGTAAAACTAATGTTGTAAATGCTAGTTTGTTATTCTGCAGATGATGTTTTCAATATATGGTGAATGTAACAGAATAGTTGAGACAACAGTTCGAACATTTAACAACAGATTTCTTTATTTGGCTCCAATGAATAAAACAAAATTCAGCAGAATTAAAAGTAAGTCGTCAAGTCATGGAATAATACTGACATGACGCGTTGTTAAACGTTTCAAAATTGAAGACAATGTAATGAATGAAATTATAGTTCTTGCATATTTTGAGGCATGTCTAGAAAGTTCGTTAAGAAGTAGGTCTCAAGATTTGGGTTTATCTATCTGGGCAATACACAGAATATTGAGAATCGATGGTGAGACTTTGCAAAAATTCTTTCAAATGAGTGCGAACTAGGACCCCTAGAACCCATATCCGGGGTCAGTTTTAATTTTTCTATGTTTATATATATATATATATATATATATATATATATATATATATATATATATATATATATATATATATATATATATATATATATATATATATATATATATCCATCTGATAACTCAAAAAATAATTAACCGATTTCGATGAAACTTGGCAAGTGCCTTTATTTTATAAATGGCTTGCACGTGTTCGTTATCCAGACAAATCGGACGGGGTTTTCCGGGAAAATTTTGAGTTTTCTTTTGAAAAAAAAATTTTTCTCCGAAAGTAACCAAGCTGTTTTAAAGAAATTTATTATATATGTTTGCTCAAGAGAGATCTTACAACGTACCAAAATTCAACTTTCTAAGTTTAGAGAAAAATGAGTTATTTAAATTTTAAATTTTCTTTGGAAAAAAATTTTTTTCTCCGAAAATTACAAACTTATTTTAATAAAATTTTGTGGATATCTTGCCTTAGAAAAGACCTTACTACGTATTAAAATCAAACTTTCTAAGTTTATAGAAAATGGAGTTATTTAAATTTGAAGCATTTAATAAAAATTCACTACCATAACGCACTCGCTGCGTCCCGAGTTTCTAGTGTTTTAGTGTATAATAGATATAAATATTATCATATCCATTTGGTTGTACTTCGCTGTAATTTACTCCTAGGTCTACGCCATACTAGCATTGTATTATTTTGGTTAGCTAATACATATTTATTAATAATAATAATAAATGATTGTTATTATCATATAACGTTAATATTAGTTTCCTATTTGTTTTTTCAAGCTATAACTGCATGCGAAAAATAGTGGTCGGAAAAATCTGTTTTTTCTTTGAATAGTCGACATCGCTTTAAATTTAAAACACTATTAATTTTGTAAGTGCTCGTGCAATTTGCTGCCGCGTACAGTGTAACTTTTCTGATGAGGGTAAATTTAAACAGAACGTATAATGACAATGAGGCGAAGAATGTATGGATTACACTTAACTACCGTTGCCTACGTAACAACTTTTTACCCCAGGTTCACATGTCGCTTAAAGCTCTGATTACAATCTCTTTCATTGTAGCAGGAAATGAAAACCTCAGCACTATGCATTTGCGTTAATTAAGATAAAAATTAATTTGCACCGGACTTTTTAACACATGAAAATTATAACATATACAAAGATTGCTTCGTGTTTAGATAGGTATAGCTAGAATTCTGACTTTTGTATAATCGATCTTGTTATCATTTCCAGTTCATTAAACGCGTTAGAAATTATCACTGAATTAGAACTGAGTTTTTGGTGCTTCGTAATCGATAAGTGAAATTTTAAATTCTCGATTGTCATTATATGGAGTGAAAATCCGTGTGTTTAGTGAATTTTTATTTAAAAAAATTCACTAATAGAGAGGTATCGATGGTGAAGCTTTGCAAAAATTTTTGCAAATGAGCGCGAACTAGGACCCCTAGAACCCATATCCGCGGTCAGTTTCAATTTTTATATGTTTATATATATATATATATATATATATATATATATATATATATATATATATATATATATATATATATATATATATATATATATATATATATATGTATGTATGTATCCGTCTGGTAACTCAAAAAATAATTAACCGATTTCGATGAAACTTGGCAGGTGGCTTTATTTTATTAATGACTTGGATGAGTTCGTTATCCAGAAAAATCGGAGGAGGTTTTCCAAAAAATTTTGAGTTTTATTTCGAAAAAAATTTTTTTCTCCGAAAGTAACAAAGCTGTTTTAATGAAATTTACTATATGTGTTGCCTTGGGAGAGATCTTACTACGCACTGAAATTAAACTTTCTAAGTTTATAAAAAATTGAGTTATTCAAATTTTAAATTTTCTTTCCAAATTTTTTTTTCTCCGAAAATTACAAAGTTATTTTAATAAAATTTGGTAGATATCTTGCGTTGAGAGAGACCTTACTACAAACCAAAATTAAACTCTCTAAGTTTATAAAAAATTGAGTTATTCAAATTTGAAGCATTTAATATTTAACATGAAGTTTTTACCACAGAAATCGTAGAAGCGACGAGACGATTTTCACGTCTCTAGTATCAGGATCACATGAGAGGATAGGCAGTGGCAACTAATGTTGTACATGATAGTTTGTTATTTTGCAGATGATGTTTTCAATTTGTTTTCAATATATGGTGAATGTAACAGAATAGTTGAGACAACAGTTCGAACATTTAACAACAAATTCCTTTATTTGGCTCCAATGAATAGAACAAAATTCAGCAGAATTAAAAGTAAGTCGTCAAGTCATGGAATAATACTGACACGACGCGTTGTTAAACGTTTCAAAATTGAAGACAATGAAATGAATGAAATTATAGTTGTTGCATATTTTGAAGCATGTCTACAAAGTTTGTTAAGAAGTAGGTCTCAAGATTTGGGTTTATCTATCTGGGCAATACACAGAATATTGAGAAAGCACAATATGCATAATTAGTTAATTTTTATTTAAAAAAATTCACTAATAGAGAGGTATCGATGGTGAGACTTTGCAAAAATTCTTTCAAATGAGTGCGAACTAGGACCCCTAGAACCCATATCCGGGGTCAGTTTAAATTTTTCTATGTTTATATATATATATATATATATATATATATATATATATATATATATATATATATATATATATATATATATATGTATCCATCTGATAACTCAAAAAATAATTAACCGATTTCGATGAAACTTGGCAAGTGCCTTTATTTTATAAATGGCTTGCACGTGTTCGTTAGCCAAAAAAATCGGACGGGGTTTTCCGGAAAAATTTTGAGTTTTCTTTTGAAAAAAAATTTTTTCTCCGAAAGTAACCAAGCTGTTTTAATGAAATTTACCATATATGTTTCCTCAAGAGAGATCTTACAACGTACCAAAATTCAACTTTATAAGTGCAGAGAAAAATGAGTTATATAAATTTTAAATTTTCTTTGGAAAAAAAAATTTTTCTCCGAAAATTACAAAGTTATTTTAATAAAATTTTGTGGATATCTTGCCTTAGAAAAGACCTTACTACGTATTAAAATCAAACTTTCTAAGTTTATAGAAAATTGAGTTATTTAAATTTGAAGCATTTAATAAAAATTCACTACCATAACGCACTCGCTGCGTCCCGAGTTTCTAGTGTTTTAGTGTATAATAGATATAAATATTATTATTATTATCATACCCATTTGGTTGTACTTCGCTGTAATTTACTCCTAGGTCTACGCCATACTAGCATTGTATTATTTTGGTTAGCTAATACATATTTATTAATAATAAATGATTGTTATTATCATATAACGTTAATATTAGTTTCCTATTTGTTTTTTCAAGCTATAACTGCATGCGAAAAATAGTGGTCGGAAAAATCTGGTTTTTCTTTGAATAGTCGACATCGCTTGAAATTTAAAATACTATTAATTTTGTAAGTGCTCGTGCAATTTGCTGCCGCGTACAGTGTAACCTTTCTGATGAGGGTAAATTTAAACAGAACGTATAATGACAATGAGGCGAAGAATGTATGGATTACACTTAACTACCGTTGCCTACGTAACAACTTTTTACCCCAGGTTCACATGTCGCTTAAAGCTCTGATTACAATCTCTTCCATTGTAGCAGGAAATGAAAACCTCAGCACTATGCATTTGCGTTAATTAAGATAAAAATTAATTTGCACCGGACTTTTTAACCCATGAAAATTATAACATATATAAAGATTGCTTCGTGTTTATATAGGTACAGCTAGAATTCTGACTTTTGTATAATCGATCATTATGATCCTGTTATCATTTCCAGTTCATTAAACGCGTTTGAAATTATCACTGAATTAGAACCGAGTTTTTGGTGCTTCGTAATCGGTAAGTGAAATTTTAAATTCTCGACTGTCATTAAGTGGAGTGAAAATCCGTGTTTTTTGATTTCGCTAACGGCAGGTATGCCAAAGGTTGCAGGTCCTAAATGTAAGACGGTGTACAAAAACGGATTTTTTTCCAACGGCTCCTTCAGGCGCTTCCACCCCTTAAAAGACAAATTTTCCTCTTTTAGTGAATTTTCTTTAAAAAAAAAATTCACTAATGGGGAGATCCCGACTTTCGAATTTTGAAAAAGTATCTTCAAATGAGCGCTATTTAGGACCCTTGGAACCCAAATCCGAGGTCGGTTTCAGATTTTATATGTTTATGTATATATATATATATATATATATATATATATATATATATATATATATATATATATATATATATATATATATATATATATATATATATATATATATATATATATATATATATATATATGTGTCACACCTATAACTTATAAAATAATGGACCGATTGTGATAAAACTTGGTGAGTACCTTCCTTTCGCAAGTGGCTTGGACAAGTTCGTTAGCCAGGAAAATCCCCTGAGGTTTTCCCGGAAAATTTTTTGGTTTTTTTTTTCGAAAAAAATCGAGAAAAATTATATCTCCGGAATTAACAAAGTAAGGGCAACCAAATTTCATACGCGGGTTTATATCATTATATGTAAGTTACCTACCAAAATTTAGCTCTGTAGGTTAAAGGACAAAAAAGGTACAGGCATTTAAAGAAAAATAAATTTGGGTTTTCCTCAAAACGTCAAAAGTCGCGATTTTAAACGTCAAAATTGGTAATATTTAGGCAATGAACCTGAAACTAATATGAGCTATGAAAGGAAAATGTCTCAAAAATAATGTTTTACTAAGCCTGAAGTCTTAGTTTCAATCGTCATTGACCTTCATTTTACTAAAATATTCCCAGAAAATTCATTTCAAATAGACCGTTTCTCTGATGCTTTGGCTGTCAGTTTAGTGAAGTTGATGCTTTCGCTGTAGGTTTAGTGAAGTTTATGGTTTAACGGTCTATAATTTTGAGCTAATTTTCGTAGAACAAATTCGTTACTGCATTTTAGCATTTTTTATCGAAATATGATGCATGTTTGTAAGAAAAAATCTGGACGCAGTAAGTGAGTTTTGGTAGCAAATTTTCATTAAATCCTCCAAATTTCAATAACTCATTTGCTATTAACGTAAGCTTTGTTGGTTAGGAAACCAACATTTAACGGTATTTTTGGAAAATTTTGGTATAAACGCAGCAAGGGCGTTTTGATTGCGAATGTTCATTAAATGTTTCAAATTCCAATAACTCAATTTGCTATTAACCTAAGGTTCATTGGCTAGGAGACCAGTTTTCTCAGAAACATTTAAAGTTTATTTTCCGAAAATTTTTGTACATTTCCAAATAATTATTTTAATAAAATATGATACATTGTTCCTACTATATAGGTTATACCGGTAACCAAATTGATGCCTGCTCGCATTAGAGCGATATATTTGTATTTAAAAACATTTTTATGAAAATTCACTTCCATAACGCACTTGCTGCGTCCAGAGTTTTTTTTATTTTTCTTTTCGGCAGTATATTTAAAGGCTTCTTATTAGTGTCAAGAATAAGAGTTCCGAAGTTCAGGTCTTTACCATGATGTTTTCGGATTCCCCCGCCCAATATTTTTTTAATAAAAATTTCTCCCAGTAAATCGTGATTGTTAGTGAATTTTCTTTAAAAGTTATTCACTAATGAGGAGATCCCGACTTTTGAATTTTGAAAAAATTTCTTCAAATGACCGCGAACTAGGCCCCCTAGAACCCATATCCAGGGTCAGTTTCAATTTTTATATGTTTCTAAAAAGATTTCTCAAATAAGCGCAAACTAGGCCCCCTAGAATCCATATCCGGCTTTCTGCTTACATATATACAGTGTGATGCATTTCTACGGTAAAGCTCAATATAATTGTTATGATGTACGATACGAGAAAAAATTGTATACGTTACCTATAGGGTGTTTTGAGCTGCACCTTATAAAATGACTTTGACAACCACAGAATGGCCCATAAGTGGTTGGTGATAGCTATATATTTTTTAAATAGGTAAAAGCCAAAATACTGACATCACACACACACACGCACATCTATAATGATATTAACCCGCGAACCAAATTTGGTTGCCCTTACTTTGTTATTTCCGGAGATATAAGTTTTTTTCGAAAGGAAAGCCAAAATTTTCCGGGAAAACCTTGGCGGATTTTTGTGCCTAACGAACTTATCCGAGCCACTTGCAAAGGGAAGGTATTAACCAAATTTAGTAAAAATCGGCCCATTATCATCGGTGTGATACATACATATATATATATATATATATATATATATATATATATATATATATATATATATATATATATATATATATATATATATATATAAACATATAAAAATCAAACTGACCACGGATATGTGTAGGGGGCCTAATTAGCGCTCATTTGCAGAATTTTTTTCAAAATTCAAAAGTCGGGATCGCCTTATTAGTGATTTTTTCAAAGAAAATTCACTAATAAGATTTAATTGCGAGTCTACGCCGTTTTTTTCACAGTCAGGGCGGGAAATATTGGGTTTATTTTGTGACCGTTAAATAGAAGTAGAAGTAGAAAACTGTTTTGAACCTTATTGAGTTTGACGAGAAATACACATGAAAATAGCTCAAAGAAATAAATATTATTATGTACATAGCGTAAATTTTGGCATATCATCTTTATGCGTCATATCAAAAATTGTTTTGCTTATTTTCGAACTGAAAATCTGTTTGTATGTGTTTTATTTCATTTCGTATATTTACTATGATACAGTTTTTTATGGAAGCTGAAATAAAAATACATTTGCGTTATTTTATAGCAAAATAAATACTAGCATCAACACAATTGATTTTAGATAAATCATGCATTATATGAACACTACATGACTGCATATACGATAATATTATGAAATTATTCATAAAACTGGTTCAACCACATTGCGGCAAATTGGATTTTTATTAGTGATGCAATTTTACTGGGTCTCGTAAACACAGCTTATGATCGAAACACGCGAGCCTTCTACTTCGCATGTGAGTATATGTCCTAATCTTATCTATCGATCAAAGGCATCAATACCATACTTTTCACTCGGAAAATTCCAATTCATGCCTTGACACGATAAAACTAATACAGGAAGCAGTTACCGTTATTGCACATATATCTTGCGTAATATATGCCTCCGACTGCACGACTGATATTTGTAGATATCGCCAGTTTCACACTGTCAAACCCTAATTATCATCTTACTTGCTTATTTGATATAAAGAATGAAAATGTTACTACAAACTACGTACCTGTATACATAAAATCATTATGAGTGATCTGATATTTAGATCACCGTTCAGATGTAATTCCAAACAGCCTGTCCTTCCGTGAGACACCTGAATTTTCACTGGGTACCTATGTATTATAAGTACAGTTGGAGAACCCAAATCACCACAAAACATATTTTAATGACCTGACTATCGCTTCATTGGCAAAGTTAGCGTTATCAGATGATGAAACATTATAAACTACTTAGTTACTACATATTAAATTCATACTACGTGTTAGGTAAATAACCGTCATCTAGAGAGGGAGTGTTGGGGTTGCACTGAAGAGGTAGCACCTTTCATTGAAGACGGTCGCGCTCGACGGCATAGCCGTTGAGCGGTCGACGATGATTGGTCCTCACAGCCCCCCCATTTTCACTTATGGCTCCTCGTGCCACACCCCGGGCAACTGCATCGACCTGCAGGCTAAACTAAGTGAAGATAACCAGATATGGTGAAAATCTGTTGCTGGGCAGCAGCAGCAACAGTACCATGTGGCGGTGCCGAAGATGTACTTCACACACAGCGTCACAATGGGAGTGGGAGGCGCCACTGTAGCAGTTCCAACGGCTTCCACACTGCGGTGCAGAAGGGAAACGGAAGTCCCACTACACTATCATTCCATTTATTCAACATGGCTGAAACAAATATAAACATGGCCCTCAGTCCAGGGCCCCCCTTAAGTGGGGAGAGGGTGCGAAGAATCCCCCCGTCCAACAGAAAACCAACAGAATACAAATATATAGAAAACAAACCAGAATTGCAACGTGGAATATACGTAGCCTATGTATGGCAGGAAAACTCGCCAATGTAGATGCAGAAATGTATGATTGGGAGTCAAGATCTTGGGGCTAAGCGAGGTACGATGGCCAGGCACTGGGAATCACATGACTAAAAATGGCGTTCTCTACTACTCTGGTTGCGACGACCCCAAACACAATTACGGCGTAGTTATACTCATCTCCTCTGAACTAGAAAAATCGGTAATTGTTTTTATCCCACTAGGAGATCGAGTGATGCTCTTGAGACTCGTCACTACTCATAGAGTTATGAACGTAATTCAAGCGTACGCTCCAACAGGGGACAAACCTGGTGAGGCGGTTGAAGAATTCTACTATGCTTTAGAAGAAGCTACGAAAACAACAAAACAAGGGGCGATGACAATTGTTCTTGGCGACTTTAACGCCAAAATCGGGAAGGGTGCTGATGTTGGGGTCTGCGGAGATCATGGTCTGGGAACACGCAACACTAGAGGGGATCGTCTGGTGCAATTTTGTACAGAGCACCGCCTCTCTGCTGCCAACAACTACTTCAAGCAACATCCTAGACGTCTATACACGTGGAAATCCCCAGCAGATCGTGATAACCACATAGTGAGAAATCAGATCGATTTCATCCTCATTAAGAGCCATTTAATGAAGTTTGTCAAATCAGCAACAACATACCCTGGCGCCGACGTCAGCAGCGACCACAATCCCGTAGTAATAAGTCTACAGCTTCGCCACTTCAATAAAGTCCAACGTCCAAATAAACCTAAGCGAGTCGGTGTCAGAAGACTTCTTGATCCCTAGATACGAGCCAAAGCAGCCGAGAGTCTCGAGGCGCGTCTACAAACAACTAACTCTTGCAATGACGACGACGTAGAGCTTCGGTGGACTGTTTTGAAGAAGGCACTTTTAGAAACCCAGGAGGATGACATTGGATATGCACAAGCCTTTAAAAAGCAACAGTGGATGACAGACGAAATTCTCCAACTTATGAACGAGAGAAGGAAATACAAGGCCACAGACAATAACCGATACAAGGAGCTCAACAGGGCGGTGAGATCGGAATGCAGAAAAGCAAGGGAAGGATGGCTAGCTGAAAAATGCAGTGAAATGGAGACACTAAAAAAAAAGCACGACTCGTTTAATCTCCACAAAAAGATCAAGGAATTCACAAACACACAACGGAGGTAGATCCACGGTATTTTGAAGGACACTGACAAAAAGATCTTAACAAGCGTTGAGGAAAAGCTTAAAAGATGGAAGGGGTATGTTGAGGCCCTCTTCAATGACCCACGACCCCACCAACCACCTAGGGACTATGATGATATCAACGAACCCAGCCCTGCTATCACGGCAGAGGAAGTGAGACGTGCTATAAAACTTTAGAAAAATGACAAGGCTGTAGGACCAGACAATATTCACGCGGAAACCTTGAAATTGCTCGTTAGTGTAGATGATGGAGGCCTAAAACTTCTTACATCGTTGTTCAACTCCATATATGAAACTGGGAAAATACCAACGGACTGGCTGAGGTCGACGTTCATCGCTCTGCCAAAGAAACCGAACGCTTCTCAATGCGACGACCACCGAATGATAAGCCTGATGTCTCACGTCCTCAAGGTGTTTCTTCGCATTGTTCACACTCGCATATACGCCAGATGTGAGGGACAGGCTGGGGAGACGCAGTTTGGATTTAAGAACGGAATGGGCACGCGCGAGGCTCTCTTCTCTCTCAACGTTCTCACACAGCGATGCAGAGACATGAATGTTGATATATACGCCTGCTTTATTGACGACCGAAAATCTTTCGACTGTGTCTCGCACTAGAAGCTCATGAAGATCCTAAAATACACCGGAGTCGATGCAGGAGATCTGAACATCATCACGCAGCTGTACTGGCATCAGACTGCGGAGATTAGGATAGAGGGCATAACATCCGAAGAAACAAAAATCAAAAGGGGTGTTAGACAAGGATGTGTCCTGTCCCCTCTACTCTTCAACATATACTCGGAGGTGGTGTTCCGGAAGGCACTGGAGAATGTGAAAGAGGGCGTTAAAATCAACGGCACCCTTATTAATAATATACGATTCGCCGACGATACGGTCGTGGTCGTCGACAGCCTACCACATCTCCAGAATATGATGGACTTTATCGTTGCACACGGTATGGTGTACACATAAACGTTGCCAAGACCAAGGTGGTTGTGTTCTCCACGGCACCAAGACGGGCGATCCTTAAAATTAACAACCAGGTTGTGGAACAGGTGCCGTCCGTTAAATACCTTGGAGACCTCGTCAACGAGAACAGTGACCCTAAAATGGAAATCAGATCAAGGATAGAACAGGCCAGAAGGACATTCATCTCCATGAAGAAACTCTTCACCAGTAGAGACCTAAACCTACAGCTTCGCATACGTATATTGCGCTGTTATATCTTCCCAGTGCTACTCTATGGCTCCGAGAGCTGGACATTCTGCCAATCAATGGAGAGCCGCATTGACGCCTTTGAGGTGTACTTGTATCGCCGTATACTGCGTATATCCTGGGTAGACAGGATAACCAATGAGGAAGTGCTAAGGAGAATAGGTAAAGGCAAAGAACTGCTGACAACCATCAAAGAACGAAAGCTCCAATACATCGGGCACATTATGAGGGGGGAGCGGTACGAGCTCCTCCGACTCCTCATCGAAGGAAAGATCGAGGGCAAACGATCTGTAGGCAGACGGCAGAACTCATGGCTGAAAGATCTGCGTCGATGGTTCGGACGGACATCTGTGGAGATTTTCAGAGGTGCGGTATCACGCACCATTATAGCCACTTGGATCGCCAACCATCGTAGGGAGACGGCGTCTTATGAAGAAGAGAGGGAGAAATCCCAGGTAAACTTTCTGCGTTTATATTTTAATTTCCGGAAGTCCTTTTTGAAACCCCGTTATAACTTTAGATCCCTAAGTTAGAAGAAAAAAGGTATACGCATTTAAAATGCATTTTTTTTTTAGTGCTACTGATGACCAGAGAAACGCATTAAACCAAAATATTTTGTGTGGATAACAAAATATATTGTATATTACAGACAAGGATCAAGTTTTGTTCATGCAAAAAGGTTCGAAATTACCGGAAAAACAACTTCGAAAATGTTATAGTTTTTCTTCTGTAAACATCAAACTCGCGATTTATACGTCAAAATTGAGCAACATTTAGACAAAGGACCTGAAACAAATACGAATTATTTATATATTTTGTTATTTTATTTACCAAACAATACCCAACGGGGAAATCCCCAAATAAAGAGATTGAACAAACAGTAAAAATTACAACAATCGCAGATCAACGAGTTAACTACACACTATAGAAAAGAGCTACAGCTGGATCACAAGTCAATCAGCCCAGCAACATATTTGAAAGTGGACTTGTTGCACTCGAAAATGTCAATGCAGCGACTGTGTACTTATGTATAGAACACATTCTTTGTACCGGTGAATTCAGTCTTACATTTGTCCTAGGACAGGCGATGTGAAACAGGACCTGAAATCTGTAGTTAATTCTGGGCGTGCGGAAGCACAACAAGCGTAAAATATGTGGACATTCCACGAAATTATATAACAGGGAAAATAGAAATAATAAAGCGAAGTAGTTTCGCCTGATTTGCAGCGACTCCAAAAACAAGCGCAACAACAGACAGCTCTGCGGAGTGCCAATGGCCATATAGATATTATCAACTCTATATGCCAGCATCTTGAGAAGCCGACACTGAACATTCTCAAGTGCATCCCTATGAACGTCATAATAGGGCGCCCAAACTACTGCACCATACTCCAAATGCGGTCTAACGTAGGCACAGTAGAGAATTTTTAAGGTGTCTATGCATGAAAAAAAATAATTCAGTTGCTGATGATATAGCCCAAGGTTTTTGAGGCTTTGGAGATGGCATTCCCAATATGATTCACAAACGATAGTCTGCTATCAAAAACAACGCCTAAGTCGGTAATATTTTTTATATCTATTAAGTATTGAATCACATAATTGGTACGCAAAACTGCTTATTGAGTGTATAAGTCATAAGTTCACATTTACCGACATTCAGTGGCAGCTCATTTTGGCCGGTCCAGGAATATATTCTACACAAAGTTTCCTATAGTCTAACGCTTTCATCACGGTTATTAATGGTATGAAACATTTTCCAGTCATCGGCGTAGAGCAGGTGAGGAACCTCGAGGACGTTAGTGCTGTCACTGATGAATAAATGTAATAAAACAGAGGCCCCAAAACAGATCCCTGCGGCACACCTGACGCAGCCAAAATCTCGACAGACCGAAATCAACGGTAAAAAATACAGTAGATTAACGATTGGATATATTAAAACATGCAAAATTAATCGAACCTTGGTTTTGGGTTTTAGTGATCCTAATTTGCGCTCATTTCAAACCTCGCTAAGCTATTGGCGAATTTTGTAAATTAATTTTTTTTTCTGAAAATTTGCTAAGCAAATATTAGGTTTATTTGAAATTAAATAATTCTCATATTAGCGAATTTTTATGAAGAAAATTTGGCTTATGGGAGGTAGAGACTTTCAAATTTTCGAAAAGTTTTTAAATATGCGCGAGCTAAAGCTTGTGGAGCTCATTTTCGAGGAGCACTCAAAGTTTTAGATATGGTTTTCAAAACTTTTACCCTATCTAGAGGATACGCTTTGCTTCATTATGGTGGAACATTTCTTAATGGAAAATTATTTTCTTTTCGAATATACTTCTATATCCTTGTTAGTTCAATATGATAAACAAGAATGGAGATATTAAATGATTCAGTGGTAGCCAGTGTTTCTTATTTACGGTGTCACACGATTTGAGTTACTTTATGCGAGGCTTGTTCAATGGAAACCAATCTTTGGTTAGGTCAGCCTTGGAAACAGTTGTAATCACTCAACTGACCTTTTGCAATGTTAGTTGTGTTTGTAAACATCACACTGATCAGTTCCTGTCATTTCGGGGGGTGTGGTCCCTTAGCCTGGTCGTGCGCTTGTCGTTCTCTTGATTGATCGACACGTGATTTAGCTACCGGAATCCTAGAGGCTGGCTCCTCGTGCCACCACTGGCGTGACTGTCGGCAATGGGAATAACGCCCAGGACTGATGGTCTACTAAAGTCTCGCTCCCTCTCTTCGCAGGTAGTAGTGGAATGTTCCACGCCCGAGGAGGTACCACCCCATGCATCAAGGGGCCGGTGAAGTCCCAAAGGACGTTTCCGGTTCTGGTGTATCAGTCGGTTTCCCTTATAAGCAAAAATGATGATGGCTCCTCTTCATTCCTCCCTTCATTACGGAGGTAAAATACCCCTCCATTCGGATCTCCGGGAGAGGGGTGTACAGGGGGCGCCAACATCAAAATTCAACATATCCTTCTCAAATATAAGTGGCCGAAATTCTAACCTGAACTCCGTCCACCATTTCCTCCAGGCTAAAAAGCCCCAACTCCTCTTCCTCACCGAAACTCAAATCAGTGCCAAAAAAGCCACTAGTCACCTTAATTTTACTGTGTATGACCTCCTTACTTCCTTTAGATTGCATGAAGACGTGTGCGCCTACGTCCGTAGCAATCTACCCGGCACCAGACTTCCCAATTTAGAAGCTGGAAGAAAAGATATACTATGGATAAAACTCTCTCTCAGGGCTGCAACTAAATTCATCTATTGCATTTACCGGTCACCTTCTGACAACAACTTTGTCCAGCACTTTGACTACCTTTCTGAAACAACCGACCATCTGATTTCTGAATATCCTTCCTCCGAGATCACTATTCTTGGTGACTTCAACGTCCGTAATAAGTAATTGTTAGGATCTTCAAAAACCGATCCACAAGGGAGAGCAGCGGAGGCCTTTGCAGTCAGCAACCGTTTAGCCAATATGGTTCAGCAACCTACTTACTTTCCTCGCATCCAAACACACAGCTCAAATCCCTTGGATCGCCTTCTTACTACAAATCCTGAATGCTATAAAATATCAGTCAGCGCCCCCCTCGATCGCTCAGACCATCGCATGGTCACCGCTTCCTGCGCAATGCAACCCGAGGTCACACAGACATCACACCCACGTATCGTTTGGCACTACAACTCCGCGAACTAGGACGAAATGTGTGATTACTTTTCCTCATTTCCATGGGTGTCTGTCTGCTTTTCTCATCCTGACCCCTCAGATATCTCACAAAACGTCACCGAAATTATCCAAGCTGGTATGGAATTATTTATTCCACGTACACAGAAAACCTCTCCAGTCACTCAAAAGCCCTGGTCCTCTAAATATTGTGACAAGGCCAGACTTGAAAAGGTCAAAGCTCACAAAAAACTTCTACACAATCCCAATTAAGAAAACCGTCAAGCATTTAACGACGCAAGAAACCGCTCTGTGCGCATTCTTTTTGAGGCAAAAACTCGTTTAATAACCACATCAAAAACAAAGTCCTCTTAAGCTCTAATGGTAGCAAACCCTTCTGGCCTCTTGCTAAATCTATTGGGAATAATTTCTGCAAGCACGTTCCCAACTCTTGTCTCAGGGGATGAAATTTTCTACCGCCCTGGGCAAGGCTGAACTTTTTGCCTCGTTGTTCGCCGGCAATTCTACTCTCAACCCACCTCCAAATGTTTAACCAGGAATGGGTGGAGTAAGACTAATGGTATGAACAATCAACCAAAAGTTGCAGTGCTATCAGGGCGGCAGGGCCGCGGACGAGCTCTGAGGGATCAAAAAAAATATACAAAAAACAGTCCTCAATGTCGCGCATAAAATGACGGACATCATTTTCAAAACTAAAAATGTACGAAAGATGCTCTCTTCACTTAGTACCAGGAAAACCACTGGCCTTGACGAGATCCCAGCAATTGTTCTCAAAAAATGCGCACCATAACTTGCTCCTGTCCTGACTCGTCTGTTTGAGACATCTTACAATAGATGCATATTCCCTAGTAACTGGAAAACTGCACGAGTACAACCCGTCCCCAAGAAAGGATTAAAAGCGCTTCCTAGTAACTACAGGCCTATTTCTCTCCTTTCAGTCATCTCTAAAGTGATGGAAAAGTATATAAACACCGAATTACTAAAATTTCTTGAAAAACACAGTCTAATCCACGACAGGCAGTATGGATTCCGTCAACGCAGATCAACTGCCGACCTCCTTTCCTTTGTCTCCCATTCTTGGAACGAGTCTATGGAACTACACGGTGAATCCCAGATTGTCGCTCTAGACATTTTTAAAGCCTTCGACCAGGTCTGGCACGCAGCACTGCTTAATAAACTACAGACCTATGGCCTACCACGAAAAGTATGTACCTGGACAGGAAACTTCCTCTCTAACCGGAGCATTTCTGTTGTTGTGGATGGCCATTCCTCTAAACCCTATCCAATTAATGCAAGAGTTCCTCAATGTTCAGCTTTAGCCCCTACTTTGTTTTTTCTCCACATCAATGACCTCCTCTCTAGCACATCCAACCCAGTTCGCAGTTACGCGGACGAAAGCACCCTCCACTCAAATATACAATATTGTAAGCCTGTCTCTTTGGGCCAACTAGATGAGGATCGCAGACACATGGAGGGTTCTGTCTCCGTAGATCTCCAAAAAATATTAGACTGGGGAAGTAGAAATCTTGTACAATTCAACCCGACCAAATCTCAGTCTTGCTTTCTTTCTCATAAAAGATACACCAGCCCTAGAACCATCACAATGAACAACCAAGTTATTCAAAGTAATGGGTCCTTTTCACTTGTTGGCATTTCTGTGGATCGAAATCTCAATTGGCACCAACATGTCACATCAATTGCAGAAGCGGCTGCTAAGAAATTAGGTTTCCTCTTCCGGGCTCGCAATTACTTTTCACCAGCTAATCTCTATACCTTATATACTTCACAAATAAGGTCAAACCTCGAATACTGCTCCCACATCTGGGGTGCTACTGCCGCTTCTACATTCGCTATCCTGGACTCCATTCAGAAGAGAGCTAAACGTCTCATTGGTGACCCTACCCTCACCGGAAGGCTGCCATCCCTTGCCCACCGACGTGCCGTTGGTGACCTCTCTCTCTTTCTTTTATAGATATCTGCACGGGCAGTGCTCAGAGGAGCTTTCTTTCATAGTACCTCCACCTGCTGCACCCAACAAATCTACCACGGGAACAGAGCGCATGCACCCTTTTACTGTCCAGGTCACCAGACATAGAACATCTTGTTATGCCCGCTCTTTTGTCCCGAGAACTTCCAAGTTGTGGAATTCCTTGGCGGCACATGTTTTTCCTTCTCCTCCGAACCTCCAAACCTTCAAGTCCAGAATTAAGAAGTTGCCTCTTTCCTCCTTGTCGACACCCACGGTACGATAGTATTTAGGCTGTAAGCCCTCGTGGTGTGTTGTTGAAATAAAAAAAATAAGAAAATTTGTATTTGACAGAGATTTTAAATATTGTGACTTTAAAATGGCGTTTCTTGTCAACAATACGTCCAAATATAATCGGCGTGCGGTCATTCGATTTTTGTGTGCTGAAGGTTTGCAACAATTGCAAATTCTTACGCGAATGCAAGCAGTGTATGGAAAAACATGTTTTGCGTATCCAACTGTCAAGGAACGGTGTCGAAAATTTAAGAGTGGAAGAGAGGAGACGAATGATAAGCCGCGACCAGGTGCATTGAGTACTGCATCAACAGACAGGAATGTGGCATGTGTAGAAGGCCTGATTAGAGAAAATCGTCGAATGTCAATCAGAGTAGTTTCAGAAAATTTTGGTGCGAGTATAGGATCTATCCATAGTATCGTACACAAACTGGGTTACAGCGAAAGGTGTTAAAAGGTAATCGTTTTCAGTTGGATGAAGAAGTACAACGTGCCGTAAAAGGATTCTTCGAGGAGCAGCCACAAGAATTCTTTAAGCATGGTATACATCAGTTGGTGAAACAATGGGATATGTGCCTTAATAATAGTGGTAATTATTTGTAGATATATTTGCCAATAATTTTTTTCTGAACCAAAGATGGGTTTCAATTGAACACGCCCGGTATATTGTATTAATTGAACAAATTGACGTGCTTTGGAGTGAATTCGTTATAAAAATCAGCAACTTAAGTTTGACATGGGAGATAAATTCAGTTGTGTTATTTATTTTGAAACCTATGAAAATTTGCTTGCTCCGTCCCAACATATTTTAAATTGAAAAGAAAACGTCTTTTTAGTGAATTTTCGTAGAAAAAATTCACTAATGGGGAGATCCCGACTTTTGAATTTTGAAAAAATTTTTGCAAATGAGCGCGAACTAGGACCCCTAGAACCCATTTCCGAGGTCAGTTTCAATTTTTATATGTTTATATATATATATATATATATATATATATATATATATATATATATATATATATATATATATATATATATATATATATATATATATATATATATATATATATATATATATATATATATATATGTATGTATGTATCACACCGATAACTTAAAACATAATGGGCCGATTTTAACAAAATTTGGCATGTACCTTCCCTTTGTAAATGGCTTTGATAAGTTCGTTGATCGAAAAAATTGGACGAGGTTTTCCGGAAACATTTTGAGTTTTCATTTGAAAAAAATTTTATCTTAAAAAATTAAGAATCTATGATAACCAAATTGTGTAGGTGGGTTTACGATATAAAAAAAACTCTAGACGCAGCAAGTGCGTTATGGTAGTGTATTTTCATAAAAATGTTTTTATTTCAAATATGTGTTTTCTTTTTAAGAAAGCAGGCATCAATTTTGGTTACCAGTATAACCTATATAGTAAAAACAATGTGTCATGTTTCATAAAAATAATTTTATTGTGTGAAAATGTACAAAAATTTCCAAAAGTAAACCTAAATTGTTCCCGGAAAAACTCGTTTCTTGGTCAACTTTATAGGTTAATAGCAAATTGGGCTATTCAAATATGAAGCATTTGATCAAAATTCGCTACCATAACGCACTTGCTGCATCCAGAATTTCTTTTCTTACAAACATGCATTATATTTCGATGGAAAATGCAAAAATGCATTAACATAAGGCGTGTTTGATTTAAAAAAAAAGGAAAATTTGTATCACCAACCTGTGATTGTAGAAATATTTTTTTAAGATGTAGCTTCAGACACCCTATAATTAATATATACAATTTTTTTTCATATCTTGTATAATAACGGATATATTGAGCTTTATTGATTTTTTACGAAAATTCGACAAAAATTATACACCATTAAACGATAAACTCTATAGCTAAGACTACTGCCAAGCATCAGAGAAAGGGTCATTTGAAATGAATTTTCTGGAAACATTTTAGCAAAATGAAGGACAGTGACGGTTGAAACTAAGACTTCGGGGTTTGTAAAACATCCTTCTTGAGACATTTAATTTCCATAGCCCGTATTAGATTCAATTTATTTGCCTAAATATTGCCGATTTTGACGTTTTAAATCGCAACTTTGAGGTTTTGAGGAAAATCCCAATTTATTTTTCTTTAAATGCCTATAACTTTTTTCTTTTGACCTACATAGCTAAATTTTAGGTAACTTAGGTAGAAGGATATAAACCGGAGTACCAAATTTGGTTGTCCTTACTTTGTTAATTCCGGAGATATAGATTTTTTTCGAAAGAAAACACAAAATTTTCCGGGAAAACCTGGGCAGATTTGCCTGACTAACGAACTTATCCAAGCCATTTACAAAAGTAATTTATTCACCAAATTTAATCAAAATCGGCCTATTATTTTTTGAGTTATCGGTGTGATACATATATATATATATATATATATATATATATATATATATATATATATATATATATATATATATATATATATATATATATATATATATATATATATGTGTGTGTGTGTGTGTCACACCGATAACTCAAAAAATAATAGGCCGATTTTGATAAAATTTGGGATGTACCTTTCTTTTGTAAATGGCTTGGATAAGTTCGTTAGTCAGAAAAATCGGATGAGGTTTTCCGGGAAAATTTTGAGTTTTCATTCGAAAAAAATTCTTATCTCAAAAAGTAATAAGCCGATTTTAATAAAATTTGACATGTACCTTCCCTTTGTAAATGGATTTGACAAGTTTGTTAGTCAGGAAAATCGGATAAGGTTTTCCGAGAAAATTTTGAGTTTTCATTCGGAAAATTTTTTTATCTCAAAGAATAAGGGGCCGGTTTTGATATAATTTGGCATGTACCTTCCTTTTGTAAATGGCTTTGATAAGTTCGTTACTCAGAAAAACGAGGTTTTCCGGAAAAATTTTGAGTTTTCATTAAAAAAAAATTATCTTAAAAAATAAAAAATCTATGATAACCAAATTTGGTAGGTAGGTTTACGATATAAAAAGTAAACTATACACCAAAATTTAGATTTCTATGTTACAAAAAAAAGTTATAATAAAATATTTTGTGCCAGATCATTTCTATGAAAATTCACTACCATAACGCACTTGCTGCGTCCAGGCTTTTTCTATTTAGAATTTTTTGTTGTTGAAAATTTGCTACCATAACACACTTGCGCCGTCAAGAATTTCATTTATTTACAAAGTGTTTTCTATGTAGGAAAGATTCCTTTAAACAAAGTAAATCCGTGTAAGATAAACAAACACAGAAAATATCACAGTTGTCAGAACATTAGTGGCAATAAAGCAGAGTGGCCAACACCTGTCATCTAATAACTAATCTAACTCATCCTGTATTCGTCTCGCGAACTCCAATTTGCCACACAAATCCTACCCACTACATTGTTTTTCCACAGCGTGAGCTTTACACATTCCCTATAGCCGTCTCGTTCTATTTAACCCTTTATAAGATTAAAGACAGAGAAGAACATAGCTTAGTATTTCTTTATTTCCGGTCACAGATGGCTCTCCCACTAGAGTCACTACAGTTTTATAAAATTAATAAAGCTGCTCTACAAAGCTTACTTTTGTAATTTATTCTTCTAGTTGTCCGCTTTTTTTGCGTGAATGTATGATATTATTTACAGATGTTGCGGTGCACTACTCGGAGCTTTCCTATTTTTCTTTTGCTGCATTAACGTTTTTATCATCTCGGTTTTACATTGACATCAAAGCTTCAGATCTTTTGATACTTGTGATTTGAAAGTAGATGCGGCAGTTTGTAAATATTTAATTAAAAGTGACTGATTGTTTACATCTAAAGAAACACTTCCTGTCAAAACAATTTTTGACGAATAGCCGTCACATTTAAAGCAGGAAGAGGCGTAACCATTTTATTTACTTAGAAGATTTTCAAAGGCTTATGCATAGATTAAAAAACTGCATGGGATGAGAGATAAATACAAATTGATTTTAAGCGAATTTTCATAACGAAAATCTCGCGGTTCGAATTTTTTAAAAGCTTTCGCTTTAGACAAATTAGAGCCTATATAACCCACATCCGATGTCAGTTTAAAACTTTATGCATGTATATATATATATATATATATATATATATATATATATATATATATATATATATATATATATATATATATATATATATACATATATATATATATATATATATATATATATATATATATATATATATATATATATATATATATATATATATATATATATATATATATATGTATGTTCGAAAACATATCTGCGGTCTTTAATGTAAGACATACATGGTTCTCGGGTTGGACCGCGTCCAGAATTTATTAAAACTCGACGTTTCGGCTCCTGTTTGGAAGCCATTTTCAAGAGGTAAAGAAAATATATAAGGACATGTACTCTAAGGCGTCAATCTGCCTACTCCTTAGAGCGGTAGACAAAGATGGGTTGGGTTGTTGTAGCTCGATTACCGGGCCTCAATCTGCCTACTCCCCAAATCTCGCCGGAGATCGCCTCTAAGGCCTCAGTGTGTTCAACCGAAAACCAACCCACACTAATCGTTATCTTAACGTCCAATTTCACCATCACCCATCGCAACTAAATTCCGTAATTCGAACACTAGTAACACGATCCCTTAGACTAACGGAGAACAACAATAAACAGACAGAATTAAACTTTTTAAGACAGACATTGCTAGAAAACGGATAGGACAACAATCACATACTACAAAACATTAGAAACGCACAACAAACCACTACACGACAACAAGAACAGAAAAAATCCACAAAACAGCAAACAGCGTTTTTACCATACATTAAAGGTGGTTTTTGGTTGTATTACTGGTCGAAAAAATCGTATACAGCGCGCTCTCGAATAGTGGCTAAATTTGAAAAGTGTTCGCAGAAATATTTTTAGTGTTTCCGTAGAAATAATTTTTTTGTAACATTTTTTTTGTTATGTTGGTAATTAATATTAATTGTTAAGTAAGGTATTGTTTAACAAAAATTTGTTTAACAAAAATTTCTGTAAAAATAAATGGTCAATTTTTATAAATGAAATTTTTGCAAATTTCCATTTTTTTTTATATTTTGGTCCTAAAGCTGTTTGTGAATAATCATATCTTGGCAGGTGCGTAAATAGCTTGAAGCGGTGTGTTCGCCAGGAAAATCGGACCAGTTTTTTCTGGAACTTTTAAGTTGATTTTCGGAAAATGTTTGTACCTTTTGAAACAACAAAGCTATTTTAATGAAATATGGTACATTGTTAGTACTATATAGGTTATACTGCCAACCAAATGTCATCTTAAAAACAAGACATATTTGCCATTAAAAACATTTTTACCAAAATTTGCTACCATAACGCACTTGCTGCGTCCAGACTTTTTTACTCTTATTATTTACTTATTTTATTAATGTATTAGTTGTTATAGTTATTACTTTGGGGGTTGATTCTATTTTTATGTTAAATATTGACATACATCACGTGGACATTCTGGAAACGTCATCCGTCATCCGCCATTTTATTTTTATTCTTAAAGAAATTTTTGACTTCACCGGAAAAAATTTCCGCAGGCTTACTTCGTTGGCCAGTTCTAAGAATCAAGTTATTCAATGCAGATTTCAAATTGCAATTTTTCTTCTCGCGAATGGGGTCACATGGATCTCAACAAAACGGTATCACATGAGATCCATGTGATACCATTTTGTTCGTTTGTTAAAAATTAGACCAAAAAACAAGCGTCTTTTCCATTCATCCTCTGGTTTTCTTCAAGTCTTGTGATGTTCCTGTTCTCCTGGTTTTCGCAGTTTTCGTTTGGTATACTGAGGACAATAGATGAAAAGCCAAACTTTGACAACATTTCATACAGCATCTTTCTGTAATTGAGACAGGAATTTTGTCTAAACCCCTGAAGATGGCACGTTAATGTGTTGAAACGCGTAGGGTTTTGAGAATAAAGTAGTTTATCTGGTAGTAAAAGCCTTTAATTTTCCTTTAACCATGTCAAACCCAGACGTTACGACGTTCAGAAATAATATTTAGGCTGTAAGCCCTCGTGGTGTGTTGTTGAAATAAAAAAATAAAATAAAAAAATCAAATAGAAAAATAATCTAATCCTATAAGGATCCTTTGAAAACTTTTCCTCCAGGATACCTTAAAGAGATTCCTTTAAAAACTTTGGAAACACAGATCTGTACTGTAAACAACAACCCAAGCAACATTTAAAGTCAAATTGACGTAAAATCGCCCTTCCAATAGGTTCGCGACCAAATCACCACAGGTCATTTTCAAGTAAAATTTAAGTGTATATTACCAATGTGGGGAATAAAGTCAAAGTAATATGGAAGTCGATAATAGCTCCAGCAAGGCGTTTCGACCAAGGCGTTTTAGTTATATTTAGGGCATTTTCATTCAACATTGGGCCAATGCACGTAATATATTGGTAAATATGTGTTACGCTTTACTTGAATCTGACATCAAGGCGCCGAGTGCCGTGACGTTCTTAACAACGAACTACGCATACGCATGTGAGATGATTCGGTTCTGCAGGATCTGTCGTTATGTATGTATAAACAAACAGTAGAGTAGTAGAGATATTGTCCATCTTTGTTAAAAAATGACACCTTGAATGATCAAAGAACTTACTTCAAATATTTGCAACAATGATAAAGGTGATTCGCACTGTATAAAGAAAAAATTCTGGACGCAGCAAGTGCGTTATGGTAGTGAATTTTCATAAAAATGTTTTTAAAAACAAATATGTGTGTTTTTTAAGAAAGGAGGCATCAGATTTGGTTACCAGTATAAACTATATAGTAAAAACAATGTGCCATGTTTCATCAAAATAACTTTATTGTGTGAATAGGTACAAAAATTTCCAAAAGTAAACTTAAAGTGTTCCCGAAAAAACACGTTTCTTGGTCAACCTTATAGGTTAATAGCAAATTGAGCTATTCAAATATGAAACATTTGATCAAAATTCGCTACCGTAACGCACTTACTGCGTCCAGAATTTCTTTTCTTACAAACATGCATTATATTTCGATGGAAAATGCAATAACTTAAGGCGTGTTTGATTAAAAAAAAGGAAATTTGTATCACCAACGACTTATGGGCCACCCTGTGATTGTAGAAATATTATTTTAAGATGTAGCTCAAGACACCCTATAATTAATATATATACAAATTTTTTTCATATCTTATATAATAACGGATATATTGAGCTTTATTGATTTTTTACGAAAATTCGACAAAAATTATATACCATTAAACGATACACTCTATAGCTAAGGCTACTGCCAAGCATCAGAGAGAGGGTCTATTTGAAATGAATTTTCTGCAAATATTTTAGTAAAATGAAGGACAATGACGATTGAAACTAAGACTTTAGGGTTTGTAAAACATCCTTCTTGAGACATTTTATTTCTATAGCGCGTATTAGATTCAAGTTATTTGCCTAAATGTTGCCAATTTTGACATTTTAGATCGCCACTTTGACGTTTTGAGGAAAACCCCAATTTTTTTTTTTTTTAAATGCCTATAACTTTTTTGCCTTTTGAGCTGCATAGCTAAATTTTGGTGAGTAACTTACCTATAACGATGTAAACATGTGCACCAAATTTGGTTGCCCTTACTTTGTTAATTCCGGAGATATAATTTTTTTTTGAAAGAAAACACAAAATTTTCCGGGAAAACCTGGGCAGATTTTCCTGGCTAACGAACTTGTCCAAGCCATTTCCAAAAGGAATTTTTTCACCAAATTTAATCAAAATCGATCCATTATTTTTTGAGTTATCGGTGTGATACATATATAAATATATATATATATATATATATATATATATATATATATATATATATATATATATATATATATATATATATATATATATATATATATATATATATATATATATATATTAATATATATATATATATATATATATAAACATATAAACATATAAAAATTGAAACTGACCCCGGATATGTTTTCTGGGGGGGCTAATTAGCGCTCATTTGAAGAAATTTTTTCAAAATTCAAAAGTCGGGATCTCCTCATTAGTGAATTTTTTTAAGAAAATTCACTAAAAACCCACTGCGGTTATGTTTTTTTCTGTTAACATGATGATGATACTTCGATAAAATTCGAGCGCCCTTGTAAAAGATAAAATTAGTGAAAATAAAAAATTATTCAAAATTCTTGAAATTCTGATTTCGGAGGATTGGTGATGTAAACAACACAAAACTATCTTGTCATGGTATACAATCATTATTTAATGTTTTTTTCGAACTAAAATTTGATTACACTATATTCAACAAAATATTATTTTTCATTTTCCAATACAATCAAGATGGATACCGCAAAATTAATTTAATATGGCTGCCCTTCTAACATTATTGACCTGAAAGTTAATTTTGCCCTATTTTTTTACTTACAAGTCACAATTTCTAATGACAGGGCAAACTAACCAAACTTTGAAGGCATTTTGTCCTATTATGGAAATTTCAACTATATGGTAAACGAATTTTGTTTGAATTTATTAGAAATGAAACATTTTCGTGTATAGAAATATATATTACTTATATCCGTGCACAGCGGAGAGACATATAGGAATGATTATACAGCGTTTTTGGTCTTTGATTCCATAATATATAAACATTGATAGAAAATAGAAACAAAGTAAAATAAGTAGATAAACATAAACATAAGGGATGTATTATATTGAAGAGGGAAACGTGCTGATTTGATACCAGCATAGAATTGAAATTCAGTTTTACTTTCATATACCTAGTAGTAGTGGCTGATAAAGTTGTCATACTTTTTTTAGAATTCAAAATGAGTTCTTCATTTGATGTAAGCCACTTTGAATGATCAGCATCTATCACTATTTTTCTGTGAGCATTCTTTACTACTCTATAATAGTTTGTAGTATGTCTGTAAACTTTTATTGGTTTCAAAGGGGCCATTCTAACACTATATTTGTTACTGGTGCACGCACATTTACAAAAAGAATAAACTTTTATTGATGAAGTTTATCAACTGACACACCTTTAAGATTCACAAATGTATTTCACTGCTGTACACTTTGAACTTTGAGGACAGTTTTTATTTCAAGTCAGATTTTATGGGTATTTTCAACTTGAAGGTAGGCAATTTGACTTGGAAGACCATTTCTGCAGTAATTATGACTTTATAGCCGATCAGAAAGCCATTTTAGGTTAGCTCAGTGCCCAAAATATTTCCTGTGCTGTATTGCAATGAAATTGGTAATATATATGTAAGCTGGACTTCATAAGAAGACCTCCAATTTACTATACCACAGAGACATATTGCAGGTTAATATTAGGTAATAAATTACCTTAAAATATGTATTTCAGGTATCTGGACTTGGTAGTCGATTTTCAGTCCAATTTAGGGCACACTTCGACCTAAAAATTACCAACTCTGGAATTGAAACACAAAAGTATATTCAAGTATATTTTATGAGTAAAATTAAACCAATTTTTTCCCAATTTAGTTACTTGTAAGTTACTGACTTTGGAGTAATTTTAATAGTCAAAAATAAGCTAGTTCAGAGCCGCATTTCCAAATTTGTAGTCATTATGACAATCAAGGCAACATTTTAGTTAATTATTACTAAATTACAACTTGGTTAGGTTATTTGGACTCGAGTGCTGGTTAACATGCCTTAATTTGTTGCTTGGGAATTTCTTATTTTGCAATCATTTAACCACATGTTCTGAACGATTATAGAAAATTGTCAGTCACGTTAGAAAATTATAATCATTTCTATAGCACCTAATAACATAAACTTATAATGTGAGTTTTTACATAGGACACTGCGCAAGGAAAAAAAATAGGAGTAAAACTTTTCTTGTGATAAAACTAAAAGCAAATTAGTGGCGTCTGGAGAGTTTTATTAGACTGCAAACATTGGCGTAGTATCTTTTTCTGAGAATAAATACGGCGCACATTTATGTCAGTGTAGATAATGCTTTATTCTGTGGATGCTGCAATAGATAATAATACAGAGCTATCTCAGATTATTAATATTGCGAAAGTTTGCTACTAGATAAGCACCTCATATATCAATAAGCTTCGGGGTATTTTCGCAATATATAAATTATAAGCATTCTCCTCTAGTAAAAGACCAAACTGTAGGCAACCTTTGTGTACGTAGACGAACAAAAACTATCCTCACATATATTTTCATCCACTCAGGTAAACAAACCCCTCACGGGTGGGTAACAACTCTTGTCTTTGTACTGAACAGAGAATTATTTTATACGCAATAAAACGAAATAACTTGTGTTAGCGCATTTTTTCTTAATGCATGCATTTTTGCATTTTTTATCGAAATATGATGCGTTTATAAGAAAAAAATCTGGACGCAGTAAGTGCGTTTTGGTATCGAATTTTCGGTAAATTTGCAGATTATCTCCCGAAGAACGCTTTTCAAAAAACTGTTTTCAGAAACCTGCCTAGGGTCCCCTCCTGGATCCACAAAACGCAAGAAAAATATCTTGTTCACACCCCCCCAAGGAAGTTACGGGACCAGGAGTGAATAGCGGTGCTGGGCGGGGTAGGTAGTAAAAAGAAAATATGAGCAGAAAATGCGAATAAAACGGGCTTGAAAGTTGTCTTTTTCACACCTTGAAGCCATATCCCCTTAAACTCTGCCTACCCCGCATAGCACCCGTATTCCCCCAAAAAATTTCTTGTTTACACTCCCCAAGGAAGTTACGGGACCAGGAGTGAGTAGGGGTGTATAATTTTTTTTAGCTAATTTTCGTAGAACAAATTCGTTAATGCATTTTTGAATTTGTTATCGAAATATGATGCGTTTGTAAGAAAAAGATCTAGACGCAGTAAGTGGGTTTTGGTAGCGAATTTTCGGTAAATTTGCAGTTTAGCTCCCGAACGCTTTTCCAAACACTGTTTTCAGAAACCTGCCTAGGGCCCCCCTGGATCCACAAAGCCCAAGAAAAATTTCTTGTTCACACTCCCCAAGGAAGTTACGGGACCAGGAGTGAGTAGGGGTGTATAATTTTTTTTAGCTAATTTTTGTAGAACAAATTCGTTAATGCCGTTTTGCATTTTTTAGCGAAATATGATGCGTTTGTAAGAAAAAAACTGGACGCAGTAAGTGCGTTTTGGTAGCGAATTTTCGGTAAATTTGCAGTTTAGCTTCCGAAGAACGCTTTTCAAAAAACTGTTTTCAGAAACCTGCCTAGGGCCCCTCTGAATCCACAAACCCCAAGAAAACTTTCTGGTTCACACCTCCAAGTTTTTTTACAAAATGTTGTCGGACAAAACTTTAAATTTCAAAAACGAAAAATGTGTTGGTGGCGACCGACTGTACTAGTTTATGTACATTATGACGGTTCTGGGTTTCGCAGAGTATTGCTTACCGGCAAAGCACAAAAACCAAGATGTTTTAAGAATGTAAAGAGTTTGTCAGTGAAATCAGCTGTTAATAAAACAGCATGGGTCACTCGCAATATTTTTAAAACTGAAGTACCGTTGAATAAAACTAAAAACCGTTGAATAAAACTACATAATTTAAGAATGTTTTCAATTATTATTAAAAAGTATTACTTTAAACGCGTGTAGAACGCCTTAGGGCAAAAAAGACACCAGAAAATGCTAAAAAAAAAGACACCGTGCAATGAAATGTGTGCTTGACTGATTTTATACATAAAAATTATCCATTCCACATATGCACCCACTTTCTGCATGCGTATGCAACTTTAGGTTCAATTTAGGCTGAATCATTATCATTTACCATTGAAATGTTCCGTAAAAGTCGATTTAAGGTAAACACGATCAGCATTCACGTTGCCGCGGGCTGGATACGGTTGGGTAAACACTTTCCGGATAATTAGAAAATGTTTAAATTATTGGAAATATATCGCTTGGGTAGAGCCATATTTATGTTTGCAAAAGCAACGTAGTAATAACATCCGAAGAACCATTGCGTACAATATGTTTCTTTATTTTTTAATTTTCCCGAGCATGTTATATACCTCCCTTTATTTCTAAATTATCGCAGCAACAGGGCAGAGCAAATTTTGACTCCTTTTCCAAAGCAACTTCAAGGGGATTTACTGTTAAGATATAATTAAGATAAAAATGAATCGTTGTATATATGAGCCATATTTTTGAAGCCAATTGGTAACCACAAAGTGTAATCATATACAGGGTAGTCCACTTTATAATAGCAGAACGTTAACAGCGTAAAGCTCGTCAAAAAATAAGGGCAGGTGATCTTATAAACTATCACCCATTTACTGTCCAGGTCACCGGACATAGAACATCTTGTTATGCTCTTTTGTCCTGAGAACTTACAAGTTGTGTAATTCCTTGCCGGCACATGTTTTTCCTTCTCCTCCGAACCTCCAAACCTTCAACTCCAGAATTAACAAGTTGCCTCTTTCCTCCTTGTCGACACCCACGGTATGATAGTATTTAGGATGTTAGCCCTCGTGGTGTGTTGTTGAAAAAAAAACCTTCGCTCGGGATATATGGGGCTTTAAGAAATAGTAAAAAAAACTTACAATCTCGCTACAAACCAGTGACCAAAAGTAAGTAGATCTCTAAACATTGGTAGTTCTGGGTTTTTTGTATTCTCTATCGAATAGTGTTTGGCAATTTTCTGCTAAAAAAACAGTGACGTTCATACGGAGACTATAAAAAATACTTATTAATAACTGTAATTAACTGGGCTTTTTTTACAAGAAAATCGCAAACTGAAATGTCACTACTTTCGAACTTTTAAAAGCTGTCTTCAAGTGAGAGGCAGAAAAACGCTTAGAACACATATCAAGGACCCGCTAGAGTGTTTATATATATATATATATATATATATATATATATATATATATATATATATATATATATATATATATATATATATATATATTCGAGCAAGCAATTAAAAATAATCAATCTGTTTCGATAAAATTATTTATCTGTACCACCTCGTATTTTGGCTTCGATATATGTTGCCACAGATGACATTGAATAGAACGAAGGCAAGGTGTGGTTGGATACTACCTCACACAGTTTCTGTCGGGTCCTGGGCGCTTTGGCTCATATCTGTACAGACTTGCACTGATAGAATCTGACCATTGTAGCTTCTGTGAAGAAAAGGATTCAGCCGAGCTACCGTTCTGGGGTGTTAGAGATGGGCGGCTGTTAGGGAAGAAGCGATAGCAATGATTGGGGAGGCGCTCACAGCAGAAAACATCATACCACAAATGCTGGAAAGCGAAAACAAATGGACAAGATGATAGAGAAGATAATGGGAGAGAGGGAAGTATATATATATATATATATATATATATATATATATATATATATATATATATATATATATAGTGTTGAGCACATTATGGCTGATTCTGACAAAACCCTCAAAAGTCTAACCAATTGGGTCGATAAAAACAAGCTTGCACTTAACAAGGATAAAACAGCTTGCGTGTTTTTTAAATCTTCAAAATCAAAAAAAGGTACTGTACAAAGCGTAGAACTTGATGGCCAAACTGTAACCTTGCAGCCATCTACAAAACTACTAGGACTTCATATCGATAGTGAGTTAAAATGGAATGTTCACATCGATGAACTTTGCTCGCGAATCTCATCCGTTACATATGCAATAAGAACACTTACCCAAAGATGCAGTACCTTTACTGTGTTGTCATTGTATTATGCGTGTTTCTACTCACAACTAAGGTTTGGTATTACGCACTGGGGATTAGCAAGTGAAGTAAACCGAGTTTTTAAACAACAAAAGCAAGTGATGAGGATCATATTCAATATCCCTCATAGACACACTTGCAGAAACACTTTTAAAGAACAGGGTATCCTTACACTCCCCAGCATATACATCATGGAAGTGCTAACCCATGTTTTTCAAAACAAAACCAAATACACACGCAATGCAGTGGAACATGGATATACCACAAGAGGTAGAAATAACCTGCAAACTGACAAACATCGCACAGCTCTGTACCAAAAATCACTGTTTTACAATGGCTGCAAGTTGTATAATGCGTTGCCGGAAGATGTACGGAATGTTGACACTTTACCAGCTTTAAAAAAAAAAGTGAAAACGATTCTTATAAACAAGACGTGCTACTCGGTGGATGATTTTTACACATAAACTACCATTAACTATCTTCTGTTTTTAAATTCTTATAATATGAACACTTTGTTTGTAGTGTAGTTGCCATAGTATAAACTATAAACCTAGTGCACATGGTGACTCTAAAAAACAATATTGGAATTGGATCTGGATTCTGCAGCTCTTATCTTTTGAACGTTATAAACGTTATAAGTGTGTTTTATAAGTATCTTTGTTTTGTATTATTTAAGGAAAAATTTTCCTTAATTGTTATGCTTATTGTGTGTGCTATTGTCGTTCTTATTGTTAATTTTTTGACGTACATGAACATCCCTGTGTCATTCAGGTGACATTGGCCTGTTTCATTGTTAATATATACATTATACATTATATATATATATATATATATATATATATATATATATATATATATATATATATATATATATATATATAAACATATAAAAATTTTAACGGACCTTGTTTTTGGGTTCAAGGGATCCAAATTCGCGCTCATCTGAAAAATTTTTTCAAAAGTTTTTCATCGTAACTTCTCTATTAGCGAGTTTTTCTTAATGAAAATTTGCCAAAAGGCATACATTCATAGAGCTGGAATCGATCGCGTAACCTTCTGCTTAGAACACAACCACGGTTTCCCTGAGTGATCTAGGCACACATCAACTGACGTTCTGTTTACATTATACTCGAGATCGGCTTCATTCTCGGGATATTATATTCAAAGTGTAAGTAACAATTAATTACAGAATTAGTAAAATTACCATTGAAACACATCCCACGACAGGTTCGGTCTTATATAACGCCTTATGTTTAAGTTTAAGGATAAAAAACTATTTTACATACATTTTTATAGAGACTTGACTTGATTTATACTATATTATGCTACACTTATATATATATATATATATATATATATATATATATATATATATATATATATATATATATATATATATATATATATAAGATTTTAACGGACCTTGGTTTTGGGTTCTAGGGACCCAAATTCGCGCTCATCTGAAGAAATTTTTCCAAAAGCTTTTCATCGTGACTTCTCCATCAGCGAATTTTCTTAATAAAAGTTTGCTAAAAATATGCTATATGCCGAAATTTAGTTCTGTACGCCAGGGAGCTATTTAACCCCACTAACCTAAAAATTACGCCGCAATCCTGCATTTATGTAAGGAGGTAAGGAATCATTAACGCGCCCAACATTGCATGGTGCATGTACCGACGGAATTACAACCCATCCGTAGGACTAGACGTGCAGACACTCAACTTGCTCAAATACAATGCCACAACCTCGGTTGATCTTGATTTTGCAGTATGTACTGGAAAAGTTAATTCCACTACTGGAAGTCGAACCCAGGGCCCTTGGGCTCAGAGGCAAGCAAACTCAACTCAATAAACTTTATCTATAATAAGAACAATATTTAAAAAAATACATTCATATTCTTGCTACATGTTATAAAATCGTGTCAATGTGAAACTCCTATACTTAATATATTTTCACTGTACAATTTACTAATGTGTATACCATTTATACTTGTAATACTGTGTGAGAAGCTTAGAGCTGTTATAAAGTTACATAGTAATTTGTGTGGAATTATCAGGAAAATGTATCTGTTTAAAAAACCTGATCCAGATGATTCATTGTGTGGGTGATTGTTTTGAACTTGTGTCCTTCTGTTTAAGTAGGCATGTTAGTTGGAGACAAAGTTTTCGTTGAATAATTCCAAATGCTGGTATATCAATTTGTGTTTAATTTTAATATTACTGTTTTGTCGGATGTTGGTTAGGTTTTCAGTGAGTTTACTGTTTTTAATAGAGAAATTGTAGAATTTATCAGAAATTTTATCTATGTGGTCTTTTAAAGTGGGTAGATTTGTTACGGAATGGAGAGTGTTAACTCTTGTGTATCTACTTAAACCTGTGATTAGTATGAGACATCTATTTTGAAACCTTTGGAGAGGAAAAAGTCTTGTTTTCGAGGCACCACCCCAAACCTGACATCCATAGGTGAGTGTCGGTCGGAGTGCTGCCGTGTATATTAGTTTTTTATTTACAAAACTCATGTTTATTTTGATCATATAACGCATTGCAGAGAAATCATTATTTTGTAACGAATTGATGTGTTTGTGAAAATTTAACCTTCGATCGAAGTGTAAGCCTAGGTATTTTACATTATTCGTTGGCTGTATTTGCTGCTGTGATATTTTTAGTGGTGTAAAAATTGTAATAGTGAAGTTTTTTGCTAAAGATTATGTTCTCGGATTTGGAGGCGTTCAATTTAATTTTATATTTGTCGTAGTATCCTTGTAGTATGTCTAAATGGATTTGTATCTGTTTGTTGGCGACATGTCTGGAGAACGAGTACATGGCCAATTTAGTTTTCTCAAAGTGTGGAATATCTACTAGATAATAGTTAAAGAGTGTTGGACCTATTACTGACCCCTGGGGAACACCTGCATTCATGTTTTTTTTTTGGTGTGAGAGGCAGTTATTTATTTTGACCTGGAATGTTCTATTGGTGAGGTAGCTATGTATTAATTTTATTAAGGCGGGTGGAAATTTGTATTTTATGAATTTGTATATGAGTCCTTCTAACCACACTCTATCAAAGGCCTTTTCTATGTCCAGAAGGACCATGGCTGTTTCTCTATCTTGATTGAAGTTTTTTGTTATATCATTAACTATTCTTGCTACCTGCATTATCGTGCTGTGAGATTGTCTAAAACCAAATCGGCAACTAGGTAATATCTTGAGTTTCGACTCAATGTTGTTGATTTTAAATAATATTATTCGTTCGGTTAGTTTTGCAATTGTGTTTAGTAAACTGATTGGTCTATAACTATTCAAATCTAAGGGAGTTCTACCTGGTTTATGTATAGGAATAACTATGGCTGTTTTCCATGATGTGGGAAAGTGGTGAAATTTTATTATTGCGTTAATTAAGTGTGCAAGTTGCTCAAGAGTTTTATGTGATACTCAGAGGCAAGCGGTCTTACCCCTACACCACCGAGAATGTATATTTCCCCTTAAAACGTCAAGGTCGCTATCTGAATTGGCGACTATAAATCAATAGTTTTCAAACGAATCCGCGATATGTAGAAAAATGTCGTAAGAGATATGTTTTACAAAAACTTAGGTTTTTGCTTTAACTATCATTCTCCTTGACTTACTAAAATATTGGCAGAAAATTGATTTTAAATGGATCGTTTCTCTGATGCTTTGGCAGTAGTTTGAAATATTTTACTTAGGTTCTAGATCAAAAGTTTTTACTTGTAACAACCACCCATCTTATTGCGATTCTTGAGTAACTCTCTTAAAGAGATTTAGATTAGCATATCTTTAAACAATCAAACATAAAGGTCTTGTTGTGTTCGTCCTAATAGTCAGAGCATCGTTATAATAGTTGAAAATGCTTAACGTTCCAAATAACCGTTGTCTCTGAGACAGATGATGCATCAGCTTATAAACATGCTACCTTTATTTCATAATCTCATAGTGTAATAAATAATAGAGCACTACATTAAAATACCTACCAAGCTTAAACCCATCAAACTCGCTACTGGATTCGGAACAAATTGTCTCATGAATATGATATGTATGTAGTGGAATGATATGATAAATAATTTGTGTCCGTTTGCTGCCACATCATGTGCGACATATTTCAATGATGGAGACCGTTTCACATGACCAGATAATTTTAGATAAACGTAGAGTCCATTTCCATGTCACGATTTGATAATACAACTATATCTTTAAACCATATATTAACATAATTAAAGCAGTGAAATGCAAATTAAATTTAAAGGGTACAAGACTTTCTCTTACTAATTTGCATCAGGTATTGTTATCTGTCATAAAGATAAATGCTCTGGATAAAGTTCCATTTGTTTAACGGTTCAGATCTGTAGCATAAACAAGACAAAATATTGCTCATATCTTATTTTAACATATTCATTATTAATAACGAGTAACAAAACTATTATAACTGTTAACTACACAAAAAAGTTTATATACGATATGTATAGAAAATAAATAACTTAATAAAAAGTCTGAACGCGGCAAGTGCGTTATGGTAGCGAATTTGCGTAAAAATGTTTTCAATGTCAAATAGGTATTGTTTCTACATTTGTTTGGTAGTAGTTAGGAGGAAGCCACAGAACAGCCATCTTCTCATCCATGATAACTCTAATCAAAGAGAATCCATAAAGTTATGATGGGTGTGAAGATGGCTGTTCTGTAACCCCCCCCCCCCCTCCATTTCTACTCGTTTTGTCGTTGACATATGTCGATTCTGACATTTGTTTCTGATTCATTGTTCTGCACTTGCGCCAGTGCCTCCTGCCTGTTCAAGTTTGCATAATGGCTGACCTTTATTTCTGCTGTTTAATTAAATCGCCGTTCATATTCATTAGGGTGTGTTTGAAGATAAATTTCTGGAGAATTCAGATGTAGTATTGTCGAACCTCTGGTGCAATAGATGAAGTTTCTGCCTGTTGAACCTTTTGTATAATTTCAACTTCAATTTGCAAGAATTGAAAAGTAAGTACAGTCTCTATTTTGTTTTTCTTATTTAATCTTTGAAGAATTTCTATACCTAAAAAGTTCTCATGGAGTTTCTGCTTGATTGTGTTTGCCACCTGTTGGGTTTACCTTGTCAGTTTCCTCCTTGGCTTATTTAATTCTGCAATAGATTTTAATTAGTTAATTTTTCAGATAATACACTTGTTACACTCGTTCTTTAGCTTGCTGTACTTGTCAGTTTACTCTGATATTTTAATTCATTTTCACTGCATGTTTTAGCTTTAACTTAGCTTTTTAACTTGTGTTATTGTAACTACTTATGTTTTCACTGTAGCTCTCTTAGCTTTAGTTTGACTATTAGTTGAGTTTCTACTGTGTGACTTTGGATTTTAACCTTGGCGTTTCTGTAGAGAGTGTCTTGTTACCATGGTGTCCTAACCTGCACAATTGCCTACCAGAAAAACGATGTTTTTCTGACAGACATTTTTATTGTGTTTTTAGATTTATCCCCTGAAGATGGCCACTTAGTAGGCCGAAACGCGTTGGGAAGTTTAATAAATTGTGTTGTCTGGAGATAAGCCTTTCATTGAATGTTTTAATTATGTTTATCTCAGACTGTGTGACGTTTAGGAATGAAACCACTTACAGCAATGTTTGCGTGCCTCTGATATTTGAACCAATCAAACAATGATTTGTCTAAGTTCTCCATGTCGGTTGTTTTTAGACTTTTTCTCTTGTTCTCAATAGCCTGGACAATACCATTATCGCACTTATAAATTGTTGATAATGTAGAAAATGCAATACCGTACTGCCTACAAACATCACTTTTTTTCGTTGCCGTTTTCACTTGTTTTAATATCAACATTTTCTCTTCAATGGTAAGGCGTTTTCTTTTAATACCGGACGCGGACATTGTCTAAACAAGACTCTATCACCTGTCTCAAACGGGCGGTGAATGCAAACTGATCGAAATAGGGCGCAAGTTTTAAGGTGCAAACAGAAAAACAAAAAATCTCTGGACGCAGCAAGGGCGTTATCGTAGTGAATTATCATAAATGTTTTTAATAGGAAATATAATTTTTTTTTATGAAAGCTTGCATCAAATTTGGTTAACAGTATAACCTATGTAGGAGAAACAATGTACCATATTCCATCAAAATAAGTTTATTGTTTGACAATATACAAAAGTATTTGGAAAATAAACATAAAATGTGCCCAAAAAACTAGTTTCCTGGCCAACTAACCTTAGGTTAATAGTAAATTAAGCTATCGAAAGAAACATTTTATGAAAAATCGTTACCATAACGCAGTTGCTGAGTCCCGAATTTATTTTCTTACAAACATGCATTATCTTTCGGTGGAAAATGCAAAAGTTGTAATACTATAAGGCGTGTTCGATTAGGAAAAAAATTGCATCAGCAGCGACTTATGGGCTAGCTGTGATTGTAAAAATAATTTTATAAGATGCAGCTCCAGACATCGTATAATTGACATATAATTTTTTTATCATATCTTGTATAATAATGTATATTTTGAGCTTTACCCTAGAAATGCGTCACCCTGTATATATGAAAACAGATAAAAACTGAAACTAACCCGGATATGGGTTCTATGGGGCCTACTTCGCGCTCATTTAAAGAAATCTTTTCAAAATTCAAAAGTCACAAAAGTTGTATCCAACTCTATGAGTAAAATTGTGATGGCCAAAAATAAATATGATTGTAAGAGGAAAAGCATGTCTACATTTGTATTACAAATGTCAGAAAACAAAATACTCATTTACATGTCACTTTGAAAGTAGATCTGATATTTATCAAAATAACTTGTCAGTTGAACATGACATGTACTGTTGCCGTGGACTATCATTATGCACTATTGTATTACGCCTTATAAGAATCTTGTTGTTTTTTGGAGCAAAAAATCTTATTTTACTGTAGAAACATTTTTCCATCCCTTAACCTGAAATGGTGTTCGTTTCACTTAACGTTGTTTCATCATAGCGTCACAGTAGGTTTTAGAATCTAGAAATTATTATATTTTGTGTGAATTTTTTCGTTGCATACCTAGAACAAATTGTATTTTTCTTCAATTATAAATGACAATTTTACGTAAATATTTTCTGTGCCCAATGTGTTGAACGGAAGCGAAACGGGAAAAGGAAATTTAATTTAAAGTTGTCACGAGCGTTGTTTCCATTTTTTAAATAATAATAACATTTATAGTAAATTAGCAGATTAGCGTATTGTTCGTTTTTTGAAAAAAATATTCAGAAACATGCTTAGAGGAAAGCATTATGCATTAACCATCGAACAAATGCTGTGATCTAAACTCCACAATACAGTTAAGAGACTTAAAGTCAATTTGAGGTTCTGTGCAAGGTAAACATGTTACAACGGAGTTACAAATGCAAACTGTAAAAAAGTCACCTTTCAGAAGTCCATAAAAAGGAGAAACTACTTACCAACACCGCTTCTCCATAAAAACTTCCACATTGCACAATTGAAAGTAAAACGGTACATAATAAGCATAATCTGATTACTTAAAATTAAATAAATAACTGAAACTGCTACCAAAGCAGCACATAAAGGGTCTATTTTAAATTAATTTTCTGCAAATAATTTAATAAAATAAAGAACAACGAAGATTTTAGCTGAAACTTAAGGCTTTTTAACTTCTTTTACGACATTTACGCTGCATAGCCGTTCATGTAAGTTCTCTATCTAGAACATGTCAATTGTGACGTTTAGAATCGCGACTTTTTTGACGTTTTGAGAATAAAAACTCAAAAGCCTATAAATTTGTTTTATTTTAACGTAGAGATTCAAATTTTGGTGCATGGTTTTCTTTTTATGATATAAACCCTCGCGCCCAATATGGTTGCCCCAATTTTGTTATTTCCGAAGATATAAAAATTTTCCGAAAGAAAACGCAAAATTTTCCGGAAAAAACTAGTCCGATTTTCCGGGCTAATGAACTTATCCAAGCCACTTGCAAAAGGAAGGTACTCACCAAATTTTATCAAAATCGGCGCATTATTTTTTGAGTTAGCGGCGTGACACATAAATATATAAACATATATATATATAGAGGAGAGTACCCAAACCCGGGCCCCCATTTGGTTTTTGGCAACTACAAACTACAATATTGGGGGCAGAAATATTTTTGTAGCTCTAAGGTATAGTTTATATAGTTACCCATCAAATATATTTCACTTGGCTTAGAGAATGAAAAAAATTCGGAGAAAAAAATGTTCTCAGCAAACACTGTGTTTTATCGATTTCTAAAAGAGGGTTCCTAAAGTGGGCCCCAAGCCAACAAAATGAGAAATGTTGAATGGTGATAAAAATGGGGATATTATAAATAAAACATTGTAAACCTATTGCAACCTACACTATTTAATGTTTCAAGAATACAAAAAATTAAAAAAAAACAAAAAAAAACTAATGCGAAAAAACAAATTACTCAAAAACTCAAAAAATGTTATTTATTTGCAGAAATCGCAAATGTACGCATCTTTCTCAGCTCCTGCACAATCAACATGGGCCCACAATGAACACATCATGCACATAACCCACAGCTCGCCCCTAGTGTCTTGGGAAAATTTTATATTGCAGAACATACACTCTGCATCGTCATTATCTGATGGCGATATTCCCGGAGAAGCTTCTAGTTCGGAAGAACCTGAGGATACCTCGCCGTTCGATTCTTCACTGCTAGAATATTCAGTCATGTTAAGACGTTTTTTTACTGCCTCCTGCCTTGACTTTGGTTGTTGTGTAGCCTTTGGAACAGATGTTGATCCACGCCCACGGCGACGACTACATGCTGGCGGTTTTGATTGTGGATTCGGATGAGCTCTAGCTTCTATAGCTTGTTCTAAATTAGTTTTATATGGGGAGGAAGTTATTATTGCAGAACTGCATGCCTTTCGTCCCCTGGTAGAGGCCCTCTTCTTTATGCGCGGAATGGGGGCGAATTGGAATGGGCTTGTCTGAAAAGCCTTCGACCCACTTTCTGATATTTCTCGTGATGACAAACCGGATGTCGAGGGCACAGCAACATGACACGTTTCAGATGTTGATGCCTTATTGAGATCTGCTAGGTCTACGACTTGTTCACTGGCATTATCTTCTTTATGCTCTTGTTCTTTTTCATTTACTCCTTGTTGAGAGTTATGCATCTTCTGCAGCTTGCTGGCTTCTTCCATGTATTCTGCATCCGTAAATTTGTTTCTGTCCATGGGGTAAATGCCTGTCACTCGAAACCCGTTGATTGCAATTTGAGCGGTCTGGCACCTGATATAAGCTCTTCCAAACAACTCCATCACATCAAAGGCACTTACAGAACGATCATTGTGGCGTAACCACTGCCTGATTTCTTCGTTGTAATACGTCTTTAGGGGGCCCATGAAAGTTCTGTCCAGAGGTTGCATCTTGTGTGACGAGTGTGGAGGCAGTGAAACGATTGTAACGTGATTTGTCCTAGCCAAGTCGATTAAATCAATGTTTTGCGTATGACTGTAATGACCATCCAAAATTAGAAGCACAGGATTGTCCTCTGTAGGCTTGACAAACTGTATAAAATGTTCAAACCACTTGGTAAAAATATTAGTCTGGATCCATCCTGAGGGGTGAGCTGCAAAAATTGTTCCCGGTGGAGCCCCTCTTTGTAGTTGAACGTTCATATTTTTCCGTGGAAATACTACCAAGGGGGGAACGAATGAACCAGCAGCATTCATGCACACAACGATTGTAATTAGTGCTCCCCGTTCCGCAGATGTTAACGCCACTACCTGTCTTTTACCACGCAAACCAATTACTTTCGCCACTTTAGATTGCACAATCGTGATCCCACTCTCATCTACATTGTAGATTCTGTTGGGAGTGTATTTGCCTTTTTCATGAATGCCTTCAAGCAGTTTGAAGAATTTTTCAGTATTGTCTTTACTGAATCCCAAGGCTCTAGAATAGGATGTCCCTGTATGCTTCCTTTCAGACAATTTTGATTTGTGGCGTTGTAAAAAAAGTTTCACCCATTTTTTCCCAGCCATTTCATTGCTAAAAGGATGTTTGATATTATTCCTTTCAGCTATCTGAAGAGCCATTCTTCGCAAGTCGACTCGAGTAAGCCCAAAAAATGAGGCTTCCATAGCTAAACAATAATCCACTAATTCATCCTCCAGGTTTTTGCACAAAACTGTAGGTCTACCCACTTTGGTTTGTGCTGCCTCCATGGGGGTTCCATATTTTTCTTTTGCCAACCTTTGAAGCGTCGACCTAGGCACGTTGTACATTCTACTGGCCTTCTTCAATCCCAACTTTTTTTCCCGAACAGCATTAATAGCTTTCGCCATGTCTGCTGAGGACCAGGATCTTAACTTAGTTGTTTTCGGCATTCTATCGTTGGAATCTGCAACATAATTCCAAGAAGATAAGACCTTCCCAAAATTAACCCATTTGGGGCATTTAACATTACAATATGGGGGGCCCGCTTTAGGAACCTTGAGGGGGCCCGAGTTAGGCACCAACGTAGTCATTTTTCGAGACCCCACAACTTTTTGCCTGAGCATGCAAACTAAATTGCGATACCATAATCAGATAGCTCTCACAATGCCGTTTAAGAATATATATAGTTTAAAGGACTTACCGAAAAATACAGCGTCAATAATTCGATGTAAACACAAACACGAAAAAACTTTGTGGTTGAACAATCTGAGAAACATGCGAAAGTTCGGTAACAAGTGAAGATACCGACTACGGCTGGCGGGACTCATGCGACCGTATAATAAACTATCAGTTAAAAGTGTTTCCGAAAGATGACAGCACTATGCTGATCCAGCAACAGGGGGGCCCGCTTTAAGGGAGGGGCCCGGATTAGGGCACTTTCCTCTATATATATATATATATATATATATATATATATATATATATATATATATATATATATATATATATATATATATATAAAGTCTGAAACCGACCTCAGATTTGGGTTCCAGGGGTCCCAAATAGCGCGCATTTGAAGAAATTTTTTCAAAAGTCGGGATCTCCTCATTAGTGAATATTTTTTAAGAAAATTCACTAAAGGTCACACAAATATGCAGTTGTCACGAACAAACGAACGTTGATTTTAAGTGGTAAGAGGGATTCTATCATTGTCTGAGTGGAAGAACCCATATATATTTTCTGTTGTGTTGTGTAGAGTGAAATTTATGACCCATTAGTGTCACGTCTCAATCAAGAAACATGTGCATCTAGTCCTAGTGTGCCTGAATGATCATGTTCTTAGGTAGCAAAGATGCAGCGAAATTCACAGAGAGACGTAGCCCTCTTGTTTACTTTCTCCATCTGTGTATCCCAATAAAAATTCTAGACGCAGCAAGTTCGTTATGGTAGTGAATTTTCATAAAAATGTTTTTAATAGCAAATATGTCTATTTAATGCAAGCAGGCATCAATTTGGTCACCGGTATTACCTATATAGTAGAAGCAATGTACCATATTTAATCAAAATAACTTGCTTGTACAAGAATTTTCTGAAAATAAACTTAAAACGTTTCCGAGAAAACTCGTTTCCTATCCCGACGAACTGAGAATTTATATATATATATATATATATATATATATATATATATATATATATATATATATATATATATATATATATAAACATATTAAAATTGAAACTGATTGTAGGGCTCTTTCGTTACCTCATTCATTCTTTTAAATTTTATACAGTTTATGTAAACTACCCGAATAATCTGTTATTGAGTTTGGTCTTCATGGTTGGAAATTGTACTACAAACTGCCGTAGAGCACTGACACGGTGTGCAAGTGACCAACTCCATCTGAAGTAATCTGTCTACAAGGGCCATTCTTCACACTTTACATTCAGAAAATTCGCTCCAATGTTCTGTGCACCCAGGTGACATCAATTCATATTTAATAACCTGTTGATTTTAAAACATTTTAACATATTATACTTATTTTGCATGAATCTAATAATAATATAAAGAACCATTCTGGTTATCTTGAATGTAAACAGTCGCAGTCTGCTAACGGGTAACACTTTTCTACTTGTGTATATATACTATTTAATATCTAATTTGAAACTGAATAAAAAAAAGAGAAAATTTTAATAACTTACTATGGTATTTACAAGTTATTATCAGATTATACGTTTTAAAAAATCACATTGTCTTTGTAACACTTTAATTAACACCTTTTTCTTTTGATGAAATTCCCCTTGAATAATAGTTTGCTGCAAAAGCCAACCAAAGTGTTTAATCATTTTCGTAACTAACTGTTTTAGACCTTTATTTGTTAAACATAAATCAAAAGATAACCTATGATATATCCTCGCTGTCACTGTCACCTGACGTGTTCGACATTTGAACAGTAATAATAGTAATAATTATAATAGAAATATTATGACGGACGAAGAGCCATAGAGCGTCTCTCGTCGATGGAGAGTTGTTCGTTTCTCTGCGGTTGATTTGTTGATCACTCCCGCTTATTTGTCTACGTAGCAAACTTTTTCAAAGTTCAAAAGTTGGGATCGCCTCACTAGTGCATTTTTTTAAAGAAAATTCACTAAAATATGAATGGGTCGGCGTAATAGTTACCTCGTTATAACTGAAATCGGCTAAAAAGCGGTTTCGTTAAATCCGAAATATTTAGCATTGTCTCTTACACAAGTCCATTCAAATCACCAAAATTTGCTCGTTAAATGAGAAGTTCGTTCAATCTACTACTCGAAAAACTCAAACTCTACTGTATGTGGATTGTGCACAAGTTTGTAGTAATTTCCATCGTTCTTAGGGTGAGTAAATTCCCTAAGTTCTTTTAATTTCCATAGTAAAGGTTTTTTTTTGTAGCGAATGCAAGATATATAAATAATTTTCTTTAATTTTCTTGCATTGTATTTGATAATTATTATTTAGAACACATTGATTGTTTTCTGATAACTATATAGAAGACAACCGTTGGTTGAGTTGTATCCCCGCTTTTTGAAAATCGTGTTTATATATTTTATTCTTACCAATAAGGACATTATCGTAATTATTACTAATAACATAATCGTTCTGTAAAGTTTCCTCGATAAAATATTTATTCCAAACATTGTACCTTCCTCTGTATGCTATGTGTAAAAGCTTTTGTTCTAGTAAATTTATTTAATTTTAGACAACCTTCTAACATTTACGATATGACGACAGTGGAGTGTGAGCTTTTGATACACACACAGCCCTAACATAGATAAATGCTGACAGATAGCATAAAAATATTCAAGTTATGAGTCATAAGGGTTATGAATATGGAATTTGATAATAGTTTAATAGAAACCTTCTGCTGTGTGGCGAGTTATAATATAATAATGCACCCTTCGGCATGAATCTGCTGCATTAGAATACCACATAGGCCAGCAAACGAGAACTGAACCACCCTTCCGTCTGTTGTGAGTCTTTTCTTTCCCATTCAACCCCTTTGTTTGTGAATATTTCAACACTTTGTGGAGCTGTACAGTGGGGAGGATATAATTCTTTGCAGCTACTTGGATTATGAGAACGACAGAATAGGGAAATTGTTATAACGGACAAGTAGAGTACTTCAGGTCTAACATTGAAATATTAGAGTTGCTTTGTGTAGCGTTGAATAAATAATTTGTCCGGCGGTTGAAAGGTAAATAACTTATGTTCTTTTGTCAGAAATTAAGATGGAATTAAAATTATTAGGAAGTAAAGAACAGCATTTGTTTCTGAAATATGTATATTGAAAATAATAGAAAGAATACTATGCAATATTTCAGAAAGAATACATAAATTAGTAACAAGATTTTACAACTTTGATCTTTTTGCCTCGTTGTTCGCCGGAAATTCTACTCTCAACCCACCTCCAAATGTTCAACCACCAACAGTCCCCAATGTCGCGCATAAAATGCCGGATATCATTATCAAAACTAAAAAGGTACGAAAGATACACTATTCTCTTAATACCAGGAAAGCCTCTGGCCTTGACGAGATTCCAGCAATTGTTCTCAAAAAATGCGCACCAGAACTTGCTCCTGTCCTGACTCGTCTCTTTCAGACGTCTTACAATAGAGGCATATTCACTAGTAACTGGAAAACTGCTCGAGTACAACCCGCCCCTAAGAAAGAATTCAAAGCGCTTCCTAGCAAATACAGGCATATTTCTCTCCTTTCAGTCGTCTCTAAAGTGATGGAAAAGTGTGTAAACACCGAATTGCTAAAATTTCGTGAAAAACACAGTCTAATCCACGACAGGCAGTATAGATTCCGTCAGCGCAGATCAACGGCCGACCTTCCTTCCTTTGTCACCCATGCTTGGAACAAGTCTATGGATCTACATGGTGAATCCCAGATTGTCGCTCTAGACATATCCGAAGCATTCGACCAGGTCTGGCACGCAGCGCTGCTTAATAAACTACCAGCCTATGGCCTACCACCAAAACTCTGTACGTGGACAGCAAATGTCTTCTCCAACCGGAGCATTTCTGTTGTTGTGGATGGCCATTCCTCTAGACTGTATCCAATTAATGCAGGAGTTCCTCAAGGTTCAGCTTTAGCCCCTACTTTGTTTCTTCTCCACATCAATGACCTCCTCTCTAGCACCTCCAACCCAGTTCACAGTTACGCGGGCGACAAAACCCTCCACTCAAATATACCATACTCTAAGCCTGTCTCTTTAGCCCAATTAGATGAGGATCTCAGACTCATGGTGAGTTCTATCTCCGTGGATGTCCAAAAAATATTAGACTGGGGAAGTAGAAATCTTGTACAATTCAACCCCTCCAAATCACAGTCTTGTTTTCTTTCTCATAAGAGATACACCAGCCCTAGACCCATCACAATAAACAACCAAGTTATTCAAAGTAATGAGTCCTTTTCACTTGTTGGCATTTCTGTGGATCGAAATCTCAATTGGCACCAACATGTCACATCAATTGCACAAGCGGCTGCTAAGAAATTAGGTTTCCTCTTTCGGGTAAAATACCTTTCACCAGCTAATCTCTATACCTTATATACTTCACAAATAAGACCAAATCTCGAATACTGCTCCCACATATGGGCTGCTGCTGCCGCTTCTACACTCGCTATCCTAGACTCCATTCAGAAGAGAGCTATACGTTTCATCGGTGACACTACCCTCACCCAAAGGTTGCCATCCCTTGCCCACCGACGTGCCGTTGGTGACCTCTCTAGTTTTTATAGATATCTGCACGGGCACTGCTCAGAGGAGCTTTCTTCCATAATTCCTCCACCTGCTGCCCCCAACAGATCTACCAGGGGAACAGAGCGAATGCACCCTTTTACTGCCCAGGTCCCCAGACATAGAACATCTTGTTATGCCTGCTCTTTTGTCCCGAGGACTTCTAAGTTGTGAAATTCCTTGACGGCACATGTTTTTCCTTCTCCCCCGAACCTCCAAACCTTCAAGTCCAGAATTAACAAGTTGCCTATTTCCTCCTTGTCGACACCTACGGTACCACAGTATTTCGGCTGTAAGCTCTCGTGGTCGGTTGTTGAAATTAAAAAAAAAGATGATAAGTAACAAAAATTGTACATTACAAGCATCATCATCATCGGAGGCTGCTGAATAAGCTAGAGAGGCTTGGGTTCAGAGGAAAATCATCTAATTGCATTACAGGTAGAACAAATTGTGTTAGAGTTGATGTTGTGAACAGTCAGTGGTCTCAAGATAGGTGAGGTGTACCACAGGGTACACCATCATTAGAACCCAGACCGGTTTCGCTCTAATTAGAGGTCGTCGTCAGTACGGTATACTAATTACAGCGATAACACACATATGCGGTTCTGATTATGGTGAGAGTACGTACATCTAGCCTTACACACATTGTCCCTATATGGTGAAGAAATGGGACAGGGCTAACAATTTACAAAATTCTCAGTTGGTTGTACACAGTTTCTATTTTATAACATTTTGTATTATTTGGAGCTTTCGTGACAGCATACTACCTGGTTCCGCACCGAGGTGGCGACCCTGCCGTACATCTCACAATGCTGTAGGAGGCTATAGCCGTATTACATTATAGGTGTGTTCTCGCTGTAAAAAGTATATCGCACTGACGAGCTATAATTAGATCAAAACAGGTTTGCGGTTCTAATTATGGTGAGAATACATCTAGCCTTACATACATTGTCCCTATAGGGAAGAAATAGGCCACGGCTGACAATTTAGAAAATTGTTAGTTGATTGTACAAAGTCTCTATTTTATAACATTTTGTGTTATTTGGAGGTGTCGTGATAGCATACCACCTGGTTACGCACACAAAAGGCGACGCTATTATACATCTCACAATGTTTTAGGAGGTTGACTACCATAGCTGTATTACTTTATAAGTGTGTTCTCGCTGTAATTAGTATACTGTACTGACGTGCTCTAATCAGAGCGAAACCGGTCTGCGCTTCTAATTATGGTAAGAATACATCTGGCCTTACATACTAAGAGGAGCTGAAGAAATGTTATGGACTGAAAAGATGGAAGGCAACCTTAAATGGGACAAATTTTTGAAAAGATGACATTTTAGTTTATAGAAACATAATCAAATGCTAAAATGGCACTTTGAAAATTGTATGTTTAATAATTTAATATATTCTGAAATCTAAGCCAATACCAAACACTTTTTGAGCATACGATGATATAGAAGTTCCAGGGATGTGCAGAAACTATTGGTCAGAGGAAACAACTATGGGCATAGATAAGCAACTATGGGTTAGATAAATTTAATATTTGGAAAATAAAAATTTAAGTGTTGTCAGTGACAAGAGGATCTCTAGCTAAATTTCAGTTTTGCATTATATTGAAGACACAATTGCATTAATTGCAGGCACAAGTTTAAAACTTTTTGTAAGATGCATTGTAAAATGTATATAACAATAAACTAATAATAATAACGAGAGTTTTTTTCTTAACCCTAGAATACTGGACATTCGTAAAATTTACGACGCGAGCTTAAAGTCGTTAAAGTTCGAATACTTCCGGGCTATGCATCGCCGCGTGCCTCTAGCTATTTTCCTAATTAGTCCACAGCTAGCCAATGGTGCATTCGGTTGTCGCATTTTTTACCGCTAAGTGACATATTTCGCGGGCTCGTCGTAAATTTAACGAAAGTCCAGTGTTTACGTTAGTTTTTATTGTAATAATTATTGTGACTAGTGCGTCGATAAATTGGGCTAGTTGTTATCTTTTTGAGAGGTAAGGCACATTTTTGATATTTTGATACTTAGATAATTGTTTTTTTGTTAAGATGGCGCGTAAACCCTTAACACAAAAGGAAATAGAGGCCGAAATTCAGCGTATAATGGCTGGTGAAGACTCAGAACCCGATCCTTTTGAAGACAGTGGAAGTGATTGGGAAGAGGACCATGTAGAATTCGAAGCGGAAAGTTCAGATGATGAATGTGATGACGATATGTTTTTACCACAGCCCCCACCCAACGTCAATCAGTCCAATCAATTCGAAGATTCTTCAACTGCCGAAGAAGAACATTTAGTAGAAAAAAATGGCGATGACATTGAAGAGGAATTTCATACCAACGAGGATCAGTCCAGTCTCCCTGACTACTGCCTACCTGCTGAAAGTGATAAATCAGAGAGGAATATAGCAAATAGCCCTTTTTTATCTAGCTATATAATAAAGCCCAACAACACCAGTTTGAAAGGAAAAAATGGTCATAAATGGTCAACGGTATTACCTTCCAAGCGTGGAAAAACCAAAGCAAGAAATATTATTCATTTTGTACCAGGTCCTAAAGGGGATGCTAAAAAGTGTTCAACTTTAGATGAATTTTTCTTACACTTTTTTTCTAATGAAATACTACATACCATACTTTTGCATACAAATGCCGAAATTCTTAGACAAGCACAAAAATATAAAAGCAATGCCAATGTATCGCAAACGACAAAAAACGAGATAAAGGCCCTTTTTGCAATTTTGATAAGGGCGGCAGCGAACAAAGATAATCATTTGTCTGCAAAATATATGTTTAACACCAATTTATCAGGAACATTTTATAAAGCCTGTATGAGTGGTGAGCGCTTTTCGTTCCTAATAAATTGTCTTAGGTTTGATGACAAAGAAACCAGATCGGAAAGAAGAAATGTGGATTCGTTCGCACCGATCCGTGAAATATGGGATATTTTTATTGCGATATGTAGAGACTCCTACACACCTTCTTCTTACTTGACTATTGACGAACAGCTGGTTGGATTTCGCGGACGTTGTCCCTTTCGTATGTATATACCGAGTAAGCCGTCCAAATATGGAATAAAAATAATCATGGTTTGCGATTCGTCTTCGAAATACATGTTAGATGCCAGCCCCTATTTAGGAAAAAACACAAAAACAAATGGATTGCCATTGGCAACGTATTTTGTACAAGAGCTTACTAAATCTGTCCATGGTAGTAATAGAAATATTACCATGGATAACTGGTTTACATCAGTAAGTTTGGCTGATGATTTACTGAAAGATCCCTATAAACTTACTCTGATAGGGACCGTCCGTAAAAACAAAAAGGAAATTCCCAAGGAACTGTTAGATGTTAAAGGTAGAAATCCTAATACGTCTATGTTTTGTCACGATCAGATGAAAACCATGGTATCGTACATGCCAAAAAAGAACAAAATTGTGTTACTTTTATCTACTCTTCACGAAGGGGCTGAAATATTAGCCACAGGAAAACCTGCAATTATAAAGAATTATAATGAAACAAAGGGAGGAGTAGACACTTTCGACCAGATGTGTTCTAATATGAATTCTGGTCGAAAAACTCGAAGGTGGCCGATGGTTATATTTTATGACATGGTAAATATTGCAAGCATAAATTCTTACGTACTTTATACTTCAAAATTACTGAAACTAAACAAAAAACCATTGAATAGGTATCAATATATGATTGAAGTAAGCCAATGTCTTGCGGAACCATGGTTGAAAGAGAGGCTCAACAATAAAACTTTGCGGCGTAATATTCGGCAAGATATTGGTAATATCCTAAATATTTCTTTGGAAAGTGTGACACCAGAGTATCAAAATAAAAAGCGAAAAATTTGTTTTTACTGCCCCAGTAATAAAAGACGCATGACCACCACATACTGTAACCAGTGCGAGCAAGCCATATGTGGTGAACACCGAGGAAATATATGTACTGTATGTGCAACTGTTTAAGACTTTACTTCTTAAAAATATTTTTTTACAAGCTCAATAGTATACTGTATTTTGTAAAATTTTTGTAGATTTTTCTGTAATAAAAGCTTTTTCTAAATTTGGTGTTTTATTAAACGTCGTAAATTTTACGATACTCCAGTATTAACGTATATTTCAAATAGTCCATTAATCTAGGGTTAAATTACCCCTATTTAAAAGTGAGTGTTTTACAGGCACAAGGTTGCGCTCAATAATTGTAAAACACATTGTATAATTATTAACATTACCAAATAATTCATTGATTGTTGTTGCCCTTACTTGGTGAAACTTGTCCATACTGCATACAGACTTGGAGAATACTTCTCTGGATTCACTGTTGGTTTTTAGTGGTGAAGGACGTAGCCAGCGCCTGAGCTAACTGGAGCAAGTAGCCCTTCGAATTCTGGAAGTTCTAGGATGTTCTTCAATGCTTCTGTGACTATAGTTTCGCTGCTTGACAGCATTTTCAGACAGATTAAAATTGAATTAGTACGAAATCATGACAACTACAAATAAATATCTGTTGTTATGTTATGATATGATGTTTTGATCAATAAATTTTATCAAATTGAAAATAAAATGTGTGTTTCATTTTATTTTCAATTTGATAAAATTTTTTGATCAAAACATCATATCATAACATAACAACAGATATTTATTTGTAGTTGTCATGATTTCGTACTAATTCAATTTTAATCTGTCTGAAAATGCTGTCAAGCAGCGAAACTATAGTCACAGAAGCATTGAAGAACATCCTAGAACTTCCAGAATTCGAAGGGCTACTTGCTCCAGTTAACTCACGCGCTGGCTACGTCCTTCACCTACAAAAACCAACAGTGAAGCCAGAGAAGTATTCTCCAAGTCTGTATGAATTACCAAATAAATAAAGTTATTTGTAATATGTAGGGGTCTATTTCAAATACATTTTGTTGCTAACATTTGAATCAAACGAAGTAGAATAACAGTTAATAACTGTCAAGTTGCCGGTCTGTCGGTATGTCTGTCTGTCGGTCTGTCGGTTTATCGGTCTGTGTGTCTGTCTGTTTGTAGCCATGATAAGTTTAGAACGAATTGAGATATCGTCTTCAAATTTGGTATACAGTTAGCACCCGACAAACTAACGGTTCGGATTGTTTTCGTGTAAAATTGCTTTAGAGGATAGGGGATAAATTGGGGTGATTTGGTGAAAACTGACATTTTTTCGTTAAAACTCGAGTAATATAACGGTTTTAGGGTTTTTTATTAGAAAACTTTTTATTTCATCACACATCTGGTATTCTGTGCTGAAATTAAATTAGGGGTTGAATTTGTGGGGGTGGAATATCTGTGACAGAAATTTCGAAATTGTTTTTTGCTAAAATAGCGTAGAATGTCTCAAAACATATAGAAAACTGATCTGGTGCTCTGTGCTGAAATTAAATTAGGTGTTGATTTTTCTTTGCTAAAACGGGGTAGTATATCTCAGAACATATAGAAAACTTGATTTTGTAACAAAATTTTTGTTATCTGTCGTTCTATCGGTCGGTCGGTCTGTCGGCAGTTACGTCTCGCTGTTAGTAGACGCAATAACGCTCGAAAGAATTGAGATATCATCTTCAAATTTGGTATCCAGTCAGCATCCGACAAAGGAACGCTTCGAATTGTTTTTGTGTAAGATCGCTTATGGGGATAGGGAATAAATGTGGGGTGATTTGGTAAAATTTGGCATTTTTTCGTTGAAATTCGAGTAATATAACGTTGCAGAACTTTATGAGAACAGGAATACGAATCTTTTTCTTTGTGGTCAGGTCATGGACCCTAAATTGATTTCATGAGAATGTCTTTCTGAGGAGAGTAGGTTACCACAGCTATGTGTAAGTTGTGATTCAATTTGCAGCACTATTTTTTAAGTTGTGAGTGTGATGCATACATATATATATATATATATATATATATATATATATATATATATATATATATATATATATATATATATATATATATATATATATATAAATTAATTAACACAGTTTTAAATCCATTAATTTTTGCTCTGTTCACTTTACTTTCTATTCTACTTAATGAAAAAATACCCCACAAGAGACGGTTAGGCCACCACTCGATGCATATTTTAACGAATGTTAGAATAATATTAGATGACTAATTTAACAGATGTTTAATGACTTTTCAAGATATAGTGGCGGAAGATTTACTGTTATTATTTCTAGCCACCGTATTACTACTGCCTTATACGTATTATTATCCTATGCTAACAAAAACTCCAAGAGCGACAATGACATGGTGGCGACAAGACAAACAGCTGTGGTAATTGACTTTCCAAACTTCTTTAAATATATTTAATTAATTGTTACATATTTCCTACACATTTTAGCTTCTGTAGCGTGTAATAGAATCTGTGTCAGAATTAAATACATGTAAACATTTCTATTTATTTATGGATTACGAGATAAAGCTTTTAAAATGTTCATGTCTTTACGGACTTGCATCTATTTTTAAGTAGTGTGTATTTTAGCATTTGTTTCAGTAGGGATATTGTTTCTGTAGATTTAGAAGTCTTTCAAATCAACGTATATTATCGCAATGACACTCTAAACCTTTGTTGTGTCTAAGATTACGTAAGTTCTCTCACCTTTGCTACCGCATTTAAAATAAACATAAAAATGTTAGGCACAGCCTTTTTTAAAGCTTCTTGAATTACTTTAAATTTAGAATAGACAAATATGTTACGTTAAGCATCCATTAAGAAAACAAAACAAATAAAAGCTAAACTACTTGGTTGTAAATAAAGCGGTTAATTGTCACAGTCTATCCACTAAAATTATGGTATATTCTAATAATTTCCTTGTTCGATATCTTTAGTTACTCAATTTCAGAGCTTAATATAGTTATTACAACTGATTTTTTTAGAAGAAAAATATCATGATTAAACAACTTTATCTGCTAAGTACTCCCTGCCAACATTTTTGTAAAAAAAAACTGGTCCCATTGGGCTTGTGACAAACTCTTACGAGCTACGTAGAACCGAAAAACACAAGGGATTATTTAAAAGTTTTGCTCTCGCGAATTTATAAATAACGATTTTTTATTAATATAAAAAAAAAGAAACATCTTTGGCTCTTAATAAAGCATCTCATTTATATAATACATAACTAATTCAAAAATAAAAAAACACCTTTTTAAAAAGCAAGGGAAAATGTAAAAAAAACTCTGGACGCAGCAAGTGCGTTATGGAGGTGAATTTTCATAAAAATGTTTTTAATTACAAATATATCGCTCTAATGCAAGCAGGCATAAATTTGGTTACCGGTATAACCTATATAGTAGGAACAATGTACCATATTTTATCAAAATAATTATTTGAAAATGTACAAAAATTTTCCGAAAATATACTTTAATTGTTTCCGAGAAAACTGGTCTCCTAGCCAATTAACCTTAGGTTAATGGCAAATTGAGTTATTGAAATTTGAAACATTCGCAACCAAAACGCCATTGCTGCGTTCATACAAAAATTTTCTGAAAATAAAGTTAAATGTTGGTTTCCTAACCAACAAAACTTACGTTAGTAGCAAATTGAGTTATTGAAATTTGAACGATTTAATGGAAATTTGCTACCAAAATGCACTTACTGCGTCCATATTTTTTTCTTACAAACATGCATTATATTTCGATAAAAAATGTTAAAATGCAGTGACGAATTTGTTCTACGAAAATTAGCTAAAAATTATAGACCGTTAAACCATAAACTTTACTAAACATACAGCGAAAGCATCAACTTAACTAACCTGACAGCCAAAGCATCAGAGAAACGGTCTATTTGAAATGAATTTTCTGTAAATATTTTAGTAAAATGACGGTTGAATCTGAAACTTAAGGGTTCGCAGAACACTCTTCTTGCAAGATTTTCTTTTCACAATCCGTATTTGTTTCACTTCTTTGCCAAAACATTGCCAATTTTGACGTTTTAAATTGCGAGTTTGACTTTTTGAGGAAAACCCGTAACTTTTTTGTCCTTAAACTTAGAAACCTAGATTTCGGTACATGGTTTACTCTATATAATACAAATACGCGTACCAAATTTGGTTGCCCTCACTTTCTTGTCCGGAGATATGAACTTTTTTAGAAAGAAAATACAAAATTTTCCGGGAAAACCGGGTCCGATTTTCCTGGCTAACGAACTTATCCAAGCCACTTGCAAAAGTAAGGTACTTCCCAAATTTGATGAAGATCGGTCTATTATTTTTTGAGTTATCGGTACCCATTTGTGATTTTTTTAAAGACAATTCCATAAAAAAGATAATTTGAATCACCAACGACTTATGGGCCACCATGTAATTGTAGAAATATTTTTTTAAGATGTAGCTCAAGACACCCTATAATTAATGTAGACATTTTTTTTCTTATCCTGCATAATAACGGATATATTGAGCTTTAAAGATTTTTACGGAAATTCGACAAAAATAATATACCATTAACCGATAAACTCTATAGCCAACACTCCTGCCAAAGCATCAGGGAAAGGGTCTATTGGAAATGGATTTTCTGGGAATATTTCATATTCATATTAGTTTCAGGTTCATTGCCTAAATATTACCAATTTTGACAATTAAAATCGCGACTTTTGACGTTTTGAGGAAAACCTAAATTTATTTTTCTTTAAATGCCTGTAAGTTTTTTGTCCTTTAATATGCAGACCTAAATTTTAGGTAGGTAACTTACCTATAATGATCTAAACCCGCGTACTACATTTGGTTGCCCTTACTTTGTTAATTCCGGTGATATATATTTTTTTCGAATGAAAACACAAAATTTTCCGGGAAGACCTAGGCGGATTTTCCTGACTAACGAACTTATCGAAGCCACTTGCGAAATAAATGTACTCACCAAGTTTTATTAAAATCGGTCCATTATTTTTTTGATATAGGTGTGACACACACACACACACACACACACACACACACACACACACACACACACACACACACACACACACACACACACACACACACACACACACATATATATATATATATATATATATATATATATATATATATATATATATATATATATATATATATATATATATATATATATATATATATATATATATATATATATATATAAACATATAAAATCTGAAACCGACTTCGGATTTGGGTTTCAGGGGTCCTAAATAGCGCTCATTTGAAGAAATTTTTTCAAAATTCAAAACTCGGGATCTCCTCATTAGTGAATTTTTTTTTTAAGAAAATTGATACAAATATGTGTATATGTGAGTCATCGGTGTGATGCATTTACTCTCTCTCTCTCACACACACAAATATATATATATATATATATATATATATATATATATATATATATATATATATATATATATATATATATATAGGGTGAAACACACTTATGTGGAATAAAATTTATTATTTAGCAAAAAATCATTTTTGTGTAAAACGCTGAGACACGTGAAGTTTAATTTGTCGAACATTATCTTATAACCATAGTTAAAAAAATTAAACTCGCACCATTTTACCCCCACCACTTTATCTTTTTTTTTTAAATAGCAACCCCACAGGTTTTCATCACCATTCAATAGATCACATTTTTGGGCACCCAATAAGAGCTCACCGTGCAAATGCTTGCCTTACTGGAACTGCGGCAAGGTGGTACATACACGAGGCGAATGTTGGGCTCTAAGATCACGCGCAATGGAGAAAGTGAAGCTAAGGCCGATAACAGTTTCTCAGGATAGCGATTCTGGCAGCGCTCTCGTCGTGGACGGATACGTAAGCGGCAATAAAACCCAGATGGTCGTCGACACTGGCGCACCTAGGAAGATCATTCGCCGCGACATGATACCAAGATGGCGAGTAAAAGAGCCAGATATAGTGTACAGAGTAAATGCAGCCAGTGGTGATCGAATCCACGTATTTGGCTAAACTGACGTCGAGCGGCAAATTGGGACATGGCAGGCAAAACAGAGATCCATAGTCGCCGCAATATCAGACCTGATTATAATTGGCTTGGACATACTCCAAGGTCAGTGCGGTAACCTTGATCTTGGCACTGAACATCCTGACTCTCGACGGTGAAGAAATAATAATGTCGCCTTGTAGTAACCTGCTAGTGCGGAAAATCACCATCGGGGAAAATAGCAACGTCTGCCGTGAAAGTGCCATTCCAGTGAAGAGAGCTGTGAGAGGAAAACACGACCCAGTTACTCAGCCAGAAGCAAGTAGAAAAGAAATTATGGGAGAAGTACAAGACGAATGGTGTAAAGACCATGTAAATGGGAAGCTAACCCAGAAGAAGGTCAGTGAACACATTTGTTGGAACAAAGCCGATATCGACAGGAAGAATAGTGGCTTCAGAGACATTTGTGCAAGTAGAATCACCAGAACAAAAGCAATTGCACTGAAGAACCAGTGCAACGTGATAACTTTGCTTGAAGAGAGCTTCGACATATTGACGGGAAGAAAAGCCACCCATTCTGCTGTCAGAATGCACATACGAGTAGAAAGCGACCGCATGACGACCCGCTATGACGTGCGATTTAATTCAGCTGGTTTTAAAAAAGGAGATCGTGTGTGGTTCTACAATCCAGTATGACGTAACAGACGGTCGCCGAAATTACAGAAATTATAGGAAAGTCCTTATATGGTGGATCAATGACGTTATCTATCGCATTCAGAGGAGACCGAAGAGCAAAATGAAGGTGGTCCATATGCACAGACTTACGCCATACCAAGAAATGTCAAAATTTGACCGGGGCGATCGAATGTAAGAGGGGAGCAGTGTCACATCCTTCGATGAGAATTAAGTTTATGGACTTTGTTACTTCTATGATCAGAGGCCAATTGTAAAAGTGTGTTGATAACAGCGAACAGTCTGGCATTATATTTCTAGAAGGGACCAGAAGTGACAGGTATGGAACAGTGTAGAAGGTCTAGAATCTCTATGGAGAGTATAATCAGACGAACGGCACATAGAGTCAGTTCGTTCAGTATTGAGTTAGTGTGGTGCATAATAAGTGATCATAGAGTATTAAACGAGTCAGCAGTAAGTGTTGGTGTGTAAGAAGCGATCATAGAAGGGAGATAGTGGAATATAGTTCTATGGACATTTAGTAATAGAGAGCAATATTTTAGTTGATACTGGTGTTGGAAAATAGTTGGTTACAATAAATTAGTAGTTTCAAAGCTGCGTCTTGTTAGTAAACAAATCCAGAACCCTGTAGAACGTAACAATATATAGCGAAATTTCGTATAAAATCATGGCTCATCATAAAATCCAATCTTTACTCATTAAATAGTCTATTATATATATATATATATATATATATATATATATATATATATATATATATATATATATATATATATATATATATATATATACAATATGGCGCATTGAAAACGAAACAGACCGATTTACGTCCAGAGAAACACATCAGGTGCGTGGTACAACACCATAGAGTATATAATCACAAGTGACCCCTACAAAAGCAAACAAACTCTTTCAATAAATAGAACGCATTATCCAGCATCAGTTCATTAATCGCTCTCTTAAACTGCTTAAAATGTTGTATATTTTTTATCTTATCTGGTATCATATTATGCAGTTTTATTCCCATATAATATGGAGATCTTTTGTATACCTCAAGTATTGGTAATGGTAACACCAAATCAACACTGCGTGTATTATAACCGTGTACATCATGATTTGTTGTTAGTCTATGCTTAATTTTATAGTTAGAACAAAGCAGCTCTAGGATATACAGGGTGGCGCATTGAAAACGAAACAGACCGATTTGCGTCCAGAGAAAAATTTTGTTTAAGAAACGCTGAAACACTTTAATTTTAATATTGAGGGGGACATGTTTTGACATAAAACTCAACTTTTTCACATCAACATTTTAAGGGTGGTGATAACAACCCTTATATTTTAAATAGGGAACTTGGGTCGAGTGTTACATCATTTAAAAGCTCCTACTTTTCTGAATTCAGCACACTAATTTTTTTGGAAGTTTTATCAACTCGTTTAAATATTATTCACAGTTGGAGTTGCAAGTACGTATTTCATTCATTGTGATAAGAAATGTACTAATTAGTAAATTTTTTGTTGAAAAGAACAAAAAACAAAACCAAACGTTCAAAAATGTTTATTCAGTTAAGTAGGTTTTCAAATTGTTGACCACCAGCTTCCATACAAAAGTACAAATTTTGTTCAAAACGAGCACTTAAATTCTGGAGCATTTGTGGAGTTATTAGACGACATTCTTCAACAATGCGTCGTTGTAATTCTTCCAGAGACTCCAGTTATGTTGCGAAAATTCTACTCTTTAAACGGCCCCATATAAAGAAGTCTAAAGGAGTTCAATCCGGTGATATAGGGGGCCACCCAATAGCACCTCTACGCCCAATCCATTGCTCTGAAAACTATTTGTTCAAAAACCCCCTAACACGTTGTAAAAAATGCGTAGGAGCTTTATCTTGTTGAAATACTAATTGATTTTCTTGATATCGATCATCATTTGCAACAATGTCAATTAGTAGTGGGTAAACGATCTTCTAGTAACACCAAATACGTTTCGCCACTCAAATTGCCATCAAGAAAAATTGGTCCGATTAAATGCCAGTCCAGACATTCAATTTCTGTGGAGTTTGAGTGTGGACTTCGTGAAAATTTCTTAGATTATTATCTGCCCAATAACGACAGTTATCACGATTGACTGCGGAGTTTAATGAAAACGTCCACTCGTCTGAAAAACAGATATTGAATAGAAAGCTCCCGTTATCAGCTATTCGTGCAGTCATAAATTCACAAAACTCCAGCCGCCGATCCAAATCATCTTCATTCAGTTTTGTACAAGATGAATTTTATACGGGTGAAATTTATGATGCTTCAATATTCGCTGAATAGTTCTTCTTTTGATGTTTGAAACAATGGCCAATTTTCTCGTGCACAAAGTTGGGTCTGCAGCAATTTGTCCTAAAACTTCAATGTCAGTAGTCTCATTTCTAACCGGAAATTCACGTTCAGGATCCCGTTTTTTGTTGGCTACTGAACCACTTTGTCGAACCTTTGCAACTAACCCCAAAACGTATTTTCTGTTAGCATGTCTGTTCGAATGTCGTTCATTAAACAAATTTGCGGTACGGTTGGCACAGTCATCGTTTTTGAAAAAAAGAGTAATTATCTCAGCTCCTTTTTCTACAGAATTGTGAAATTAACTTTCGGTATACCATCAAGTATCAAACCGACCGATAAACTGAAATAATAAACCGCATTTCTCTCATTTCGATAAGAAATGTTCTGATAGTCAATTTTTTGTTTACAAACCCACACAACATTGACTATCAGCACATTTCTTATCGAAATGAGTGAAAGGCTTTTTTGCATTTTCAACTGTGAATAATTTTTAAACGAGTTGATAAAACTTCCAAAAAAATTAGTGTGCTGAATTCAGAAAAGAGAGGGCTTTCAAATGATGTAACATTCGATTCATGTTCCCTATTTAAAATATAAGGGTTGTTATCCCCACCCTTAAGGGGTTGATGTGACAAAGTTGAGTTTTATGTCAAAACATGTCCCCCTCAATATTAAAATTGACGTGATTAAGCGTTTCTTAAAAAAAATAATTCTCTGGGCGCAAATCGGTCTGTTTCGTTTTCAATGCACCACCCTATATATATATATATATATATATATATATATATATATATATATATATATATATATATATATATATAGGGAGAGAGAGAGAGGGGGGGAGGGAGAGATAATTTTCGTAAAAAATATTCATCGTCAGTGATATTGTTAAATCTGATTTTAAGTAAGTTCGTTAAGTCCAGCGTTAACAATGAAGTTAATATTTAAAGCTACCCATAGCAAGTTTCTTATATTTACTTGAAAAATTACATTGCTGAAGACATTTTAAAAATAACTTTATTTAAATAAGAATTGTGTTGACTAAAAGCATTAAATTTCTACAGTGTTTTAGTATGACATGAATCTGCATTGACATACCTGAGGATTGCTTTTACAAAGAAATAAACTCACAGTAAATAATCTTAAGTTTCTGAGAAGTCTAATAATCTGCTTCATTAGACACAAAGGACAAAATAAAATAGGAAATTACAACTGAGTCGTAACTCAGATCGCCAGATTAAGACTAAGCAAATCAGTCACCAGCTGTTTCATGTTTTATTGATTAAACAATGACAATGCGGATTGAACTTAAATTCCACTGCTCTTTGCAGCAATCAACTTCCCTTTTAGTTTTACAAAGAACCAACATCTACAGGCTGCTTCATTACAGTCCTACAATGAAGAAATCACCTGAATTATTCACGTCTTCCACTTTCACATCACAAGAAGTCAGGTCTCGCAGTGTGGATGGCTGTTCTTGTCCTTTTTTTTTAATTCTTTTTGTATTATTTATTCGTGACTTTGCGATAATTCTTTGTACATGATGCGTTTTTAAACACCGGTATTAACATATCTATCTCCAGGCGTATCAGTAGAGGACGGATTCGCTCTAGCTGTGTGTGTCTGTGTATATATAGATATCATCTCCAGCGAATCAGAGGTGAAATCATGAGGAAATACATATTCATAAGGGGGCAGTAAATATACCCACACAAACAGATATATGAGCTCTGTTTTGATGATGTTGAAAGATCCGGATCATTTTACTCGTTGATGGCACGTGATATACGAAATATACATGCAAGATTATATCGTCACTAAAAGAAATGCATAATGTGGTCATTATGTTAAATTTATCTTAGGCCTAAAAATGAGATACAGGGCTCTTAAATAATGACATCTACACATAATATGGTATTCTGGATGCAGCAAGTGGCTTATTGTAGTGAATTTTCAAAACGAATTAGATTCAAATAACATACAAAGTGAAGATTGGAACCTTTGATGATATGCACACTTGCAGAACCCAGATCACAACAACAAATTTAAAAAAGTCTGGTCGCAGCAAATGCGCTATGGAAGTACATTTTCTTAAAATGTTTTAATAGAAAATATGTCTATTTAATGCAAGTAGGAATCAATTTGGTCACCGGTATAACCTATATAGTAGGAACAATGTACCATATTTTACCAACATAACTTGTTTGAAAACGTACAAAAATTTTCCGAAAATAAACTTAAAACATTTCTGAGAAAACTCGTTTCCTAGCTGATGAACCTTAGATTAATAGCAAATTTCGTTATTGAATTTTGAAGCGTTTAATGAAAATTCGCTAAAAAAACGCACTTACTGCGTCTCGATTTCTTTTACAAACATGCATCATATTCCGATGAAAAATGCAAAAATGCAATTAGGAATGTTAAAAAAAATGTAGGTATCACCAACGACTTATGGGCCATCCTGTGGTTGTCAAAATAATTTTATAAGATGCAGCTCAAAACACCCTATAGGTAACGTATACATTTTTTTCTCGTATCTTGCATAATAACAATTATATTGAGCTTTACCGTAGAAATGCGTCACACTGTATATATGTAAACAGAAAGTAAACCCGGATATGTATTCTAGGAGGCCTACTTTGCGCTCATTTGAAGAATTCTTTTTAGAATTCAAAAGTCACGGTCTCCCCATTAACGATTCTTTTCTATGAAAATTAGCTCAATATTAAAGACCGTTAAACCATAAATTTAACTAAAACTACTGCCAAAGCATCATAGAAAGTGTCTATTTGAAATGAATTTTCCGAAAATATTTTATTAAAATGAAGGCCAATGATGGTTTAAGCTGAAACTTAAGGGTTTGCAGAACACTCTTTACATAATCCGTATTTTTTTAGGTTATTTGCCTAAATGTTGCCAATTTTAAAATCGCGACTTTTTACGTTTGGAGGAAAATCCCAATTTTTTTTAAATGCCTCTAAGTTTCTTGTGTTTAAATTTATAGACATAAATTTGTGTGAATTGTTCACCCTTATATATATATATATATATATATATATATATATATATATATATATATATATATATATATATATATATATATATATATATGTATGTATGTATGTATGTATGTATGTATGTATATATAAAATTGAAACTGACCCTGGATATGGGTTCTAGAGGGCCTAGTTCGCGCTCATTTAACGATCTTTTTTCTAAATTTAAAAGTCGGGATCTCCTAGTTAGTGAATTTTTTTAAGAAAATTCACTAAAACAAGCACTTGTGTAGCCACGGGAAAAGTCTACGACTGTATTAAATATGGAACGGTTTCACTAATTTGGGGCAAGAAGAAGCAACCAGATATGCTATTCAAATTAAATGAAGTTTTAAAACTTTCATCTCCTCTTTGTCTAATTATTTTTTATGCAAATACTCGCTAGAAAATTCATCCGAATAACAACAATCTGATTAGATAACGGTAAAGTGAAATGAGACTAAAAAAATTGAAAAAAGAAATGTCACTAACTAAGATTCGACCTGGTCATGCAGGAGTCAATTGAATTTGATTATCCGATGTATAGGGACTTAGACCACTGAGCTATGCTCTACATGTGTCTACTAGCAGCTATATCCCGTAATATATGGGTTCAATGTTTTAAAATTTACACAAAATCATTTCGATTTACAATAGATTTTTTGCTCATATCATAACGAAATCAATTAAAGTAACGACTCATACACATATCTAGGAGCTTGTTAGTAATTTTTTGTAGTATTTTCACTCCCATTCGTACTCAATCTATTTTGACGTTTTAACTTTCTTGAATCATATTTAATTAATTAAAAATTAATTTACCTCTAACTTTTTGTCTTTCAAGATACAGATCTTAATTTTGGTACGCAGGATACACTTTATAACAGAAACCAGCTTGCAAAATTTGGTTCCCTTACTTTTAATTAATTTTCTTTAAAAAAATTCACTAATAAGGAGATCCCGACTTTTGAATTTTGAAAAAATTTCTTCAAATGAGCGCTATTTGGGACCCCTGGAACCCAAATCCGAGGTCGGTTTCAGACTTTATATATATATATATATATATATATATATATATATATATATATATATATATATATATATATATATATATATATATATATATATATATATATATATATATATATATGTGTGTGTGTGTGTGTGTGTGTGTGTGTGTGTGTCACACCGCTAATTCAAAAAAATAATGCGCCGATTTAAATAAAATTTGGTGAGTATCTTCCTTTCGCAAGTTGCTTGGATAAGTTCGTTAGCCAGGAAAATCGGACGAGTTTTTCCCGGAAAATTTTGCGTTTTCTTTCGGAAAATTTTTATATCTCCGGAAATAACAAAGTTAGGGCAACCATATTGAGTGTGATGGTTTATATCATAAAAACAAAACCATGCACCAAAATTTGAATCTCTACGTTAAAATAAAACAAAGTTATAAGCTTTTAAGTTTTTATTCTTAAAACGTCAAAAAAGTCACGATTCTAACCGTAAAAATTGACATGTTCTAGATAGAGAACTTACATGAACGGCTATGCAGCGTAAATGACGTAAGAAGTTAAAAAGCCTTAAGTTTCAGCTACAATCTTCATTGTTCTTTATTTTATTAAATTATTTAAAGAAAATTAATTTAAAATAGACCCTTTATGTGATGTACTAAGTGAAGATTGGAACCTGTGATGAGCACTGATAAGTACACTTGGAGAGCCCAAATCACCACAACACATTTTAAAAAGACATGACGATCGTTTCACTAACCAAGTTAGCGTCATCAGAGGATGAAACATTCTGGATGTTTCATCCTCTGATGACGCTAACTTGGTTAGTGAAACGATCGTCAGGTCTTTTTAAAATGTGTTGTGGTGATTTGGGCTCTTCAAGTGTACTCAACTTTATGTGATGCTTTGGTAGCAGTTTCAGTTATTTATTTCATTTTAAGGAATCAGATTACGCTTATTATGTAGCGTTTTTTTTCAATTTGGCAATGTGGAAGTTTGTTATGGAGAAACGGTGTTCGTAAGTAGTTTCTCCCTTCTATGGACTTCTGCAAGGTGAGTTCTTTACAGTTTGCATTTGTAGCTCCGTTGTAGCATGTTTACCTTGCACAGAATCTCAAATTGACTTTAGGTCTCTTAACTGTGTTGTGGAGTTGAGATCACAGCATTCGTCCGATGGTTAATGCATAAAGGGCTTCCTCTAAGCATGTTTCTCAATTTTTTCTTCAAAAAACGAACAATACGCTAATCTGCTCATTTACCTATAAATGTCATTAATATAAAAAAAGAAAACAACGCTCGTGGCTCGAATGAAGTTCTCTTCGTCATTTTAACTTTAAATGAAATTTCCTTCTCCCGTTTCGCATTCGTTCAACACATTGAGCACAGAGAATATAGGAATTAACTTAAAATTATCATTTATAATTGAAGGAAAATACAATTTGTTCTAGGTATGCAACGAAAAAATTCACACAAGATAGAATAATTTCTAGATTCTAAAACCTACTGTGACGCTATAATGAAACAGCGTTAAATGAAACGAAAACCATTTCAGGTTAAGGGATGGAAAAATGTTTTTACAGTAAAATAAGCTTTCGTACTCCAAAAAACAACAAGATTCTTATAAGGCGTAATACAATAGTGCATAATGATTGTCCACGGCAACAGTAGTACATGTCATATTCAACTGACAAATTATTTTGATAAATGTCAGATCTACTTCCAAAGTTACATGTGAATAAGTATTTTGTTTTCTGACATTTGTAATACAAATGTAGACATGCTCTTCTTCTTACATTCATATTTATTTTTGGCCATCACAATTTTACTCATAGAGTTGGATACAATTTTAGTGACTTTTGAATTTTGAAAAGATTTCTTTAAATGAGCCCGAAGTAGGCCCCATAGAACCCATATCCGGGATAGTTTCAGTTTTTATCTGTTTTCATATATACAGGGTGACCCATTTCTAGGGTAAAGCTCAAAATATTCATTATTATACAAGATATGATAAAAAAATTTATATGTTAATTATACGATGTCTAGAGCTGCATCTTATAAAGTAATTTTTACAATCACAGGTGGCCCATAAGTCGCCGCTGATGCAATTTTTTCCCTAATCGAACATGCCTTATAGTATTACAATTTTTGCATTTTACATCGAAAGATAATGCATGTTTGTAAGAAAATAAATTCTGGACTCAGCAACTGCGTTATGGTGGCGATTTTTCATAAAATGTTTCTTACGATAGCTTAATTTACTATTAACCTAGGATTCTCGTTGGCCAGGAGATCAGTTTTTTGGGCACATTTTAGGTTTATTTTCGGAAGATTTTTATATATTGTCAAACAATAAAGTTATTTTGATGAAATATGGTACATTGTTTCTACTATATGCGTTATACTGGTAACCAATTTTGATGCCTGCTTTCTTCAAAAACATACATTTGCTATTTGAAACACTTTTGTGAAAACTCACTATCATAACGCACTTGGTGCGCCCAGACTTTTTATCACTGTAGATACCACAAACATCAATTTTATCACCCCTTACGTTATCTTTACAATTTTCTGTAATTATTGTTTCTACAAAAACATTGCCTTATATTATGTAAATTACCGACATAAAAGATCACTATAAAATTAAGAGAGGAGTTCTATTTGAGACATAAATTCAAATTACCAAGTCGTCATTTGGCTAACTAACTACTAGCATAGAAAATATATATTACCACCGGCAAGCATGAACTGCATGCACTGAAGCAGAATTACCTAGCGGAGAAGGGGTCGTCAATTTTACCGAAAATACTCCAATTAAATGCATTCTTGAAGATACTCAAGTGAGGGGAATATGAAATTTTAGTAGGTCATAAAAGTTTATCGACGTGAAACATAATTTAATACTTGTCCTAAGTTATGCAAATTGAGGTCCTGACGAGAATTTTAAACGAAAACAACCGATTTTAATTAAGTATCAAGCTATTCAGCGGTTCGTTTTTCTTACAGTGTACAACAGAAGCAAGAAGATTAAATAAATTATGCAATTTATCTGGAAAAAAATTAAGATTTGCTCTAATTTTTGTTCCGCAGAACACTCAATCTAAGGCATCTTTTTAACTAAAAAAAAAAAGTTAAAATGTTTCAGTATCTATGCACAATTAAGGTGTATAGAAATAAAAATTTTTACTCAAGATATGGTATTAAATATATTTCTTTATTATAAAAAAGGCTAGATGCATCCAGTGCGTTATGGTAGTGAATTTTTATAAAAATGTTTTTAATAGTAAATATACCTAGTTTTTTATATTTTCTATGCAGCTGGAAAATTAAAAGTTGGTAGATATATGTAAGTTGTTACCTCCTTCAAAGAAAAACTTTAGGTACAAGAACCGTGGTATAACTGATTGACCTCAGGTGGATATAGATCTGCTCAATGGTGAGGTCACAATTGCCTATAACACCCTACCCTAAAGTATCTATCTATCAGATTATCAAATTTAATAAGATTAGCAGCACTTTTTAGGAGGTTGACAGATCTGGATATAGTTTGATACTCACGTTCTCTTCCTTTGTTTGCTTCGCACTGCCCAGAGTCCTATATTTGTGGGCTCTCCAGACTAGTGCCAGATTACATTGAAATTTAGGTATCTAGATAATAGTTGGTAAGAATAAATTGTTTGTGCCGACGTCAAAAGGAAAGCAGATATTAGGGAGGAATTTCTCTTTAATTAAACAGATATGTTAATACTGTTCCTAAACGTCAAAATGTTTGGGGTTGACATCTTTGGGTGATAAATAAAAGGCCTTTTCTTTTCAAACAAATACTTTATTTCTTGTCCCGACGCGTTTCGACCTTACCTAACAGGTCATCCTCGGGGGAATCTATAATTTATAAAAGGCTTGTCAGAAAAACTGAGCTTTCCGGTAGGCTACTTCTGCGAGGGTACAACGCAGGAATATAAGATAAAATGGGGTAACAACAGCTAACACCAACACTAAGTCAAATAGGTTAATGGTTAAAATGTCAAGCTACAAAGCTATAAGATCACAAGTATACAGTCACTAAGTACTACATGCAATAAAAATGAAAAACAACTACAAGTCAAATTGAAACACAAAAAAAGCTAATTTGTCTCTAGATCTTCAAAAAATTACAATACGTCTAATACTAAAACTCATAAAGCTTAAAAAATTCTCCAAAATTTAAGTTTAAGCTGAAGACAACAACAGGAGTGAGAGCAAACAGCACAAACATCAGCAAGCCATGCAGCTGAGAAGAAACTTTCAGAGAACATCAAACTCATCAAGTGAATGGGAATTGAAACAGAAGCGAGTTTTTACCGTTGTTGAAAAATGAAAAAAGCGCCAAGATGGCGAACTTACTTACTTGTCTTGCTAAACAGGACTAAAAAACTATACAGTTGAATGCCCAAGGAACATGCTTCAACTGTTGTTATAGGATTAATACATTTGGTATCAGAAGTGCTAACAACCAACCCAATAACAACACTTCGATCTTTGGTTGCTATTTGAGGGAGTCAGGTCACCCTTTCAGCAAAGAAAATGACGCAACAATTCTGCATCCTTCCAATTTTGGTATTAAACAGTGTGTCATTGAAGAGATGGAAATTTATAAACATATCAATTGTTCTGACAAAAACGTACTTAATGTTTCCAATACAGACGTCACAAGTTTTTCAGCCCTATATAGTCAACTAGCAGATCACCAACCCACACACCATCCAAGTGGACCGTGAGACAACTTTGTCAGAGGATCTGCTCCTTGGCTTCCAGACCTGCCATTTTGTTTTTAATGTCCGTATATTTTCGAGTCGATTTTTCATGTCTGTCAGTTGTTGGTTGCCATTTTCATTCTCGATTCAGAAGCCGACCTTACGTCAGGTGATTTTGGCCCACTCCGGACCTGTCCTTCGTTTTTGGCGTCTTTGCTTTCCGTGGTCGGTACGTTACTTCTGTCAACTGTCACTTGTCATTTTTCGCTTTTCAGTTTAAGAACCGACCTTGCGCTGAGATGTTATGCCAGCTTGTGTTCTCCATCACGTGTTATGCACGTTAAATCTCACCTTTTAAATTTAAAACAAAACAAAAAAAAATTATTTCTTGATTTCAACAGAATTGTTATTTTCCAAGTTGTTATCACTTCTGATACCAAATGGATCAATCCTATAACAACAGATGAAGCATGTTCCTTGGGCATTCAACTGTATAGTTTTTTAGTCCTGTTTAACAAGACAAGTAAGTAAGTTTGCCATCTTGGCGCTTTTTCATGTTTCAAAAAACGGTAAAAAACTCGCTTCTGTTTCAATTCCCATTCACTTGATGAGTTTGATGTTCTCTGAAAGTTTCTTCTCAGCTGCATGGCTTGCTGATGTTTGTGCTGTTTGCTCTCACTCCTGTTGTTGTCTTCAGCTTAAACTTAAATTTTGGAGAATTTTTTAAGCTTTATGAGTTTTAGTATTAGACGTATTGTAATTTTTTGAAGATCTAGAGACAAATTAGCTTTTCTTGTGTTTCAATTTGACTTGTAGTTGTTTTTCATTTTTATTGCATGTAGTACTTAGTGACTGTATACGTGTGATCTTATAGCTTTGTAGCTTGACATTTGAACCATTAACCTTTTTGACTTAGTGTTGGGGTTAGCTGTTGTTACCTCATTTTATCTTATATTCGCGTCGGGACAAGGAATAAAGTATTTGTTTGGAAAGAAAAGGCCTTTTATTCATCACCCAAAGAGATATGTTAATGTAACAAAATATTTAAATTTATTTATTTAAATTAAAATTGTAATAGCAAACAAAATGAAATAAAAAATGGTTGGTAAATCTCAGATAAACATTAATTGCACACAAATAACAATCAGATAAATAGCAAGAATCTCAAGAGCAAGAAATTATTAATTTACATACATGTACCAAAACAATAAGATAAAGATAGTTGCACATTACTAAAATGTTACTGTTAATTACTTAGGATATCGCTCAAAAACAAAGACAAATGATTAGGTAAATTACTTGACGTTTGTCAATCAATTGCCAGGTTTTCTAGTGAATTAACTGGCCAGTTCTTTGAGTGAGGCTCCAAAAAAAATATATAATCCTACGTGAAATTACTACATTAATCATGAAGAATAAGAAATGTTAAAGAGAATGTATAGGTTAGATATTTTACAGACAAAATTTGCTAATTACAATTTTTAAAAATAATAATAAAAACTATATATTTAAATTTACAAAATCTTAGAGATTAAACAGGAAATTTATAGTTATGCTGACAGCACCTCCCTGACATTGTTTAAGCTCAAACTTGATTACGTAATTTTGAAAGTTCAGGTTATTAAAACTTTAGATGTTAAATTTCGGCATTAAAATTCTGCTGATTCAGAGAAAAGATTTGTTTAGACTCACCAGTCTTCAGGTATTAGGTTAGCTGATGACCCTGTGAAGATGCTTTCCAGGTGGGATCAATTATGGGTGCTTGACACAGGTTGCAGACTCCAACAAGAGCGGTAAAACTGGGGAGAAACGAATGGGATTTCCCATCAGAGATTATTGGGCCGGTGGATGGTACTGCTCCAATAGTACAAGACCATTTGACACCTATGTCGATGTTCTGAATTCACTTGATAGAAACTTTGCAAATTGCAATTAAAACCTGAATTTGCTCAAGTAAAATTCACTACCAATTGACTTAAGGTTCGATAATAACCAGGATTTTTTTCTGATTACAGCAAGAACTCAACAGCTCGGAACAAAGAACCACGAGTTAGCTCGCGTTTTTATGCTGAATACGATGTTTAATTAAACTCGAAAATCACTTGAATTACTCCGACCAATCACTGACAATAATTATTAAGTAGTACAGATAACAGAAAGAACATTATAACCCCGTTTTAAGATAATTTAATAGCCACGGAAACTGACGGATGTTCACTCTATGAACGCTCAGCAGAGAGTCCCTGATAATGTGTCGGGTTCTGCAAATTGCTACTCGCTGCACGCAAAAGTTTTAGCGTGACGATTGCTGGCTGTGCGAGAGCTCTTTCTAGCCTCCATTCTTCGAATGAGATAAAACGAGACCTCCAATCGGCGGCATAGTCACGAGGTCTCACCTCCCGTGTCCACAGTTGAAGGTTTTGCCGGCAATTATCTCAACCGTCGCCCGTGACGTCATACGGAAAATTACAGAACCAGTAGCTACGACATTTATTTCTTGGAAATATTCCTTCCGCAAAATGCGACGCATCATTTACTAACAAAGCCATATTGCGTCTTTAGATATTTGACTTTTAACGTACATATTTAAAATGCAGTAAAGGGGTTTACGGTACTTTAAGATTTAGCGACTTTTCATGAAAATAATTTTGAAATCAAAACATGAATTGCCTTACAGATATTGAATTGTCGGCTATTAATTAAGTCTCTTACGGGTTTATTTTGAATAATTAAAGCAGTAACGAAACGTAATCGTTACGAAGTACCGCAGGTTTCCTAAAAAATTCCGTTACAAATTTCATTAAAATAACAAAAGTTTTTCAGAAAAAAAATATTTACAAAGGGAATGTACCTGCCAAGTTATAAATATCGCAGGTATTTTTCCTTATTAATTGCTTGCATGGCTTTGTTTTAGTCAACCCAATCCAATTCAGTTTTGCAAACAAAACCATAAAAAAAGGTACTCACACTGAGTTTACATAGGTTATACTATGGTTCAAGATTAAAGATTCTAGCTTAATGGGAAATTGAGTTATCAGATTTCAAATATTTTTACGGAAATTTACTACCTAAACGTACTTGCTGCATTCAGAAACATTTCAATACTTGTTTACTGTTGCTGTATTCATACTTTTTGAAAACGATAAAATATTATATCTCTCTATGTGACACTTTTTATATAGTCAGTACGGTGTATGTAGGCGTTAATGTAACACTCAAACACACATTTAATTATTCTAATTTTCCAATAGCTTTATTTTCGAGATTCGTTACGGATTACAGAATAAGCTCAAATCATAGACAATACATCCTACATTACTCTATTGTCACTCGCCTTCTGTCTTCTTGATCGGCTGTCATTAACGTCAATACAACATCACGTCACATGCCCCTTTTTAAAGGCAATACAGAATAAAGTAAACACAGCAACAATAGTGAGTTATGGATACAGTTAACAAAACTAATATAGAACAAAGTCTTTAAACTTTAACAGGGGTTTTATGAGTCTTCCCCGGGATGATGCTGTAGTTCCTGGGAGAGCTTCTCTAGTAGGGGTTGGACTGAGCCGTGTCTTATATTGAGACGGGTCTGACCTGGCAGATGGCTTTTGGTCTTCACATACTGGTAGCTCCTCCAACGTAGTTGTTGCCTGATGTGACTCCACTGGCTTTCTAGGTGATGGTATGTGGCTAATAGGAATTACAAATATTTTAAGGGATGATAAATTTTTTAGCAAAATTTATACCAAATGTTGCAGAAAAAACTGCCCCATTGAGACTGATTTTAAAAAAGACACAGAATGGACATGGGAAAATAGTGGCCCTCAACACAGAGCCGCCGGTGACTTTGGCTACCGATACTAGCCAATATGGTGTAGTAGGTCACATTAGCCAAAATAACCAACCAGTAGCATACTGGTCAATGTCCCTGAACCCTACTCAACAGAAGTATGCACAGATTGAAAAGGAACTGCTTGCAGTGGTCTTAGGATGTGAAAAGTTCCATTATTTCCTATATGGGCGACCTTTTGTAGCTATTACAGATCACAAGCTATTGTTGGGATTAATTCAAAAGCCACTTGACTCTCTGACACCAAGATTACAAAGCTTAGCTATAAGATTACTTCGATATGGTGTTAATTTACAATATATTCCAGGTAAGCAACTATATATCCCTGATCTTCTCTCTAGAGCTCCCTTAAAGGAAACCAAGTCTACAGAATACTTGGACGACTTTTATATCAGAACAATTATCCTAGCCTCACATAAAAAACGACATGAATTATTACAAAGCATCGAACATGGTAAAGAAATGCATCAAATAAAATTTTATCTGCGCAATGGTTGGCCTAATAGTTTGTCATCAATAAAAAGGGGAGCTAAGCCATATTATCCTTATAAAGATGAGATTTTTAAATTGGATGGCTTTCTGTTTAATTAAAATACCACTAAAAAAAGAAAGTACCGAGTTATGTACTTTCATTACACGTTTTGGTCGTTATATGTTTAACCGTTTACCATATGGCCTTAACAGTACTCCGGAAATATTTGAAAAGTATATTAATGATTTAGTTGAAGGATTGGAAGGAACTATAGTATACATGGATGATGTATTAGTCTGCGGGAGGACTTTGGAAGAACATAACACTAGACTTCGAAATTTACTGGAATGAGCAAGACAACAAAATGTAAACTTTAAAACTGATAGACTCCAGAAACAAAATACAGTTTTTAGGCCACATAATGTCGGATTCGTTATAAATTACAGAATAAGCTTAAACTATAGACAATACATCCTACACTACTCTATTGTCACTCGCCTTCTGTCTTCTTGATCGGCTGTCATTAACGTCAATACAATATCACGTCACAAGACTGACAAACAATGCAGTCTTAAATTCATTTTTGGAAAAATATTTTAAACAAATGAAATGCCAAGGTACAAATAACAGGGTGTCTTGCGGAGATATCGGTTTCTTCCGCTAGTTTAATAGGCATGTCCGATTATAACATCAACTTTTACCTAAAAACAAGGGAAAAGCCTGCACAGTTTGCAAAACAAACTTTTTTGAATACATTGCGCTAAAAACATGAAATTTCCTAAAAAGTGGAGATACCTTGTTCTTGATTTGCACCCGATTTTTATTATTACTGTGGTAAATATTTAAGTGCTTTAAACAACTAAGTACACGTGGAGAACCCAAATCACCATAACACATTTTAAAAGACCTGACGATCGTTTCACTACCAAAGTTAGCATTATCAGAGGCTGAAAAATTCTAACTATACTTTAAAAACTAAAATCGTCTTATATATCGGATCTTAGATAAAGAAACGAAACCGAGAGCGGAACTAGTTGTGGGCCACTGTATTGCATTATTATCGCCAGACCAGGTCTTTGAACTGTCTTTATTACCTTATATAAAAGGTGTCGATCTCTAATAATTTTGGGAAGGTTCAACGACAACCAAATGAACATAGTTTCGTTTGGCGGAAATACTTATGTTATCACTAGGACATGTTGAAACGTGGGAATTTATTTTACAAAGCAATGGATCAGGTGACTTGTAATCAGCGGTGGAGAAACATTCATACATTTTCTGTTGTAACTATATCGAACGCGTTTAGCTGCCCTGGTTTTCTAACATTTTTTATTATGTTTAGATTATCTTCATTAACGTGATGATTATTATCCCAAATATGTCGGGCGACGAAAGATCTATCTATAGTACCCTATCTTAATTGGTCTATGTGTTCTTTGAATTTAAGTCCAACCGATCTTTTTATTTGTCCGACGTACTTAAGATTACAATGTTTACAACTTATTTCATAAATTCCCGACATTTTGTCCGTGTTATCTTTGTCTTTTGGGTTACCTAGCAAGTTTTTTAAGGTATTGTTTGTCTAAAATGTTAGCTGCAAGTTGGCTTTTTTTAAAATGCTATCTAGACCGCTCGTGCTTCGAGGTTCAAATGGTAAGCAAACAAAGTTTATTCGGATTTCTTTTTTCTAAACGTCGTTGATTCCGTCAACATTTTCTCTGTTTTCTGTTTGTTGATTAATTTTTCCACTGGGCAAGCAGTATATCCATTACATTCGCCCACGTTCTTAATATAATTTAATTCTTTGATAAATCTATTTTTTTTTTTTAATGAAAATTACTTAACCGGTTTACTAAAATGTAAACCGGCTAATTAATTTTCCTTTAAACAAAAGTAGATATACCAAAAAATTACCGGTTTACTAAGATGTAAATCGGCTAATTAATTTTCCTTTCAACAAAAGTAGATATAACAAAGAACTACCAGTTTACTAAAATGTAAACCGGTTAATTAATTTTCCTTTAAATTACATTAAGAACGTGGGCGACTATAACGGACACACTGCTTGCCTAGTGAAAAAATTAATGAAGAAACAGAATACAAAGAAAATGTTGACGGAATCAACGGCGTTAAGAGAGAAATCCGAAAAAAACCTTGTTTGCTTACGATTTGAACCTGGAATCACAAGATGTCTAAATGGCATTTTTAAAAAGCCAACTTGCAGCTAACATTTTCGAAAAAAATACAAGGATAGCACGGCCAAAATGTCGCGAATTTATTAAGTAAGTTGTAAATATTGTAATCATAAGTACGTCGGACAAACAAAAAGATCGATTGGAGTTACATTCAAAGAACACTTAGCCCAATTACGATACAGTACTATAGATATATCTTCCGTCGCCCGACATATTTGGGATAATAATCATCACGTCAATGAAGATAATCTAAAATTAATAAAAAAATGTTAGACAACCAGGACAGCTAAACGCGCTTGAAAGTATATATATATATATATATATATATATATATATATATATATATATATATATATATATATATATATATATATATATATATATATAGTCCCAAGCAACAAATTAAGGCATGTTAACCAGCACTCGAGTCCAAATAACCTAACCAAGTTGTAATTTGGTGATAATTAACTAAAATGTTGCCTTAATTGTCATAATGACTACAAATTTGGAAATGCGGCTCCGAACTAGCTTATTTTTGACTATTAAAATTACTCCAAAGTCAGTAACTTACAAATAACTAAATTGGGAAAAAATTGGTTTAATTTTACTCATAAAATATACTTGAATATACTTTTGTGTTTCAATTCCAGAGTTGGTAATTTTTAGGTCGAAGTGTGCCCTAAATTGGACTGAAAATCGACTACCAAGTCCAGATACCTGAAATACCTACTTTAAGGTAATTTATTACCTAATATTAACCTGCAATATGTCTCTGTGGTATAGTAAATTGGAGGTCTTCTTATGAAGTCCAGCTTACATATATATTACCAATTTCATTGCAATACAGCACAGGAAATATTTTGGGCACTGAGCTAACCTAAAATGGCTTTCTGATCGGCTATAAAGTCATAATTACTGCAAAAATGGTCTTCCAAGTCAAATTGCCTACCTTCAAGTTGAAAATACCCATAAAATCTTACTTGAAATAAAAATTGTCCTCAAAGTTCTAAGTGTACAGCAGTGAAATACATTTGTGAATCTTAAAGGTGTGTCAGTTGATAAACTTCATCAATAAAAGTTTATTCTTGTTGTTAATGTGCGTGCACCAGTAACAAATATAGTGTTACAATGCCCCCTTTGAAACCAATAAAAGTTTACAGACATACTACAAACTATTATAGAGTAGTAAAGAATGCTCACAGAAAAATAGTGATAGATGCTGATCATTCAAAGTGGCTTACATCAAATGAAGAACTCATTTTTCAATCCTAAAAAAAGTATGACCACTTTATCGGCCACTACTACTAGGTATATGAAAGTAAAACTGAATTTCAATTCTATGCTGGTATCAAATCAGCACGTTTCCCTCTTCAATATAATACATCCCTTTTCATGCCAAATGGAGTGAAGTATTGGCAACACGGTCAGCTGTCATGTTTATGTTTATTTACTTATTTCATTTTGTTTCTATTTTCTATTAATGTTTATATATTATGGAATCAAAGACCAAAAACGCTGTATAATCATTCCTATATGTCTCTCCGCTGTGCACGGATATAAGTAATATATATTTCTATACACGAAAATGTTTCATTTCTAATAAATTCAAACAATATTCGTTTACCATATAGTTGAAATTCCCATAATAGGACAAAATGCCTTCAAGGTTTGGTTAGTTTGCCCTGTCATTAGGAATTGTGACTTATAGGTAAAAAAATAGGGCAAAATTAACTTTCAGGTCAATAATGTTAGAAGGGCAGCCATATTAAATTAATTTTGCGGTATCCATCTTGATTGTATTGGAAAATGAAAAATAATATTTTGTTGAATATAGTGTAATCAAATTTTAGTTCGAAAAAAACATTAAATAATGATTGTATACCATGACGACAAGATAGTTTTGTGTTGTTTACATCACCAATCCTCCAAAATCAGAATTTCAAGAATTTTGAATAATTTTTTATTTTCACTAATTTTATCTTTTACAAGGGCGCTCAAATTTTATCGAAGTATCATCATCATGTTAACAGAAAAAAACATAACCGCAGTGGATTTTTTCTTTATACAGTGCGATTCACCTTTATCATTGTTGCAAATATTTGAAGTAAGTTCTTTGATCATTCAAGATGTCATTTTTTAACAAAGATGGACAATATCTCTACTACTCTACTGTTTGTTTATACATACATAACCACAGATCCTGCAGAACCGAATAATGTCACATGCGTATGCGTAGTTCGTTGTTAAGAACGTCACGGCACTCGGCGTCTAGATGTCAGATTCAAGTAAAGCGTAGCACATATTTACCAATATATTACGTCAATTGGCCCAATGTTAAGTGAAAATGCCCTAAATATAACTAAAACGCCTTGGTCGAAACGCCTTGCTGGACCTATTATCGACTTCCATATTACTTTGACTTTATTCCCCACATTGGTAATATAAACTTAAATTTTACTTGAAAATGACCTGTGGTGATTTGGTCGTCGACCTATTGGTAGGGCGATTTTACGTCAATTTGACTTTAAATGTTGCTTGGGGTTACAACAAAAAATGTATGAACGTTTCTCCACCGCCCATTACAAGTCACCTGAGCGATTGCTTTGTAAAATAAATTCTCACGTTTCAACACGTACTAGAGAAAACATAAGAATACAGATATTTCCGCCAAACGAAACTATGTTAATTTAGTTATCGTTGAACCTTCCCAAAATTATTAGAGATCGGCACCTTTTAGATAAGGTAATAAAGACAGTTCTAGGACCTGGTCCGGCGATAAAAATACAATAAACTGCCTGCGACTAGTTCCCCTCTCGGTTCCGTTACTTTACCTAAGATCCGGTATATAAGGTGATGTTAGTTTTTAAAATAGTTAGAATTTTTCATCCTCTGATGACGCTAACTTGGTCACTGAAACAATCGTCAGGTCTTTTAAAATATGTTGTGGTGATTTGGGTCCTCCAAGTGTACTTATCGGTGCTCATCACACATCCATAGTATGCACTTTTTAAGGTGAGAGTAGAGACTTGGGCCGAAAGACTCCGCAGGAGAAACATGCCACGGGATGCCCTCTGACATGCATAGATGCAATGTCAGTCTCAAATCAGCTTGATGTCGACCATAACTACAAGGAACTTCACAGGCTTGGTGTTAGCGCCATTGACGAGATTGTGCTTTAACGAAAACAATAAAGACTCCGATTTTAGGCAGTTCAAGCTAAGCTGATTTGCCGAGAACCAATCCCGACAGACATCATTTATTCTGCTAATGGTAGAGTGTACTGTATTGATGTTAGGATCTGAGGAAACAAAAGTCGTATCGTCAGCAAATAGAACAACATTACCTAAGTCAGTTGATTTTGGTAGGTCGTTAATATATCAAGAATAAAATAGGCCCAAGGACCGATCCATGTGGCACACCGTATTTTAGATCTAATGTAGATGAATTTTCACCATTAGCTGACACAAACTGAGATCGGGCTTCCAGGTATGATTTAAAAAAAGTGATACTGTCGGTAACGAAGCAGTAGAACTGAAGCTTGTTTATTAAAATATCATGAGAGACACAGTCAAATGCCTTAGATAGGTCGAGAAACTGTGCATAGGTATGCTTACTCCTCTCGAAGCCCATGCAAACATCATCCACCAGGCTACTTACTGCTAGAGATGTAGATCGATTTTTTCTAAAACCAAATTGTGAGTGTGACAATAAGTTGTTATCCTCTAGTAATTTGGTTGTACAACACAACTTCAAATATTTTGGAAAAAAATTGAATTATAGAAATTGATCTGTAATTTTCCAATGACTCCCAATCTCCCTTTTTGAAAACCGGGATGACCCTAGACAGTTTCAAGGCATTCGGAAACATGTTCCTAGATAAAGAAATGTTAATCAACTTTGTGAGTGGGACTATTATAGCATATTTAATGCATTTTAAAATTTTCATATTTATATTGAAACCATCCAAGGAACACGTGTTTTTTAATCCAGATATTATATCCAATACTTCGATATATGTGACCTTTTTGAACAAACATTTTTTAGTTTTATCATCAGACTTTATTTTGGAGATATAAAATTTATAGGAATTTGAACTTTTAGGTACGATCTTTAACAAGTCTTCTGCGGCATTCGAAAAATAGAAGTTGAAATCGGTCGCGGTCAAATTTGGTGATGCCCAGCTCAAACTCTTGTTACCTATAACTTTTCACATTGCCTTGCGTGGATTTTTTGCCTTAGAAATAAAAGCATCGTTTGATTCGCTCCTCGAAAGTAATAGTTGCTTGCTGTATCGTTGTTTGTGATCCTTGATAACTTCTTTAAAAGACGGGCTAGAATTACGTCTGTAAACTTCCTGAAAGAAATGCAACAGTTCACGACTTTTCCTTAATTCATCAGTAAACCAATTGATTTTCTGGTTTTTAGGTGACAATATTTTAGATTTTAGAGGAAAAACCCAAGATGTGGCATCAACAATACGGCCGATGAAGGCGTCAAACAACATGCATGTTTCAAACTTCACTTTATGACATTAAACACCTACTTAAAATTCGCCGTGAGGTCTTTATTCTTATACATCTTTATTGTTTTAAGATACGTTTGAAGAGAAGCTACATACCGCTGTTTTAACAATTTTTAGTTAAAAGTTTATAAAGTTAGGTGGGTATTAAGAAAACGCCATTATTATCCACGATTCACTTTGCAAAAAGTTTATTTAAAAGTACACAATGAATTAAAAAAAAAATCGAATCAACACGTTAAAATAAACGACCGATCGCTTAAAACAACGGTAAAAGATGTATATCTTGATATATTTTGAATGAAGTTGATATAGGAGCTGGCTCCTGTCGGGAGATTTAACGAGAGCGTCCTGTTTTGCAGAACCGAGCTGGTAATAAAATATATACCTTCAGTGTATGCAAACTAGAGCATTGGAGTTCCACAGATAAGGTGGTGGTTGTTTATAACCTAAAGACTTCAATTGTGTCTTAAATAGTCCGTTTAAAGTCTGACCGCCATCGTTGACGTGTAATTTTTATATAGGTCTTCTTTGTGCCGCTCCGCACAATCTGAAGGAAATATCTCGGTTGGGTGGGAATAAAATCCTGGCGTTGAAGGCACTGACATTGTAGACATAATCGATGATACTGAATCTTGATTTTCAACTAACCTGTTTAATTTATACGCAAGGCTCATTAAATATTTTTGTAGCTGTTAGGCCATTTCTTCTTTGTTAATGAATTTTCATTAAGAAAATTCACTAATAGAGAGGTAACGATAGTGAGACTTTCGAAAGATGTTTTATAATGAGCCCGAATTAGGGCCCCTAGAACCCATACCCAGGGTCGTTTCAATTGTTATGTAATTGTATTTATATATATATATATATATATATATATATATATATATATATATATATATATATATATATATATATATATATATATATGTTTCCGTGCGCTAACTCAAAAAATACGCGAATGATTCAAGCAAAACTTGGCACATGTCTTCATTTCGTTACAATCGCAGACGAGTTTGTAAATTAGCTACAACGGACATATTTTTCCCAAAAAAATACAAAAAAGTCTGGACGCAACGAGTGCGTTGTGGTAGTGAATTTTGATAAAAATTAGTTTAACAGCAAATATGTATTTTTTAAAGAAAGCAGGCTTCAAATTTAGTTGCTAGTATAACCTATAAAGTATTTATTGTTTGAAAATGTACCAAAATTTCCCGAAAATAAAATTAAAGTATTCCCGAAAAAACGAACCCTGAGCAAATTGAGCTGTTCAAATTTGAAGCATTTCATGAAAATTCGCTACCATAACGCACTTGCTGCGTCCCGAATCTCTTTTCTTACAAACGCATTAATTTCGATGGAAAATGCATAAATGCAAAAATGCAATAACATAAGGCGTGTTCGATTAAAAAAAGAAAATTTGTATCAGCAATGACTTATAGGCCACCTGTGATTGTAGAAATAATTTTTGAAGATGTAGCTGAAGACACCCTATAATTAGCGTATACAATTTTTTTTCGTATCTTGTGTAATAACGGATATATTGAGCTTTATTGATTTTTTACGAAAATCCGCTAAACTTATATACCATTTAACGATAAACTCTATAGCTAAAACTACTGCCAAAGCATCAGAGAACGGGTCTATTTGAAATTAATTTTCTGGAAACATCTTAGCAAAATGAAGGACAATGACGGTTGAGGCTAAGACTTCAGGGTTTGTAAAACATTCTTCTTCCGACATTTTCTTTACATGACCCGTATTAGTTTCAGGTTCTTTGCCTAAGTGTTGCAAATTTTGATGTTTTAAATCGCGACTTTGACGTTTCGAGGAAAACCCGAATTTTTTAGCCTACAACTTTTTTGTCTTTCACCTTATATAACTAAATCTTAGAACGTAATTTACTTTTAATGATATAAATCCGCGTACCTAATTTGGTTGCCCTTACTTTGTTTTTTCCAGAGATATAAAAATATTCTAAAAGAAATCACAAAAATTTCCAGGAAAAACCGGGAAAATTTTGCTAGCTAACTAACTTTTCCAAGCCACTTGCAATAGAAAAGCACTCACAAAATTTGGTCAAAATCGGCCATCATTTTGTGAGTTATCGGTGTGATATATATATATATATATATATATATATATATATATATATATATATATATATATATATATATATATATATATATATATATATATATATATATATATATATATATATATTATATATATGTATATATGGACAATACTGCGATACTGAATTTATTTTGTAACTTATTTGTAACATCGAGGATGATGGTTTTGTTGTCTAAGCACCTAAATTATAATTTAAAAAAACTTATGGCATATCAGTGGTAGGACCTCAAATATTTCTCGAGCTGTATACTAAAAACAACTTATTTTAACATTGTAAAACATTATTCAATCAAAGTTGAAAACAAACCGCTTTCATCAAAACATACAGGATTCCACTTCCTGAATACCTGAGAGCTGTGTTATATCGATGAAGTAACCATCAGTTGTTTGATATTCTGTTTGCTCTTTCCGAAAACAATCAGTTGTTCAAATATTTACCGCGCAAATCTTTTTATTCACGCACACATCATGCATTATCGTTCGGAAGCACGCGTTAACTTAGTTCCTCTCTTCCATAGATATACTGTTGTTGGGGTTGGAGTTTTGCTTTTCAAAACGTAAACGGCATGATTTGCGATAATACTGCAAGAAAACTTAAAAAAGTATTATAAAGCAACGTGCAGCACGTTGATTCATTAATCAGTATATAAGTAGTTTTACATTGTTTACCCATTTTTTTTTTCTAGAGAAAAAATATGTAAGGCTAGAGGTGTTCTCAGCATCATTAGAACCGCAGACCGGTTTCTCCCTAATAAGATCTGGTCAGTTGTTACGGTCCACTTTTCAGCTACCGTACCATTTTGCTAATTACCCAAAACGTCTAAAAAAATTTAATGGCCATTATATCTTTTAGTGAATAATCATTAAGAAAATTCACTAATACCAAGGTATTGATGGTAAGATTGAACAAGGGCATCTAGAACCCAAATTCAAGGTCAGTTGAAAAGTTTATATATATATATATATATATATATATATATATATATATATATATATATATATATATATATATATATATATATATATATATATATATATATATATATATATATATATATATATATATATATATATATATATATATATATATATATATATATATATATATATATATATATATATATATATATATATATATATATATATATATATATATATATATATAAACGAACCTAAACTAATTTAGGAAATTCCCTTCAATTTTTCAATAGCTTGGATGAGTTCGTTAGACAGTTTTGACACTCGAATGCTTTTGGAAAAAAATGCGAAAAACTGTTTGAAAACGCAATATCTTTTAAATTACTAGAAGTGTGAACCTAAAACTTTACACGCTTATAGACATCGTATAAGTGGTCCTGTCTAACAAATTTGAATTTAGTCGGTTTAGTAATTTTTGAGTTGGAACCAAATAAAACATAAATAATTTACGATATAACCTGAAACTAACTCTGAATGGGTGTCTTTAATGTTAGACATGGTCAGACAAATATAGCAGGGTTACGCTGCTATTGCACTAAAAATTTTAATTACTACTATATATTTTTCTGATATCTTGAGTTGTTTATCATGAGAGTTTTGGTAAATGGCAACCCTGCTGATTGTTTATTGTGACATATTTTTGTATTCTGTTCTTTTGAAGTTTGAGTGTTCCACATCAAACTTCAAACGAACAGGCTACAAAAATATGTCACAATAAACAATCAGCGGGGTTGCCATTTACCAAAACTCTCATGATAAACAACTCAAGATATCAGAAAAATATATAGTAGTAATTAAAATTTTTAGTGTAACTGATTCAATTTGTTTAAAGGCAATCTAGAACAAAGCTTTATTATGTATAAATATTAAGCTTCCCATTCTTCAGGGTATTGAAAATCTATCGCACTCTCCTAGTTAAATCTGACAACACCATTTACCGATTTGTTATTTCTTATTTTGCAAACTGACAGCAGGGGGGGGGGAGTCGAATTAGAGGTTATCCGTTTATTCTTTGTTTACAGACGTCATAAAAGAAGAAGAAGATAACCTCGAAATCGACTACGCTGCCGCTAATATCTTAGAATCTTAGCATAAGGTACTTATTGTTTACTTTTAGTTTTGATTTACTCTTCATCTCGTATATGGAAAATTTGAGGTAAATGAAACTACATAATATCATGCAGTAGTTTAAACTATACCTATAAACAGATGTTCAGCGTAAATTCTTAAAATTTTAATTTAAAAATTGCGTATTGTTTATATATATTTATTTCATTTTCAAAAGGTATGGATACAGCAATAGTAAATAAGTGTTAAAATGAGTTTAGGTACAGCAAGTGCGTTATGGTAGCGAATTTTCGAACAAATATTCCAAATGGTGATAATTCAATTTCCCATTAAACTAGAATCTTCAGCTTTAACACTTACGAAAACCTATATAAAAGCATTGTGGGTACTAAATTAAAGAATAACACAATGAGCTGCACAGGCAACGACAGATTTGTTTTAGAAAACCATTTTTGTTATTTCATTTGCAGAAATTGGTTCGATTGAGTTGGCTACAGCGGATCATCCAAGCGACTAATAAGGACAAATACCTGTCACGTTTATAAATTGGCAGGTACAGTCGTTTTGGAAATAAAGTAAATTTTCGGTATATTTGCAGTTTAGCACAAGGGGTACTTTTAGAAAACAAATTTCAGGTATATGCTTAAAAACTTTTCTGGATGCACGTACTACAAGAAAAACTTCTTGCAAACAGCCCCCAAAAAAGTTACGGGACCAGGAGTGTTGGGCGGGGAAGAAGATACAAAGGAAATGTGAGCGATGAAAGTGCGAAAAAATCAGCTTAGTTAGACCTGTATAGCTTCCTTTATCCAATTTTGCAGCTATACCCCCTTAAAATTCTGTTTTTCCCTCCAGAACCCCTAATTCATCGGAGGCCCCGTAACTTTCTTGCGGTTTTTTCCCAAGAAACTTTCTTCGGTTGAAAATTTAAGAATACTGTGTGTATATACAGGGTGAGCCACTACATTCATTGATAATGGGAAAACCATCATCTTAAAATTTGGTTCTGTACTAATGCAATCGGGGGACACTCGGTTTAAAAATTTTTAGACTAGTGGTATTTCTGGTTATACCGAGATGTTAACTTCCTAATTTCAGACTGGTCAACCAGTATGATATTTTGAAATTCTGCGTAAAATTCTGAATATTTTTTGTGTATAATGTCATATACTTAAGTCTTCTTCATGAGATAATGGCGGACGATATTGATATTTTTCTCTCATACCCACGATTATAATATATAATTTTTTACTTTTGATTGCTTTCCTTGTAGATGAGGACGTAGTCTAACAGTTTTTAAATGAAACCATTGAATACACAATGTTCGAAAAAGAAGTATCAAAATTAAGATGAAAAAACTGCCGAGACTTGAGTTTTCCAAATGGAAAGCCTCTATTTTGATTATTTAAGCTTGTTCCCCATTAAAAACCATGAAAATATATATGAGGTTGTTTATTTAAAAAAAAACGTTACTTTTTGAAATACTAGCAATTGTCTATTTTTCTATTACAATAGCGGCCGTTTGATCTTACTTCAGTTGGCTCTACGATGACGTTTATAATACAACTGTCAGGAAGATGGTAAATTATGTCACTTGCTTTTAATTGCTTCCAATAATCATGCCAGGGCGTTTAAATTATACAAATGACGATCATTTAAAATTTATAATTTTTTGGGCCATGTAATAAAGTTACAAAATCACCAATTAGTTCACCATTTTAATGCAATTCTTTCCAAACTCTTTTTTTATCTGAAACCATAATTAAAAGACTTCAACTTTAAATTTAATAAGTAGACTAAATATATATATATATATATATATATATATATATATATATATATATATATATATATATATATATATATATATATATAAGGAGAAGGGTTAAGGGCAAAGCCGCAAGGAGACAACCGCATACACCATGTATACATATTAGCCATCATCAGTACGGTATAGCCAGGTGAAGATGGGAACACTCTGGATGAAGATGCAAAAATACACGGAGTCACAACAGGCAACCAGTGCACATTTGCAGCAACATTTGGAAGACCCTCAATTCGAGGGAAACAACCAAAAAAGCCACGGAGGCAAAGAAATCACCTCGGATTGTTACGCCTACAAAAATTTAACAATATCGGACAATGGCGGCACTGTTGCCAGCTGTCCCAGGTTTGCACTATACGTAGTCTCCTTGTGATCTTAAGTGGAATGCAATAAATTTGATGTTTCAAATTTAGTAAGATTTCAAACTTTCAAAATTTTATCTTTACTAGTGGCTGAGATATGACAACGCTTCATTTTCAGTAAAAAGTACCGGAACGCTTTAATCTCTTTTTTTAAAAATTATTATCGTTGACTACGTATTGATAATCCAGTTTATATAGCCACATACCTGAAATATCTTCAAAACCGATAGGATTGCGCATACAAAATTCTGAATTTGAGCGTTTTTGGGCATGCGAAATTGAAGAATGCTATTGACAGAGTTGCCAGATTTCTGTTAATTATCTCGTCAAATGCACACAAGTTACGTTATTATTTTTAGGCGGGCGTTTAAACTAGTGAAAAATAACGTTTGATTTACTGTTTATTACTTAATCGTATCCTTGCCGCTGTTTTTTTTTTTTTTTTCATTTCAAGGATACTTTTAGTTACCTAAATTTAACGTAAGAATAAAAATCTGTAAATTTAACTACAGTAAAACACCTAATTCTGTTTGCCGTTGCAATGCTACAACAATGAAAAATTTAACACATCATTAGGTAAACAGCTCAATATTGTGTTGGTTACAAAATTATAATTTTATTATGGCTTCTGTTATCTCAAGGAATTATTACAATAAAAAAGTCTGGATGCAAGTGCGTTATGGAAGTGAATTTTCATTAAAATGTTTTTAATATCAAATATGTATCTTTAATGCAAGCATGCATCACTTTGGTCACCGGTATAATCTATATAGTAGAAACAATGTACCATATTTTATTAAAATAACTTGCTTGAAAACGTAAAAAAATGTTCCGAAAATAAACTTAAAATGTCTCCGAGAAAACTCGTTTCCTAGGCGTGGAACCTTAGGTTAATAGCAAATTGAGTTATTGAATTTTGAAGCATTTAATGAAAGTTCGCTACTAAAACGCACTTACTGGATCTCGATTTTTTTTTACAAACATGCATTATATTTCGATGAAAAATGCAAAAATGCAATAAGGAATGTTAAAAAAATTGTAAGTATCACCAACAACTTATGGGCCACCTTGTGATTGTCAAAATAATTTTATAAGATGCAGCTCAAAACACCCTATAAGTGTATAATAACAATTATATTGAGCTTTTCCGTAGAAATGCGTCACCCTGTATATATGTGAACAGAAAGAAAATTGAAACTGACAATGGATATGGGTTCTATGGGGCTCAGTACGCACTCATTTCAAGACATTTTTTCTAAATTTTAAAGTCGGGATCTCCACGTTAGTGATTCTTTTAAAGAAAGTTCTCTAAAACAGGCACTTGTGAAGCCACGGGAAAAGCCAACGACTTTATTAAATGTGGAACGGTTAACACTAAGTTAGGTCAAAAACAAACAGCAGATATGCCATTCAAATTGAATTAAGTCTTAAAACTTTGATCTCCTCTTTATCAGATTATTTTTTATACAAAAGCTCGCTAAAAAAATCATTGGAATAACAGCAATCTGATTAGATAACGGTAAATTTTTTCAAAATTCAAAAGTCGGGATCTCCTTATTGGTGAATTTTTTTTAAAGAAAATTCACTAAAATGAAGATTTAAGATAACAAAAAGACATGTAGCACAAAACTGGAAAATCTGGCAACAGTGCCGATACCATTGGTCAATTGTGCATGGCTAGAAACGCCCAAATACCGATGTAGTAATTTTACTTTTACTTAAGGGAAATTTTATTAATCTATTTATCAAGAAATTTAAACCGACCGTTTTAGTGCAGACGTACGATGTGAGTAATTTGGAATGTAACTTGGAGTGGTAGTTTCCTTTCTGTGGATATTAGATTTGAAGAGAGTCATTATTCTTTATAACTAGTATATCTAGAAAAGGAAGTTTACTGTTAACTTTAAGAAATTAGGTATGTAATACGAAAGGTGCAGATAAAGCCACCGAAATGTCGAGTATCTATGGGATAGGTTGTAAAGATTGTCATCTTAAAAACGTTGTACAGTCTAGGATAACCATTGAAACTAGATTTCGTGAACGTCAGCATAATTGAGATACGGTAGTGTAGACAGATCATGCGTGGCACATTTTTGAGATAAAAACCACCACATTAATAAAGAAAATCTGAAACAGCAAAAATTTTAGACAGCCAGCAAAGCAAGATGCGTACAAAAGTATTTATATTTCTAGGACGATAAAAAAGAAAAGTTCTTTAAATAGAGCTCCGCCACTGGTTTTTAGTCATTTGTGTGCGCTCTGTCTTTGATGCAGATCAACATTCCGAAACCTGTCAGGTAAATTGATAAAGGAAGTTCAAAAACATCGTCCGGTAATTAAAATACAATACACAGAAAATTTGCCTGCGATTTAGTCTCCCTCTCGGTATCGTTCGTTACCTAAGACTCAGCATAAAATGTGATGTTAGTAGAAAATAGTTAGAATTTTTCATCCTGTGATGACGCTAACTTTGTTGGTGAAACTATCATCAGGTTTTTAAAAGATGTGTTGTGGTGATTTGGGTTCTCCAAGTGTACTTATTTATGAGAGAGTGAGATGCAATAGAGCATGTTTAATAGAGTATTTCCTAAGTCAGAATAAGGAAAAGCACAGACTAAATAAATATATTGACAGCAGTGATTAATTCAAGGAAAATATATTTTTTATTGAGTTTAATTGTGTCACAATTTAAGAATATTCATCTTATTGGACTACATATCATATCTTAAAGAACTGGCATCTTTAACGCAACTAAATATGGAAATTCCGCCAGGATTCATTAAAGTACGTCACAATATATATATATATATATATATATATATATATATATATATATATATATATATATATATATATATATATATATATATATAACTAGTATAAGATTGTGTTTTCAAAATAAGTGCGTGCGCCAGTGGTTAGGGTTGCGCCTTATGGCATTAGGTAAAAGAAAAAATAAATTACCCTTGTAGTTTTTTAAGATTATTATAATGTTCTGGTCTTTAATGTACTTCAAACAAATATTGCTTTATACTTCTGTACACGAAGGCTACCAGACTCAGTAATGACCACCGCCGTAGAAAACTTTTTAAATGCATACACAATAATTAGGGCTATAAACTTGAAGTAGTCGCACTTTAATAAGAAGTCAATAAATATAAAAGACGTCATAAAGCTCGCTTTGGTACTTAGAGAGTAATTCCATCATATTTAATGAATTCTTTGCCAACCACATTTCTCTTTCCCCGTATTTTCTTAAATTGCCAGAACGTGGCTTGCTTAATACAGGAATAAGAGTGGAATAAAAAATAATAAGCGATATAAAATATTAAATACGAAATCCTCAAAATAATTAAGTTTTATCTGAGTTATTGCGTGCCCTTGTTTATTCTTTCTCAGTTCGTGTTCTGTTGTTCTTTGCAGTAACAGAAAAAAGTGGAGGAATTTTAAAGATTACGTCTCTTCACCTGAATATATCTCTTTAAAGTAAATTGTTTTTCTTAAAATGCATTACTTTGGACCAACCTCTCCATCTTTTTGGTGGAACTTCATTTGAGAAACCGCTCATAATGAGATAAATTTCGTGTACTATTTGCTTTTACAACGATTTTCGGAGGCACTCGTTAATAACGAATTTCTGACGAAAAACCCGCCAATGGAGAGATCGCAGCTTTTCAATATAAAAAAAAAATATTTTCAAAATCGTTCTAACTGAAACTCACTTCCGAGGTTAGTTTAAAAATTATATATATATATATATATATATATATATATATATATATATATATATATATATATATAATCTATATATAATCTATATATATATATATATATATATATATATATATATATATATATATATATATATATATATATATATATATATGTAGATTATTTCAACACATACTGTCGTACCGTGGGTGTTGACAAGGAGAAAAGAGGCAACTTGTTAATTCTGGACTTGAAGGTTTGGAGGTTCGGGGGAGAAGGAAAAACATGTGCCGGCAAGGAATTCCACAACTTGGAAGTCCTCGGGACAAAAGTGCGGGCATAACAAGATGTTCTATGTCTGGTGACCTGGACAGTAAAAGGGTGCATTCGCTCTGTTCCCCTGGTAGATCTGTTGGGGACAGCAGGTGGAGGAACTAAGGAAGAAAGCTCCTCTGAGCAGTGCCCATGCAGATATCTATAAAAGAGAGAGAGAGAGAGGTCACCAACGGCACGTCGGTGGGAAAGGGATGGCAGCCTTTGGGTGAGGGTAGGGTCACCGATGAGACGTATAGCTCTCTTCTGAATGGAGTCCAGGATAGCGAGTGTAGAAGCGGCAGCAGCACCCCATATGTGGGAGCAGTATTCGAGGTTTGGTCTTATTTGTGAAGTATATAAGGTATAGAGATTAGCTGGTGGAAAGTATTTGCGAGCCAGCAAGAGGAAACCTAATTTCTTAGCAGCCGCTTTTGCAATTGATGTGACATGTTGGTGCCAATTGAAATTTCAATCTAAAGAAATGCCAACAAGTGAAAAGGACTCATTACTTTGAATAACTTGGTTGTTTATTGTGATGGGTCTAGGGCTGGTTTATCTATTATGAGAAATAAAGCAAGACTGGAATTTGGTGGGGTTGAATTGTACAAGATTTCTACTTCCCCAGTCTAATTATTTTTGGAGATCCACGGAGATAGAACTCTCCATAAGTCTGCGATCCTCATCTAATTGAGCTAAAGAGACAGGCTAATAATATTGTATATTTGAGTGGCGTTTGCTGTCGTCCGCGTAACTGTGAACTGGGTTGGATGTGCTAGAGAGGGGGTCATTGATGTGGAGAAGAAACAAAGTAGGGGGTAAAGCTGAACCTTGAGGAACTCCTGCATTAATTGGATACAGTGTAGAGGAATGGCCATCCACGACAACAGAAATGCTCCGGTTGGAGAGACATTTTCTGTCCAGGTACAGAGTTTTGGTGGTAGTCCATAGGCCGCAAGCTTATTAAGCAGTGCTGCGTGCCAGACCTGGTCGAATGCATTGGATATGTCTAGAGCGACAATCTGGGATTCACCGTGTAGTTCCATAGACTTGTTCCAAGAATGGGTGACAAAGGAAAGGAAGTCGGCAGTTGATCTGCGCTGACGGAAACCAAACTGCCTGTCATGGATTAAACTGTGTTTTTCAAGAAATTTTAGTAATTCGGTGTTTATATACTTTTCAATCACTTTAGAGACGACTGAAAGGAGAGAAATAGGCCTTTAGTTGCTAGGTAGCGCTTTCGATCCTTTCTTGGGGACTGGTTGTATTCGAGGAGTTTTCCAGTTACTAGGGAATAGGCCTCTATTGTAAGATGTCTGAAACAGACCAGTCAGGACAGGAGCAAGTTCTGGTGCGCCTTTTTTTTGAGATAATAATAGTGTACGATTCTTATCAAAATTCACTAGTATAACGCACTTGCTGCGTCCCGAAATTTTTTTTAATGCATTTTTGACAATATAAATGCTGTGTCCAGTAAGCTGCATGAAAATTATATTGAATATGTTACAATTATTGGTTTACTTGGGTGGCGGGATCTTTTCTGCAAAAGAAATGATACAACTGCCTTAACAGCGACACAAATTCATGTTATAACAAAGCTGGATAACTATAAAAGTACAAATTTATAGCGATAATGCCATAGGAACCTCTGTATGATTTACACACCTAAATAACAATTCGGTTAGGTGTGCGGACGTCTTTAGCTCCCTGAAGCTAGATTGTGGGATCGAAGTCAGCCACATGTCGATAAGGCCTGCGGTGATACCTCTCTTCTGTCTCGGACTGTGTCATTATGTAATTATCAAACATTATTTCGCTCAAATCGAAACACCCAGTCCAATGTATTCTAAATATTTTGAATGTGTTATTTAGCATATGTCGAAGCGTTGTACATATATACATATACATCACAGAGTAACGCTCACGCAACCTGTTTATCATATCTGAGAATCTACATCGATAAGAGACATTATGTTAATGTTAATCGCAGTTTTATTAGCCGCTTCTAGAAATTTATGCTAACCAACACTTGTAATTACAAAATTACTACCATCGAACTTGAAAATTCTATGTCATAAACGGTGCTGGTGGATTTGAAATTAAAATTAGTAAATTGGGTGTGGGTTATGATACCCTTATGTCGCCGTTTCTGGTATCTGCAACACTAATCTGATATCAGTATTAAGGGTTTATGCTTGACTTATAAATAATAATGGGGGGTGGGGGGGTACATTATAGTTGACCTGAAAATGTCAGTAAGAAGAGTTCGATAGTCTATCAGGGAAAATAAATAAACCAAATTAAAATATGAAGTTTAATTTTCGATTTATACGATAATTGTTTGCAATACTAATAATAATAATAATAATAATAATAATAATAATAATAATAATAATAATAATAATAATAATAATAATAATAATAATAATAATAATAATAATAATAATAATAATAATGTGATGGAGGGAGAGATCATGCACACACAAGCGTCTACGTCTTATCTACGCTGGGGTAACCTTAATGTTGAAACCGAGGGCTTCTTATCAGCTATACAAGACCAGGTAATTCCAACAAGGGCATATAGAAGACGAGTTCTGGGAGAAAGGTTAGAAAACGTCAAATGTCGCATGTGTGACAAGATGGAGGAGAGCGTGGACCACATCCTTGCGGGCTGCTCAGTGCTGGCTCCGGGGCCCTACCTAGATCGACACAACAGAGTTGGGAGGATCATACACCTAAAGCTGCGGGAGAAATACATGGGCCTTAGAAATACTGTTCCATATTACCATTATGATCCGCCAAACATCTGTGAAGATGAAGAAATCCGTCTGTATTGGAACAGGAAAATACAAACAGATCGACCGATCCCAAACAACAACCCTGATCTCGTTCTGACGTTCAAAAGAGACAAAAAGACGTGGATTTTGCGATACCACTCCCTAGTAACATCCAAAAAACATACGCGGAGAAAATTAATAAATATTTATCACTGTGTGATGAGATTCTCCAGATGTGGCATATGGATACGGTTGTGGTGGTCCCCATTGTTGTCGGCGCCACAGGCGAAATAACAAAAAGCCTGAAGAAGAGCCTTGAACAACTGGGCCTAGAATGGAAATTATACCTACCCATTCAGAAATTGGTTGCACTGGATGCTTGCAGTTTCTTCCGGAGGGTAATGGGGGACACGCATCAGTATTTTTAATACATACATTCAAGCTGGCCATCTTGTCCTGGACCGATGTGTCATTGCTTTATGCCCACTTCCTTAAAGGAAGTGTGAACAATGAATAATAATAATAATAATAATAATAATAATAATAATAATAATAATAATAATAATAATAATAATAATAATAATAATAATATCATCTTATCAGCAAGAACCTGACTAAAGCTCTGAATACATATACATGTTCTGCACTTAGCTACTCATTTGGGATTGTGAACTGAAGTAAAACGGACATCGAAAATCTAGAACGGAAGGTGCGAACACTCTTAACAAAATCCAAAAAGCATCATCCCCGTAGTGCTATCGAGCGAGTAACCCTACCCACACACCAAGGTGAAAGAGGAGTGTTGGATATTGGTAAACAGTTGGACCAGCAGATAGTGAACCTGCGTGCATATTTCCATCAGCACGCGCTTACTTCTAAACTACACCGTGCCATAAACGAGGCAGCAGATTCAACACTGCTGCAATTAAAATAAAGTGAAATACAAAGTCACCATCGGACTGAGCAGGACAAGCTGCAATCTTGGATACAGAACCCTCTCCATGGGAGACATCTGAGTCATGCCTCCCAGGCACATGTCGACAAACAAGCGTCAAACTACTGGTTGGTGTCCGGACAGATGTTTCCAGAGACAGTGGGGTTTTTGCTGGCCATAAAAGATCAAGTCCTCCCAACAAGAAACTACCTAAAGTATATATCAATTGTAAGTGCAGAACCCTACGAATTTCCTATTTAATTAACATTATATCCCATGCCTTTGACAGAGCAGCCAAATTAAGTTTTTGTAATATTTTATATACATTTTTTTATTCATCAGGTTAATACAATTAAATAAGTTTCAAGTGGTGAACTACATCTTTCACAAGTAGGTTGATCACTCCGGTTAATAAATATAAGCATGTGAGACGTGTGTGTCCTACTCTAATTCGCCCTATAACTACGTGTTCTCTTCTATTCAGTGAACCTGATAATGGTTGCAAACTATAGACTTTTTCTTTGACCTCGTACAACTTTGCTCCTTGATTGCCATAGCTCCTCTTTTTTTGATTTATTTTAACACACCACGAGGGCTTACAGCCTAAATACTATCGTACCGTGGGTGTTGACAAGGAGGAAAGAGGCTACTTGTTAATTCTGGACTTGAAGGTTTGGAGGTTCGGGGGAGAAGGAAAAACATGTGCCGGCAAGGAGTTCCACAACTTGGAAGTCCTCGGGACAAAAGCGCGGGAATAACAAGATGTTCTATTTCTGGTGACCTGGACAGTAAAAGGGTGCATTCGCTCTGTTCCCCTGGTAGATCTGTTGGGGGAAGCACGCGGAGTAACTATGGAAGAAAGCTCCTCTGAGCAGTGCCCGTGCAGATATCTATAAAAGAGAGAGAGAGAGGTCACCAACGGCACGTCGGTGGGCAAAAGATGGCAGCCTTTGGGTGACGGTAGGGTCACCGATGAGACGTATAGCTCTCCTCTGAATGGAGTCCAGGATAGCGAGTGAAGAAGCGGCAGCAGCACCCCAGATGTGGGAGCAGTTGGTCTTATTTGTGAAGTATATAAAGTATAGAGATTAGCTGCTGAAAAGTATTTGCGAGCCCAGAAGAGGAAACCTAATTTCTTAGCAGCCGCTTCTGCAATTGATGTGACATGTCGGTGCCAATTGAGATTTCGATCCACAGAGACGCCAACAAGTGAAAAGGACTCATTACTTTGAATAACTTGCTTGTTTATTGTGATGGCTATAGGGCTGGTGTATCTCTTATGAGAAAGAAAGCAAGACTGTGATTTGGTGGGCTTGAATTGTACAAGATTTCTACTTCCCCAGTCTAATATATTCTGGAGATCCACGGAGATAGAACCCTCCATGAGTCTGCGATGCTCATCTAGTTGGGCTAATGAGACAGGCTTAGAATATTGTATATTGGAGTGGAGGGTGCTGTCGTCCGCGTAATTGTGAACTGGGTTGGATGTGCTAGAGAGGAGGTCATTGATGTGAAGACGAAACAAAGTAGGAGCTAAAGCTGAACCTTGAGGAACTCCTGCATTAATATGATACATTTTAGAGGAATGGCCATCCACGACAACAGAAATGCTCCGGTTAGAGAGGAAATTTGCTGTCCACGTATAGAGTTTTGGTGGTAGGCCATAGACCGGTAGTTTATTAAGCAGCGCTGCGTGCCAGACCTGGGTGAATGCTTTGGATATGTCTAGAGCGACAATCTGGGATTCACCGTGTAGTTCCATAGACTTGTTCCGAGAATGGGTGACAAAGGAAAGGGAGGTCGGCAGTTGATCTGCGCTGACGGAATCCATACTGCATGTCGTAAATTAGACTGTGTTTTTCTAGAAATTTTAGTAATTCGGTGTTTATATACTTTTCCATCACTTTAGAGATGACTGAAAGGAGAGAAATAGGCCTGTAGTTGCTAGGAAGCGCTTTCGATCCTTTCTTGGGGACGGGTTGTACTCGAGCAGTTTTCCAGTTACTAGGGAATATGCCTCTATTGTCTTATGTCTGAAACAGACGAGTCAGGACAGGAGCAAGTTCTGGTGCGCATTTTTTGAGAACAATTGCTGGAATCTCGTCAAGGCCATAGGCTTTGCCTGGTATTAAGAGAAGAGATCATCTTTCGTACCTTTTTAGTTTTGAAAATGATATCCGTCATTTTATGCGCGACATTGGGGACTGTTGGTGGTTGAACATTTTGAGGTGGGTTGAGAGTAGAATTGCCGGCGAACAACGAGGCAAAAAGTTCAGCCTTGCCCAGGGCGGTAGAAACAATTTAATCCCCTGAGACAAGAGGTGGGAACGTGCTCTTGCCGAAATTATTCCCAATAGATTTAGCAAGAGTCCAGAAGGGTTTGCTGCCGCTGGAGCTTAAGAGGACTTTGTTTTTGATGTGGTTATTAAAGGCGTTTTTTGCCTCAGAAAGAATGCGGACATAGCGGTTTCTTGCGTCGTTAAATGCTTGACGGTTTTTTTGACTGGGATTGTGTAGAAGCTTTTTGTGAGCTTTGACCTTTTCAAGTCTGGCCTTGTCACAGCATTTAGAGAACCAGGGCTTTTGAGTGGCTGCAGAGGTTTTCTGTGTACGTAGAATAAATAATTCCATGCCAGCTTGGATAATTTCGGTGACGTTTTGTGAGATATCAGAGTTGTCAGGATGAGAGAAGCAGACAGACGCCCATGGAAATGAGGAAATGTAATCTCGCATTTCGTCCCAGTTAGCGAAGTTGTAGTGATTTAGTTGACCATCCAATATAACTGGAATCTCATTCCTCAAGCTACTTCTTGCAACATTTTTGGATTCAGCGTCTGCGATCTCATTGTCTAAAATACCCAGATGATCAGGAATCCATACGAAGAAAATGTCTATATTATGCTCTTTGAGACGGTATAACAAAGGCATAATTTTGAACTATTGTTAATTATTATTATAGATAAAGAATTAGGGATTTATTCTGGGTTAATTGACAGATGTTAATTAGAATAATTGTTTGTGTTGCATTATCCCCCCAAACACAACATATTTTGCCACTCTGCAATAACGTTACTGGTTCTAAACCCTATGATTACTACAGTCTATTATTATTGTTGCACATTTCACAGTCATGGTCAGCACTAACATTCATTTGATATGATGTATTAACGTCACTCCTGAAATCAACTTGTAAACTGTATATTCGCCTATTGATTAATGAAAATGTATAAATCTAATTACGGCTGACTAGTGCACGGCTCTTGCCATGTTGCTTTTAGGGCAGATGTAAATTTATTATTGCTAATGAATAATTGTGCTCTCTCTCTCTCTCTCTCTCTCTCTCGCTTGCTCTCTTTGTTCATCTCATAAAGAGGTACCTTTTTATTATGTACATATAAATATGTATTTTTGTTTTCAATAAAATATTTGTCTCAATAAAGCTCTGCTTAACATGCTCTAAATAAATTACAAAGCTTTGTTGTGAATAATATCTACGACTTCATTTAATTATTCATTTTCACATTCAATGTATATAGATATAGATAGCTGTTTTGTACATATGCAAAAAATAACACAACATGTGTTTTTAATCAATATCAGAAACCAAAGGGTTTGCAATATGTGTTATTTATAAAATATGCAGAGCGGTCCCACTGGTCCAGTATTAAACTTTAGAGGGCAGTCTGTTAAATTCCAACTAGAGGCGTCATATAGTGATATGAGTTCACTAAAACATGCATAGTTTGTTATTCGCGATACATACAATTAAATAGCTCACCCGAACCACGTTGTAAGTAACAAAAACTGAGTGTTACAACATGAAATATTTTCTGTTTAATATAAATAGTAACAAGATCAAATGGAAAATTTGTGCACATTTCTGTTGAATCTGTTAAGGATAGATAGTGGTATATTTACATTTCAGTTTTCTCGTTCCTTTTCGAAAATAACACATAATTAAATAAAAGAAAAGACGCAGCAAGTGCGTTATGGTAGTGAATTTTCATAAAAATGTTTTTATTGCAAATATGTGTGTTTTCTTTTTAAGAAAGCAGGCATCAATTTTGGTTACCAGTATAATCTATATAGTAAAAACAATGTGCCATGTTTCATAAAAATAACTTTATTGTGTGAAAATGTACAAAAATTTCCAAAAGTAAACTTAAAGTGTTCCCGGAAAAACTCGTTTCTTGGTCAACCTTATAGGTTAATAGCAAATTGGGCTATTCAAATATGAAGCATTTGATCAAAATTCGCTACCATAACGCACTTGCTGCATCCAGATTTTCTTTTCTTACAAACATGCATTATATTTCGATGGAAAATGCAAAAATGCAATAGCATAAGGCGTGTTTGATTAAAAAAAAAAGAAAATTTGTATCACCAACCGCTTATGGGCCACCCTGTGATTGTAGAAATATTTTTTAAGATGTAGCTCAAGACACCTTATAATTAATATATACAAATTTTTTTCATATCTTGTATAATAACAGATATATTGAGCTTTATTGATTTTTTACGAAAATTCGACAAAAATTATATACTATTAAACGATAAACTCTATAGCTAAGACTACTGCCAAGCATCAGAGAAAGGGTCTATTTGAAATGAATTTTATGGAAACATTTTAGTAAAATGAAGGACAATGACGGTTGAAACTAAGACTTCAGGGTTTGTAAAACATCCTTCTTAGGACATTTGATTTCCATAGCCCGTATTAGATTTAAGCTATTTGCCTAAATCTTGCCGATTTTGACGTTTTAAATCGCAACTTTGACTAAGTAACTAAGTGAAGATTGGAACCTGTGATGAGCACTGATAAGTACACTTGGAGAACCCAAATCACCACAACACATTTTAAAAGACCTGATGATCGTTTCACTAACCAAGTTAGCGTCATCAGAGGATGAAACATTCTAAATACTTAAAAACCAACATGAACTTATATACCGGATCTCAGGTAAAGAGATCGAACCGAGATGAGACACTACTCGTAGGCAAATTCCAAAGTGTATTGTATTTTTATGGCCGGACAAGGTCTATGCGCCATCCCTACTGCGTTATCTATAAAGTGTCCATTTGTAATAGTTTTGAGAAAGTTCAACGACAGCTAAATTAACAACGGTTCCTTTGGAGGCAATAACTGTATACTTATGTTATCGGTAAAACGTGCCGAAAACGTGGGAATTTTATTTAGCAAAGCAATCGATCAAGTGACTCGTAATTGGCGCTGGTGAAGTGTTCATACATTTTTTGTTGTAACTATATTTCGCAATATATATGCTTTCGAACCCGTTTAGCTGTCCTGGTTTTCTAACATTTTTTATTAATTTCAGATTATCTTTATCAACGTGATGATTATTATCCCAGATATGTCGGGCGACGGCAGACTTATCTACAGTACCGTAACGTAATTGGGATATGTGTTCTTTGAATCTAATTCCAATCGATCTTTTTGTTTGTCCGACGTATTTAAGATTACAATCTTTACAATTTATTTCATAAATTCCCGACATTTTGTTGGCGCTATCCTTGTCTTTTGGGTTACCTAGCAACCTTTGTTTGCTTACCATTTGAACCCAGAATCACGAGGGGTCTAGACAGCATTTTTTAAAAAGTCAACTTACAGCTAACATTTTCAACAACAAATACCTTAAAAAATTTGCTAAAGAATTTTTTTTAAGAAATTTCACTAAAAATGGGAACGAACAACGTTGTAACTGTTTCTGTTATTATTATTAGAACAAAACACGTAGACCGCAAAGCTAGTTTTTCCTTCAGTGAAACATCAGCTAATTTATTCATAGCTTCCTAGATTTTCAAAGTTTTTCTTTTTGTTCGCTACAGCTTGATGTCAATATATTCAGACACGAAAAGTAAATTATATCTGATGAGATTATAATGACTATCTCTCGGAAATATCAGCGCATTTGGCGCATATCAGGCTTTCCAGGCCATTTGCCCTTAGAACGGTGTCTACTCCTCACACTGGAGGTGTGTAATCTCACATCCAGTGGGCTGATAAAAAATTCTCAAATGTTAATCGCAAGTTAATTGCCTCATTAACCGAAGCAGGATTTGCATTTATGATGTATTTTACCATGTGAGACTGTTACAGTAACACGAAAATGCAAATTTAATTTAATAAATTATCATTGCGTAAAGCTTAGTAGCTAGGTTCTTGGTAAGTAAGTCTTCTTGTTACGTGTTTTTACCCTGCAGAGTTGATGAGTTGGTACTAATTGCGTTATAGCGAGGTAACAAACACTTTTGTTAGCGTGAAGTTATTCAAAGTAATCAAGGGTAATATAACCTAAGATTTGCTTTATCTTTAATGTAATGTCTAGTTAAAATACCGAGCAATATAAGCACGGCTGGTAATGGTATAAAGTCTATAAACATTATTTTTTAGTGAATTTTCTTTAAGAAAATCACTAATGAGGAGATCCCGACTTTTGAATTTTGAAAAAATTTCTTCAAATGAGCGCTAATTATATATATATATATATATATATATATATATATATATATATATATATATATATATATATATATATATATATATATATATATATATATATGTGTATCCGACCGATAACTCAAAAAATAATGTGCCGATTTTGATTAAATTTCGTGAATAAATTCCTTTTGAAAATGGCTTGGATAAGTTCGTTATCAAGGAAAAT